>OW818030.2:51941171-53141171 GCA_942486065.2 Calliphora vomitoria | reverse complement strand
ACATTAACGAAAAATAAAATAAACTGGGATCGACGTTATGTACGTAGCATCATGATTAACTTCAGCAGTGTGCGATTTTGGAGAAAAAGTGTTTTTGTAACCCCCATACAAAAAAACCATGGTTTATTTATTATCCAAAATATTTTGGATCAAAGACCGTTAAAAAAACATTTTGTAGTTGTTTGTATTTTAGCTCAATCAGTTTATTGAAATTAAATTTGTACTCGATTTTATTTCATATTTACTGATACATTCATATATTCTATATTTATATGTCAAATCAAAATCGGGTTTTTCACATATCCTGGTAGACAAAACTCAAATACACCTCTCCTAAAAAATTCAGTTTCCTATGTTGAGGAATAACAGAATTACAGTAATAAAACAAAACCCTAACTCATTTCAATAATAGTTTAAAAGAAAAGGCATATTTTTTGGTTTATATTTTTTTGGCGCTCAATCAGGCGCGGCTTCTGCCAAAGAATTTGAGAGGGAAAATTTTCATTCAAAAGATCAAAATAAAAATGATTGAAATTAAATTTGTACTTGATTCTATTTCATATTTACTGATACATTCATATATTCTATGTTTACATGTCGATTAATATAGAAAGGTCGTATATCGTTTTTGTATCTCTCCTAAAAAATTCAGTTTCCTATGTTGACGAATAACAGATTTACAGTAATTAAAAAAACCCTAAGTCATTTCAATAATAGTTTGAAAGAAAAGGCGCTAACTCATTTAATGTTGAATGCATATTTTTTGGTTTAAGGACTGAGATCGAAAAATTTTTAACATACATATATGTTAATAAAAGTGTAACCACTAAACTAATAGTTTTTAATATTTTTTTATTTGATTGAAATTATTGTTACAATTTACAAAAAAAAAAAAAAAAATATTTTTATAGTTCTAATCACGAATGATGAAATTTTGAACATTTTTCGAAAACCCTTCCATTATGGATTTTATAGTGCTTTCTGTCACTTTGTTCGAACAGGTTGTCCATCTCCGTTTAAAATCAACCACACTTTAGGACACCTTTTTTGTGCTCTTCAATTCTCTTTTAACAAGAGCCCAATATCTCTCCACTGGACTCATCTCAAGACAGTTTGGAGGAATTGCCTCTCTTGGTACAACCACATTGGTCTTGTACCACTCAAGACCTTTCTTACCATAGTGACAGATGTCAAATCAGGCTAAAAATAAGTGGACACATTAAGAAGTCTTATGAATGAAAACATCCTTTTGTATAAACATTCTTTGATGTAAATTTCGGTATTTATAGAGCCCTTTGTAACAAATGTTTGGCTTTTTTGCCGCAACTGCATATTGCTTGCCATATCAAGAACTTTTTGGGAAATTGTGTCTGCTTTTGGGTACTAAACATTGCTTAAATATCCCTCAAGCATAAATAAATTGACCCAGAAGCTGCGAAAAAATTTTCATACGTACATTTCGTCATCCATTATGCAGCAGGTATATTTTTTGTATAAAATTTGACTTCAATTTCCGTGATCTGTCTTTGGCCTCTAAATTTTTAGCAGAGTTCCTATCAGGATTTTTTTGAGAATTGTATGCCTTTAAACCAGAGCTAGGCATTTCCTATGTACGCGTGCTTTTTTAAATTTACAACAACGTACTCACACGTATTAAAAACTCATCCAGTCTCGTTTGAGCGTTCATTGAAGAAGGTTGGGTTGTCGCATGTTTCTTGCTTTTGTACATGATGATTACTAATGCAGGGATGGAAAACTTAATATTTTTTAACATCAACGTATGGTGTACGTTTTTAGAATTATAAACTTCCCAAAAGAAACGAATTTTAATAAAAAATGCTTTCTTAAATCGATATAAGTAAAGAAGTCTGACAGAAATTTTAAATTTAGAAATATTATTTTTAACTAGCTTGACCCGGTGCGCTTCGCTACCCCTGTCGTAGTCTATGTTGGAAATTTCAATAAAATCGTTTCGGCCGTTTAGTATTCATTGTTTAAGAACTTAAGGTACCAATTTTACCGGTTTTCCCCATGTTTACCCCTTTCTGGTCCAAGTATTGAAAAAAGTTATAGCCTATTGACGCTTCCAAGTAAGGATCTAGCTACGTTGCAAATTTCAATAAAATCGATTCAGCCGTTTAGGCGTGATGCTCAAACAAACAAATAAACAAACATACAAAGACATTTATATAGATTAAAATACCACCATTTCAAAATTAAAATTTCCATGCCTGCGTTGTAGAGAATATGAGTGTATAAATTTTTCTCTTTTCTTATTTTTCGCTCTTACAACAACTGACCAATCGCATGCCTTGCCGGGCTCTGCTTTAAGCCTTCATTGGCTTTAACTTTTCGTACCAAATAGTCCGATTACTGACCTAGCCGGGCTGGTTTCCAAGTTCTCCCGGTACTGTTTAATAACATTGGAAAAAGTTTGATAGCAGACCTTTGATTGTTTGGCCAACTTTTTGTAGGACCATGTTGGGTTTTGTTGAAAATATTTAATAATTTTAGTACGCACTTTTTTCTGATCACTCATTTTAATCAGATTAACACCAAATGAACATAATTGACATTAAACATAATAACTGACATGCTTTACAAAGGTAACTTGATAAACAAAAAAGTCAAATAATACTTGGGTTAAAAGTTTTAACGAAAAACGTGTGTTAAGAATTTTACGATCTCAGTCCTTATATTAAAACATACAACTTTTCTAAAAGTATATTTCGATATATTACAAATTTTTAGTTGTTTTTTTTTCACATTCAGATTTTATTCAGCTTTTTCCTTCTCCTGTAAAGTAACTAAAATTTGAGATACGACCTTTCTATATTAAGCCATCGATGTATTTCATTCAAAATAGTAATATTTATTTAAAAAAAAAAAAAAAAACATTTTTTTCATACAATTATATCAAGCTGATAACAAATATGACGAACATTTTTAAGTATTACCGTCAGTTTTCGAGTTATTTGCACCTTTAAGTCTTCACTAAAAGCCATGTTTTTTTAGCAGTTTTACTTAAAGGGATTGGAGTTTAACTACAAGGAGTAAGTACAGAAAATAGACAACTTTTTATAAATATTTTGTATTAAAATTGTGAAAACATTCAATATTTTAAAAACTATTATAACATTCGACAAATATCTGCAAGATAATCTCCAAGTTCTTAAAGTTAATCTGTTAAAAAACATAAAAGTGTAAAAATCTCGAAAACTGATGGATCCTTTTAAAATGTTTGCAAAGTTGTGATAAGCGTGATAAAATTAGGAGGAACCCTTTTCGACTAATGTTTAGAATTATGAAATAAAACTTATATTCTATATAAAATTGTCGATCTAATTATAATCTACTCTACATATTAAATATTTTTTATATACATATTTTTAAATTTATATATAAAGTATATTTACATTTTGTACTGTTTTTGTGTAATAACATACACATTGTAAATAAAAAGTAAAGTAAGGTGTTTTAAAAAATGGCATTTTATGGCTAGCTTTGGATAAGATTTTTCAAAAACTTTGTAAGGACATATTTCATTTTCGTGTTCAATATAAAGTATCGCTAGACCATTCAGCTTATATTCGGACATTGTTGACCTAAGATATCGAGGCCCTATATTCAAAACTCTCAATCTTTGATTTTCACGAAAATGAAACAGCTCTCATCTATGGTGTGAATTTCATAACAAACATATTTTTTTTGCTGTTTTATTTGCATTTTTGTTATTTGTCTATCTTATACAATTAATTTTTTCCGAATGCAAAACCCTCTATCTTTTCAAATATTTTTTTGGAATAATTTCTTCCCGCAATTCATGTTTTCTTACTAATTTTTACATGCTGAACATGAATTTTACATTTTTCAATCATTTATCAAAATAAAGAATATTTTACCGTTTTGTTTTTGTAAAATATAATGTCCACGGCATAAAAATAAATGGTTAAAGTTGGAGTTTTCTTTTAAAAGTGTCTACTTTTAAAGTGTCATCTATTATTTTACGATAATTTACACCAATCAAATTATTGGGTTCTTTTGCCGCAACTGTATATTGCTTGCCATACCAAGAACTTTTTGGGAAATTTTGTCTGCTTTTGGGTCCTAAACTTTTCTTCAACATTTCAACGAGCATCAGCAACATAATGCTTTCTATTTTTTGGCTTTAGAAACATCATGTGGACCATTCCTTCTACCTGAACCAGGTTTGTTATTAACGGACAAGTTCTCCCGGTACTGTTTAATAACATTGGAAACATTTCGACGACAGACCTTTGATTGTTTGGCCAACTTTTTGTAGGACCAAGTCTGGTTTTGTTGAAAATATTTAATAATTTTCGTACGCACTTTTTTCTCGTCTCTCATTTTAATCACATTGACAACAAATGAACATAAGTGATATTGAACATAATAACTGACATGTTTTACAACGGTAACTTGATCAAAAAAAAAAAAAAAGGTTTTAATGAAAAACGTGTGTTAAGAATTTTACGATCGCACTCCCTAGTCCCCATCCATACTGTGAAACATTTGAGATTGTTGATGAAAGGGGAAAGAGGAATGGAAAAGGGTACTCTGTTTCATGTACATGAAGTTCTTGTTGAATATGTCATTCACATTTATTCGTTCTGTACAGAAATGTCAAAAACTGAAAAGCGAAAGCTTTACTGTGTGGACACGAATGCAGTTTCAAAAAAGAATTTAAAAATGTTTTGCAGCAAATGTTTCACAGTGTGGACCGGGACTAACGAACATAAAGGTAAGTTGTAATAATGGCCCTTAGACTCTTTGTAGGCAATCCGATATATGTTTGTATAGGGTGATACATTTATATATATTTTTTTAAATTTTTTTTCACCTCAACAACGTCTCCAAATTGTTCAACAGTATTATCAGAACTTGATATTTTAAGTGTTTAAATTTAAAATTAAAATAACCTCTAAATGAATCTCGCTACATTTATTTATTTTGATAAAGAATTAAATGGGCAGAAAACATTACTTAAAACGTTTAACAAGACAATAACTGTAATGAACATAATATATTATACTAAATGTACTTACGTTTCAACATTTTTTGAATTACACTTTAGATAACGAGAGAAGCATGAATGAATTGTATAACTGAAGGATCCATATTCAATCCATAAAAGTGTTTGAAATCTGTTTAAATTAATACAACATTCGAAGCAACGTAAAACTTCTTCACACTCTTCCCAGATGTTTTCCATGCTACAAGTAAAATAACAATAGGAATAAAAATGTTAGATTAAAGAAAAAAGTTATATGTTAATTAATACGATTTTACACTACATATCTAATCGCCTGAGTGGCAGTAGCTTGGAACTAGTAGATTCCAAAACTATATCCTAGTAGAATTTTAAATTTATATGGATCGAAAGTTTTTTAAGTGATGATAACTTTTACTATTTTCTTCACTTAACTACCGAAATTCCTAAGATATGGATAAAATTGAGTTTTTTTAATTAAAAAGACCACTCTGTCGTTATTTATCGAGCCTTATTAACTTTTAGTATATTTAAACACAAAGAGAAAAACACCAACAATACAATCACTTTTAACTCACCTGTAACAGCATCAAAACAAAACAATAATATTCTTATAAGCCATAATATAAGCCAATAAGCCAACACAAACTAAAAAAAATCAAATAATGTCAAAATTTCTAAAGCAGTCAAAAACACAATAACAAAAATCATAAAAAAGGAAAACTAAAACATTATTATTAAAGATTCAACTACAACTTCGTGTAAAAACACAAAATCAAAATTAGAAACACAAGAATCAGATTCCTTAGAAATTAATTAATTACTTGCTAGTTCTGCTAATGATAATTCAAACGATAATATAATATAAAACCGAGTCAGAGTAGTAATATAGACGGTTTATTTTTTTTACCCACATATGCACACAAATTAAATCCCTCTATTTGCGCAACACTGCTATAGGTTGTGTCATGATTGAAATATACAAGGTTGCTCCACTTCTCTCTAACAAAAATATTTTTGAAGTTTATTGGAATTATTTGAAAATAGTTTTTTTGTAAACAATAAAAAAGTCTTTGCCACATATGAAAAAAGGGAAATAACGTTTAAGAAATATTTAATTTTAATGTGTAATTTATATTAAAAATTTGTTTCGGCTTCTTGCTTTTTGTGTTTTTTCTTTCTTGGAGTCTGTATAAGGTATAGTTTATAACATTTGTTTTATTAAATTTTTTGTTTGCTGTTTTATTTTTTACTTTTAAATAAACCAAAAATGGGATTTTAAGAATGAATACGGTAGCACGATTTTTCATAATTCGAATAAACGTCAGAACGTTAATATGGCGACAAAAAGAGAAAGTGAGACTACCTTCTATTTTTGTATCATGGGTTGTGTGTTTCAATACTCAATAGAGCACTAAGCAATAGCAATATGAAATACACAAACAACTTTGTCTTGTTAGTTTTTTTTTTGTCGTTCTTCACTGTATACACGCAAGTGCAAAGCAACAACACTTTCGTATGCTTTGCTAGTAAACATTGACGATACACAGTGGTTTAGAAAAGTGTTTTTTTTTTCAGTATATCGGGAACTATTGTAGATATTGTTACGAAGTTTCACGTGGTTGGAGTTAAGTTGTTTTCGAGTTGATTTGCATTTTATAAAAAATCACCAAAAATACATTTTTGATCCGAATGAGGTGATATTTAAAATATAAATAGTGCTTAAGAAGATCTACAAAATATACGCATACAGGTGTATGTTATCTCTATTAGTTGAAGAGATATTTCGCTTTTTATTTCGATCTTTTTATGGTTTTCTAGATGTGGCGGGCCTACGGAGGATATCATCTATATTGGTGATAAAATTCTAAATAAAATAAAAAAAACTTGCTAATAGTTAATCGCATCCAAAGTTGGAACATGTAAAAAATGACGTTTTTTTAAAATTTTTCCCAAAAAGGCCAATACAATTTTTCTTTTGTAGAAAAAAAAAATTCTTCGGGACTATAAAAAATTTTTATATGATCCAGAAAGAGAATTAAATGCAAAAGCGTGTAAAGTAAATTTTGGCTAACTTAAGCGGACATAACACCCCGCAGACCTACCCAAACATGGCCAATTTAAAAAAATTTTAGATTTGAGTAAAAAATTCTAAAAAGGCAAAGCACCGATCCTCGAAAGAGCTTCATATTTGTATAATCCTATATCGCCCTAACCCCATCACACAGTTAATAACGCACTTTTCTAAAAAAAACTCAGTTTTTGGAACAAATTTTCCCCGATTTAGGAATTTCGGTTTTTGAAAATAAAAAATATAAATAGTTGATTTAAAGATAATTGAGTTTATATTAATTAAAAATTTTGTTAAGATATTCTTACGAATGTTCAATGACGATTTGAATTCAACGGTCTGTAACGACTGCCTGCAGCATTCATCATGTTTGAAGGCACGTCCATCATTGACATTGTTTGTATGTATGGCAACACTAAATTTTTGCGCTGCTGGCAATGACATCGAAAAGCTCTAGAAATCGAATGTACTAGTATGTCCGTTAAGAACATTGTAGATGATTCCCGATAGATGGCGCGTATATGTATAAATAGTGGCAGAGCTGGCAGTCGTGAGTGGAGTTTATCATTGGCGCTGTTAGAGTTAACATCAACTGTCGTGTACGTGTGTGTTTGTACTTTATAAAGTATATGTGCATTTCTGCGAATTGATATACGTGTATAAAGACATTGAGTGACTATTTAATTCTGTTGTTGTTGTACATTCTAAACAGAGTTATTATAATTTTAAACTACTAAAACTGCTTTTATTTGCAATCAAAAGTATCCGGTTTATTTAAAGGAAATAAACCCCGTTTTTTAAAGGTAAAACGTAACAATATCTTTAACCGTTAAAATTTTAGATTAAATCAAATTTTATATTTTTATTCAGGGAAAATCACCTTATTATAATTTTTAAAGTTTTTAAAGTAAATGACGTCCCACAAATTTATAAAATTATTTAATTTTACTAAAATATCAATCATCAAGACCTAAGGTTTTCAACAATATCAAACACTTTTATTAAAAGCCTTTATTTACTCCTCAGAAGTTCCACAAACCTTGTACCCTTTGGAAAATTTGTAAATTTTTTAACTTTTTATAGGGACAAGATAACTGTTAGCAAGTTCTTTTATTTTATTTAGAATTTTATCACCAATATAGGTGATATTTTAGATAAAAAAATCCACCCTCCGTAGGCCCGCCACATGAAAAAAAACATAAAAAGATAGAGCAAAGTTTTTTTTTAAATTTTTGAAAAACAATTTTGAAAAAAAATTTATTTTGTTTACCTAAAAATATTTAAAATTTGTATTTTAAAGTATAATTTGGTGAAGGGTATATAAGATTCGGCTGAGCCGTTTGTTTTTTTTTTTCAAATTGTTATAAAAAGTCATTCTTTAGAATATTTTTTTATCAATTATCTTATTATTATACTAACAGATACGGCGCACAGTGGAGGATCTGAAAAAAAAGTGGAAATAAATCTGTAACTTCTAAACGAATAGCTCGATTTTAATAAAATTTCACATGGCTATAGAGTAGGTGTTTAAGTAGTAAGCTTAAGTTTTGAATTTGGGCTTAAACAACCAAGGGGGGGCCGAGTCACAATGCCCTAAAGTGGGGCACCTCGGGTGTATCTAAAATTAAAAATGATGCCAAATTTTTGTTTGCGATCCGATTTGAAAGATTTTTATATATATGGAATGTACTAAACGAGATCTACAAATTGCTTTAGCCAAATATTATCTCTTATAGTTTACGAGTTATTCGCATTTGAAAAGTAAAATTTTATTTTTTTTTGCCTACCTTGGTCTGCTATTTTACTAATAACGGATCCAATTCTTTCTTGAAGTAACTTTTTTTTGAATTAACAACAAATTTATTGATAATCCTAAGAAAGAAATGTTAAAAAATGTCTACTGAGTCAAAAGTTATGTGCATTCAAACTTTAAAAAAATAAAAAAGTCGATTTTCCGCCATTTTTTATCGAAAAAAGTAACTACATTAATTTTAAATTTACAGAAAATGAGAAAAAGATAAATAATGTGTTTATATTTTTCTGAAAGGTAACATTTCGGGTATTATTATATAAGCAAAATAATATCAAAATTTGTATTATTGAGTGGTCCAGAGCCTTCCGAAGTAGACCTGTTTTTTACGAAAATTTCAACTTTATACAACATATTCTAAAATCGCATAGCTGTTTTCAAAAAATTAAGACCTGTTTTGTATGTCCCAATCTGTTCTTCAATATTATGCAAAGAGATTTCATAGCCCCGAGCTTGGTGTCTTCAATAGATCCAAAAATAAGTTTATCTTGAAATTTATCAGTTTTATGTTTAAGTAAAATGGAGGACAAAGTTTTTTTTTAGTGAGATCGTAATCTTTAGCTAATTATAAATTGTGGATTGAGTATGATTATATATTAATTATTCTTCATGAGTTTCATATAATAGGTTACCTGTAGTCAACGTTTATATAGGTAAAGGTATATTTGGAAATCTACCTGTTATATTACCTGGATTAAAAAAATTGTATTAGGTATGAAATATGTTTTAGGGATATCACAGGTATTTCATATTGTACCTGGGATTCATTGTTAAAAAAGAGTTGCAATCGGTTTATGTATGTACTTATGTATTATATAAGTACCTAACACTGAACTTGTTATGGAAGAAAATAACTTGGTGAAGAAATTTCACTAGAGATGTTAATCATTCGTTCATTACTGTGGCACGTGGACAAAATAAGGTAGACATATTATACATCAATATTTTGGAAATTGTATTTTCTTTTCAAAAATGTTTAAATATATTAAAAATTAAAAACTTCATAGAAGAGTTTTTGCAAAAAAAAATATTTTATTTCTTTAAACTGCTATAGCTTTTTGGTTTATGAATATTTTTTAATTAAATTTTACAATTATATAGACATTTTTTGTCGAAATGCAAAAGTGAAAATTTGGATTTAGAATTGTTATTGAGAATCCCACAATTCCCAAAAAACTTTTTTTTGATTTTTGGATCTATTGAAGGCACCAAGCTCGGGGCTATGAAATCCCTTTGCATAATATTGAAGAACAGATTGGGATTTTAGAATATGTTGTCTAAAGTTGAAATTTTCATAAAAAATAGGTCTATTTCGAAAGGCTCTGGTCCACGCAATAATACAAATTTTGATATTATTTTGCTTTTATAATATTTCCCGATATGTTACCTTTCAGAAAAATATAAACACATTATTTATCTTTTTCTCATTTTCTGTATAATTTAAAATTAATGTAGTTACTTTTTTCGAAAAAAAAAAAAAAAAAAAATGGTGTAAAAACGATTTTTTTTTTTTTTTAAGTTTGAATGCACATAACAGACCAAGGTAGGCAAAAAAAAATTAAATTTTACTTTTCAAATGCGAATAACTCGTAATCTGTAAGAGATAATATATGGCTAAAGCAATGTTTTTAAAACAAAAATTTTACATCATTTTTAATTTTTGATATACCCGAGGTGCCTCACTTTGGGGCATTGTGACCTCCTCTATAGCCATGGGCTATTCGTTTAGAAGTTACAGATTTGTTTCCACTTTTGCACAACTAAGGTGTGGTGTTTCCCGGATAATTTTATTTCCCGAGAAACGGGAATGAAAAATTCAATTTCCCGGGAATTTTTTCACAATAAGAAAAATAAGTAAAAAAGAAAATTATTTTATAAAATTGTGTCACTTTATTAAAAACAAAAAATAATAATTCAATTGTATTGACATAGAACAAAAAAAAAATTGTTTAGAATATTTGGAGATCATTTGTTACTATTAAAAAAAATTGTTTTCAAAATAACTACTGCATTCAATCATCTGACATTCGATTTCTTATTTAAGTGGCCAAGTTTCCAGTCACCGAGAAAACTCTTTTGCTTTCCACAGATGTTGGCTTTATCGTTAGTAAGGCATTATAAAGACAATCTAAATTTTAGTTTTTATAAAGCTAATTCCCGCTTAAAAAGACTTTCACGGTTTGATTTTAAATGTTTAGGGTTTCCTTTTGCAATATTGATTGCATATTCCTTTTACAATATTGGTTGCATATTTGAGATAGCGTGGCAAGATAACATCTGAAACAGCTAAATAAAGAGTGTTCATTCAATAGCATCACCTATCAGCAAATTCGTTTCATTTCGGCTTAATGCTTCTACTGCATCCTTAATGGGGTTTAAAACATCTACTAATATTTCTAAATTTGGAACAAGCCCATCATCACACAAATATGTTAAATTTAAGCCTTTGACGACAATGGAAAACATTTTTCCCATATATTCAATTAGTAATTAAAACATATTTTTAGTACTTGACATAAATGTGTTTGCTTTAATAATGTAAAATAAAGTTGACTTATATTATGTAAAATGTTATAGTAGACAGAATTGAATAAATTAAGTGCCAAATCATTGACGGGGAATCCCAAAATTTTCTTGCGCTGAGTGCTCAACTGTTTTCGTTTATTGCATTACTATTATATTTTCTGATTTTGGCGATTGATACAAAATATTATGTGAGTATAGAAGTGTAGAAAAGGTATTAAAAAATGAAAGAGTTAAAAATATACTTTGAAATTGCACATGAATTCCATGGGAAGTATTTTTCCCTATGGACAACAAGTGAAATTTTTAGTGCTACTATTACTTTTTAGATGATGAGAAGATGAACTACTTTCGGATGAAGAGGATAAATAATCCATTGAAGAGGATATCGAAAACGATCCAGATGTGGTGGAAATCGAGGACAATCATCAAGAAATTGAATTGGATACACGTCAGGACAGTCCTCTGGAATTGGAACTTATATTCAGATGGAGAAAACACTCTTATGAATGGAATGAAAGCGTGTTTAGGAATGAATTACCAATCAGGATCTGCTAAAAAAATAAACGTGACTTGTCCTGAAACGGTCACAAAGTATAATAAGTTGACCTTATGGATCAGCGGAAAGTATGTTATGAGGTCGACCGCAAATCAAAAATAAAATATTATTTTTATTACGCTTATTATTATTATTACGCTTATTCCTTGGTATTCTGGATATAGTACTTATCGACTCGTACATAGTCCACCAGAAATTGAATGAAGCTAAACGCGCAGAAGGTCCACCATTGACAAGTTCCGAATATCGCCAAATTGTAGCATGAAGTACTGTAAACAATTTCACCTCTAGGCTAAGAGTAAGGCTTACTGTAAAGGAAATGGCCAACAGAAAAATTAGAATGAAACGCAATTTGCCAGCACACAACATGCAAAAGGCCGGTAAAATGAAGAAATGTGAAAACAGTTCAAAAAAAAGCGTAAATCTTAGACATTTATTCAAAACAATTAGTATTATTTTTATTACCTTTATGGTCCATAGGGTAAAATATTTCCCATAAAATTCAAAAAATCTGTGTTTTTGAAATTTTTCTTTACTTTAATCTAAAATCATCTCAAAAAGCCCATTGGATACTAATATTTGCTCATAGTTTCGTTATGGTCCTGAAAGGGTTAAATGTACTTATTAATGTTTTTTTAACTGATTATAAATTTCCCGTTTATTCCGAGAAAAAATTAATATTTCACGGGAATTCCCGAAAATAATTTTACGGGAATTCCCGAAAATAATTTTACGGGAATTCCCGGTATTTGTAGATATTTTCTCTTTACTGATAATGTCTTTCATCTTTTTAGAGCTGGTGGTGATAATACTGATGTGCTAATGCTAACATCAATTATAGTCTTGCACGTTTTCTCAGTTGTCCTCTCGTTACTCTTTGATTAATTCCTCTAAGACAGTGGCTATTCTCTCTGGGTTTACTGGACCTTTTTATGTATATGGGGCATTTCATGTCAAGTGAACCAACTTTTGAAATCTATGTCTTCCGATTGTGATGAAATTTGCACCATGGTGAGTTCTATTGGATAGTAATTCAGGCACAATTTTTCAAAATTTTACATTTTGGCCAAGCAGGTGTTTTTTCTCATTCATGTCACTTATAACCTACTGTACTTAGCAAAATGTGTCCCAATTAATTTAGATAGCTATTTTTTGAATCTTTCGGGAAAAAAATTAAAAAAAAAATAAAAACTTTTTGAATTTTTTGTAGAAACCAAAAGCGACAAAATAACTTCATAATTAAGATTATTAACATCATTATCAAGCTTGCACCGTTACAATTATGAATATTAATAATTTGTTCAATGTTTTTTGTTGTAAAATATTAATAAGCAATTAGCTTCAAAAGTACGTAGAAGAATCCACATATCAATATACACATCGACAAAAATATTGATATGCAGTAGAAAACAAAGTGCGTAGAAGAATGTACATATCAATATACACATCGACAAACATTAAAAAACGCAGTCGAAAACAAGATTTGCTCTGCTGCTTCTGTCGCTGCGATTGGCACAGTGGTTACAACGAACAGAAAGCTTAGGTATATTACTTTAAGAGCTTTTTGGTCTCTTAATGGGATGCGAGTGGGATATATATCAAAATAAATGTTTTAACAAAAAATTTTATGTCTTGAGTTACAAAAAGTTCTGGACCGATCTTGTTGAAAAATTGTGTCTGAATTACTATCCAATAGAACTAACCATGGTGCAAATTTCATCCCAATCAGAAGACATCGATTTCAAAAGTTTGTTCACTTGACATAAAATCCCCCATATATATTGATGATCGCCTTACGTTTGAGTTGCTAGATGTTGGAACTACTTACCAGTTGACCTTCGAATATTTTCCCACTAGAATAATACATTTCGCGTTAAATAGGTGGCTTCATTTTAACTCCTTGATAAGACATCTTTGATTAAAATTATTTTCTCACCTTTGGCCGAGGATTCAATTGTTAAACTTATTGTTAAAATTTGAATTTTTTCACAAAATTTGTTTATTGGCCTTTTTATATTAATTGAATTTAGATAAATAAAAAAAATATATATATTAAAGGTTTTTCTTGATTTCGGTGTATACCTTATATTGGAGTTAATATCAAATATGGACTTATCCGTACCATATTCGGCGAAGTGATCTAATATTATATCGGAATTATTTGTGATGAATTTCATATCGAGATGTAATTATTTCAGAAATGATTAATATAGGGTGGTCTATGGGCAATTATGGATCGATCCTCGCCATTATTAATTGTAAGAAACGTAAAAAAATTACATATTTATAAAATTTGTTTTCTGGCTAATGCAAAACGAGAACAATTTCGATGTTATTTTTGAATTCTTACACATTTGCATGCAAGGCGAGTTTATACATGTTGACCTCAAGTAAACAGCTGTTAACAGCACATAATAATTTCAAACTTCATATATAAAAAACGAACGCCTGATTGTACCTTGTATAAATTCGTCCTGTGTGCATGTATATATGTCAGTGTTGGCAAACATGGTACAATTATACTTCTTTTTGGTACAATTTCAAAATATTCCAATTTTGTATTTATATGGCATCAGTAACTTCGTAAATGTTCTCATTTATGATACAATGGTACATATGTACATTTTTATTTCTATTGTAAAATTCGTGCCATAGTGATGGGTTCGGTAAATGGAGTGCAAACCAAATTTAAGAATTTGATTCATCATGTGTACCATATGCCATATACTAAATTCTCTCTAGCTGCATTAGAATTTAGTATTCCAAAATATTCAAAGTTGTATGAAATAGATAAATAGTGCATTATTAAAATTAAAAATATATTTTTGAACTTATTCCACTTTAGCTGGTTATCACGACAAGAAATCGAACAGTTTTGTCGCACCGAGGTGACCACCACTGGGACCCTCATTTAACTCCATCATTACTTCGTTGATTTTAGAGGACGACGCCACAATTAGATTTCTTACCGAATTGCCATCATTTATCAACTGCAGACTGTTTCACAGGGCCCAATATAATTTCATCATATCTTTGTGCCACACACCAATCGTTACTGGAATCCGCACGCTTCAGTCAAACATTAATGATGCATTCCCTTTATTCGACCTTTGTATACTGTTTGTACTCTTTTTTTTCATCGTTCCTATCCCCACTTTCCCATTTTCGCTTAATTGCAGCTTTGCAGTTACGCTGAAAGTGACCGACTATACTGTAGTTATATAATTTGATTCTGGCCCTGCTATGCTTATCATCTAATGCCTTCATAACTGCGTCTTTTACAGTATTCACCATCTTCTCAGCAACAACTTCAAGATGTGGCACCACGCATATTTGCTGCGTAGAGATTATGTTCTAGTGCCAATGCGAATGAGACAGTTTCTTCAAACGATGGCTTTATTAAGGCACTTACCGCATGTTGTACGTCAATATCATTAATGACCATAACAAATCTTCAATTTTGAATATATATATACTTACGTTGCAGAGCAGCCATTATGTCAAAATCAACTCCTTAGATTTTTCTTCATTGTTCCATAATCGTCTCTTGTAACAAACTGGAATTTGTGCGCTGTCATTAAAAGGAGGGGCCTTTGATTTGCTAGAGGTTTCTGGAATAATTCGCACCGATCCATCTTGGCATTGAAGATTATTCACCTTTACTCTCTAAGTTAGATAGTTTTCTATTGACGTATGTGGCAGCTCTCTAAGTCGGACACCTTTTTGTAAATGTTTATAACCACACAAATTTCTTGAAGTTTCTCGGCTTTAGCTTTAGATGTTTCCTGAAATTTCGCTTGCATTTCAACTAATAGTTTCTCGTTATTGACTATAGAAGTTTCTTGAATTTCAGCAGCTTCTTGATGTTGGCTCTATAATTTTCTTGAACTTCAGCTAACAGCTTCTCGTGTTTGATACAGAAGATTCATGAAATTTCTCGTTCTTTCTTTGATTTTTTCCCTCAATGTGCTTAAAAACATGATGCTTGCTGTTGCACGGTTACAGGCCTCCGTTCCTTCTTTATACTCAAATTCACCAAGATTTACGTTTTTACATTTTAATAATATTTAATTTAAATAAACCAGATTCTTTTCATTGTAAATAAAAGCGATCTGTAGTTTAAAAATTGTAACAGCTCGTTATTAATTAAATTAACACAACAATTTAAATAATCACTCTCTCTTAATACACACACTTGTAATATAGTTGATGTTAACTCAAACAGCGCCTACGATATATTTCTTTGATTTGTCTGTAGAAATTTGTACAACATTTCGAGTATACATTTATTCATTCCCTACACTTAGAAAAAATAAATTTTACTAAATATTGTATAATTACTCCCTTTCAAACTATAGTATTCCAATGGGATAATAATAAAAAAAACTTGTTCACAAGTTAAACTGCAATTTAAACGAAAAAGTCGCTTACTTTTGTTAGGTATCGGAAACCACCTTTCAATTTAGCATTCTTTAAATTTAATTTCTTCGCTTAAGAAAGAAAGAAAGAAATTCAAGAAACTATTTATTTACTGCTATTGGAAACTAGTTTCGCCTATTATTAGCATAATTTTTAATTATAATGAAATCATTAAATAAATTTCAAACAACTTAAATAAATTTCAAACAACTTAAATTTCAAACATCAACCGTATTGTCAAACGACCAAAAAGGATAAAGCGAATAAAAGAACAAGGAGATTGAACAACTTTACACTGTTAATTTGACTGAATTGTTTAATTGTTTATGAACAACCCAACTCTATTGTAGACCTATGAATTATAATTTCAGTCTATCAAAATCCAACGAAAATATATAAACTAAATTTTAACTTAAAAACTAAATTCTACATTACCTTATTGGATCCAGACCATTAAGCTTTGTTTCTATTTTACTTGCTTTAGATAAAGCCATGCCAGCCCATGAGTCGAATCTTGTAGGATTAACTGTCAAATCCAGTGTGTAAAATTTTATAGCCTTTATGAAGTCTCTGTTTTTGAAATAGAAATCTGCCAGTAAATAATATAAGCTTAATACTTTATAAGGCAACTTAAAAGCATTTGCATCCATAGGTGGCGATTCACAATGTCCTTCAATATACATTGTTACATGATTTATTGACTTTGATGGATCAAGCTCCTTGGGCATTAATGATACTATCTTTAATAAAAGTTGCTCCATATCAGATGTTATTGATTCTAGTTTGTAAGAGTTAAATTCAGGGAGATCTTCTGGTCGATATAAATCAAAAACTTGTATAGCCTTTGGCCAACATAGTTTGATTTGAGAAGCTTCATGGTCCTCCAAATGTCTTAAACGTGCTTTTTTTTGCGGGTATTTAAACAAACAATAAGTCACCTAAATAGAAAAAAATATCAATTAATTATACGGTATTTTGCAAATAATTGGTGTTGATTTATTTATTAAAATCTATCGCAAACTTTATGTTAAACTAACTTTTAATGAGTGACTACTGTAATGTACCAAATGTTTGCCCACAATGTTTGTCACAATCTAAACAATTGACCTGGAAACACTTTATTTTAGGCAGAATCAACATTTTTTGGAAATAAATCTGGCATTTCTAAACGGCTGGTCCTATCGGGATAAAATATGACATGGGCCAAGGAGTATTCGAGCTTAAATTAATAAAATAGACCCTACAAATGCTCTAAGGGCGGCGCTATAGGGGCTCAAATTAGGGTAACTTCGACATGTAAAATTTTTAAGCACTTGGCATTTTGTTTGTTTCCCATCCGATTTCAAAGATTTATATATTTTTGAAAAGCGCTTGGCTAGGTCTTGAAAACACATGCTTGCGTGTGCTATTTATCTCTTATAATTTCCGAGTAATAGGCATTTCAAATATGAACATTTAAAATTTTGCCATAGCTTGGTCCGTTTTTTTTTTTAAATACTGGGCTTACTTTTGGACCGAATGGACTCAAATTTCTTTTGTTAGTTAGACAACTAAATTACCAATAACATACAAATGATTTCAGGGCAATATCAATTATGAATCAAAACATAAACGATTTTAAAATTAAAAAAAAAAAAATACTTTATTTAAGAACATATAACAACTTTATGTGTTTCCGTGAGATATCTTTATGGAAAACATTTTGGTATAGAAGACATGTCTTGTTTTTCGAATATGTCGGCCCTACGCTCTTTGGAATTAGACCTATTTTTTATAAAAAAAAATTTCAAATTTGGGCCACATGTTCTAAAATCCAAAAATATTTCCAAAAATATATAAATCTTTGAAATCGGATGGAAACAACAAAATGGCACGTGTTTAAAAATTTTACATGTCGAAGATCCATTTTAATAACTTAAACTCGAATACTCCTTGGCTACGCCCATGTCAAATTTTATCCCGATCGGACCAGCCGTTTAGAAATGCCAGATTTATTTCCAAAAAATGTTGATGCTGCCCCACTGTGCACTGCAGATATCTGAACGGTTTCGTTGTCTAGTGGGCGGTCCGCTAGATATATGTATGAGTTGATAACTGTTGTGTTTTAGATCTGCTACAGGTCGAATTGTTGCGAACTCTTTGCGCAGAAGTATTGCATTTTATAATGTATTCTCTTTTTCTTTTTATTCATTCGCCAAACTGAATTCTTGAAATAAAGACGCCATTTATATAAACTAATAAAACACGCTGTTAAATCACTTATACGTTATGGGCCCAGTGGGATTTTAAAGCGTGTTAAATATATTCATCCACATAAAGTGTATTAGGTAAAATACGCATTGAACCATTAAATGCTGAAAATTATGATACATGAAAACTTCATATGAATGCAGTTCTAATTAAAAATTATCTGTGGTCATATGTCGATGGATCAGTTCATTGTCCAGTAGCAGAGGCAGAAGCTAATAAGTGGAGGCTGTTTGATCTAAAGGCTTGTGCGGATATTACGTTATCCATATCCCCATCAGAGCTGAATCAAATTGTGGAATGCCAGTATTCGAATGCAATGTGGTTGAAATTGAGGGACACGTTCGAGTCAAAGGGACCAGCAAGGAAGACTACCCTTTTTAAACAGATTGCATTGGCGCAAACTTACGAGAGCCAAAACGTAAGGGACCATTTAAACAATTTCTTCGATGCCGTTAAGAAATTAAGGGAGATAAATATCATACACTGAGGGAAAAACGACGTTGCAAAATCGACAACGGTTGGTGTCATTTTGATACCATACGGTGTCACTTTTTTTCGACACCGTACGTTTACAATTTGTAAACAAACGGGTATGAATCGACAACACAATGTTGTCAAATTATGAAACGTCTCATCTCACCGTGAATAACAAGCCAGTTGGTTTTTATTACGACGAACGTAATGGTATTTATCACAAAGTTTTTGCTTTTTAGAACGCAAAAGTACAAATTAAAATAAGTGTTAAATAAATTAGGTTTTGTGAACAAAAAGTGAACAAAAACAAATGCAGTGAAACTAATAAGATCAATGTGGAGATAGCTGAATAAAGGGACTATGTGAAAGTACAACAGTACCTGGAATCAATAGCCAGTGATAATTTTGTTCATACGTTTTTATAAATGTGTTTATATTAAATAAATGTAAAATTAATGAAAAATGAGGTATTTTATGTTTTATTTTAATCGCCATAAATATTATGGTAAATTTGGAAAGGGAACGGATTACACGATTCCAAATCAAAAAAGGGTGGTGTTAAATCAACAACGGACGGTATTAAAACGGTGTCAAACTGACAACGGACGGTGTCAAATCGACAACGGCATGGTGACAAATCGACCACGGATGGTGTCAAATCTGCAACGGTATGGTGTCGTTTCTTCGTTGTCAAATTGACACCGTTCGTGTACGATTTGTGCACATACGGGGTTGATACACTATTGACACCGAATGGTGTCAAATTGTACACGGATGTGTTCATTTTTTCTGTGGGTGTAGTAGGTGATGACTTACTATAGCAAGTTGTTATTGTACAGTCTCCCCACGTCATATTAGGCATTCCGTTGCGCTCTTGAGACAAAAGATGAGCTTCCGGCTCCAGAAATTTTAAGAGTAACAATTTTATAGGAGAGTCAGTCACTCAAAGCAACCGAAGAGCGAACGGAGCAAAATGCGTTATATGTTAAATCAGACAAAGGTGGCAAATATTTTTCAAAAGCAAACAAAGCTATTCACATACGCAGCAACAGCAAGAAACACAAAAATGGCACGTGTTTAAAAATAGTACATTTCGAAGGAACCCTACTTTGAGCCCCTATAGCGCCGCCCCTGGAGCATTTCCAGGGCCCATTTCAATAACTTAAACTTAAGTACTCTTTGCCTACGCTCCCGATAGAACCAGCGGTTTAGAAATGCCAGATTTATTTCCAAAAAATGTTGATTGTGTCCCACTGTGCCATGTGGAATATATATTTCACAAAAGCAGACACGAAAAGCATTTCCGAAAAGTGTATGTTCTTCTACAAATTGTCCATAGCGATATTTGTGGCCCTATGAGGAGTAATTCAATTTCCGGTGCAAGATATTTAATTTATTTTATCGACAATCAATCCATATATTGTGAGGTGTTTTTCTTAAAATATTTTCTTGGATATTTTCAAAAAAATAAAATATCTCCAGACTGATAATGGAACGGAGTATGTCTACACAGAGTTTAGAGTGTGTGGGGATGTAGAGGAACTAGAGACAGTGGAGCACATCATATGCAACTGCCCTAGGTTGCAGAGTCTTAGACTTAAATGGCTAGGAAACAGATTTCTGGACGAGCTCAGTAATGTCGCTGGCTGTGAACTGTGCAACATACTGGGTTTCATTAAGGGAATAGGGTGGCTATTTAAGGAATGATCTACGGCAAATCCGAACCCGCAATAAAAATCTTATCCTTACTCTTCTTCTCTTTCTCTTTCTTTTTTCTCTTAGGCGGTTTTCGGACTCAACTCTTCTCTATCAATTTAACAACTATCTACATATTGAAGGGACCTTATGGTCTCCGATTGGAAGTACACAGAGTGTACACCTCTTCCTAACCTAACCATTGGTGCTGATTTCATGATTAGTCACGGCATTACTTTGGATATGGGACAAAAAGTTCTGATTTGGCGAAATGTGTAGATACCCCCTGACGTCGGATATGAAAATAGGACTTAGGTAAGAAAGCTAGTTACCATCGAGCATCAGACACTACCACCACAGTCAGAAACTTTAGTATGGGCCCGAATGGAGGGAGATTGTGAGGACAACAGTTTGTGGGTGGTAGAACCGGTGGAAATAAAAAGTGATATTATAACAGCAAAAGCCCTCGTTAAACCCTGCAACAACAAAATAGTTCCTATAAGAGTGCTAAACCTGTCAAGTTATGTAAAAGTAGTTAAGCCAAATTTCGAAATAGGTCAATGAGCTTTAGCAGAGGCAATAATCAATTGCGATAAAAAACCCGGAACCTGCAAATAAGAAAACTGCGTTTAGCGCGAGTGCTGGGTTGTGGCAGTGATGTGTGATGCCATTTGGACTCTGCAATGCTTCAGCCACATTCGAGCGTTTAATGGAACATGTGTTGAAAGGACTTCACTGGAAGACATGCTTGGTGTACCTGGACCTACTTGGTAAACCTGGACTCAAACTTAGTGCAAAGAAATGTGCATTGTTCCAGAAAAAAGTTAAGTACTTAGGGCATATCGTAACAGCAGATGGCATATTAACAGATGAAGATATAATACGAGCTGTAAAAGACTGGCCTCGTCCGAAAAATCTTCACGAATTGCGCAGTTTTCTAGGCCTTTGTGCGTACTACCGACGATTTCTACCGAATTTTGTCAGTGTAGCCGCAAGCATACATGAGGTCACTCAGAAATCGCGACCGTTCCTGTGGAGTGATTCTCAAGAAAAGGCATTCGTGCAGTTAAAGGAATTGTTGTGTACAGCACCAATTTTGGCATATCTCCTCCCTGGGGCAAAGTTTGTGCTAAGTAGCGATACAAATGGATACGGAATAGGAGGTGTGCTTTCGCAGGTGATCAACGGGAAGGAAAATATCACAGGCAATGCGGACGCTCTCTCAAGACGGCCTTGCAAAGTGGGATGTTAGGAAGTGAAGATTGGTCTGTAGCGCAGAGACCCCATACTGGCGAAAATAATATCGGCAAAAGAAAAAGGTAGAAGGCCAGTCCGCAATGAAATATCGGTCGAAAGTCCACTGATGAAATCATATTGGGCCCTATGGAATAGTTTTCAGTTGTTAAATGGCTGCTTATACCGCATATGGAAAAATGCTGACGGTAAAACGGTGACAAATCTAATTGTGGTACCATCCTCTAAAATAAACGAAGTAATGAAAGAATTCCATGAAGGTCCCAGTGGTGGTCATCTTGGTGTGACAAAAACCTTAGAAAAATTAAAACAACGTTTTTATTGGGTGGGTTGTCAGCAAGCAGTAGTCGATTGGGTAGCCAATTGTCCAGAATGTATAGCAGCGAAGGGTCCTTTAAGAAGAAGTCGTGGACAACTTCCGCAATATAACTCAGGTGCCCCATTCGAGCGGATTGCAATGGATGTAGCAGGCCTTTTCCAAGGTAGAAACTTTTAATCTGCCGTGTTCAAGGAAATGTGCGATTTATACGGAATAAAAAACCCAGAACAACGCCACGACATCCTCAATCTGATGGCATGGTCGAAAGATTCAGTCGCACTCTGGAGGAATATTTAAGAAAAGTGGTCAGTACACATCAGAAGGACTGGGATGAACACATACCGAAATTTCTATTATCATACAGCTGTTCACGACTCAACCTCTCGAACACCTGCAAAAATTGTCTTCGGGACAGAACTCAAGTTGCCTAGTGATTTAGAATTCGGTTATAAGCCCTCATCAACAAATAATGAAGACACTTCCCAAGAGCAAGATGACATTAACGAACTTCATGAATTCGTACGTGACGAATAAAAATAACCAGCGACAAAATGAAAGCCAGATATGATCGAGCATCGAATTCTGAAGGATTTGACGAAGGCCAGGGATCTAAAATGAAGGTCGTACATCTAGAACGACTAGCTGCCTATGGGAGAAGTGAATCTATGCCTATTCGGAACGAACAGGCTTAAGCGGGGGGCAGTGTTACGAAATTGTACTTGAATTTAAATATAATTATTTTAACGGCTGGTTTAAAGTTCTAAAATGCATCTCAACAGCAGTGCTTCTCAAACTTTAACAAATGTGTGGGTATAATTAACATTGCTGTAGAACATACAACATTGAATAAAAGCTTTGAGTTGAGCATTGTTTGTAAATATGGCAACACTAAATGATCAATGACTAACATCGAAAGCTATAGAATTCGAATATTCTAGTTTTAAGATCATTGTAGAAATAGAGCCTACTAGATGGTAATGCAGTGTATATAAATTGACCGTGAGAACACCACAACACTAAGTCCAATTTGAAGAATCGTTAAGTAAAGACATCAACTGCATTACCAGTGCACAAAGATCCTTGTACATTATAAATTGTGTGTGTATTTGTGCGAATTGATAAACGTGTATAAAAAGAATGAGTGACTATTTGAACTGTTGTTGTTGTACATTTTAAATAAATAAAGAGTTGTTACAAATGTTCAACTACTAAACGGCTTTTATTTGGAATCAAAAGTATCCGGTTTATTTATAGGAAATAAACTACAGTTTTTAAAAGGTAAAAACGTAACAATATATTCGCCACAAATGTAACAAAATATATTAGGATCTTTAATGCAGCATCTCATCTTACTAGCCATAATTAAATAATATAATAAGAGAAATTGTATAAAAAAATGCAGGAAATTAAAGCGATTTTTTATTTTTGAGGCCTTCGCTGTCAATTACAGAAAAACAGACAGAAACCTACAGAAATATTGATCAAAAGAATTCGGAGATATTTTATGATCACGTAAAGATAGTTTTGATAATGAAATGTCCCATATATATTTTATCAATTACATTTTTCCTGCACCAAACCATAATGTCAATTTTGTTCCCATGTGTTATATAAATTAAGGCCTAGCATTCATGAAATTCTAAAAAAAAAAAAAAAAAAACATAACATAACATAACATTATTCCGTTAAAAAAGTTAATGAATAACATATCTCAATCGTTGCCTAACATTAAAACCCCTTTCAAATGTAAAATAAACTCAAATTAAATTAAAAAAATTTAATAGAGTTTCTACAAACTCTATTCTTAATTTGATCTTTAATTATAAAGGCATCAAAATAAATACTACAAATTGTTGTTGCTGAGCCCGAGTTTGTACAAAACTCGAATATTGATATACAAAGATCATTTGATAATAACATAGAACTCAAAACATGTTGAAAATTATTTGAACACACTTTAGTCACACTTAAATCCACTGCCCCATAACCTTCGACTAAGTAAGCTTCTCATGAACCGAAGTCTTGACAGAAAACTGCTCAATTAAAATAACTACAAATTAATTCTTCGGTGTTATTGTTCATAAATGTAATTTTATAAAGATATTGTACCTGTTCAAGATACTCGTATATAACATCTCGGCAGACATCATAGATTGGAGCCTTTAAATTAAGCACAACTGCATCTAATATATACTGCAGGAATTCTCCATTGTCATCAGTGCACCATTGGCGCTTACCCAGATAATCATGAGCGGTAAATAAAATCAAAAATGATTTTGGAATCATCTCATTTACGTCTTGTGTGTCATCATGTTTGCTATTAATCATATTCGGACTATCATTTTCTTCTCTATTAATGATAAAAATACATAAATGTATATTAAATGTTAAATAAAATATAAATAAAATGTTAAAATATTACCTTAGAACAAGCTGGTGCAGAATAACCCATGTTCGCTTAAAGTTTAATTCGTGGCCATGATTACTATTTTTTTCGAATGTCCCATCAAATTGGTAGACCAAAATACGTATAATATCTTGCACCATTCTGGACAAGTTTTCCTTGGTTAAAGTAACAACTGTCAATAAAATTTAATAATTAATATACATATCGTTTACGGTTTGTCACAACTAAAACAAATTAAGATGTTATATTCGGATGAGCCGAATATACATGTACGAATGTAATAGATATTCAGGCTTACAAATAAACTGTTGTATATTTTGTTCTATGTACAGTGGCGAGCAGAAGTGAGTGCATGTTCACGACACTGACTTTCGTCATCCATAACAACAAAACCATACAAGCAAATCAAAAATATTTTTTAGTTTTATTTTTATTATTTTATTCGTAACAAATAGGAGTAAAGAAACAATAATAAATGATATGATTTCAAAGAGTTTGGAAGAAAAAACGAAAATAACCCGCATAAACTCAATTTTGCACGTTTTATGAATTGCACCTATTTTCGA
This sequence comes from Calliphora vomitoria, assembly GCA_942486065.2. Lineage (NCBI taxonomy): Eukaryota > Metazoa > Arthropoda > Insecta > Diptera > Calliphoridae > Calliphora > Calliphora vomitoria. Next base: position 53,115,813 of record OW818030.2, on the reverse strand, counting down.
ACTTTCACTTCTCTTATCAGCAGAAATCATGCAGATTTACCTTTATGTTTGTTGTTATCTTATTCTCCTTGCTCGTAGAGCAGTTTAAAATTTGTTTCTTGCGAATTAATGCCGATTTTGTCAATTACTATCATATTTAAAATAAATTATTGATTTTTTGTATAAAAATTACAAAAATATCTGAAGAAATTTAAAATAGTGTTGTGTGCCTGACCGAGAAAGGCTATTCTTCACGTACCATTTCCGAGATACTTGGTAGTAGTCAATCGGCGGTGATCGCAGCTCAAAAGAGACGAAATGTGACTTCGAAATCGCAAGTCAAAGGTCGCAAAATATTACTAACGGACTCAGATGCTCGAATAATGAAGTCCGAAATGAGAAAAAAACACAAGCTGCTAACACCAAAGGGTGTTTCTTTAGCAATTAACATAAATGAAATCGAATGGACTGCTAGAAGAGCGCTCCATGATATCGGATATGCCTCAACTGTTAAAAAAATCAAACCTGCGTTGTCCGATAAGAATGTTAAAGCGTGCTTGAAATTAGCAAGGGAGCATAGAAATTGGCCCATTGATGATTGGAAACGTGTTATCTGGTCTGATGAGTCCAAATTTAATCGTTTTCAGTCAGATGGATAGTAATACTGCTGGCGTAGATCCGGGGAACGTGTTCAAAGACGCCATGTGAAGCAAACTGTTAAAGTAGTTAAACTCTTCTAGCAGTCCAATTGCTTACTTTTTTGTTAATTGCCAGAGAAACACCCTTTGGTGTTAGCAGCTTGCGTTTTTTTCTCATTTCGGACATCATTATTCGAGCATCTGAGTTCGTTAGTAATATTTTTCAACCTTTGACTTGCGATTTCGAATCACATTTCGTCTCTTTCGAGCTTCAATCACAGCCGATTGACTACTACCAAGTATCTCGGAAATGGTACGTGAAGAATAGCCTTTCTCGGTCAGGCACACAACACTATTTTAAATTTCTTCAGATATTTTTGTAATTTTTATACAAAAAATCACCAATTTATTTTAAATATGATAGTAATTGACAAAATCGGCATTAATTCGCAAGAAACACATTTTAAACTGCTCTACGAACAAGGAGAATAAGATAACAACAAACATAAAGGTAAATCTGTATGATTTCTGCTGATAAGAGAAGTGAAAGATCGAAAATAGGTGTAATTCTTAAAACGTGCAAAATTGAGTTTATGCGGGTTATTTTCGTTTTTTCTTCCAAACTCTTTGAAATCATCTCATTTATTATTGTTCTTTACTCCTATTTGTTACAAATAAGATAATAAAAATAAAACAAAGAAATATTTTTGATTTGCTTGTATGGTTTTGTTGTTATGGATGACGAAAGTCAGTGTCGTGAACATGCACTCACTTCTGCTCTCCACTGTATATCTTCAGTATTGTAAAATCTAGAGTAATTCTATTTTATATTTACAAGTGTTTACAGATGGCCATTGATTTGTTTAAAATTTCGTGAATCGATAATTGTGTTCGGGTAATTTAGGGACAACTCTAAATTTCGTAGTGTGAACGTTTTTTAGTTTTTTTTGTTTGTTTTTGCATTTGCATTGTTAAACATTATGTTTTAGCAATAGTTTTCGTATACCGTTTCTGTTAGAACGATTTTGCCAATTTTTAATACCAAAATATTCTGATCAACAGACAATATTGTAGAAAATTTCATACAAATAGGTTCTTCCATATAGTCCCGATATTCAACAGTCGGGCGGGCATAGTTGAACTGTCTTAGGATTGTATACAAATTTTGTTTAAACAGATAAGAACGAGTTATATTCGCCTGTGCCGAATCTTATGGGTAATTCCATTTTATTTCGACCCTTGTTGGAGTTTTATTGATCTTCGATTTTATATAAATTCAAAGCATACATTCTACTCATAAATTACATATAAACCAAACTCATAGATTATATGGTTCATATTTTATACATCTTTAAAGTTGGTCGTCTCGGACATTTTTTTATAAATATTTTATAAAAAGTAGATATCTTCTCAGCAAGAGGTCCTCCAAAATTGAGAAATGTCCTTTATCCTTGGATATCTTAAAAACAGATATTTTTATTTTCTTAATTATAATTATTGTGTAAAAAATTAGAAAATGGGATTACCATGGCTTCTGAAGTAATGGAAGTTCTCCTATAACAACTTGAGCTTTGTTCGTAAATTTCTAGTAAAACTTGTCAAATACGAGAAAAAAAAACAAATAAGGCACCCGGCGGGTTAACCTAATTCGAGTACACTGAATCCAGTGGTGCTAACCGTTTTTTAGGTTAGCTCAAAAACGGTTTAGCTTATTGAATAAACTAAAAAAACGAAATTCCACAATAATTATTTTATTACTAATAGTCCTTAGATCAGAAAAATGTAAAGAATTTAGATAGTTGTGGCTTTCTGCGAATTTAACCGAACCAAGACTATAGCCGATATATTGATGTATCAATCATGTTTTTAAGTTATTTGGAGTTGATTTTAACGGGCAGATATTCGGATTTGGCTATATCGACTCCTCTATCTATAACGATCCAGCATATATGTTCTTTATGGAGTTACAAATGAAAAATTTATAAATTACAAACGGAATGATCCTTACCATTCGTGATGAAGTGTATACAAATCTCGACATCTCTAATTTATCAAGTCAAAAATTTAAGAATTTTTAATTCCGTAGCGATTGTAGAAATATCAAGAAATGTAGGAGATACTGTTTTATTTACAGTTATATAAAATGGGTAATTAACTGAGAAGAAATCAGGAAATAAATTGTTTATAATGGTATCATCACTTATTTTTAGTTTCATCCAGTATATTTTCTATTATCTATGGGTTCTATTAGATCTTTCACAATGATTTTATATTTAAATATTGTAGTAAACTAGCCGAAATTCGATTTTTGGACTAACATGAATCATGATAATTAATACAAATAGTAAAGTAAGTTAAATATTTCTGAAAATATTTTTTAGTAAAATGTTTGGCTATAAATATATTGCGAAATGCTCAAACATTCGCACAATCACAACAACTAAATCTATTTTGTTATGATTTTTCTTTACTCTTTCAAAATACACATTGTTAAACACATACATAAAGTTTCATATGGAAATCACGGTATGTACATGTTTATATGTGGAAAAATGTCCCAATACATGTCACAAAACACATGCAATACATACCGTGTAACACCCTATTATTATTTTGTACATCCAAATCAATGTACACATGTATGCATTATCTTGTTTCTTGTTTGCAGTTTTGTTTCCCATTTTTCTACTCATTGCATATACTATGGTCAGAAGTAAATATGTTGTATATGTACATTTTTGTTTTAAACATTTTCGACTTCGCACAATTTCGTATTTAATATTTTTCAACTTCGTATAGTTAGGCAGTTTACATTTAGCATCTTCCATTATTTTCTTTGTTTGTATTTTCTACTGCGCATTTTGTTGGCAGTTTATGGTTTTTACGCTGCAATTTATATGATGTTTTTATACCCTCCACCACCACAAGTGGTGAAAGAGGGTATATATAAGTTTGTCATTCCGTGTGTAACATTGAGAAATATTCATCTGATCCTTATGAAATTCTAAGTCGATTGAGCAATGTCCGCCTGCCTGCCTGTCTGTGTAAAACACTCTCACGTCCAAAATACATAAGCAAAATTAATGAAATGTATTCCAAAATGTTTATAATTTTTCTAAGCAGTTTGGTATTGAAAATCAGCAAAATCGAATTGGTAGAACCAGGGTTATGGATCAAAATGTAAGACAACCTCCAAAAATGTTGATACTTTCAACATGGTTTTTTGTGACTTTGGGTAAATTCATTGCAGAGAATACCATGAAATTTTGCACTCATTATTTATTTGATAAAAGGCAAAATTCTGTTAAAAATGGAAAGAATCGGTCTATAATTTCTCGTAGCCCCCATACAAATTTCTTCCCGAAATATGGTGCTATGGTATATAAATGCCCATAGAATTGCAGTATCCATACAAAATTCAGCACAACTAAGTTTCGTGCAAACAGAAATCGCGAGACCATTTTTTTTTTTTTTGGATCGGGCACTATTTGACTATAGTCCCCATATAAAGTTTTCTTCCGAAAATCATTTAAATACACTTAAATATCTTATATATATCGGTATCAGGTTGAATTGCATAATCCCCATGCACATGAAAATCGCTGTAGGGAATTTCATGAAGATCGGCCCATAATTGGTTATAGCTCCCATATAAGGATCACTTCCAAAAAACACATTAATTTTCATAAATATCGTTATAGAATTAAAATTTTACACCGATAGGTAGTATTAATTCACAAATGATACTACTAGATTGTGTGAATATCGGTTCTTATTTGACCATTGCTCCCATATAAGGTCCATTTCCGAAAATTACTTAAATACTAATAAATCTCTTATAAAAGCTGGTTAAAACTTCAAATAAATATTTCCCATATATCCGAAAATCGATGTGTTGAATTTTATGAAGGTCGGCCGACAATTGGTCATAGCTCCCATATAAGGACCACTTCCGAAAAACACATTAACCTCTATAAATATTTTAAATATATGGATATCGAACTAAAATTGTATACTGATCAATATATTGTATCCAAACATTATACTACTGGGTTTTGTGAATATCTGTCCATATTTTACCATAGCACCCATAATAGCTCCATTTCCGATAATCACAATAATACCCATAAAATAAGGAAAATGTTGAGCCCATCGGCGATTTTAACCAATTATTAAGTCTACAAATTGTTAAATAGTACATTTTATTCCTATTATAAAATTAGAGACTCTGTTGAAAATGGTAGGAATATGTAGTTATTTCAATTATAAATTGCTGAATTAGATAAAATTTGTATACACTTGAAATAAAATATCTTCTGCGTAAACTAGTTTTTCTAACAATATATAAAATACTACTATATTTTGAATAAACTTTTATTTTGTTTAAAAAAAGTGGTTTTATTGAAGAAAGTACATAATTTGTATATAGTACAAAAGGTGTATGATATCAGGATTCATATATAATCCATAAAGTGGATTAAAAATAAATTCGGTTATAGACCTAATTCGCTTATAGTCCACAAAAATTGTGCAACTGTATTTGTAGACTATAAGCGAAAACTACTGTATTACATTAACATTCTACCAATCTTCATAATCGGAGCTAAGTCCCAATAACAAACACTGAATATGGATATTCGAGTGTTTATAGCAATGTAATTTCTATAATTTTCATCTAATTTTGGTGAAGGGTATTTAAGATTCGGCATAGCAGAATATAGCACTCTAACTTGTTGTAGTAAAATTTTGTTATATTAAACAGAAGCAATATCAACTACCTTTGCTGACCAAAAATAGGAATATATTCAACCAGAAAATGTTTTACAAATTAAAAATGTTCATTTTGGGTTCTACTTAGCTGCAGCATAAAATATTTTGTAAGGCAACATATTTTTGGAAAACTGCAACAAATATTTCTACCACGGATACCATCGTAAATAGTATTTAAATGTTAAGTATGTATATAATGAAATATTTTTTTTTTAAATATTTGTTGTAGTTTTCATTTAAAATTATGAAATATTTAGCAATTTTAAACCCTGGTATGAACAATTGTACGGATAATATTATGTGTTTGCCGTCAGTCAAAAAAGGCATACTTTTATATTTTTAATCGAATAAATTATATGTTTGTATGAGAAATAAAATCGTATAAATCCAGTATATATTTACCAATGTGAAATCCTTCATTCAAAATAATTGCTTCCATATAAGACGTTATAAAGTTTATTAACTGTGCCAATAACGAACAGCGGAATGATGATTTAGATTCTTGCAAATAATGTGACACCGCAAAGTGGAAACATTTTTCGGACCATATCAAACAGTTCTATATTATAAAGAAACAAAATAATGTTATTTGAAAATTAGTTTGTTAAAAAAATATCTTATTAAATATTATCTTTAAAATGTCTTATTGAATATAAAATTTTACATTAAGATATAACGAGATCATAATTCATTTAAGACTAACGTTACTGATTGTCTGATTCATCATCACACAGCCCAAATAGATAGGGGATTTTGGAAATTCGAATGTATAGGGGGAACAAAACGGGTAAATTCGGTAACCTTAGAGGGTAATGTGGACTACCGTTTTGTATTTTCTAAAATTTGGCCACAATATGTATGGATATTAAAAAAGTTGTGTACCAATAAATAAGCAAATGTATTCTCTAATTGTTTTTGTAGTTGAAAATTGTTTGCATCAAAGAAGAAAAAATGTATGTGAAAATATTGTTACGTTTTTACCATTTGAAAACGTTGGTTTATTTCCTTTAAATAAACCGAATACTTTTGATTGCAAATAAAACCAGTTTTAGTAGTTTAAAATTGTAACAACTTTTCATTTATTCAAATGTACAACAACAGTATAAATAGTCACTATGTGTTTTTAATACACACACACGCGTTTTTAATGTACAAACTTAAATGTACAGTTGACAGCGCCTATTATAAACTCCCTAATACATACAATTCATGAACCAGATAAAACCATAAAAAAAATTTAATTTTCAATATATTTTTATTAATACAAACTAAAAAGACGCGTTCTTGGCTTACAAAGTACATAGTTATTTGGCTTGTAATTTGGACCAGTACTACACAATCAACTAATTTAAGTGGTCCACATTACACGATCTTGGGTTACAGTGGCAAAAAATTATTTTTACCTACTAATCTAAATGTGCTTAAATATTTATCAAATATATGCAAAACTATGTGTCCACTTCAACTTTATAAAACAACCAAACATTAAATTCTACTATGTAACTGCACCAAATTTTTGCCCCATAAACAACATATTTATGACATATAGCAGTATTCCGGAGGGACAATTGTATGGAGCTCGGTAAAATCATAGACCGATATTGCCCATTTTTAATACCAAATAAACCTTATCAACAGAGAGTATTTTTAGAAAGTTCAAGCCAGCTAGCACGTTTCGTTTGGGTCCTATCGTTTTTTCAACCGAGAGACAGTTATGTTGACCCAGGATTTTTGATTCTACGACCAATATTTCGATATGTTACAAACGGAATGACAAAATCAATATACACCCCATCTTCTCTGACGATTGACTACAAACCAAATGATAGGGACTCAATGAACCTTAATCAAATATCTAAGCCAATTAGATTGTGAATTGGACTACTTTATAATGTACAAGTATACACTGGTAATACAGTTGATGTTAAATCTAAGAGCGACTATCACAACTAAAACACCGACTGCAACAGCAGCCACTATTTATACACAACGCCATCTTCCTTCTAGTAGCACCACGGGATTTTCGGTATTTCGGGATTTTGGTTTTACATTAAAAAACATCAAATTCAACAAGCAAAACAATTTATTTCGTTAATGCAATGAGTTAAAATAAATTTGACACAAAAGATATTTCCTATTTATACATGTACAAATAGAGAAATCTATAACAATACTGAAAATTGTATAACTTTTGTATTGAGTACATATTGTTACGTTTTTACCTTTTAAAAACGGTGGTTTATTTCCTTTAAATAAACCGGATACTCTTGATTGGAAATAAAAGCAGTTTAGTAGATATTTTAAAATTTTAAAAACTCTTTTTTCAAATTTACACAAGAATTTAAATAATCACATTATTTTAATGTACACACTTACATATCGTTACCTAAAACGCAAAACGCTCTAACTGACAACAAATTAAAAATTGACTTTTTCATAAAAATAAAAAGCCCTAACTACAACACCGGTTTCATGCAAAACGCAAAAAGAGCTATATACTAGCTTGTTTATACACCATTGACACAACTGATATATAAAATTAAATTATTATAATATAATCTTTGTATTTCATAAAATTTGAGTAAAATTAGTGCGTATATGAAATAAATGTTACAATGTATACGGAAATTTAAATATGTCTGAACACTCAATGAATGCTATTGCTGAATGCAAAACAAGCAGACAGAATTGGATAATTCGTAGTCAACAAAACCGTTTGAAAGGTAAGAAATACCTAGAATTTTCTAGAGGAAATTTAAGTCAAAGTTTTGTGAAAAAATTCAAACTGACATTGATTCTAGTTATTCATAAAGAAATGTTCGACTCTTTCTGGAAAATGTTGTGGGAAAACAAAAAAATGTTCGTAACCAACCTAATTGAGTCTTCAGAGAGATAACGTATTACAGTTGAAAACACAGAACGCTTCTCCACAAAGAACTATTTTTTAAAGCACGACTCAAATCGTATCCAAGTGTGTATGCAAATATTTTGATCAACGCTAGGTTAGAACGAAAAACACAAACACTTACATACTTAAAACATTAGATATAATACTTTTTTAATGTAGATAGGGATTTTGGTTTCAGAAAAAACAAAGCATAAAGCCCTAAGGGCTAAAATATTACACATATAACTACACCAAATTAGTACAGAAATTAATTCGTCGGAGTGCTTTTTATTGTATTGGTGAAATTCACATTGAAAATCTCAATATTTTTTATTTAATTATGTTTTTTCCATCTCCAGTAAAATTAGTAAAATGTTAGTTAGGGTATTTTGCGTTCCAGGTAACGATATACTCAGCAAAAACTTAGACTACAAAAAATAAGGGGAATTTGAAGATTAGTAATCCCTTATATTTTGGCCGGAAATAAGTTGTTTTGTTAGTAGAGTTATTTATAGAATTTTTTAGTTATAAATAAAAAAGAAAAATAAGTCGCAGCCACGAGTCGAACCAACAACTATCCGATTGCCAGTCAATTGTTGTACTCACAACACAACAGCTTAGTTATTTAATTGTGCGTCAAATAATGGTTTTTACACAGTAATACAATATTCTTTTCTGTTTTTCAAAAAAAAAAAACATGAAATAAAAAAATGGGCAAATTGAAAAAAAGTAACAGTATTTTTGTTTTGTTTTTTTTAGACTTTACTAGTTCAAAAGTAAGTTATTAAAAAAGACAATACTTGTAGCATTGTAAGCGAAGTTTTTGCTGGGTATTACACACTTAAAAAACCCAATTCACAATATTGTGCAAATGATCTTGCATCATTGTATATGCATTAGGGTGGGTCGATTTAGCAATCGATTTTGTGACATCGATTTTTCAATAGTTTTTGGCATGTGGAAAAAAATTTCCACTACGACATATCAAAAAGATAATTTTCGAGGCGCCCAAATTTCAGAAAGTACCAGTGAATTTCCAGTTTTTTTAAATATTTTTCTACATTTTTCGTTATCTCAGTTTTTACAAGTGTCACGTTTAGATCTGTGTATATTCGCGTTCTTGATATACCAGGGAGAACTGTGATCATACCTAAAATCATGTTTTGACGTCTTTGGATCTTTTCTACATTTGACGCTGAGGCCGTGCCCCATAGCTGTATGCCATAACACCATATCGGTTTTATGATAATGTTATAAAGTAGAAGTTTACAATCTAAACTAAGCGTAGAGTTTCTGCCAATGAGCCAATTAATTTGAATTGATTTCAATTTCATTTGAGTCAGCAGTGTCATTAGCAAATGTTGATGTATAAGTGCGATTGTTAGTTGGCATATCAGACGTATATATCAAATATAAAAAGGGTCCCAGGATACTGCCTTGGGGGACTCCAGCTTCAATGGGTTGGGGACTACTTAAAAAGTCTGCTTCTTTAACCTTAAATGTTCGACCAGTTAAATAGCTTTCCAATAGCTTATAGTGCATTTACACCTACGCCATAAACTTGTTATAAGTTGTTTATGGTGATAAACTAGTTTGAATAACTTATTTATCCATACAAATCAAAAACAAGTTTTGCAACTAGCTTTTGAGATAAACTAGTTACAAAAAACCACTTTTTGCTAATGCAACTAAGTTTTTTCAACATTTTTCTGGCAACGCTGGCAACGCTGGTGACATTTGCTCATTTGCTTTTCTTAAAAAAAACCTAACTGTAAAAAAAAGTTTAAACTAATTTATTAAAAAGTGTATTTCATATAATATGGACAATGAATTCTGATCTACAGCTTAATATTAGAGTACAGCACTTTTGAATGTGTATTTGGTATACCATATTAAAAAAGTAACAACGTATTTTTATTAAATGTTTAATATAAGTCAGGTATTTTATGACTTATCAAAGATAAACCACTTAACTGTCTAAAATGCTCATGTAAACGGTATGGTTTATGAAAGTAGCTTATGATCATAAACTAGTTTGAAAATTACATGTGTGTTTGCGGGTAAATTTTGACTCAATTTGTATATTAAACCATCATGCCATACTTTATCAAGTGTTTGAGAAATGTCGATGAAGAGAGCGGAACAATAGCGATATTCAGAATCTTGTGAATTTGTATTTCTGTATATTTTGTTAGTGTAAATTAAAAATGCAATGCATATACAATGATGCAAGACCATTTGCAAGAGATTGTGAGCTCCACTAATATTTTTTTTTCCTCAAACGCTTTTCTTACAATATTTACAAGTCTATGGGATTGTTCGATAGTACTGTGTTATTGTCTAAATCCAAATTGATGATTCGGAATACAATTGTTATCAACTAAGATCAGGTACAAATTGTTCATGAGTATCTTCTCAAATAGCATTGATATATTAGACAATAGGCTGATGGGTCTATGTGATTCTACTTTTGTGTAATCTTTCCCCGGCTTAGGTATCATGGAAACCAGTGAAACCTTCCATTCTGAAAAATAATACTCAAGGCGTAATATAGCATCAAAAATAAAAAGAATTATTTTTATTGCTATCCGGGGTAGCTCTATAAGCATCTAGTTACTGATTTTGTCAATAACAGGTGCTTTCTTGGAGTTGCTCCAAAATGGGGTACAACAGGTGGCAACTCAATAGCATCATTTGATGTGTTCGGGGTAAATACTTGCTTCAAATGATTAACAAACAGATTCCGTTTTTCATCCGATTGCGAGGTTGCGTCCAGATTTTCCAGATATTTATTCATAGATTCCATTTTTGAATTTCCAAGAACCTTTTGAGTATTTTTGTGCAATTGCCACTCTCATCGAACTCTTCTTTTTTCATTTAAGATCCGTTCGACATCTGCAGAATAAATTCTATTTGTCTAGGGGTTTTGGTAGCATGTTGAGCAGCCATTTTGAGATTTTTATCGAAATTGATATGAGAGTGATCGATGTTTTCTGGTGTTCTTAGCGGTATGTTTTCCGAGCAATGTGTACTGAGGTATTTTTTATATTTGAGCCAATTAATTCTTGTCCCTGTCATCGCTTAATTACCAGTCGGGGATACAATTTCCCGGGGGCTCAAGTGGGTGATCTGAAGATAGTTACAGCGATGATTCAACTTGAATCATTTCTCCAGGGATATTTTTCATCACGCAGAATGTGTGCTTAGCATTATAATCGGCAGCAACCAGGAAACGGGGGCCTAGTGATTTATATAATATATATTTTATTGACTTTCTGTAATTGAAAATCTAGGGGGTGAGTACATCGATGAAATCACTAAGTTTCGATGAAAATCTTCAAGACAGATCGTAGTGGTTTGAAGATAATCTTCGCAAAGATCACATATTAAGTAGTGTTTGATTCGAGCTTTTATTAAAATTGCGGAGCCTCCACAAGCTCTACCTATGGGATTTTTGGTATAATATATTACATATCCATTTATTTGAAATGAACTTCTGGACGTCAAATGAATCAAGAAACCAGCATTACATCAATTTGTTGAAAAAATATTCGATTTCGCTTTAACGTTGGCGTATGCCGAACAGCGGGGGAAATGAAAAAAAGAGCGGAAGTAAATCTGTAACTTCTAAATGAATTTGGGCTTATACCACCAAGGGGGGACCGAGCTACAGTTCCCTAAATTGGGGCACCTCGGGTATATCAAAAATTAAAAATGGTGCAAAATTTTTGTTTGCGATTCGATTTAAAAGATTTTAATATATATGGAGATCTACAAAAAACATTGCTTTAGTTATATATTATCTCTTATAGTTTACGAGCTATTCGCATTTGAAAAGTAAAACTTTATTTTTTTAACCTACCTTTGTCTGCTTTTTTGCTACTAACGGATCCAATTCTTACTCGACTTTCTTGAAATATCTTTTTTTGAATTGCAAAACTATTTATTAAGAAAAAATTATTTAAAAAGCTTTACTGAGTCATAAGTTATGTGCATTCAAACTTAAAAAAAATAAAAAAGTCGGATTTTCGCAATTTTTTTTTTTTTTTAAAGTATAATAATTTTAAATTATACAGAAAATGAGAAGAAGATAATTAATGTATTTATAGTTTTCTGAAAGATAACATTACGGGAAGTATTATAGAAGCAAAATAATATCAAAATTCATATTATTGCGTGGTCCAGAGCCTTCCGAAGTAGACCTATTTTTTATGTAAATTTAATAGATCCAAAAATCAAAAAAATTAAAACCTGCTTTGTATGCCCCAATATGTTGTTTAATATTGTGCAAGGGAATTTCATAACCCCGAGCTTGGTGCCTTCAATAGATCCAGAAATAAAAAAAATTACAATTTTGGGATTTTTTAAAAGTTATTTGGGAATTGTGGGATTATCAAAAACAATTCACAAATTTCTTTTTCACTTTTGTATTTCGATCAAAAGTTTCTATATAAGTGTCAAATTTCATTAAAAACGTTTCATAAACAAAACTTTTATTGCATTTTATAAATTAAAATTTTCCAGAAAAATCAGCTACCATTTTTTATTCCCATATTTTTGAAAAAAGTCTTCTATAATTTTTTTAATTATGTACAATTTTGAAAAAAGGACAAAATTTACTACACGTTGATATATAATTTGTATGTATATCTTTTCTTTTCCACTAGAATCATTAATGGCTTCAAAACACATAACTCCCAGTAATTAGCTTCATCTTGTAGTGTTATCCGGTATTTGGTTATGCAAAAGTCGGCAAGGCAGTGCAAAAAATATATTACAAGATTTTATGATTTTCTGTATGTTGTTGATTTTGAAGCCATTAATGAGACTAGTAGAAAAGAAAAGATATACATATTATATATCAACGTGTAGGAAATTATGTCCTCTTTTCAAGAATGTACAAAATTTTTAAAAATTTAAAAAAATTATACAAGACTTTTTTCAAAAATATGGGAATAAAAAATGGTAGCTGATTTTTCTGAAAATTTTAATTTTTGAAATGCAATAAATGTTTTGTTTATGAATCGTTTTTATGAAATTTTACACTTATATAGAAACTTTTATAGAAATGATTTGTTTAATTCATTTTTATTTGAAAACTATTTTACAAAAATTAAAATAATAAGCAAATTACATAAATAAAATATAAAATAACTTATATATTAAGTTTCAATGAACTCAATAAAAAAAAAACAATTTTCTTACATTAATTTAAGCAAATTTACTAACATTTTCCTATTTTCTAAAGGGTAGGTCAAGAACGTAAAACCTCTTTAATCTTTGTATTTATTCGCTATCATCCAATAAGTTGATTGCTAACACATTTGGGTGATTGCTGAGTCTATTTAGATATCTTTCACTGATATTATTAATTTCCTCTTTGACTCTTGCAATTTTGAGATCGTTGTGTATGTTATTGTTATTTACAAACCAAGGCGCATTAGTGATTAATCATAGAGTTTTAGATTGATACCTTTGTAGTATTTCAATGTTTGAGTTGCTGGTAGTCCCCCACAGCTGAACTCCATATGTCCATATCGGTTTATGGATTGTTTTATATAGCAAAACTTTGTTCTGTAAGCTTAATTCAGATCTTCGTCCTAATAGCCAATACATTTTCCTCGTTTTGTTGTTTAATTGTTCGCGTTTCTTTCTACTTAAGTCTACGGTCAATATTAAGACCCAGATATTTAACGTTACTGCTTTTTGGTATAATTGCTCCATTTAAATATACTGAAGGACAATCATGTTTTCTTAATGTAAACGTCACATGCACCGATTTTGCTGTATTTAATTTAATGGTGACTGGTTGGAGGCTAAAATAGCAGTATCATCAGCATAAGTAGCGGTAATTACATTATCCATTATTCGCATATCTGATGTGAAAATAGTATACAGTACTGGACCCAAAACACTGCCTTGTGGAATTCCTGAGTTGATGTGACCAAAATTAGAATATTCTTCATTGATGATTACAAAGAAGTGGCTTTCATGAAGATATGATTTTAATAGTAAGTACAATGGTGCCGGAATAAGGTTTTTTAATTTATATAAAAGTCCAGTGTGCCAAAATTTGTCAAATGCTCTCTCAATATCCAAAAATACAGCTGAACAATACAATTTTCTCTGTAGTGCATTAGAAATTTCTTTGACAATACGGTGACATTGTTCTGGTGTGCCATGTTTGTGTCTGAATCGTTTTTCGTTTCGCCATTATTTTGAGAAAAAGTCGTTCAAAAATCTTTGAAAAACTGCTTAATAAGCAAATTGGCCTGTAAGACGATACAGCATTTTCAGGTTTGTTATTTTTGTAATACCATTACAATTTTGGCGAACTTCCACTGTGATGGAAAATGATTTAATCTCAATATTGATTTGAATATAGTTGTGAGAAAAATTATGCCTTTTCTTGGCAGAGATTTTAATACTTTTGAGTCAACATTGTCGTAACCTGGGCATTTAGTGTTGTTTAACTTGTCAATAGCATCCTTTACCTCAGTTGGAGATATATGTTTTATGGGACGATACATTTGACAAGGTATATCCAAAAAATTCTGTATATCGTCTCTTGTTGGCTGATCATTTAAAAGAAATGGGTTGAATGTGAATTCTAAATGCTCTTTAAAAGCATTAGCTTTACTGATATCAGATCTACACCATTCGTCACTATTATTTTTAATTGGGATATATCTTTTAGAAATTGTGTTCGTTTTCTTTACCCACATCTGGATTCATCAAATAACTTTTTAAAGAATCATTTTTATAATCTCTTAAACGTTTTTTTGTATATTATTCTTAATCTTCTTTTATTTGCAATGAGTTGCCTTATTTCAGCCGATAATCGAACATTATAACCATTAGTTTGATGTTGTTGTGGAGTTGATATAAACGGTGCTTCATGAATTATGTTGGTAAATGATTCAACGGCGTCTTCCGGACTGCAACCATCTTTAATTGGTATATTTAAGTTCAATTTTTGTTCGATCCTGTCTCCAAACTGTTGTATGTCTGTTTTAGACGTAATTATTTTTATTTTTTGGCCACAGTTTGAAGCATTGTACTAAATGCCAAGATTACGGGACCGTGATCCGAACTTAAGTCAGAACTATCTGATATATCCAGAAATGATCCTGGTTTTCCTTTATAAATATAGAAATCCAGAAGATCAGGTATTTTGGTTGGATCACTATACCAGTATGTCCCGGTCCACACTGTGAAACATTTGCTGCAAAACATTTTTAAATTCTCTTTTGAAACTGCATTCGTGTCCACACAGTGAAGTTTTTGTTTTTCAGTTTTTGACATTTCTGTACAGAACGAATATGAACGAATAAATGTGAATACTCAACAAAAGTTTCATGTACATGAAACAGAGTACCCTTTTCCATTCCTCTTTCCCCTTTCATCAACAAACTCAATTGTTTTGCAGCAAATGTTTCACAGTATGGACAAAGTTGAATAATCAACAATAAATTTGGGGCCAAGTTCTTTAAAAAAGTTTTCATATTGTTCGAATTTAACACTATGCTTTGGTGGAAAGTAAATAGAAAATATATTAATACTGTTATTATCACATGTTACTTTAACTCCGGCAGCTTGAAGAAATTTTTTCTCAATTGGATGTAGAATTTCATACTTAATATTATTTCTTATTAAAATAGCTGCACCGCCGTGTGCTCTTTTGTCAGGATGAAAGCAGCTACAATGTCATAATCCTTTATTCTAAAAAAGGTTCTACTTGTGAAATGAGTTTCACTTATTAAAAAGATGTCAATATAGTTATTTTTGATGAAAATATCAATTTCATTTGTATGATTGGATAGACTATTCGCAATCCATGTTGCTATTCTTAAATTTATTTGCATAATTTTGCCATTAACATTGACATTATATTCATTAGGTTTTCCATCATTTTTTCAAGTCGATCCATTCGAATGTTTTCATTTGCATTTGATGATTTGACAGCATCTGAAAATTACACATTAAACCTATTCTGATAAGGTTGATTAAAATTAGAATTGTTCAATTGCGGATATTCCGTTGAACTCATGTTAAAATTAGTAGTTCTTTGTGCGTTTGAATACTGTCTTCTTCTACTGGCAACAAGATGTTGGTAGACTCTACATCCTATGTAGTTGGCTGTGTGGTTTAACATACAATGAACACAACGGGTGGAGTGTCAATAGTTTTATTTACACTCAACGGTGGCATGATCCATACCGCACTTAACACATCTGTAAGGTTTCTTACAATATGCTTTTATATGTCCAAATTGTTCCTCTACGATGGGTAGTCATCTTGACGCGATGTAAGGGCTTAAATGCAATGATCTATGTTGGTCATGCTGGAGGGGACTGCTTAACTTGAGTTGGCTGTATTTGGTAGGGTCTCCCATTCCAGAAGGGCACATGGTGAGCATGAAACTAAGAACTACCCTCCCCCTTTATCTGATAGCATCTTTTCACCTTTAGGGCGACTATCAGATGTGCCATCAAGCCATTTTCCCCTCACTGAGAGGGGTGGGTCTGATGGTTATTTCTTTCGTCCGGTTGGTCCGAAAGGGCTCTTTTCTTGTCTGTGCGAAATCCAACAGCGTCTGTTTCCCATATTGGGCGGCTGGTGGTCTGCGTCTGTAATCCCCATTGGGGCGGCAGTTTTTCAACACCTGGCAGCAGGTATAAAATGCAACCAAAAATTTGTCCGAAGGGACTTTATGGAAGGTCGCAAATTATGCCCCATGTACCCGGTTGAGGGCTTCATAATCTCCGTGGACCCTACCCCGACAGCGATGGTAACGGGCTGTGGTGAGTCGAATGTGACTGTAACACAGGCTAGTCAAGTGATCACACCGGGCCAGACTAGTCTGCTTGCTACTGGTGTTGCAGGAGATCAATCTGGTACACCCAGGTTGGCTGAATGTAAAAAACAAAAAAGCGATAGTTGGCTGAATGTAAAAAACAAAAAGGCGATAGTAGACAATGAAGATACCAACTCGGTCTCAGAACTGGTTGGTACCTTCTTTGAACGGATGGACGAGGCGGTGGACGAAGACGCTCTCCTGAATTCTGACCAGGAGGACGCCGACGTCACAGTTGTAAAAATTGAGCATGGTGAAGATGACGCAAATAAACCTTCACCACTCTAAGGCAGCATCAGCTGCACTGCTCTTCCGAATTGTCAAGAACGGGGAGGAGCTAGTCATGGTCCAGGAACCCTGGGTCCATCAGGACCGTATCTGTGGACTTTGTCAGAAGGGCTATAAGCTCTACTACGCTAAAGACGCAGGTAAAATTAGATCCTGTATATTGGCTAAAAGCTCTTTGAATATCTTCATTTTTTCTGATTACAGCAATGAAGATACAGTAGCAGTGTCATGGGAAGGCAGTCTGTTGTGGCTGATTTCCAGCTATATGGAGCTATATGGAGTGAATGAGTCCAGGATACCTTTGGTTATCTGTGGTGACGCTAACTCGCACCACATTATATGGGGTAGCAGCGATACCAATACAAGAGGTGAGAGTCTTTTCAGTTTCATTCTTAATAGTAGTTTGGAAGTAGTAAATAAAGGTTCAGAACCTACCTTCATTATTTCAAACAGAAAAGAGGTGCTAGACTTAACACTTGTGCATGCTGAGTACCACAGTATGATTACTAATTGGGCTGTCGCTAGCGACTGCTCCTTTTCTAATCACCAATATATTGACTTCAATATTGGTGTAACTTATGGGAGTCTTAATAACATTCTAAATAGGAGGAAGACCGATTGAGATATGCAATGTGGCGCATTCTCTCGGTCTTTACCTAACCCGCCCTCTATTGAGAGTACGGATGATATTGAGATATCAGTTGAAACACTCAGCGTTCCAATCAGGTACTAATTTGGCCTGTAGTCCGATCACCCACAGAGGTAGGAATAAGCCTCCATGGTGGAATCCTGAAATAGCACACGCAAGAAGGACGTGTCGTAAACTGTTCACGAGGCTAAGAGGTTGGGTAACTGGCCGGCATACAAGTCCTCATTGAATCACTTCAAGAACCTTACGAGGAATGCGAAAAGGAAAGCCTGGAGGGACTTCTGTAGCGGCGTGGAAGGATCCTCTGAGACTAACCGATTATGTAAAATTCTATCAACCTCTCCGGTTGTACCAAGCTTTATACAGAAACCATGTGGAAGATGGACTCTGAACTCAAAGAAACACTTGAGGTCCTAATGGACACTCATTTCCCAGTCTGCCTCCCAGTCGATGATGAGACTGTGAATGGGGCTGCTGATTCCGTTGCTCCGTGTGATAACTCTGTTCCGGTGAACAGGGAAAGAATACAGTGGGCTATCAAAAGCTTCGACCCGTTTAAATCCCCAGGGCCGGATGGTATAATTCCTGCTGATCTTCAGAAGAATGAAGAAATAGTTGTACCTTGGCTCATCAACATATACACAGCGTGTATCTGATGGTCCTATATTCCTACATGGTGGACGAGGTGTAGAGTAGTCTTCATTCCTAAAGGAGGTAAGGCGACTCACACTAAACCAAAGGATTACAGACCTGTTAGTCTTGCATCCTTTTTGCTGAAAACCCTAGAAAGGGTAATTGACGTACACCTGAGAATGACCATTCCGTCGGCAGATCTGTGGAAACAGCTCTACATTCGTTAGTTGGCTCCATTGAAGAGTCGCTATCACACAAAGACTCACTTGTTGCCTTCCATGATATTGAAGGAGCTTTAAACAATGTCAGGCCCAACGCCATCCTATCTGCGATGGATGATCTTGGGATTGATATTTGTGTACGCCGATTAGTCGGAAAGATACTCGGCTATAGAGTCATATGTGCTACCTTAGGTGGCATAAGTGTTTCAAAAGTGGCCAATCGTGGGACCCCACAGTGTGGTGGCCTATCTCCACTTCTATGGAATTTGGCTATGAATACCCTGTTGGTCAGGATGGGCAAAACAGTCGCGTATGCTGACGATGTTGGAGTATTTATATCTGGTAAATTTCTGGATACAATATCTAGTTGTATGGAATCGGCATTAAGTACACTGAGTGAGTGGAGTATATCAAGTGGACTTAGTGAGAACGCCCAAAAAACGGAATTGGTTCTCTTCACTAGGAGGTATAAGATCGATGACTTTAGACCACCTAAACTGAATGGAATCAGTCTTGAGATCAGGGATAATGCAAAGTATCTTGGCATCATTCTAGATAAGAAATTGTCCTGGAATTCAGAACAGGGTCAACATGGCCTATGTGGCCATTTACTCCTGCAAAAAGGCAATTGGTACTAACTGGGGTATTATGCCGAAAGGTATCAATTGGATCTTCAAAGCAGTCGTTAAACCCATCTTGTTCTATGGAGTATTGGTATTGGCAGGTTCTGGATAATGCTACTCATCGGAAGGTCGTTGAACGAGTTCTAAGAACAATCGCGATACTGATTACAGGCGCTATAAGGTCTACCTCCTCTAAGGCACTTTTTACTATTATTAACTGGTTACCAGTTGATTTGATGGTGATACAAATAGCTCTCAACTCTGCCGTGAGACTAAATGCTGGTTGTTCGTGGTCTGGTAAGGACCTTGGACACTCTAGGATACTGAATTACTATGGGCACATACGTGGTAATGTCGATTACTGCATCGCAAAACCTTTTTTCGATAGGCATTTAAATATTATGATCCCAAATAGGGATTTATGGCAACGCGGACTCTTCCCCTCTGCTGACGTCATACGGATATACACTGATGGCAATAACAGGGGTAACAAGGTCGGTGGAGGTTTCTACACTGAAAACTTTGGGATAAAATCCTTCTTTAGGCTACCTAACTTCTTCACTGTTTCCGCCTGAAATTACAGCATCCAACTGGCTGAGGTATTATCGAATATCTGGTGATATATGTATATTTACTGACAGCAAGGCTACCGTTAACGGAATAGCGGGTGTCTTTACGACATCTAGGTTAACCGAAGAATGGCGGATATCCCTAAATGAGATAGCGCGACATTCTAGGATAACGCTAATATGGGTCCTTTGAACGATGGAAATCAGGGTAAATGTATAGCAGATGATTTGGCCAAAAGGGTCCCTTGTTAAATGCAAGATGGCTGTTCAGCAGAAACTATATGAGACTGCACAAAACAGGTGGACTAATGAACCTTTCTATGCTACAGCGAGGTCTACTTATAGATTACCGTCTTATTACAGGACACTGTTTAATCGGGACACATGCTAGAAGAATGGGCCTACGGTACAATGATTACTGTAGAAGCTGCCATAATGAAGAAGAGGAAGAGACTGTGTATCACCTTTTCTGCCAATGTCCGGCCCTGACAAACCTGAGGGAACGTATCCTCGGATCTCCATTCCTATCATGTTTGGACGAGCTATCAAGGATGAATCTGAGACGAATCTGGTTGGTTTAATTTGGAGTCAACGGAAGTACTGCAAATACCCTGATGACTACCCCTTGGGCATCACAATGGAATCAGATTTGAATGGACCCAAGTGAGCTGCTTGAGGAGCGGCTGCCCATGGAACCTAACCTATGTCCAAATTGTTGACATCGATGACATTGTATCAAATCATTATTTCTCATAGGTTCAATTTTAACTATTGCATGATTTATGTAATTTATTTCATATATAGTTTTGTTGTTGGGATTTGGATCTAAGTCCACAAAAAACATTGAAAGGGGCTCTTTTGTAACATGGCTTCTGACATTTGTTACGCATCTTACCTAGGCTTAAAAGTTCAGCTTTGATATCTTCCGTAGGCGTAGTTGGAAGCAGACTTTTTATAATTACTCTGTAAGATCTTTTGGTTTTTTAAGCTGCGGTGATTCAACTCGTTTTCGTTTTGTTGTTACACTTTGCCAGGTTGGCTCAACTTTATTTTTTTTATTTGGTTCTATCATGTCTACAGCATAAAATGAACTATTTGTTAATGTTAATCAAATGTGCTTATGTTTGTTGTTTTTTTTTTTTTTTGGAGGGTTTATTGTTTGAAGAAAAATTGTCACACTATACGTCTGTTTGCGATCGCGGTCAAATCAAGACGAAATACAAAAGTGAAAAAGAAATTTGTGAATGGTTTTTCCACAATTCCCAAATAACTTTTAAAAAATCCCAAAATTGGGATTTTTTTTGTATTTGGATCTATTGAAGGCACCAAGCTCGGGGCTATAAAATCCCTTTACATAATATTGAATAACATATTAAGACATACAAAGCAGGTCTTAATTTTTTTAAAACAGCTATGCGATTTGAGAAAATGTTGTCTAAAGTTGAAGTTTACATAAAAAAATAGGTCTACTTCGGAAGGCTCTGGACCACGCAATAATATGAATTTTGATATTATTTTGCTTTTATAGTACTTCTCGTAATATTATCTTTAAGAAAACTATAAATACATTAATTATCTTCTTATTTTCTGTATAATTCAAAATTACTGTAAGTACTTTTTTCGAAAAAAAAATTGCGAAAATCCGACTTTTTTATTATTTTTAAGTTTGAATGCACATAACCTATGACCCAGTAAAGGTTTTTAAATATTTTTTTCTTAATAAATTTTTTTGTAATTCAAAAAATTTTATTTCAAGAAAGTCGAGTAAGAATTGGATCCGTTAGTAGCAAAAAGCTACTTTTTAAATGCGAATAACTCGTAAACTATAAGAGATAATATATGACTAATGTGTTGTTTTTTTATAGCGAATGGAAATTTAACATGTGTTTTGTTATTGTAACAAAATACATGTAAAATTCCACTCAAATCACTCGTTCGCTATAGAAAAACAGCACATAAAGCAATGTTTTTTGTAGATCTCGTCGAGCAGATTCCATATATATTAAAATCTTTCAAATCGGATCGTAAACAAAAATTTGGCATCATTTTTAATTTTTGATATACGCGAGGTCCCCTACTTTGGGGCACTGTGGCTCGGCCTCCCTTGGTGTTATAAGCTTTATTAAAATCGGGCAATTCGTTTTGAGGTTACAGATTTATTTCCACTTTTTTTTTCATTTCCCCCAGTGTGTGCCGTTAGCATGCCAGAAACATATTTTCAAACAGTTCATGGTTTATTTAGGAATAGATTGTATATACATAGATTGCATTTTCAGCATCATATTACTCAAAGAGTTGGTGAAATTGTTAACCGATTGCTTCAAGTCGACTAAAATTAGAAGAAGAAGGTTGGTCTGTAAATTCCACGTTAATATTAGGGTTATTTTTGTTTCCAAGTGGTGTTTGATTTGTTCTTAGAACACCATCTTATGAACCTTTATTATTTGTGGGTTGCGAGATTTAGAGGTAATGGGTATCTACTAGGTTCGTTGGTAGCACGGGATAAACACTAGATTTCTGAGTTTCGTTTAACTATGGAATAAGGACTGAGATCGAAAAATTCTTAACATACATATATGTTAATAAAAATTAAATCGCTAAACTTACAGTTTATTTGATTGCAATTATTATAACAATAATCAATATTAATGAATTTATAAACCTTTTCCGGTTTTTTTTTCATTATGGTTTTTATAGAGCTTTCTGTCACATTGTTCGAACAGGTTGTCCACCTTCGTTTAAAATCTACTACACATTTGGACACCCTCTTTGTGCTCTTCAATTCTATTCTAACAAGAGTCCAATATCTCTCCACTGCACAGTGGGGCAGAATGAAAATTTTTTGGAAATAAATCTGGCATTTCTAAACGGCTGGTCCGATCGAGATAACACTTGATGATGGCTTAGCCAAGGAGTATTCAAGTTTAAAATGGACCCTACAAATGCTCCAGGGGCGGCGCTATGGGGGTTCAACGTAGAGTACCTTCGTGTGCAATATTTTTGAAGGACGGAGTTTTAAAGTGGAATATTTTTTAATCTAATTAAGATAAGATCAAAAATGAATTTATCTGAACAAAAAAATAAGTTCGGAGTAAATGTGGAGCAAATTGTTCCCAATATTTGCAATCCTATTAAAATTTTTATACAAATTTTAGTTTTAGAGACTCAATAAATATGTAATAAAATCTTTATTTATTAACAAACCTCAATGAAATTTTCAACGTTTTTTTAATTTGCCATTCTAAATCACAAAGTGTAAAAAAACTAGTCAAAAGGTCAAAGGGAATCCCGCAATTCCTAAAAATTGGTGAGAAAATCCAAAAAATGGAATTTTTAACATTTTTACTCATAGAGTCCACATTTTCTTTGGGGCTGGGAAAATACTTCGGGGATATGAGGATAGGAAACACATCAAGGATTTTAGAACATCTGGCCCAAATGTGATAAAAAATAGGTCAAATTCCGAAGGGCGTATATACACAAATAAAACACGTTTTTTATAACAAAAAGTTCTCCGTAAAGATACCTTATAGAAAACACTAGCTTGACCCGGTGCGCTTCGCTACCCCTGTCGTAGTAAAAATCGGTTCTGCCGTTTAGTAAATATTGTTTAAGAACTAAAGGTACCAATTTTTCCAGTTTTCCCCCTTTTTATCTCTTTCTGGTAAAAGTATTGAAAAAAGTTATAGCCTATTGACGCTTCCAAGTAAGGATCTATCTACGTTCCAAATTTCAATGAAATCGGTTCAGCCGATATACAAAGACATTTATATATTTATATAGATACTAGATTGACCCGGTGCACTTCGCTACCCCTGTCGATGTAAAAATCGGTTCAGCCGTTTAGTAATTATTGTTTAAAAACTAAAGGTACCAATTTTACCCGTTTTCCCCCTTTTTATCCCTTTCTGGTCCAAATATTGAAAAAATTTATAGCCTATTGACGCTTCCAAGTAAGGATCTATCTACGTTCGAAATTTCAATAAAATCGGTTCAGCCGTTTAGGCGTGATGCTCAAACAAACAAACAAACAAATAAACAAACTTACAAAGACATTTATATATTTATATAGATATATAGATTAAAATTGTTATATGTTCTTAAAGAAAGTTTTTTTTAATAACAAAAAGAGTTAAGTCATCTTTTCACCCAAAAAAACAGCAAAAATCTACTATTTTTTTATTTTTAAACTAGCTGAACCCGGTCCGCGTTGCTGGCCCTTAGAAAACATCTGTTTTATATTGCATCTCGGTCTCGATTTTAATATACAGTGTCGGACAAAGTCGGTGATCCAACCTTCAATTTTAATACATGTGGTGGCAGTCCGGCTGGTTAAAATGAATTGAAAAATTCAGTAGGATAATCGACGGCTTGTTCTTCGTTCATTACTGTGTCAATTGATTTGCATTTTATTGTTTCGTCAGGCAGTTTCAATTGTATTTGTTCATAATTTGTTGGTGCCAAAATTGCATGTTCCCACAGCCAATCCAAATTTTTCTAGTTGGTTGTAAGACTTGAGAATACCTTGTCAACAATGAAATCTAATTTGTGGCGAGATCAATTGAAATTTTTCCATTTCTGATGTCCAACAATTGTTTTGAGAATGTTTCGGCTGAAGGGCATTGCAGCAAATGCACACGCATGTTCGTTGATAGCGATCGGCTTCTGTAGCTTCATTTCCAGTGAAATAAATTTGAAGGAACTTCGCATTATCATTGGGAAGCGGGAGCAATGATCCAATTCTGTGGTACATTTGGCCTTGAACTTTAAAGGTGGGCATGAAGCCGACGTCGTTTGAAATCATCAGTTGCACTTTTATATATTCTGAAGGAAGTGCTTGGAAATAGGATTGGCGCCGGAAATGTAACTTAGAAGCAGCTTAAACGGCTCAATAACTGGTGGCAGAATAACTTTACCGTTCGAACAGCACACCCCTCCGCCCACAGACCGAATATCAAAAATCTGACTTTACAGTGTTACCCGCTGTGCTATTCTGAAGATTCCCTAAAAATTTGATCAAAATCAGTTCAGCCGTTTTTTATATATATAGATGCCATTAGCGGCAAAATATAAAAATTTAATTTTGCCACGTCCCTCCGCCCACAGAGCGAAAATCAAAAATCTGACTCTCTGGGCCAGAATCAAAATTTTGTGGAAATAAATCTGGCATTTCTAAACGGCTAGTCCAATCGGGATAAAATTTGATATGGACGTAACCAAGGAGTATTCGAGTTTAAGTTATTAAAATAGACCCTACAAATGCTCCAGGGGCGGCGCTATGTGGGCTCAAAGTAGGGTACCTTCGACATATAACATTTTTAAACACGTGCCATTTTTTGTTTCCTATCCGATTTCAAAGATTTTTATATTTTTGGACAGCGTTCGGCTAGATCTTGAAAAAACATGCGTGGGTGTGCTATTTATCTCTCTTCCAATATATAAGCATTTGAAAATTGAAATTTTAAAAATTTGCCATACCTTGGACCGAATGGACTCGAATTTCTTTTGTTAGTTAGACAACTAAATTACCAATAACATACAAAAGATTTCAGGGCAATATCGATTATGGATCCAAAAATAAACGATTTTCAATTTAAAAATTGAAAAAAATAGTAAATTTTTGCAGTTTTTTGGACGAAAACGTGACTTAACTCTTTTTTTTATTAAAAAAAAACTTTATTTAAAAACATATAACATTTTCATGTGTTTCCGTAAGGTATCTTTACGGAAAAAATTTTGGTATAAAAGACATGTCTTGTTTTTCGAATATGTCGGCCGTACGCCCTTCGGAATTTGACCTATTTTTATCAAAATTTCAACTTTGGGCGACATGTTCTAAAATCCCAAAGCTGGGATCAGAAAACGGAAAGCAGCTTTGGACACCTTGATGGGATCCCTATTTATTCCCAAAGTATTTTCCCAGCTCTGAAGGAAATGTGGACCCTATGGGCAAAATTGTAAAAAATACCATTTTTGGGATTTTCGCTTCAATTTTTAGGAATTGCGGGATGCCCTTTGACCTTTTGACAAGTTTTTTTACACTGTGTTATTTAGAATGACAAATTTAAAAAACCTTGAAAATTTCATTGAGTTTTGGTAATAAATAAAGATTTTATTACATATTTATTGAGCTTATAAAACTAAAATTTGTATCAAAATTTTAATAGGATTGCAAATATTAGGAACAATTTATTACATTTATACCGAACTAATTTTTTTCTTGTTTAGACAAGTTAATTTTTGGCCTTACAAAAAAAATTTCAATTCAATATCTCAATCAGATTCAAAAATATACCACTTTAAAACTTCGTTCTTCAAAAATATTTCACATTTGACCTGTTTGTTGAACACTTTTTTCATTTGAATGAAATTACTCCCAATTTTTTTTTATTTTACCTATTCATATGACGCAAATATAAATACACCAAGCAATATAAGTTATGATAGGTATCTCTAGTATATTATAAGTATAATTATTATTTTACTACTATTTTTTTTTTTTTCAAAAAGTTTTTAACGCTAGTCCAGTGAGAACAGAAGGGATTCTTAAAAGTATTCCAACACCAAGCGATGAAAAACAGTTCTCAAATAAAGAAGCATTAGCATTATTTTTGGATCTGAAGTTAACAAAACAGCAAAATAATCAGATAAGATTGTGTGCGATTGAAAAAGGCTCAAATCTTTATCCATCATATCATCATATAACTGCTGCTAAGAAGGATTGTTTGCCACCAGTGGACACTATTACAATCACATCGATTTCGGCAGAGGTACTACTTCAAGATCTACTTAATCATACAGCTCAGCGCTTGCTATTGTCATTTATAAAAATGATTTGAAGAAATATGGAAACTGCAAGTTAACTCTCTTTTGCAAATGGGGATGTGATGGTTTTTCTGGACAAAAACAATACAAGCAATATGTATGTGAAAATACTTCAGACACAGATATGTTCATGGTGTCATTCGTACCATTGCGATTGATAAAATATTTGGAAGAGTCGGAGCCTTCGACCAGTAGGATCCATACAAAGGATATTTGGAAAAATCAAACACCATTTTCTACAAAATACTGCAGACCAATTAAATTTGAATTTAAAAAGGAAACTCATGAGGTCATTAAAAAAGAAGTCAGTGATATTAGAGCCCAAAATCCTTCATCATGGAGAATATGTCATTAACCATCATTTAGTACCACTTGGAAATCTATCAGAGGAAACCCAGAAAAAAGGAATAAGGATTACAGATTTTATAGAGAGTACAATACCAGAAAAACATCGCGAAATTCTACGAATGAAGGTCTATTTAATATATTACTGGCAACGTCAGATCCGCTCATCACTAACATTCGAAGTCAATTGGAAGTAGAACATCGGGACTTTGATGAAGAAGCAAAAGGGCTGCTAACGGACAGAAATAATTTAGAAGTAAATGTGGAATATTTGCAACCGAATGTTACTTTAGTAAAAAATAAAATAAACGTTAACAAATTTTAATGTTATTGAAATAAAAAACAAAATAAACTTTTAAAAATCTTAATTTTTTTCCAAAAACAACCGATTCTAGTGTAACCTGTTATACAATTGATAAAGTGGGAACCTGTTTTCAAAATTACCCAGGGTATTATTAAAATGTTTTTTTTATCTGCTGAGAACTTTTTTAATAAGTAAAACTGATTCCAAAAACAAAAAATTCGCATTTTCACACTAAATGCTATACAAAAATTAAAAGTTCAACTTTATCCTTAAATTTCTCAACAACTGCTGAACCGATTTTAATGAAATTAAAACTGGAGAAAAATTCAGGAAGATATCAGTCCATCAATAAACTATCCTGAGCCACTGTGCGACGTGACATTGACATTGGATCTTACGAATTTGAGTATAAAGAAGAAATAGAGTTTCTACAATGGATGTTCAACAACAAGCAGCATGGATTTAAACACAATGTTTGCTGCTATGATGGAAAAATTTAATGAAGTTCAAGAAACTTCTAAGGTCGAGAATCTTCTTGCTGAAGTTAAAGAAGAAAAAAAATTATGAGACTTCTAGCAAATTTCAGGAGTGGAGAGGACCAATTAGATACTACAAGATTTTGTGTTGGAAATCCAGCGTTTGTTACAGCTTATTTATCCAGGGAAAAATCATCCGGTTTTGGAGCATTTGAAGATATATGTGAATGGCATTCGCGATCCTGAAATAATACATGCGGTCTGTGCCACACCCAAGTCATCATTCACAGAAACAGTCTCATTCGCACTGGTACATGAAACAGCAAGGATAATTTCAAAGCCCCAAATATGTAATGTGCGGAAATCGAGGTTGTCGCTGAAAGTGAGAGAAATATGGTCAACGAATTGATGAAATTAAAAGAGACCTGAAGGCCCTACCATCTCCCTATCAGTAATGCAGCAGGAAAATAACAATCTTACTGCTAGGGGGTATATCAACGGTTGCAGTCTATCATCAGATTATATTTAGTAAAAAAAGCAATTGAACCAATTTGCATGTAAGTCTACATCACAGCATTAGTTTGGATATGGGACAAAAAGTCATGAATTGGCGAAATGTTAAAATACCCCTTGACGTCGGATATGAGAGCAAGTCTCAAGTAAGAAGGCTATTATTTGTTGAGCACTAAAAGTTGCACCAGCAGACAGAGGATTTGGTATGGGCCGTGAGGAGGATTGTATAGTCAATGGTTTGTTGGTGTTAGAACCAGCGGATGTGAAATGTGACCATGTTAAGATAGAGGCAACGACAGTGCAACGATGAAATGGTTCCTGTTGGGGTGCTTGGTCTTTCCCGAGTCGAAAAGGTAATGAGCCGGGTTCCAGGTTGGGTGAATGTGCTTCAGCAGAAGCAGTGAAAATTTGTAAGGAAGATACTTCCGATGAATTCGCCAAAGAAATGCATGAATTCGATCGGAGACAAATTAAAATGAACAATGACCAAATGAAAACCAGATATAGCCCACAACGTAGTAAAGGTTTGTCTTCCAAACTACAGAGTCACTGGAAAGGACCACATAGGGTGGTTAAGAGGTTGGATGACATTATCTATAGAATACGGAAATGTGGAAGACCGATACCGGAAATTATGGTTAAACATCTAAAACGACTACCTGCCCACTGGAAAGGTGAATCGTTGCCTATTCGGGACGAACAGGCTTAAGTGGGGGACAGTGTTACGAATTTGCAAACGCGATTTGAATTTAACGGTCTGTAACGACTGCCTGCAACATTCATCATGTTTATAAACTCTTCCAAGCTTCTACGTATCAACAATGTTGATAGCATGGGGTTGATTAGAATTGTTTGTGAGTGTGGCAACACTAAATGTTTAAGCTGCTAAAATTAACAAGCTCTAGAATTCGAACATACGAGTTTTGACCGTTAAGAACAATCTCGACTACTCGGATGAAGATGGCAGTGTGTATAAATAGTGACTGTGGTTGCAGTAGTCAGTGAGTTTATCATAGGCGCTGTTAGAGTTAACATCAACTGTCTTGTACATTAAAGTTTGTGCATTATAAACGTGTACTGAACTACTACTGAACTGCTTTTATTTGCAATCAAAAGTATCCGGTTTATTAAACGGAAATAAAGTAAAAACGTAACAATATTATTAATTTATTTTTAAATATATCTACGAGTTGCAAAAGGAATCTAATTTCACATGGATTACACTCTCGTGTAGGTAAGCTAAACGGAAGTGTTTTTTTTATCTCCGCAATTATTTCGTTTTTTTTTTTAATGATATTGACAATAAAAATATAATAAATATATATCTTTAACGCGAATGGACGTGAAAATATGTATAAATAAATAAGACAAATATTGAAGTGCAATTATAATTCTTCTTTTTTTCGTTCTGGTGTTTGTTTTAATTTTTCTCAACCTATAATGAGCACAAGTGCAATAAGATAAATAGAAATTACTCTTTATGAGTTTCTCAAGTGCAAATTTTAGTGAACGCATGCTTAGTTTAAACGGCAGAAATGCGTATGTGTCGATGAATGTGGAAGAAAATTCTAAAGATAACACAAATACAAGAGTTGATGACAGCTTGCATTTGACGGCCAAACCAAGAGATCGCGCTCGTTCATTGTCCACCGCTTTGTTTTCGAATAGTATTTGTAAAACAAACTAAAATTTGTCATTGACAGCTATTGATAGAAATATGGTAACCACCAGTAAACGTTTGGTAGCGCCTGAAAGTATAGTGCACAAAAACCACAAATCCAAGTGGGAATTGATAGGCAAAAGTACCTAAAGATAGGGAAATAGATTTTAAATTTAGCAAGAAACGGCTGACTTCCCAATATTACCCAACTCGTTTAAACCCCTTTAGTGAAGAATTTAATCTCATTGGTCGGAGAAAATTCCTTTTACGTTGTGCCATTTAAACGAGTACTTTGAGTGGAAATTTAAATATGTTTTGTTACAATAATAAATCACATATAAAGTTTCCACTCAAAGTACTCGCTTGTATTATAAAAACAGCACATAAAAGTCAGGTAAATCATGAAATCGATTTCCGTAAACTAGTTACCGAATTTGAGACCAATAAAAAAGTTTTACGCATACCAATTAAGAGGACCCAAATTTCAGACAAAATTTCCCAAAAATTTCTTGGCTTGGCAAGCAATATGCAGTTGCGGAAAAAAGCCAAACATTTGTTGCAAAGGGCTCTATAAATACCGAAATTTACATCAAGGAATGCTTACGAAAAAGAATGCTTCCATTTATAAGACTTCTTAATGAGTCCACTTATTTTTGGCCTCATTTGGCATCCTGTCACTATGGTAAGAAAGGTCTTGAGTGGTAAAAGATCAATAATGTGGTATTTGTACCAAGAGAGGCTAATCCTCCGAACTGCCTGGAGCTAAGGCCAGTGCACAGTGGGGCAGAATCAATTTTTTTTGGAAATAAATCTGGCATTTCTAAACGGTTGTTCCGATCGGGATAAGTGATGACGCTGGCTTAGCCAAGGAGTATTCGAGTTTAAGTTATTAAAATTAACTCTACAAATGCTCCAGTAGGGTATCATCAACATGTAAAATGTTAAAACAAGTGCCATTTTTTTGTTTCCCATCCGATTTCAAATACTTTTGGAAAGCGCTCGGCTAGGTCTTGAACAACATGCTTACGTGAGCTATTTGTCTCTTTTAGTTCCCAAGTTATAGGCATTTTAAATTTAAATTTTTAAAATGTTGCCATATCTTGGTCCGCTTTTGCAAAAATATAGGTCGTACTTTTGGACCGAATGGACTGAAATTTTTTCGTTGGTTAGACAACTAAATTTCCAATAACATACAAATGATTTAGGATAGGTTAAGTTTCCAGCGAGCCGCGAAGTTGGAAAGTAGAAGAACAGCTCACGGGGGTCCAAGCAATGATCCCTTTGTGTTACCTGAAATTGGAAGTTAGAAAGAAAGAGGGGCAGATAGAAATGAAGTGGAAGATTGAGTAGTTATCAATCCGCATATCAATAAGATAGCGGTTATTAGGTTACCCTCGAGAGGTTCCCATATCTGGTCCTATTTACCAATTACTACTCCTTATAAAGGCGTTGATGCCCTCAAGCCTCATATTCGAGAGCTCAGAAAGACTATTTATGGAACGGTGTCCCAGAAACCGTAAGCGTAGATCACCTAATGCCAGACAGTGACAAAGAAAATGAAAAATGGTTTCATCCTCCTCCTCGTTTTGACAACTTCCACAGAAGTCGTTGTAGTGCAAGCCAAGTCTCCTCGCGTAGTTGCCCTTTTGATGGCTGATACTTCAGCCTGAATTATGCTACATTCATTTGGAAGTCTAAAAGATAGCCTAATGTCGAGTTCCCGAATGTAGACACCTGCACCAACTCGATCTCCTTTAATAGAAACGTCTGTATAAACTGAGAGACCCGTTGCTTCAAGTAAAGGTCCGTCCATTGCTTCCGTATTATACGGAATTGAGAAACCGAAGTTTCTCGCCAAGAAGGGCCCAGAAATGCAATAATCGATATTATCCGGAAGAGTCTGGATGCTACCTATTATGCTGGCGTGACCGTATGGAGCTTGTTTCCACGCCCCAATCGCGTTTAGCCTAAAGGCAGAGGTAAATGTCATTTTTCTTGCCATTAGATCCATGGGGATCCAGTTCAATATAGTAAAGAGTGACTTTGTTGCGGTCGTTCTTAGAGCTCCTGTTATCAGGATTGCCATTCTTCTCATAACCCTCTCGAATAGCATGTAAATTGAGCCAATGCCTTCCACCAGACAGCAATCCATAGAATAGTGTCGGCTCAATAACCGTATCACATATCCAGTTAACGAATTGGGGTCTAATACCCCATTGCGTACCTATCGCTTTCTTACAGACATACATAGCCGTTAAGGCTTTCGACGTCCTTGGGTATTGGATTTCCAGGATAGTTTACTATCCAGAATAACTCCTAAGAATTTTGCATTATCCGATAGTGTTAGCTCAACACCATTTAATCGGGGAAGCGAGAACCGAGAAATGAGGAATCTTGTACTTTCTTGTGAATAGTACAAGTTCGGTTTTGCTTGGGTTAACACTCAATCCACTGTCTGTACTCCACCGACTTAGTACATTGAGTGCATATTCCAGACTTTGTGATATCGTGCCCAAATGGATCCCAGAGACTGCCACGGCAACGTCATCCGCGTAGGCGACAGTTTTATAACCCATCAGATCCAATTTTCTGAGCAGACAATTTATGGCCAGGTTCCACAGAAGTGGTGACAAGACACCTCCTTGAGGCGTACCCCTAGTGGCTATTCTAGTGATCACCGCCGTTCCATTTTCGGAGCGGATGATCCTATATCGTAGAAGGTTCATGATGAACCCTACAGTTGATTGGTCCAGACCAAGGTCTTGTAGAGCTGAAACTATAGTTGCAGATTCTACATTATTGAAGGCTCCTTCTATATCCAGAAAGGCCACTAATGACAAATTACCAAATTCAAGGGATTTCTCAATATATCCCACTAAGGAGTGAAGTGCTGTCTCAACAGAATTACGCTTCATGTAGGCGTGTTGAGAGGGAGATAATGATCCTTGTTTCAAAGACGCTCGTATGTGGGTGTCTATGATTCGTTCAAGGGTTTTCAGCATAAATTATAGACTTATTGGTCTGAAATCTTTTGCTTTTGTGTGTGACACTTTTCCTCCTTTCGGAATGAATGTCACAGTACATTCGGTCTACCGTTTTGGTATGTACGACCATACAAGACAGGCATGATAAATATTTATCAGCCAAGGAGTGACTAGATCTATATTATTCTGCAGATCAGCGGGTCCGGGCCCGGAGACTTGTAAGAGTCAAAACTCCGTATGGCCCATTTTATCATATGTTCGTCAATTATAATTGACGGAGTTGTCCGATTGTTTCTGAATGTAACCCTGAACAGTTGGTGTTTTCGACAGGATTTTGCGCAGACGATTGGTCTCAGAGGAGCTTTCTACGCCGCTGCAGAAATCCCTCCAGGACTTACGTTTCGCGCTTCTAACCTGATTCTTAAATTTGTTCAACATAGACTTGTACGTTGACCAGTTGCCTGATCTTTTCGCCTCGTTGAATAGTTTACGACAACTACGTCTAGTGTTCGCTATGTCTAAAGACCACCATGGGGGTCTTACCTTTCCTCTGCGTGCAGAGGGAATGCACGTGCGTCTTGTGGCCTCACCGAGAGAGAGTGTGAGCTTTTCCACAGCGCTATCAATATCCCTAGTGTTACTTATCAAAGGGGGTGAGGGAAGTAAACCATAAAGGATCCGCCCATGAGCATCCCATTTAGTTTTCCTCCTGTTTAGAAAAGGCTTTTCCTTTTCAACTACTAATTCTATTAAGAATGTCAGATACCTATGATCCGAGAGAGAGCAATCATCTGAAACCTTCCAATTCCTAATGTGTTGCGAGTGGCTTGCACTAACAAGCGTGATGTCAAGAACCTCCTGCTACCACAAAAGTAGGTGTTGTTGCTGGTTTATTACCAGCGAGGGCTGATGCAGCTTTAGAGGTGCTAGGCTTGAAGTCCAAAGCTACCTCGCTGCTTTTTATCGAACTGTCACCGGAAGGTTGGACAGTTGATTTTTTGCATTCAGCCAGCACAGGTTTCCCCAGCTGACCTGCTGCAGTTTTAATATGTTTTTGTTTTTCAGTGTTAATATTCATATAGTTCCCACGAGTATGCGCGTAAGGAGATAGACCATCCATGCAGGGACGGCGTATATGGACTAGGCAAAAACTATATTACAACCGACCCGTGCCCTGGCGTCGGAGGGGAGCTGTTAGCAACTAGTCTTCTTTAACCACAAACTAGCCATTCAGGTCTTCAGCACTGCTATCATCACTTTGACCTTACAAGTGGGGGAAAGAAAGAGAGACAGTGGAAAGAACAGTTTTGGTCCGCGGGTTGTAACACTAAGAAAGAGAAAGAATGTGCTATCACTAGGCGACCATTTGTTATAAAATGTATCCCCAGTTATAGCATTATCTTAGTACCAATTATATCCTACTGTGACCATTTGTTGTAAAATGTATCATAGTATTAGGATAATTGGCTATCGGCATCCGTTTTACAAACCTGATATGTCAAGAAGTTTAGACCATTTGTTAGAAAATGTATCTCAAGATATTGACATCACTCGAGCATTTGTCAAGGCTAATGACCTGTTGTGAAAAACGGTATCACTAGACTAGGCAATTGTTCCCCCTATCCGCGTCCGATGGGAGACTGAGAACTCCACACGGATGATTTCAGAGCAATATCAATTTTGGATCCAAAATTAAACGATTTTCAATCTATATATATAAAAATGGATGTTTGTATGTATGTGGGTATGTATGTATGTTCCGAATGAACTTAAAAACGGCTGAACCGATGAAATTTTCAGGGAATCTTCAGAATAGCCTAGCGGGTATCACTGTAAAGTCAGATTTTTGATATTCGGTCTGTGGGCGGAGGGGTGTGTAAAAATCAATTTTTTACATTATACCGTTAATGCCATATATATATAAAAACAGATTTGTGTATGTACGTTCCGCATGGACTCCAAAACGGCTAAACCGATTTTGATAAAATTTTTACGGAATCTTCAGAAAAGCCTAGCGGGTAACACTGTAAAGTCAGATTTTTGATTTTCGGTCTATGGAATGGCGTGGCAGAATCAAATTTTTATACTATACCGCTAATGACATAAAAAAAAGATTATTGTATAATTGTTGATCGACCTTTTCTTCAATTCTCACAGATAGTTTATTTAGTTTCCTATATACAGGCTTACAAAGTCAGTGATTGTTGTAAAAAAAAATTGGCAAAAAAAAATTTAAAAAAAAAAAATTAATTTTGTCGACCAGAAAATTTTTTTTCATTTGGAGAAATACATACATACTTTTTTTATTCCCAACGTTCAAACAATGACAATTTTCATTTTGTTTTTTAACATCATTCTAAAAATTTTAATACAAAGTGGTGTACTCTGAAGCGAATTATTTGGTGTAAGCGAAGAAAGGAATACATTTCAACACATATCCGGTACCATAAAAGTTCTTTTATATTATCAATCGATGATAAACAATTTTGTTTACTCTTGCATATTAGGTGCATGAATAAGAAATTTCCATATGAAATCTTTGAAATAAAATAATATTTTGAATAACTCTCCGCGTTCCACTTTTAATAAAAAATAACGGTTTTATTCAAATAAAATTTGTTTTAGAATTTAGGGAAGAGAACGAGAATCACGGCTTCAGCAAATGCGTCGCATTGTATCTTCATCGAGTGCTGCAGAGACACCTCAACAGCATATCGAAAGACTAGAAGCCAATCGCTCCCAAATGGCTCGATCAAGAGAAAGAATCGATTTAAAGTTGCCGGCATTTTATTACAATAAGTATGATGACTACATGAATCAAAAGGAGGTACTGATTGCGCAATGGACAAACATTGCTTACATTGTCGCGTTTTAAAGTTCCCTAAGGAATCTCCGGGAATGTGCTGTTCGAACGGTAAAGTTATTCTGCCACCAGTTATTGAGCCGTTTAAGCTGCTTCTAAGTTACATTTCCGGCGCCAATCCTATTTCCAAGCACTTCCTTCAGAATATATAAAAGTGCAACTGATGATTTCAAACGACGTCGGCTTCATGCCCACCTTTAAAGTTCAAGGCCAAATGTACCACAGAATTGGATCATTGCTCCCGCTTCCCAATGATGATGCGAAGTTCCTTCAAATTTATTTCACTGGAAATGAAGCTACAGAAGCCGATCGTTATCAACGAACATGCGTGTGCATTTGCTGCAATACCCTTCTGCCGAAACATTCTCAAAACAATTGTTGGACATCAGAAATGGAAAAATTTCAATTGATCTCGCCACAAATTAGATTTCGTTGTTGACAAGGTATTCCCAAGTCTTACAACCAACTACAAAAATTTTAACAAATACAATTGAAACTGCCGAAACAATAAAATGCAAATCGATTGACACAGTAATGAACGAAGAACAAGCCGTCGATTATCCTACTGAATTTTTGAAATCATTGGAACCAGCCGGACTGCCACCACATGTATTAAAATTGAAGGTTGGATCACCGACTTTGTCCGACACTGTATATTAAAATCGAGACCGAGATGCAATATAAAACAGATGTTTTCTAAGGGCCAGCAACGAGTACCGGGTTCAGCTAGTTATCGATAAAGTTTGCGGGTAATGATAATTTACTTCTGATCAAATTTACAAAAATCACATTTTTTTATAAAAGAACATAAAATATTTGACTTTGACAGCATGACAGGCACACAATTAACAATATTTTTATCCAATTTTTTAAACAGTTGCAGATATATTTCTCCATGGATATTTGGTTGTATATATTCGTGCAGTTTAGTTTCAATTTGTATACTATTGAATGGCATTAAAATTTTTGAAATCGGAGTTAACAAAAAGTTGGACTGTTGGCCACAGTGCGTCGCTTGAATTCATCTATCAACGTCTTTTGCAATTCTGCTTTGTTACCTGCTGTCGGTAACTCTAACTTACACAATTCTCTCTTGAGTTGTTCTACTTTAAGCTCTTCAAACTTCATACTTATTATTTTGCAATCTCACTTCTGATATCAATTGTTACGTTTTTACCTTTTAAAAACGGAGGTTTATTTCCTTTAAATAAACCGGATACTTTTGATTGCAAATAAAAGCAGTTCAATAGTAGTTTAAAATTGTAACAACTTTTTTAATACACACACACATGTTTATAATGCACAAACTTTAACGTACAAGACAGTTGATGTTAACTCTAACAGCGCACAGTGGGGGATCTGAAAAAAAAGTGGAAATAAATCTGTAACTTCTAAACGAATAGCTCGATTTAAATTCCCATGGCTATAGAGGATGTGTTGATAAGTTTAAGTTTTGAATTTGGGCTTAAACAACCAAGGGGGGCCAAGCAACAATGCCCCAAAGTGGGCCACCTCGGGTATATCAAAAATTAAAAATGATGCCAAATTTTTGTTTGCGATCCGATTTGAAAGATTTGTATATATATGGAACGTACTAGACGGGATCTACAAAAAACATTGCTTTAGCCATATATTATCTCTTATAGTTTACGAGTTATTCGCATTTGAAAAGTAAAATTTAATTTTTTTGCCTACCATGGTCTGATATTTTGCTAATAACGGATTCAATTCTTTCCCGATTTTCTTGAAGTGTCTTTTCTTGAATTAGCAACAAATTTATTAATAATCTTAAGAAAGAAATGTTAAAAAATATCTACTTAGTCAAAAGTTATGTGCATTCAAACTTAACTCGTTTTTCCGCCATTTTTTTTTTTTTTTTTTTTTTTGAAAAAGTAACTACATGAATTTTATATTATACAGAAAATGAGAAAAAGATAAATAATGTGTTTATATTTTTCTGAAAGGTAACATTTCGGGAAATATTATAAAAGCAAAATAATATCATAATTTGTATTATTGCGTGTTCCAGAGCCTTCCGAAGTAGACCTATTTTTTATAAAAATTTCAACTTTAGACAACATATTCTAAAATCGCATAGCTGCTTTCAAAAAATGAAGACCTGTTTTGTATGTCCCAATCTGTTCTTCAATATTATGCAAAGGGATTTCATAGCCCCGAGCTTAGTTTTTGAATTTTTTCCAAATTCAAAAACTTTGTTGACTTTTTTATTCTTCAAAAGAAAGCTTAGATATTTTCCTTGAAACCCTATTTAGTCGCTTAGTGGGATGCGAGTAGGATATCTATCAAAATAAATGTTTTGTAACTCAAAACATGACGTTTTTTCAAAATGGGCCCCTTTTTAAATTTTTTATTTTTTTTGCTCAAAAGAAAGCTCAGGTCCATTGCTTTAAGAGGTTTTTGGTCGCTTAGTGGGATGCGAGTGGGATTATCTATCAAAATAAATATTTTGTAAACCAAGTCAAACAATTTTTGAGTTTTTTTTTATGATAAGGATAAACCAGTTCAGGATAACAATGAACCTATCCCCGAAGACTGAAATGGTGGGTGAATTTTGTGGACCATTGGACGATGTAGTTGACGAGGACGCTCTCTTGGATTCGGTCCAAGAGGACGTCAACGTCACAATCGTACCAAAAAACGGAGATGGTGAAGGTAACACAAATTAAACTTCACCACTCCTAGCAGCTTCAGCTGCACTGCTTCTCCGGATGTCTGGGAGAGGGAAGGAGCTATCACTCATCCAAGAACTCTGTATCCATCGTGAAGGGGTTTGCGGACTAGGTGTCAAAGGCCATAAGCTACTATACATGAAAGTCACAGGTAACATCAGCAATAATCTCAATATCTTGATTCTTTCTAATTACAGCGATGAAGATACTGTGGTAGCGGCCTGAGAAACTGGTGTAGGAACTATACTAGTGATCTCATGCTACATGGAACATGACAACAGCGAACCACCACCGAATAGCAAGGTCCGCGATAGTGTTGAAAGGGCTAGAGTAGAGAATCTGCCGGTCATTAGTGGAGCTGATGCCAATGCACATCACGTTGTATGAGGCAGCTCGAATACCAACGCAAGGGGTGAATCAATTTTCGAATTAATTCTTTGTTACTAACAGAAGGGAGGTTCTTGATTTAACGCTAGTTAGTTCAAAGCACTCAGATCTTATTAGTGAATGGAGGGTATCGAATGACTGCTCATTCTCTGATCATATGTACATTGACTTTGTTATTGAAGATACAGGAGAAGGACTCATTGGGTTGGGCAACAAGCTATACTCTCTAGACTTCTCCCCGACCCTCCGATCATTAGAGATCGTGAGGATATCGAAATTGCGGTCAACAAATTTACTAATGCGTTCGACAGAGCGATTTCAGGTTCATGCAGACCTAGTATCTGCAGAGGTAGGAAAAAACACCTTGGTGGAGATTGCGAACACTCGAAGAGAGTGTCGTAAACTTTTCAACGAGGCAAATAGACTGGGCAACTGGTCTGTTAACAAGTCCTCTGTGAATAAGTTCAAGAATTTGGTAAGGAACGCAAAGCGCAAATCCTGGAGGTCCTTCTGTAGCGGCGTGGAAGGATCCTCTGAGATGAGTCGCTTGCCAGTCAACGAGCGACAGCTGAACTACTAGCGGGAATCAATTCTCATAAATGAGGACAGATTGAAATGGACCCTGCGTAGCTTTGACCCACATAAGTCCGGGTACAGATGGTATCATTCCGGCTGATTTGCAACGGAATGAGGATTTAATCATACCCTGGTTGACTCGTATATATTCCGCTTCTTAGCTTGGTCTTATATTCCGGAGTCTTGAACCAGATGTACTGTAGCCTTCATCCCTAAGGGAGGGAAGGCTTCTCATACTAGACCAAAGAACTTTAGGCCTATTAGTCTATCGTCCTTTCTTGAAGACCAGGGAAAGGTTAATTGATCTGCACCTTCGTTCATCGATTGACCCTGACCGACTTTCTTTGTCTCAGCATGCCTACATGAAGGGCAGATCTGTTAAAACGGCTTTACATTCGCTTGTGGGTATTGTAGAGAAATCACTCGAGCACAAAGAATATGCATTGGTGGCCTTCCTGGATATTGAAGGGTCCTTTAACAATGTGACGCCAGAGACGATTCTTTCATCAATGCTTCTATGGGATTGCTACTATCTTTAGATTAGCGAATCGAGGCACTGCACAGGGGGGGGCTCTAAGTAAATCCACCGACTGTAGGATGATTGAGAGAATCCTGCGAATCTCTGCACTAATGATTACGGGTGCGCAACGGAGCACTCCATATCGTGCTCTGTTCGTTATGATGCACTGGCTACCGGCTGATCTCTTGGACAAGCAATTGTCCATAAATTCGGCGGTTAGGCTAAGCACTGTAGGAGCATGGAGGTCTGGTAGCGGTCATGCGTCTATTTTGGGAATTGTACCTTATCTCCCTGTTAACATTGACTACTGCACTCCTTTACCCTTTATCGACAGACGATTCTCTGTATCGTTGGTGGGCGAGTTACCGTCTTCTCAAAGTCTGCGACTAGGGTGGTTGGTGGCTTTTATACTCCCTATTTTCGGAAGAGGGTGTGTTTCAGGCTACAAGAAAAATGTAGTGTAATTCAAGCTGAAATTTCAGGGATCAAAAGGGCGGTACACTGGATGAAGTACTATAGGTTATTTGGTGTGAATATTCGACTCTGTACTGACAGTAAACCTGCTATCAAATCCCTATCTGGTGTCTACTTGACATCCAGATTGGTACATGAATGCCGGGTATCTCTTAACGAGATGGCGAGACATTCTAACCTAAAGTTATTCTGGGTGCCGGGTCACTCTGGTGTGCTTGGCAATGCTATTGCTGATGAATTGGCTAAAAGAGGCTCAAGTCTACAAGTTGATGAGATCGATCTTATGATCGGTTTACCGCTATCCTGCTGTAAATCCCTCATACAGCGTAACTTATTTGAGTCTGCTCAGCTCAGATGGTCTAATCTGACAAACTGCTCGATATCGAGGCTCACATGGTCCGTTTTTGATCAGCACAGGTCAATGTCTCTCACGGGGCTATCATGGGCTAGGCAGCGATCTCTGATATCAGTGCTTACTGGGCACTGCATGATTGGTGCGCATGGTAGGAGACTGAACACTCCATACAACGACTTCTGTAGAAGTTTCCATGATGAAGACGAGGAGGAAACGGTTGAACATCTCCTCTGCCTTTGCCCAGCTCTATCGGCCTAGCAGATCTATCCACTGTGGATGTCAGGAAGATAGATTCGTTCATTCGTGCGTCAGGATGGTTCGGTACAGAACTCATTTCCGATATGTGAAGGACCTTTTGAAGACCTGAGCATGATCAGTAGGGTATCAGAAAGGGACCAATTTATGGACCCAAGTGAGCTGGTTAATACTTGCTGCCTCTATAACCTAACCTAACCCGGTGCGCTTCGCTACCCTTATCGTAGTAAAATAAAATAAAAACGTGCAATGTACTATAGGTAATTTCACCCATTTTTGAGACAAAAAGTCATGTTTTGCACTTTCAAGAATGTATTTTATGTTCAAATTATTAAATTATTACTTCAAATTATTAAATTATTTTCATTTACTAATATTAAACGTCCGCATCTGGTCGAATCAAAAAGAAAACAAAGAGAGACTAATGTCAATTTTTCTCTTGTTTAGTTTAAAGAAATTATTCTAGCAATTTAAAACTTAGGACAAAGGAAGAATTTTGTAGTATTCATTTTTTCTGATTGTACTTTTAGATGAATGGATTTTATATGCATAGCTAAGTGAATAGAAATGCATTTTTGAGTGAAATAACAAACTACTAAAGCTGGACTAATAATCTTCTTTAATACTCATAAATTAAGTCTTAGTGGTGCAGTTTCTTTCTTTAGTTGGTAATGGTTCCTTTTGTACTTTGCCTACACGCTCCTGAGTAAAGATAAAATTCACAAGAAGAGTTTTAATAATACGTTTTCTCCATTCTGATGATACATTAGTTAGGAATTTGGCAAAATACAATTTTTCTTTATTCTTAAGTTACTTTTTATTTTACCTAATTACTCAACCTAAAAAAACATGAAATATATCTGATTGAATATAAATCCAATGACACTAATTGATCCTCGAGAAATAGATTGGGGAATATATAAATTTGTGATTTCGTTTGAAATTCTCAAAATTGCAAACTTTTTCATTTTATCCCAAAATTGTGTCAACTGTAAAGTAGGCAACACTGAGATGACAACGCTGTTTTTTTTATTTTTGCTTTGTGCTGAGAGATATCTGAATTATAAACGGTCAGTCGACTGAGTCATTTGATTGTACGAAACACGCATACTTTTTCATCTGTGACAATTGTTTATCAAAAATGTCATATTTTTTTATATACAAATTCTTAAATTTATTCAAGTTTCTCATAACTGATATGTTAGTATTTTTCTATTCATGTATTATAGAAATCTATAGGTCCTATAGATTTCTTCCATCCATGGTTAATTTATAAAATTGTGAACCTGGCAACATAGAAGTTGTGCACACATTTCTTATCGAGAAATGTGTTACACATGTGTTTCTAAAAAGGGGAAATATGAATAAGGCAGAGTTTATAATTTGTTAAAACCTAGAAACATAAAATTTGACATATTTATAGATGAAATGCACGACAAACATTTACTATTATATCGTAAATGCATTATATTCTTAAACTAAAGTCAAGTATTTGCTGGGATTATTATAAAGTGATTCAGAGCTGCAATCCCCAGGTTCTAATCTAATAACTTTAGGTTGGTATTTCTTATCTTCAAAGAGTAACAACCCAAAACACATATTGTTGTGGGTTTAAATTAATTAGTAGACAGTAAAAATCACAGATGATGAGCAGATACGTCACGGTGTTAAAATGTATCAAAGTGGCATCACACATTTTACCACATCGTAAGAATGGAATAGCAAATATGTATGGATATCCTTTTTCTTCGATGGAGTTAAATGAAGAAAAGCTGATACCCCACTTTTGTAAACATCAGTTTTGACGAATCTGTATATAATCTATAGTAAAAATCAAAATAGCTGAAATTTGCCAAAAATGCATAAAAAATTGCATTTGCATTACGAATGCACTTTTATATTATAATATTCTTATAGTTATATAATTTAAAGATAACATAATAAAAAATGGTTCCTCAATCAACAGAATCAACTTTGTCGACTGGGGTAGATCTTAGTTGACCTATAGACAATTTCCTAAAATTCACATAAGAAATTATCTATAGGTCAACTATAAGATTCCACATAAGGACTGAGATTGAAAAATTCTTAACACACGTTTTCCATTAAAACTTTTAGACCAAGTATTATTTGATTTTTTTGGTCAAGTTACATTGCAAAGCATGTCAGTTATTACATTTACCGTCAATTATGTTCATTTGTTGTTAATCTCATTAAAATGAGTGACCATGAGTGGTCCTACAAAATGTTGGCCAAACAATCAAAGGTCTGCTATAAAACTGTTTCCAATGTTATTAAACAGTACCGGGAGAACTTGTCCGTTGATATAAAACCTGGTTCAGGTAGAAAGAATGGTCCAGATGATGCTTCTAAAGCCAAAAAATAGAAAGCATTTTCAAAAGAGCTTCCAACACCTCCGGTAGGAAATCTGCCGGGTTAGCTCAGTACTCGGACTATTTGGTACGAAAAGTTATACAAAAAATATACCTGCTGAATAATGGATGACGAAATATACCTGCTGAATAATGGATGACGAAATATACGCATGGAAAATTTTTCGCAGTATCTGGGTAAATTTTTTTATGTTGCAGATGCTCGAGGGAATGTTGAAGAAAAGTTTAGGACCCAAAAGCAGACAAAATTTACCAAAAAGTTCTTGGTATGGCAAGTAATATGCAGTTGCAGCAAAAAAGGCAAAAATTTGTTAAAAAGGGCTCTATAAATACTGAAATTTACATCAATAAATGTTTACAAAAAAGGATGCTTCCATTCATAAGACTTCTTGGCACCCTATCACTGTGGTAAGAAAGGGGTTGAGTAGTAAAAGAACAATAATGTGGTATTTGTACCAAGAGAGGCAAATTCTCCAAACTGCCTGGAGCTAGGGCCAGTGGAGAGATAATGGGCTCTTGTTAAAAGAGAATTGAAGAGCACAAAAAGGTGTCCAAAAGTGTGGTAGATTTTAAACGGAGATGGACAACCTGTTTGAACAAAGTGACATAAAGCACTATAAAAACCATAATGGAAGGGTTTTCGAAAAAGGTTCAAAATTTCATCATTAGTG
This sequence comes from Calliphora vomitoria, assembly GCA_942486065.2. NCBI lineage: Eukaryota > Metazoa > Arthropoda > Insecta > Diptera > Calliphoridae > Calliphora > Calliphora vomitoria. The sequence continues at coordinate 53,071,408 of OW818030.2, read as the reverse complement.
ATTAGAACTATAAAAATATTTTTTTTTTTTGTAAATTGTAACAATAATTTCAATCAAATAAAAAAAGATTCAAAACTGTAAGTTTAGTGGTTTAATTTTTATTAACATATATGTATGTTAAAAATTTTTCAATCTCCTTCTTATAGTACAATATTTCAAATCGGAACAATGAATTTTGCCCTTTTTTAGGTCCTTGTTGGCCTAGTAGTGTGCATCGATAATCGACTCAGGACGCTGCATGAAATTGCAGAATTATGAAACAAGTCGCAACTCAAATTTTGAAAAATTCATTTTTATTACACATGAATATAAGTACAAATTTACTTACCTCATACGATCCCATAATCCAAAATGATTGCAAAAGAATTTCTATTTGTGCACAAATATCTCTTAACCAACATGTATTGTCATACTTATTTTCACTGGATTCAATATTAAGAACAATTAAATTTGCCAATGTATCCCACGAACCTTCTTCATACAATCTGGGTATATTGGTAACATCAATTTGTCTATAGAATTGTTAATATACAGAAAATAATTATAATATTTAGTATATTATGATTTGATGATAATATAAAGGTTATTAATAATTACCTTTTATATTTTAACTGAAGATTTTGAACATAATTTATATTTATACAAATATTGTTTAAATTTTGTAAATGCAATACAAAAAAAGGCTCTTGTTGTTCTAAAATGTCATACATTTGCTGCAAACATGAAAGACATTCCTTATAACGATGTTCTTTATTGAGCACTAAATATTCCAAGTAAATCAGTTTCAGGTGATACACTTTAAAATTGTTTGTAGATATTATATGACAATTGCCAATGTTACAAAGTAGATGATGAAACACAGTACGCCATAAATCACTAAAATTAAAATATGAAAAACACATCTTACATATAATGTTCGCAAATATATAAATTATGATATCTACAATACTAAAGCTATATGGATGAAAAAACATATTACATAACAATACTATCCTGTGCAATAGTTACTTAAAGCTAAATGTATAAAAATAATAAAATAGTTAAAAACCGAATATCGAATATCGAATTTATAGCTTAATTACTATTGTTATTAGTTTTTGGTTGCGCAGACTTTAAATCTATATATATAAAAATGGATGTTTGTATGTATGTGGGTATGTATGTATGTTCCGAATGAACACAAAAACGGCTGAACCGATTTTGATGAAATTTTCAGGGAATCTTCAGAATAGCCTAGCGGGTGACACTGTAGAGTCAGATTTTTGATATTCGGTCTGTGGGCGGAGGGGTGTGCTGTTCGAACGGTAAAGTTATTCTGCCACCAGTTATTGAGCCGTTTAAGCTGCTTCTAAGTTACATTTCCGGCGCCAATCCTATTTCCAAGCACTTCCTTCAAAATATATAAAAGTGCAACTGATGATTTCAAACGACGTCGGCTTTATGCCCACCTTTAAAGTTCAAGGCCAAATGTACCACAGAATTGGATCATTGCTCCCGCTTCCCAATGATGATGCGAAGTTCCTTCAAATTTATTTCACTGGAAATGAAGCTACAGAAGCCGATCGTTATCAACGAACATGCGTGTGCATTTGCTGCAATACCCTTCTGCCGAAACATTCTCAAAACAATAGTTGGACATCAGAAATGGAAAAATTTCTGTGTACAAAGTTCCGTACTTATTTGTAGTGTAGGGAACATCATCTCACAATTGTAGTGTACGGTATATTGATTGTGTACAAATTCACAAACCCTTAAAACGGATGAAGGGAGAGAGAGATCAATTGAAATTTTTCCATTTCTGATGTCCAACAATTGTTTTGAGAATGTTTCGGCAGAAGGGTATTGCAGCAAATGCACACGCATGTTCGTTGATAACGATCGGCTTCTGTAGCTTCATTTCCAGTGAAATAAATTTAAAGGAACTTCGCATCATCATTGGGAAGCGGGAGCAATGATCCAATTCTGTGGTACATTTGGCCTTGAACTTTAAAGGTGGGCATGAAGCCGACGTCGTTTGAAATCATCAGTTGCACTTTTATATATTTTGAAGGAAGTGCTTGGAAATAGGATTGACGCCGGAAATGTAACTTAGAAGCAGCTTAAACGGCTCAATAACTGGTGGCAGAATAACTTTACCGTTCGAACAGCACACCCCTCCGCCCACAGACCGAATATCAAAAATCTGACTTTACAGTGTTACCCGCTGTGCTATTCTGAAGATTCCCTAAAAATTTGATCAAAATCAGTTCAGCCGTTTTTTATATATATAGATGCCATTAGCGGCAAAATATAAAAATTTAATTTTGCCACGTCCCTCCGCCCACAGAGCGAAAATCAAAAATCTGACTCTCTGGGGCAGAATCAAAATTTTGTGGAAATAAATCTCGCATTTCTAAACGGCTAGTCCAATCGGGATAAAATTTGACATGGGCGTAACCAAGGAGTATTCGAGTTTAAGTTATTAAAATAGACCCTACAAATGCTCCAGGGGCGCTATGTGGGCTCAAAGTAGGGTACCTTCGACATATAAAATTTTTAAACACGTGCCATTTTTTGTTTCCTATCCGATTTCAATGATTTTTATATTTTTGGACAGCGTTCGGCTGGATCTTGAAAAAACATGCTTGGGTTTACTTTTGGACCGAATGGACTCGAATTTCTTTTGTTAGTTAGACAACTAAATTACCAATAACATACAAAAGATTTCAGGGCAATATCAATTACGGATCCAAAAATAAACGATTTTCAATTTAAAAATTAAAAAAATAGTAAATTTTTGCAGTTTTTTGGACGAAAACGTGACTTAACTCTTTTTTTATTAAAAAAAAACGCAATTCCATAGACCGAAAATCAAAAATCTGACTTTACAGTGTTACCCGCTAGGCTTTTCTGAAGATTCCGTAAAAATTTAATCAAAATCGGTTTAGCTGTTTTTGAGTCCATGCGGAACGTACATACACAAATCTGTTTTTATATATAGATGGCATTAACGGTATAATGTAAAAATTTAATTTTTACAACCCCTCCGCCCACAGACCGAATATCAAAAATCTTTACAGTGTTACCCGCTGGGGTATTCTGAAGATTCCCTGAAAATTTCATCAAGATCGGTGCAGCCGTTTTTTATATATATATAGATGGCATTAGCGGTAAAATGTAAAAATTTAATTTTGCCACGCCCCTCCGCCCACATACCGAAAATCTGACTCTACAGTGTTACCCGCTAGGCTATTCTGAAGATTCCCTGAAAGTTTCATCAAAATCGGTTTAGCCGTTTTTGTGTTCATTCGGAACATACATACATACATACCCACATACAGTGGCGACCAGAAGTAAGTGCATGTTCACGACACTGACTTTCGTCATCCATAAAAACAAAACCATACAAGCAAATCAAAAATATTTTTTAGTTTTATTTTTATTATTTTATTCGTAACAAATAGGAGTAAAGAAACAATAATAAATGATATGATTTCAAAGAGTTTGGAAGAAAAAACGAAAATAACCCGCATAAACTCAATTTTGCACGTTTTATGAATTGCACCTATTTTCGAACTTTCACTCCTCTTATTAGCAGAAATCATGCAGATTTACCTTTATGTTTGTTGTTATCTTATTCTCCTTGCTCGTAGAGCAGTTTAAAATTTGTTTCTTGCGAATTAATGCCGATTTTGTCAATCACTATCATATTTAAAATAAATTATTGATGTTTTTGTATAAAAATTACAAAAATATCTGAAGAAATTTAAAATAGTGTTGTGTGCCTGACCGAGAAAGGTTATTCTTCACGTACCATTTCCGAGATACTTGGTAGTAGTCAATCGGCTGTGATCGCAGCTCAAAAGAGACGATATGTGACTTCGAAATCGCAAGTCAAAAGTCGCAAAATATTACTAACGGACTCAGATGCTCCAATAATCAGGTCCGAAATGAGAAAAAAACACAAGCTGCTAACACCAAAGGGTGCTTCTTTAGCAATCAACATAAATGAAATCGAATGGACTGCTAGAAGAGCGCTCCATGATATCGGATATGCCTCAACTGTTAAAAAAAATCAAACGTGCGTTGTCCGATAAGAATGTTAAAGTGTGCTTGAAATTAGCAAGGGAGCATAGAAACTGGCCCATTGATGATTGGAAACGTGTTATCTGGTCTGATAAGTCCAAATTTAATCGTTTTCAGTCAGATGGAAAGCAATACTGCTGGCGTAGATCCGGGGAACGTGTTCAAAGACGCCATGTGAAGCAAACTGTTAAAGTAGCTAAACTCTTTTAGCAGTCCAATCGCTTACTTTTTTGTTAATTGCCAGAGAAACACCCTTTGGTGTTAGCAGCTTGCGTTTTTTTCTCATTTCGGACATCATTATTCGAGCATCTGAGTTCGTTAGTAATATTTTTCAACCTTTGACTTGCGATTTCGAATCACATTTCGTCTCTTTCGATCTGCAATCACCGCCGATTGACTAATACCAAGTATTTCGGAAATAGTACGTGAAAAACAGCCTTTCTCGGTCAGGCACACAACACTATTTTAAATTTCTTCAGATATTTTTGTAATTTTTATACAAAAAATCACCAATTAATTTTAAATATGATAGTGATTGACAAAATCGGCATTAATTCGCAAGAAACACATTTTATACTTCTCTACGAACAAGGAGAATAAGATAACAACATACATAAAGGGAAATCTGTATGATTTCTGCTGATAAGAGAAGTGAAAGGTCGAAAATAGGTGTAATTCATAAAACGTGCAAAATTGAGTTTATGCGGGTTATTTTCGATTTTTCTTTCAAACTCTTTGAAATCATCTCATTTATTATTGTTTCTTTACTCCTATTTGTTACAAATAAAATAATAAAAATAAAAATAAAAAATATTTTTGATTTGCTTGTATGGTTTTGTTGTTATGGATGACGAAAGTCAGTGTCGTGAACATGCACTCACTTCTGCTCGCCACTGTACATACAAACATCCATTTTTATATATAAAGATAAATTTGTGAATCTCCTTAACCTTCTGCATTATATTACAGAAATATGTAGAATTATTTATATTAATGAAAATTACAATAAAAAAATATTTTTGAGATTAAACCTATATCTCCTATGGGTCAAATTGACCCACAAACTGTATTATCGCTAAAATTTTAATAAAATGCAAATTTTTCAGTTTTTGAACAAATTTTGCTACTAAATAATTATTTTTGCAATCGAATGCAAAAGAATCGAAATGTGCACGTAATTTTCGTTCTAATGAGATATAAAAGACAAAAATTGGTTAAAAAATGTTAAAGTTATTAAAAATTAACGTGTCTCAGGCCACTTGAACATGAAATGTAGGAACAAAATTAACAAATTTTAAGAAATAGTAAAATAAAAGCTAATTTTTACTTAAAATATATCCGTATTTACATTTGTACGAGTTTTTGTCTTTGTCTTTTTTTCATTAAAATAGGCCCAAAAATTCATAACATTTCGCTATTTTTCATTCAGAAATTCCAAATATTGCTAAATTTTACCTTTAACCCTCACTATTTAAGGGTCAAAGTTGCCCGATTTTAGTAAAACTTTCAGAGTATATTTAAAATTATCTGAACTATAAGATTCTGTAAAGGTTTTACTTAAAATTCGTAACAGTAAGGAAATTGCTTTCTTTCGCCAAAATATGGCCAAAAAAATATTTTTTCCCGAAAATCACAAAATTTAAATCGTAGGTACGGAAAAACTGTAAGAGGTATTGACATATTTTTATTCTCTATTATGATCTCAATCCCAATGTGATGATAAAAATATTTTGAAATTTTTTTAACAAAATTTTTGAAAATGGAGATAAAAAAAAAATAAATTTTTTTTGGCCATCCCTGCGAATGGTATCATACAAAGACAAAAACTCATACAAATGTAAATACGGATATATTTTAAGTAAAAATTAGCTTTTATTTTAATACTTACACACAAATATGAAAAAAAATCTATTTAAAAACCTTTGTCTTGAGTTACAAAACATTTATTTTGATAGATATCCCACTCGCATCCCACTAAGCGACCAAAACGGTTTTAAAGGAAAAGACCTAAGCTTTCTTTTGAGAAAAAAAAAATATTAAAAAATGGGTTCATTTTGGAAAAAAAGTAAAAAAAGTTTTTGATTTTGCAAAAAAAAAGTAAAAAATTTTATGTCTTGAGTTACAAAACATTCTTTTGATAGATATCCCACACGCATCCCATTAAACGACAAAAAAGGTTTTAAAGGAAAACACATAAGCTTTCTTCTGAGCAAAAAAAAAAAAAAATTAAAAAATGGGTTAATTTTTTTTTTTTAAAGTCAACAAAGTTTTTGATTTTGCAAAAAAAGTCAAAAATTTCATATCTTGAGGTACAAAATATTTTTTTTGATAGATATCCCACTCGCATCCCACTAAGCGACCATATAGGTCGCTTAGGAAAAGACCTAAGCTTTCTTAAAAAAAATAAAAAATAAAAATAAAAAGGGCCAATTTTGAAAAAAAAGTCAAAAATGTTTTTGATTTTTTAAAAAAAAAGTCAAAAATATTTCATTTATTTTTTTTTTCCAAAGATTGTATAAATAGCTATCTGAACTATTTGGGACACATTTTGCTAAGAACAATAGGTAATAAGTTATATGGATAAGAAAAAACACCTGTTTGGCCAAAATGTCAAATTTTGACCTCCTATAACTCAAAGAGTTCTTGACCGATCTTGTTGAAAAATTGTGTCCGAATTACTATCCAATAGAACTAACATTGGTGCAAATTTCACCCCGATCGGAAGACATCGATTTCAAAAGTTGGTTCACTTGACGTGAAATGCCCCATATATATATATGGCATTAGCGGTATAATGTAAAAAACTTGATTTTTACACACCCCTCCGCCCACAGACCGAATATCAAAAATCTGAATTTACGGTGTTTCCCGCTGGGCTATTCTGAAGATTCCCTGAAAATTTCATCAAAATCGGTCCAGCCGTTTTTTATATAGCTGGAATTAGCGGTATAATATAAAAATTTTATTTTGCCACGCCCTTCCGCCCACAGTCCGAAAAAATCTGACTTTACAGTGTTACCCGCTAGGCTATTCTGCAAATTCCCTGAAAATTTCATCCAAATCGGTCTAACCGTTTTTGAGTTCATTCGGAACATAGATACATACAAATATCCATTTTTATATATATAGATTTCTTAAAATATGTTGTACATTTCATGTTCAAGTGGCCTGAAACACGTTAATGGTCTGGGTAATTTTTAATAAAATTTTTTAACCAATTTTTGTCTTTTATATCTCAATAGAACGACAATTACGTACACATGACGATTATTATGCATTCGATTTCAAAAATAATTATTTAGTAGCGAAATTTTTACAAAAGCTGAAAAATTTTATTTTTTTTCTGAATTTTTTTGTGGGTCAATTTGACCCAAAGGAGATATAGGTTTAATCTCAAAAAGATTTTTTTACTGTAATTTTCATTAATATAAATAAACCTAAATATTTCTGTAACATAATGCAGAAAGTTAAGGAGTTTTACAAATTTATTTCATATAAACAGTAAAATTTTGCATATATCTGACCTTTGACCTCGTCCCGAAATCGTTGTCCGATTTGGCCCAACTTTTCAACACTTAACCTTAAGACCTAATGTCACAATATTCCATCCGGCACCCTTCAAAATTCGAACACAAATTTTTTTCCATACAACTGTTTCTCACTCTAATAACCATAGTTCTATTTGACCGATTTTGCCAACATTTCTGAACAACAAAGAATATTTGAGGTAAATTACAACCCCCTAAGTCCTTCCATGTAGGCCCTATCGTGCATTCAACAGACAGACAAACGGACGCACATTGGTAGATCGTCTTAATATTTCATCAGTATTGTGCAATGAATAATTCTTGTGATTATTGATTATTAAATCCTTAAAGCTGAATTCACCCATGTGTTTCTGAAACATTTTTTGTTCGATACATTTTTGTTTATATGTAGTTTACCGTTCTATTTTTGAGAGAGACTTAAAACTACATATAAAAAATGCAAATTCAGCTAAATTGTGCGTTTTTTTCGTACCACTTTTAATCTTTATATACCTGTTATCACTTAGATGATTTTTTGTCATCAATTCCAAATATAGGATGCATATCCGGTAAGAAGCTTCATAATTTGTAGTTGTTAATTGGTTCCATGTAGATAAATTAAAATGAGACCTAAAAATATAAATAATTTTTTAATTATTAAATAGAATAAAAATAAATATTATAAAAGTTAACACATTACACTTCAACCAACATGATTAAGGGCAACATTGCAAAATCATAGGAATGAAGCTTGTTCATCCGTTCCTATTAATTTAAGATAGAATAATTGTTAAGTGTATTCAACTGTAGATTGTAAACGAAAAGCACAAGAATTTTTAGGAACAAATTCAATTATTTATTTCTTATACTTTTACGTTAAAATTCGTGAAATTCACATAAATTAATCAACTTACTTTTATAAAATTAAACAACTAAGGAGTGAGATCGTAAAATTCTTAACACACGTTTTTCATTAAAACTTTTAACCCAAGTATTATTATTATTTTTTTTTTTTTTTTCTGATCAAGTTACCTTTGTAAAACATGTCAGTTATTATGTTTAATGCCATGATACAACAATAACCAGGTAGAATCAGTAGGGAGAGTTTAAAATTATATGACTTGTTGTGTCAAATATGAGAAAATGAGAAAAAAATAAAGAAAATTTAAAATTTGTTTACATTTGACAGTAGAATCTTTATTTATCTAAAAAGTGTCTTTTACATTTTTGTTTTTTAAATGTTTATTTAGAAATGCATTCGAAAATGCATTCTTATTTTAAAGAAAAACGACTTTACAATTTCTGGTAAAACATTTTGAGAACTTTTATCTAACAAATGTTTAGTAAAATTACTAACGTTAATAATGGAATCACCATTTACATTTCTGAATACATTTTCAAGATCCTTTAAATTATTTAAAAAAGTAATATTAGGTTTTTTGAGTCCTCCTTTTGAGATTTGGTTAACCCAAGTGAAACCTTCTTCGTTATTTTTTGATTCAGAATTTTTTAGTTTTAATTTTTGAATTATGTATCCTGCTACATACTCTAATGCATCATCCTCAAAACAATCAAATTCATTTTCAATTACACTTGTCAATTCATTGGCCTGCTTCTCAATTTCATTCTCTAAACTGTCAACAATTTCATCAGATTCTACAATATATTCATTGATGTATTGCAAACATGCTTTTTTAAACAGGAATTTGTCAGTTTCAGTATCTGTTGGTTGAAATTTCATTTTAAAATATAAAAATCAACAATACTTGATGAAATTAGCGTTCCTTAAATCAAGTATTTTATAAAATTAACCAGTGATACAAAATACACTACAATATTCAAAGAATCTACTCAACTTAGTGCATTTTAAAAAATTTACCACATAATTCATTTGCATACGCCAAAAAAAATAATTTGGCTTTAAACGTGCGCGTTTAGAGTCTTAATGAAGCTTAATGTAATCCCTGTTATCAAAATGGTACATACAAATCCTGGAGTGTTTCTTCAACGCCGCACGCTGTACTCCATTCTTTAATTGTTTGTTCAGGACTTTTTTAAAATCTTATATCCTTTTACTCAAATGAACATTTACACACAGCACATTTCACACGCATATTTCTTGTTATATGGTTTAATGTTAAATTGAATTCTTCACAAAAATACTTAGTAAACTTTTTTTAATTTTTTATATTTTATTTTTATTTTTTATTTTGTATATGTAAGTCTGACAATTCAAGCCATGACAAATTGAGAACTTACTTTTCTACTGATTCTACCTTGTAATAGTTATATTATGGTTTAATGCCAATTATATTCATTTGTTATTAATCTGATTAAAATTAGTGACCAGAAAAAGGAGCGTACTCTAATTATGAAATATTTTCAACAAAACCCAACTTGGTCCTACAAAAAATTGGCCAAACAATCAAAGGTCTGCCGTCAAACTGTTTCCAAAGTTATTAAACAGTACCGGGAGAAGTTGTCTGTTGATAGAAAACCTGGTCCGGTAGAAGTAATGGTCCACATGATGTTTCTAAATCCAAAAAAAATAGAAAGCATTTTCAAAAGAGCTCCCAACACATCCGGTATGAAAGCAGCCCGATTATCTCAGTGCTCGGACTATTTGGTACGAAATGTTAAAGCTAATGCAGGTTTAAAAACATACAAGGCTCAAAAAGTTCCTGACAGAAACGCTGCTAAAAATTTAGAGGCCAAAAACAGAGCACGGAAATTGAAGACAAGTTTTATAAAAAAAATATTCTTGCTGCATAATGGATGACGAAACGTATGGAAATAAATATAGTTTTTTTAGGAGGCATAGCTCGTAGAGGAATACGGACGTTTTCATTATTTAGCAGTTGTGGAGGATTGTAAGAAGTATTATAGTTTATATTAGCAGTATTTAAAACAGCATCTGCATAACTTAATTGTAAATTATTACAATTTAATTTGGGAGCATTCGAGGCTGGCAAATTGCAATCAGTTGGTACAGATGGATCAGAATTATTAGGTTGTCCAGAAACAGAAGTAGAAGGTTGCTAATCACGTTTTTCCTTATTTGCGTTTCTTGCGGATTTACGGCGTTTAGGAGAAGATTGAGACGGAGATTTAAGATTATTTAATGATTTGTAATCATCAAACAAATTGCCACGATCATTTAACTTATTAGCTTCGTCTTGAAGTTCAATAAATTTCTTCTTAGTATCTTGAAAAAACGGTAATAATTCACACCAAGTTTCTTATAGCTTTCGCAACTCCAATGTAGCCCATTATTTTTCATAATAGCTGCAATTTTTTACTAAACAGTACATGCTCTAAAAAATGTTTTTACATAATTTTGCACAGTGTAACAAAAAAAAAATATATATATATATATATCTGGCAACCTTTAATTTGAGAATGAGGATGACACTTGTTTATTAATCACGTTGTTGTTGTATTTATGTTGATGAGTGTAAGTAAACGATAATAATATTTGTTCTTGTAAAATTTGTTTATGTTTGATTTTTCTTTATTGCTTTATTCTTATAAGAATTTATGTATTTTAATTAGATAAATAGTTTATAAAATTAAACAGTTATTAATAATGTATCGGAGTAAATGAAAATATCAAGCAAATTTTCCACAGATTTTTTTAATAACAGTCACTGAATTTAATTGTTTATAGTTTATAAGATGAATTAGAAAATTACGGATCAGATTTATTACGCGGTTTACACTGTGATAACGAACTCTTTGATATTAACTATTAATGCTTTATAAACAAATGCGATTATTTTTAGTCTTTTTAATAGATTTAATGTTAATCTGGATATTTTTATTGGTGGTGTGCGGATCGAATTTGTTGATCAAATAAAATTCTTGAGAATCATGTTGGATAGAAAACTAAATTTTGCAGCGCATATTGGTCTGTTTCCAGGTTTTTGCAGACTTTACGTAAAATATTTGTTTACTAATGTATATTACCCTCAACATATTAGATATAAGTAGGCATATTCCCTTTTAATGTCTCAAGTCACATATAGACTTGAGGTTGTATTAGTTCTACCGATCTATCTAAAACTAATCGTATTGTTAATAGCATTGTTAGTTTTGTATACAATGAAGGTCGAAGGTCGATTTAAAATGAACTTTTCCTGACTTTGTTATACTTGTTTAATAAATTTATTTTTAGTAGATTGACTAGAAGTCGCCAGATTTTGGTGCCTAGAATTAATAATTCTTTCTATGCAAAATCATTTCTAATTCGAATTGCTCCTTGTTGGAATTACTTACCAATATTTTCTCATATTCCAATAATGTTTCTCATATTCCAATAATGGCCAGACTAGTCTGTATGCTACTGGTGTCGCAGGAGGTCAATCTGGTACACCCAGGTTGGATGAATGTAAAATACACTAAGCAATTGGTGGTAGTGACCTAAGTGGCGAAGTATTATTCTGGATTTCTCTCCAAGTACCTCCAAAGCTGCTAAAGTCCTAACCTCTCAGTAGCCTCCCAGGGCCTGTGATGTAATAATCCTGCCCTGAAGCCGCACCACCCCCTGCCAACTCCGGCACTGATAACAGTCTCAGGCATAAAAATCCTGCTAGAAGGACTGCTACCACCAGGCGTTCTGCCTTTCGCTTCATTGAGGCTTTCGGCTCTAAAAAAGCGAGGACCTCACAAAGGAGCAACAGGCTTCTCTCGCATTGGCGAAAGCTCATATTGCTGGTCTCAAGATCGCTCCTCCTTCTGCTGATTCATCAGCAGTGACTAAACGGCAACGTTCAGAGGATGATGCGACCAGGGTTGGTACCAGGGTTACGTCAAACTTATGTCTTGTGTAGATGAACGCTCAGCGTTGTTACTCAAGACTGCCGTCGCATCGTTGGATGAAGTATGGCTGGGATCTAGGCTTGAGGTGATATCGGTGAGTGAGATACCCCGAAAGCCTAGATCCATAGCTAAAATTCCAGCTGACCCATCTATCCTACGCTACTGTAACCCACAGCTTCCAACTTACGATTGGAAAGTTAAGGTTACTGATGCTGAGGGATCTTCCAGGAAGGCGATCGTTGTCCTGAATAAGGACTCCTTGGGACCGCTAAGGAAGACACAAGGGATTATGCATTTGGTACGATCATCCTGCGTGTCTACCGAGAACAAAGACGATACCTCCTCAGATAATGTAAAACCCATGCTCTTGGAAGAGGGCATGGAATGCAATGACGCTGCTGGTCCAATCGACACTGAAGATACCAACTCTGTCTCCGAACTGGTTGGTACCTTCTGTGAACGGATGAACGAGGCAGTGGACGAGGACGCCGACGTCACCGTTGTAAAAACTGAGCATGGGGAAGGTGACGCAAATAAACCTTCACCAATCTATGGCAGCATCTGCTGCACTGCTCCTCCGAATTGCCAAGAACGGGGAGGAGGTAGTAATGGTCCAGGAACCTTGGATCCATCAGGATCGTATCTGTGGACTATGTCTGAAGGGCTACAAGCTCTAAACGCTAAAGGCGCAGGTAAAATTAGATCCTGTATAATGGCTAAAAGCTCTTTGAATATCTTCATTCTGTCTGATTACAGCAATGAAGAGACAGTTATGGCTGATTTCCAGCTATATGGCGCATCATGGGGAGCATTCGCCAAATGATGGTGTCCGGTATCTGTGCTGACGCTAACTCGCAAGACATTATATGGGGTAGCAGCGACACCAATAAAAGAGGTCAGAGTCTTTTCAGTTTCATACTTAATAGTATTTTAGAAGAAGTAAAGAACCTACATTCATTGTTTCAATCAGAAGTGAGGTGCTAGACTTAATACTTGTGAGTGCTGAGCACCACAGAATGATTACTAATTGGGCTGTCGCTAGCGACTGCTCCTTTTCCGATCACCAATATATTGACTTCAATATTAGTGTAACTTATAGGAGTGTTAATAACATTCTAAATAGGAGGAAGACCAATTGGGAGATGCGTATGCTGACGATGTTGCAGTATTTGTATCTAGTAAATTTCTGGATACAATGTCTAGTTGTATGGAATCGGCATTAAGTACACTGAGTGAGTGGAGTATATCGAATGGATTTAGTGTAAACCCACAAAAAACGGAATTGGTTCTCTTCACTGGCATCATTCTAGATAAGAGATTGTCCTGGAATATGAACATTCAGAACAGGATTAATAAGGCCTATGTGACCATCTACTCCTGCAAAAAGGCAATTGGTATTAACTGGGGTATTATGCCGAAGGGTATCAATTGCATCTTCAAAGCAGTCGTTAAACCCACCTTGTTCTATGGAGTATTGGTGTGGTGGCAGGCCTTGGATAATGCTACTCACCGGAAGGCCGTTGAACGAGTTCTACGGACTATCGCGATACTGATTACAGACGCTATAAGGTATACTTCCTCTAAGGCACTTTTTACTATTCTTAACTGGTTACCAGTGGATTTGATGGTGATACAAATGGCTCTCAACTCTGCTGTGAGACTAAATGCTGGATGTTCGTTGTCTGGTAAGGACCTTGGATACTCCAGGATACTGAATTACTATGGACACATACATGGTAATGTCGATTACTGCATCGCAAAACCTTTTTTCGATAGGCATTTCCATATTATGATCCCCAACAGGGATTTATGGCAACGAGGACTCTTCCCCCCTGCTGATGTCATATGGATATACACTGATGGCTCTCTATAGGGGAAATAGGGTCGGTGGAGGTTTCCATACTGAGAACTTTGGGATAAAATCCTTTTAATCGTGCATCCAACTGGCTGAGGTATTATCGAATATCTGGTGATACATGTATATTTACTGATAGCAAGGTTGCCGTTAACGGAATAGCGGGTGTCTTCACGACATCTAAGTTAACCGAGGAATGCCGGGTATCCCTAAATGAGATAGCGAAACATTCAAGGATAACGCTTATAGGGGTCCCTGGACAATTACCTGGAAATCGGGGTAATTGTATAGCAGATGATTTGGGCAAAAGGGGTGCGATGCTGAGTGAGAAGGCGATCGACGCCTTTTCTGGTATTTCCCTTGTTAAATGCAAGATGGCTGTTCAGCAGAAACTATATGAGACTGCACAAAACAGGTGGACTAATAAACCTTCCTGTGCTACAGCGAGGTCGACTTGGCCCGTATATGATGCCAGCAGGACGAATCTACTTATAGAATACCGTCGAGAGCAAATAAGGCTAATTGTTGAGGAGCGGCTGCCCAAGGAATCTAACCTAACCTAATAACGTTTCCGAATTAAACTTTTGAATTTCGATTTTTTTTTACCTACCTGTTCAGGTCCATAGGTAGCAAACCGTTCATAACGCACCGACCGCAGCAGTACAGGCAAAGCAGTAAGCTCAGCACACGCATCAAGGGACGCAGCGCACGACACGACGCTCACATCGAGGAATTACACAGCGCGATGTCAACGAAAGCTCAGCGGTGAGAGTTATAGAGAAAGTGCTACAGCATAATTCGCATTCAACATTCCCAACTGACAATTTCAATATGCAGCGTGAAAAATTGTTTTATTTTACTACGTTGATTTATTTTTAAAAGTTCAACTTGACCGGTGAAATACAGTGTGTCGCCAATGTTATAACAATCTCATGGCATGGTTGATAGTATGAAGTATTGCAAGCCGGTAAACTGGATTAATCGCCCAGGTGATCATGATGCAACCAGTTGCTATGTATACGCAAAATACACATGTGTAAACCGACATACTGAGAAGAACAAAATTTATAAAACAACTGTAACAGCCACACTACCAGTGCTTGTACCTAAAAATTGTGTATCACCAAGGCCGCCAACTCCAGATCGTAGGACAGAATTTACAGGAATGACTACAGCAAGTGGTGTTACTTATGAAGATCCATTTGATACCGATTATGAGCCCCAACAGGGAAGAGATGGACCACAACTAATAACACAAATGGAAATGGATTTCATTGTGGCCATATTAGGACTATCGCAGCGTTTTGCCATATTTTTGTTTCCCATCCTCGGCTAGATCTTGAAAAAACATGCTTGCGTGTGCTATTTACCTCTTATAATAGCCAATTGAAATTTCAAAATTTTGCCATACCTTGGTCCGCTTTTTAAAAATATAGGTCGAGATGGACCACAGCTAATACAACAAATGGAAATTGTCAACATCATTGGTCATAAATAGAAAACTAGGAAATGGATTTCATTGTGGCCATATTGGGACTATCACAGCGACTTGCCATATTTTTGTTTCCCATCCGATTTCAAGGATTTTAATATTCTTGGAATAGGCATTTAAAAATTGAAACTTTAAAATTTTGCCAAATTTTTCGCACTTTTGGACCGAATGGCATCAAGAGTTAAGTCACCTTTTCGCGGAAAAAACAGCAAAAATCTACTATTTTTTGAATTTTTAAATTGAAAATCGTTTATTTTTGGATCCATAATTGATATTGCTCTGAAATCTTTTGTATTTTGTTGGTAATTTAGTTGTCTAGCTAACAAACAAATTTGAGTCCATTCAGTTTAAAGTGACCTATAGTTTTATAAAAGCGGTCCAAGGTATGGCAAAATATTTCAATTTCAATTTTTAAATGCATAATCTGGAAATTATAAGAGATAAATAGCACACGTTAACATATTTTTTCAAGACCTAGCCGAGCGCTTTCCAAACGTACATCTTTGAAATCGTATGAGAAACAAAAAAATGCCACGTGTTTAAAAACTTTACATGTAGAAGGGGTACCCTAATATGGAGGGAACAATTTAATAACTTAAACTCGAATACTCCTTGGTTACACCCACGTCAATTTTTATCCCGATCAGACCAGCCGTTTATTACCAACAAATTTTGTTGGTACGGCTTACCGCAAACGGCAAGCTGAATTTCAGAGCCACTACACTCTAAATAATAACAATTCATTCGCTTACTGCAACGATATAAAAGCTTCGGTGGTAAAAATGGAAATGAACTACATCGCTAGTGAGTGGAGATTACTGTTTCAAGCTTGAAAGCAGTGTTGTTGCATGTGTCGATCCGAAAACCTTCCATTCCGCAAGATATGGGTATTAACATGAAAGAAAGCTATGAAACATTGAAAGATATAAGGAAAAAATCAAATTCTACGAAAATAAATGGAAGAGTTGCTGTGATTTGAAGGTCATCAACATTTTGCAAGGGATCATCGATAAGGACGGCTTTCTAAAATTATTTTGTTTTCTTTGTAATTGGTATTCGAGCTCACCTCTGAATCAATTTCAATGTAATTCGTGGAGACCAAGAGGAAGACATCTTGGGAATTGTTAAAAAATTCATCCAAGTGGCCGTTGTAAATTTTCCAAATGTTTCGACTATTTGAAAAGCGTTTTTTCAAATCGTAGCGATAACAAAATTAAAAAAGGTATTGTAGTAAATTAAAAAAGAATTTTTGTTCACCTCATTGTACTATTTACACTATGTTAATGTTTTCTTCTCTGTCTTTATTTTTTGTCTTCATTTAACAGACGTACTTAATGGCCCTGACATTAGAAAGTAACTTTGATTCATCGCTTGATGAAAATCATTCAATAGCATGGAGAACTGTTTTACCAAACCACAATGCCCATATATTTTAATATCAATTTTATTTTTTATTTCTTTTATAATTTATTTCAGGTATGTTGGTGGAGTCACAAGATCACCCTGTGTGATGTTAATGAAGTATTTGGAGAAGAAAAAGCTGATGTTGGAGGGCTGTCTGGAACCAACGTGCCTGTGGACACCATAAGTTCTGAATCAGTCAGATTCGGACGATTCAAACGACGATTTGGATCCACAACTTAAGAGAGAGCGATTTACAAGTCCACGGCTATCAATACGAATATTTTTTGCCTTCCGAACTGTTAGAATTTATAAAATAATCTGAAAATTTTATAGTTAATAATAGATCATTTCCTGGGTCCGTGTGATTGACAGCCACACTATTAACATGTTCATTACCAGAGATACAAGAGTGACTAGGTATCCAAGAATGATGCATCTACGTTCATATGCGGGAACCAAAATGCGCAGCTTGTTCTATCTGACGTTTTCGAACCATATGTGAAAATTCGTTTAAACAGTTTCCATCTGCCATCGATTGGTCTTAGATATTTTCTCCTTATGTCAACGATTTCAGCAGTAGATTTCTTAATATCTAAATATGTAACTTTCGGCCTGATATAACTGATTCCTACAGGTAACTGAATTTTCAACAATCTATCATGTCTCAATATATGATGTTCTGTTGACTTGTGTTAGAATTTTTCAAACAATGTTGGTCGTGAAGAATAATTCTGATTGTATTGACATATATATTTACTCGCCGGATGATTTTCCTCTAATTCTAGACGATTAATATATCCATCCGCAAGAAAGGAAAGACTCTCCTGAATTGGCATAGCCGAAGCTTCTGATTCCAATGCTAGCACATGTGTTGAGATCATGGCCCCTACGTCTATTCTTATTGCCTTATATTGTATCCGCTGTAACTTTATGAGTTCCTTACCAGGACAGTCTAGCGCCCGAAGTATGTTCAAAAAATTAAAGCAACTCTTGTGACCTTTTCAACATGTTCTCCTAGTTTTAAATTCGATTCAAATGTAAAACCGAGGAAGCCACCTCCGAAAGCGGTGGTGACCCTATCATTTCGGATTATCTCATATCCAACTATTTCAAACTTATGTTCCGGTCTCAAAAACGTTTCCGATAACAATGCTATGTCTATGTCATTATCCCTTAAAAACTGAGATAATTGGTTTTTCTTGTTTCTTAAGCTAGTGATATTAATCTGAATAATTTTCATCTTCCAGATTTATTTGATTCTTATTGTAATTGATTGTCTGAATAGACTGTTGAAATTCTTCAAATTTATTGTAGTTTGTGTTTACAGTTATTTTGTCGTGTATCTGCTAAGTGTTTTCATCTTCTTTTGAGTCAAGTTTGTAATGTCTCGCTTGGGGGTATATTTGGTCGTGTAATTGTTGACACCTCTGTGGGCGACTGTTGTATCTGTATTGAGGACGTTGTCATTTTAGTATGTATCTCCATAGTTGACATCTCAAATTCGGAGTCTTCGTGTTGTGATAAAATCGCCGTTTGACTATCTGTCAAACAAACTGCGCTGGTATTTTTGCGTTTTCTATTCTTGTGTTTATTCACCTGAATTTTCTTGCGTTTGTTCGTTAGTAATGGAAATTCCGCGTCATTAAGAATGAATGTTTGAGTTGTCAGATTTTTCCAAATAGAATAATATTTTCTTGGCGCCTTTTCGTTGGCCTTATCCTTGGCTTGTCTTCTTAAGCGAACTCTAAATTCGCAATCATAAAACCTGGCATCATGAGGGTCGCCACAGTTTACACACTTCGGAGATGCAACACAGTTGCCCTCGTGTACCAAACCGCAACGATAGCTGATCCTCTTGAGCCTGCGGCGTACTTTCTCGGAGTGATCACATCTCCAGCATTTCTCACATTGTGAGACACGCTCAACAAATGGCCTCAAGGGATATATAATATTGTCCAGTGTAACATGAGATGGGAACATACACCCCGTAAATGATATCATCACAAGGTCAATGTCCTGTCTATTACCAGTAGTGTCAGGTTTAGTATCTCTCCCAGTTCAACGGTCTCAGCTAAGAGACCATAATCTGGGAAATGTTTTATCTTCAAATTATCAAAAATATATTTCTCCGTGTATTCCAGCTCAGTTGGGATTTATATAACTGCCTTTGTCTCGCACATTTCCTGAGGAATTTGTACTTTATTATCCTTAAGAACTGTTTCGTTGCTAACCATTTCATTAATCACGTCTCTATCCCTGCTCCTGATTCGTAGCTTCCTCTTGGATATAAAAAATATCTCAATATCGTTGATTATAGAGAAAATAAGTTTTGACACTTTTACATTTGGTAGTGACTTCCGGCCCTCGTGGGGTTGTAAAATCGCCTCATATTCTCACATGAAATGCGTGTATCTCCTTGTTGGGGCCTTTAACGTCTAATAATTTGTATTTCTAATAATTTGTGTTTCATAAAATCAAAAATAACTTCACATTGTAATAATAATTAATAATTCCATACGTCAAGAATATGTTGTAACCACACTGTAATATGTTTTCCAATATTTTCTATATTTTTTGTTAATTTTTTACATAGTTACAGTTTTAGAACTCTTGTCATGTATAAAAAGAAAAATATCAAATAAAATGTTTAGTTTCTGTTTATAACGTTTATCGAAAACAAGTGTTTGTTCTTTTCGTCGTGCCCCTGTGCAATTTTCGTTTTTCGTTTTGTATTAAAATTAAGATAAAAATCCACAGATCGTACATTTTTGGCGCCCAACGTGGGGCACGTATTCAGAAAAAACTAAAATTAAATTATTAAAAACAAAAAAGAAAACTTTGGAAAATATATTGTGCAAAAATAATATTAAAATTATTTATATCATCATTCGTTTATTGTAATCGTCGAACTCCTTTTGTTGTGCATTCGTCATTTAGTTAAAATAAGAAACATCAACCAACATACAAACAACTTTCAACTCTCTTCACTTAAACATAATTTGTAATTAGTCAACAATATTAAGAGAATAATAACGATCTCATTTAATGTTAATCTAATTTGTCATACATACATATTAAATACCTGATAAAATTCCAGTGCTTTCAAATCTCTTAATATGGCTGAATTAGATACTCTTGTAAAACAAAGGCAAACATCAAAAGCAAATGTAACAAGAATAAAAAACTTAATTTCTTCTTCTATGTCTCTTGCTGAATTAGAATGTCGTTTATCTTTAGTCGAAGCATACTTCAAACAGCTGTTGTCAATACAAACAAACATTGAAGAACTTAATCCAAAAGACACAGCAAGAATTGACATTGAGGATTTGTGTATCAAAACAAAATCAAAAATTATAGAGTTATTAGGTGATAATTACAAACAACAAAGTTTTGATACATCAATTGCTGTTCCATTCGCAAGTCATAGTAAGCTGCCGAGTCTCGAATTGCCTAAATTTGATGGAAAGTATTCCACATACAAAAACTTTATGTCGTCTTTCAAACAGTTTGTTGATGACGACTCATCATTATCCAACATTGAAAAATTTAATCATCTCTTGCATTGTTTGTCGGGCCAAGCGTTGGATACAGTTCGTGCGTTTCAAATAACTGCGGACAACTATGAAAAAGCAATAAAGCGATTAGAAGAGCGATATGACAACAAAACATTAATTTTTATAGAGCACATTCAAAATCTTTATGATTTGCCAAATTTGAATAAATCGCCTGGAATGCAATTGCGAAGTTTGGTGGACAGTGCCTCAGCGATTTATGGTTCTCTTAAGTCATTAGGAACGGTAGAAGACATATGTAACGCATTAATTATACATCTAATAAGCCAAAAATCGGACAAGGATACACAAATTAAGTGGAGAGAAAATTTAGATTATGCGGAATTACCATCATGGGATAGATATTGTAAGTATTTAGAACGAAGGTGCCAGTTCTTAGAATCTTCAGAAAACTTCCCTTCATACTCTGGTGCCAACACAGATTTTCAAAAACGTCATACACAACGCCAACAAAATTATCGTTCTACCTTTTATACTCAACAAAAAATTTGTTCTTTATGCAAATGTCTGGATCATTGGATAAGTGGTTGTTCAAAGTTTAACGCAATGAATAGTGAAAATCGTTTTGCTACGGTCCAAAAACTAGGCTTGTGCATAAATTGCCTGTGAGAAGGTCACATAGTCTCTAAATGCTCATCCAAAAATAAATGCAAGGTTTGTAATAAATCTCATCATACGATGCTTCATCGCACAACAACAACACAAAACAGTAATTCATCGCCGCCGGTTTTGGTTTCTTCGCCTCCAGCAACTTCGCCTTCGTCATCAGCCATCGTAAATGTTCATTTGAAAAAATCATCTGATGGAGTAATTTTAGCTACAGCCGTCATTCTTGTTCGTGATGTTCTTGGTGAGTTAAAGTTATGTCGTGCTCTTCTGGACTCGTGTTCCCAAGTAAATCTCATTACAGACAATTTTGCCAAAGTTTTAAATTTACCCAAAAGAAAAACATCAGTAAACATAATTGGAGTTGGATCTACGTCATCAAAAATTAAATTTGAAACTCAAACTGATATTCGTTCTCGATATAATAGCAAAGAATACTCAATAAACTTTTACATTACAAATCATGTGTCAGGGTATCAACCAGACATAGATCTGGATATCAAAAATTGGAATTTGCCTTCAAATATAGATTTGGCCGACGAACAATTTAATAAATCGCAACCAATCGACATGTTAATAGGTGCTGAAGCGTTTTTTGAAATTCTTGGTACTAAAAAGATAAAACTTGGTGCTGATTTGCCATTTTTACAAGAAACTTACTTTGGATATGTAGTATCAGGAAGTTATAAAACATTGAATAATAGACACAAATTCCAATCCTATACTACAATACACAATAATGATGATAATTTAAACAAACAGTTGGAATTATTTTGGTCCATGGAGAACATATCACACAATACAACAAATTATAATGATGAACATCAAGCCTGTGAAACAAAATTCATTAAAAGTGTTGAAATTTTAAGAAATGGAAGAGTTCAAGTAATGCTGCCATTCAAGGACGACCCTCTTACACTTGGTTCTTCGTATAACACTGCTTTGAAAAGATTTCAATACTTAGAAAAGCGTTTGTCTCGTGATGCAAACATAAAAAAGCAATATTTACGATTCATGAGAGAATACGAAGAATTAGGGCACATGACACAAGTAGAGCCAAACCTAGAAAAACCCAATTTTTATTTACCACATCAATACGTACTTAAACCATCCAGTGAAAGCACTAAATTACGTGTAGTGTTTGATGCGTCGTCAAAAACATCTTCAATGAAATCATTAAACGATATTTTATGCATTGGACCTACAATTCAAGATGAATTGTTTTTGTTGCTTATTCGCTTTAGACTTTGGAAATACGCTTTAACAGCTGATATCGCTTAAATGTATAGAATGGTGCTTATAAATCCATGTCATCGTCAATTTCAGCAAATTTTGTGGAGGTATCATGAAGACCAGCCAATTTCAACCTATCAGTTGAATACTGTGACATACGGAAGTCTTCTTCGCCATATTTAGCAATTCGTAGTATGCAATTTCTTGCCGAAAAATATCAACACATTTACAAAATTGGTTCGGAGATAGTAAAAACTCAATTTTACGTTGACGATCTATTAAGCGGAGCTAATGATTTAAAGACTCTTTGTCAAATAAAAGATGAGACAACATCATTATTAAAACAAGGTGGGTTTGAATTGACAAAATTTAAATCTAATAATCTTTCTTTGAACTTGGAAAATAATCAAGCTAAAAATATGAACATGAATGAGCAAGCTATCACAAGTACACTAGGCATTACATGGAATCCTATTACGGACAAGTTTCTTTTTTCATTTCAACCTAAAAAACAATATGCAGTCATTACAAAACGTGCCATTCTATCGTTGGTTTCATCTATATTCGATCCGATGGGATTATTATACCCTATTGTCATTCAACCAAGAGTCTTACTGCAGGATTTGTGGATTACAAAAATTGATTGGGACACTGAAGTCAATCCGAAAGTAAAGGATACGTTTCTTAATTTTATAGAGGACCTTAAAAAATTACATTTATTAAAAGTACCACGATACATATTACAACCAAGCCAAGGTTCGCTGCAGTTGCACGGATTTTGCGACGCGTCAATACGTGCATACGGATGCTGCTTATACGCTCGTTGTACAAATGCAAAATATCAAACGTCAGTTCATTTAATTACATCAAAATGTCGAGTTGCACCTACTAAAAAGAGAACGATGCCACAATTGGAATTGTGCGCTGCACATATACTTTCAAAACTGTATTCTAAAATATCGCATATTTTTGAGAAGTTTAATCCTGAAACATTTTTGTGGTCGGATTCAACCGTGGTATTATTGTGGCTTAAAAAACAATCATCTACCTTAACAACTTTTGTTGGAAATCGAATATCCGATATTCAGGAAGAGACTTCAAACTGCACTTGGCGTCACGTACCAACTTCAAATAATCCAGCCGATATTCTATCCCGTGGTTGCTCAGTTTCTGAATTATCATCGTCAATTTGGTTTACCGGGCCAGCATTTTTACAAGAACCATCTGAAAACTGGCCGCACACTGTGTTGCCATTAAATGACGATGTCGTTGATTCAGCAATTCGTAAAACCGTTTTTAAGTGTCAAACAAACGATAACTTTATACTCAATTTTATAAATCGCACAAGTTCATACAATAAAATATTACGTGTCATATGTTGGTTATTCAGATTTCGCAACAAAAACAAAAATAATGAAATAAGTCCCGAAGAACTTAATCGAGCGTTAATCAGTGCTGTTTGGATAATTCAACAAAACCATTTTCACGAAGAGTTTAAAATTTTGAGCAAAAGTAAACAACTAAACAATTCTCTCAAATCGCTTAGTCTCTTTATACAAAATGTAAATGGTTTCCCACTGATTCGAGTAGGAGGTCGATTAGAGAATGCTGATATTCCAGAAAACCGCAAACACCCCTTTTTGCTTCCGAAAGATTGTCATTTTGTTAATGTCATAATACGCGACACTCACGTAAAAAACTACCATGCGGGTCCTAAGGCTCTGATGGCTTTTATAAGACAAAATTTTTGGATAATCGGTGCTAGAAATCTTATACGAAAGACTGTTCGTTCGTGTCCAAGCTGCATACGTTATAGACCAAAACTTTTACAGCAAGTAATGGGTGACTTGCCAACTGTACGCGTAACTCCTGCAAGACCGTTTGAAAGATGTGGGGTTGATTTTTGTGGCCCTATATATACGTACTTAAAAATAAGAGGAAAGCAGCCTTATAAATGTTACGTAGCAATTTTTGTATGTTTTGTTACCAAGGCAGTCCACATTGAAGCCGTATCTGATTTCATAGCTGCCCTGAAACGTTTAATTGGCCGACGTGGCTTACCCTCGACCATATTTTGCGACAATGCCACTAATTTCATTGGAGCTAATGCACAACTCAAAGACCTTAAAAAGCTCTTTATGGATAAGTCGTTTAAAAATGATATAACCAATTTTTGTTCTAAAAATTTTATTAATTTTAACTTTATTCCCCCCAGAGCACCACATTTTGGAGGTATTTGGGAGGCGGCGGTAAAGTCTGCCAAAGGTCATCTTTATCGTACGCTAGCCAAGTCAAAAATGAATTACGAGGAACTATCAACCACTCTAATTGAAATTGAAGCAATTATGAACTCTCGCCCAATTTCATTTCAATCTAATGACCCAAACGATTTTGAACCACTGACGCCAGGGCATTTTTTAATTGGTGGTCCATTAAACTCCTTACCAGAACAAAACATTGAGTGTCATGATATAAGTAATCTTCAAAGATGGAAACGAATCACCGCAGCTAAACAACAATTTTGGAAAAAATGGTCAACGGATTACTTAAATGAAATGATACAAAAAAGTCGTTGGTCTAATTCAAAAACAAACATCCAACTAAATACACTTGTTCTTGTACATGAAGACAATGTATCTCCATTGAAGTGGGTTCTTGGTCGTATTGTTGCTACATATCCCGGGAGAGATGGAAAAATTAGAGTGGCAGATGTTAAAACTACAAAAGGTGTATATCGAAGACCAGTACATAAGTTGGCCATCTTACTCAACCCTTGAAAGCCGAACCTTTCAACGCCGCCGGAATGTTAGGGCCTTTAACGTCTAATAATTTGTATTTCTAATAATTTGTGTTTCATAAAATCAAAAATAACTTCACATTGTAATAATAATTAATAATTCCATACGTCAAGAATATGTTGTAACCACACTGTAATATGTTTTCCAATATTTTCTATATTTTTTGTTAATTTTTTACATAGTTACAGTTTTAGAACTCTTGTCATGTATAAAAAGAAAAATATCAAATAAAATGTTTAGTTTCTGTTTATCGAAAACAAGTGTTTGTTCTTTTCGTCGTGCCCCTGTGCAATTTTCGTTTTTCGTTTTGTATTAAAATTAAGATAAAAATCCACAGATCGTACACTCCTCTTCCTGGGTAATGGGAAATTTTTCCCATCTCCAGCATCTCCATAATCAATAACAGGGTACACCATGGTATTGGTTTTGAAATGAGATTATAATAACAAGATCATTGTCCGAATTATAATAAATTTTATACGAACAAAATTTTCACGATGCAAAAACACATCTTAACGGTTAAAAATTCAAACGGGACTCCTTCCCTTTACTGTGAAAGTTAATTTAGTAAATATTGCAACATATTTGCTTAATTCACAAAACCCCTTGTATCTTTATATGTTTTCAAAAAGTTGTATTGGTGTCCCAGCTATAAATGTAATTTAAATCCAGTTATTGAGAAGAAGAATAAAAATACATACAATTTCAATTAATATCAGCAGTAAAATTAAAGTTTTCGCTCAAAAATACATTAATTTACTTATTTTAGTTCTATTTTTAATTTTTTTCTATATTTATTTATTTGATTTTTGACTTTTAAAATACAATATACACTGGGTGTTCACAAACAAATAAACAAAAAGTGTATTTAATACAAGATACACGATACAAATTGTTGTGAATTAAGCAATTGTTTCGAAATTGTACTTGAATTTAAATATAACTGTTGTAACTGCTGGTTTAAAGTTGCATAATGCTTCTCAAACAGCAGTGCTTCTCAAACTTTAATATATCTGTGGGTATTATTACCATTGCTGTAGAACATACAACATTTAATAAAATCTTTGAGTTGGGCACTGTTTGTAAGTATGGCAACACTAAATGATTAATGATTAACATCGAAAGCTCTAGAATTCGAATATTCTGGTTTGAAGATCATTGTAGAAATAGAGCTTTCTAGATGGTAATGCAGCGTATATAAATTGGACGTGAGAACACCACAAAGACAAATTAGCTGCTATAAAGTGTGTGGCAAGAATCTAAGTTCCCCCGGTAGCGAATACGGTCGCCGCACAGTGTGACAAATTTAAAAATAGCGGCAAAAGTCAATAACTTTTGGCACTGGCGAAATTTTTTAATGTGTTTGTTTTTTTTGTTTGGTAGGTGACTTTTTTACCCTTATTTTGGTATATTAGGTTGTGGCGGAATGTAGTTATGATGTCTAGAAAATTTATAGTTATTTTCTTAAGAATAATTAGCCATAATTTAAGTACGAGTTTTTTTAATTTCCATATGAAATTTATAACAAAAACTTTAGTATTTAGTATAAAAGACTTTTTGAGGCCATCTTTTTGTCGAATAATTAAATAAAATTTAAATGTTGATTTTTTTTAGAAAAGTTTATTATTAGAAATATTTTATTTTCAAATAAAATTTAATAAATAATGATAATAGTAGTAAAGAGTTATAATAATAATAAGTAAGAAAGTATGGTCGGTCAAGCCCAACCATATAATATCCTACACTAAAAAAATTAGCAAAATCATTTTTCTTTAAATTGTGTAGATACCTATACTAATTAAACATTTATGACGGATAAAGTGCAATTTGGGGTGGACATTTGTGTGGGGGCTAGGTGAAATAATGGACCAATTTCAGCCTGTTGCAATAGGCTTCGTCCTTGGGCCGAACAAATTTTATGTACCAAATTTTATCGAAATATCTTCAAAATTGCATTAATACTATTCAACATTTATGGTGGTATAGACTATAAACATCAGACTTGAGTCAGAAAAATTTATCAAGCTCAAAAGAAGCAAAAAAGCGCAAAACGAAATGAGTATGTAAATAAAGGAGAGAGTACGTACTTTAAAATGGTACTAGGTTTTTTACGAAATATTAGGAATTCCCTATGGTTCTATTCCATCAAACTTTAAATTTATGTAAAAATTAATACATATTTAAAAATAATATGAAAGCGATTTCAAAAGTGGTGGAAACATATATCTACATTGAAATTAAAGCTATGAAACCATTTTAACGAAAACCGTTTATTTCATAAAAATCCCTTTTGAAAATAAAAAGTTATAAGCGATTAAATTTTCAAAATTTATTACAAAATCCTACTTTTCAGTCAGATAATAAAAATGTGCATTTTGGATCACCCTGTTTATATGGAAAATGTTTACATAGAGACCTGAATTTCTGGATTCTGAGGTTCTAGTTGTTAACTTTAATTATTTGCTCCATTAACCGATTAAACCAGAAACACGATTAATGGAATACACTAATCAGTACGGAAGTATGTCAGTAGTTTTTACTGGTAGGTCGGATAACATTTCATTCAAAGGTGCAGACTTGACAAAGGTAGTCAAAACTGTGGATGACATTCTTTATAATTATAATGAATTGTTACTTACATGTAAATTTTAAAAATATCTATATAAAGTATTTTAAGCTTATCAGGTATTGGCAGATACCAAGCGAATGACATATATTTAAGCCATTTATAAGTCAGTTCCATTAAGTCAATGCAGCTTTCCTGAAATTATAATTATATTCATAATTTACTTCATTATGTACTATCTAAAAACTATTAAAAAAATTCGTATGAGTTGTTGTAATTAAACATATACAAAAATGTATAGGCAAAAAGGTTTGATGTGTTTTAATGTATGTGAAGATATATTAAAATTTATTGCAGTTAACAGAGCACTGTTTAACACTTAACAGTCATAATACTTGAATTATAATAAACAAATTTATATCTACAATATCTGAAAAAATTTCAGAATAAGAAAAAAAAATAAAAAATATGTAAAAAAAATATTGATTTGAACAGATCTTAATATAAGGATTAAAATAAATTTGAGAAGATTTGTGGCCATTATGGAAACTAGGGAAAGGGCCCTTATATATTTATTTTTTAAAATATCCCATTACTACGGTTCCATTAACCATTTCCATATAGTGTTGTATCCTAGCCTTTTTTAAAAAAAAAACTCAAATTTATTGGAATCCAGATATTATTCAAATTATTGTAAGCAAAGTTTTTTATTAAAGTGAAAAAAATTTGATTGAAAAAATATTACAATACCAAAAACTATTTGATTATAATAACAAACATACATTTTTTAAACAGGTACAATACACTTATTAAAAACATAACTTCAACACTTCCTTGTTTTTAAATAATTATTTAATGTTTAAACGATCACATAAAAATGTCAATCGAATTTTTAATAACGGCTTTGTTAAGATATCGGCTGCTTGCTCTTCTTCTTGCTGCACCGATAAATAGCCATCAGTATCCATCTCTCGAATAAAGAAATGTTTAATAGCTATGTCTTTCGTACGTTTATGAAACTCAGGGTTTTGTGCCAAACGAATTGCTGCAGTATTGTCGATTTGAATACATGGTATATTTGATGAAAATTGATTACTTCTTTAAAAAGCCTTAACAACCAAACTATTTCCTTTGCAGCTTCGTTAGCAGCAACGATTTCTGCTTCGGTAGTTGATGTTGATACCATTGCCTGCCTCTGATTTAACCACCTGTATACGCCACCACAACACCAGATATTTACCGACCAGTAGAAATACATCCGCCAAAATCAGAATCACTGAAACATTCTAGTGACTTAGGTCCTTTTTTTATTATAAACAATGCCAACGTCTAAGGTTCCAGCTATGTATCTAACTTAGAGATAGTAAACGGGAAATCCCAAAGCCCAAGAATTTTTAATTTTAAATCGCGGGATTTTCTAAATTCCGTTTTTCATAAATAAATAGGGAAAATTTTAATTTTTGTGTGCCTTTTTCATGCATTTTGATATTCTACATGCCCGAATATCGCAGAGTTGTTAAGCTCAACGCCTGCTACAACATAGTTGATAAAGGAATGCGGTATTTTTGTTTTCCTTGAGTGGGCCCTGGATAGATAGATAATAATAATAAATGTAAAAGCCCCCAAATAACAATAACGAAACCAAATTATAATGTAGAGTTGCAACTTGCAAAAGATATATATATTATTTTATTTCTGAAGGAACAAGAGGAAAATACTTGCAGATTTGGAAGCGGGTTTGCCAATGTGAAAGAGGGAATGTGAAATATGTTTTTCGATAGCAGCATATGTCAGAAACAAAATTGTTTCAGAATGGCAGATGAAACCATAGATGCAATAGTATTCTTAAGAAGCTATTTATAATTAAAACTAATTTTTTACTAAGGTACTGTTTTTAACCAGTATGTACAATAGGCCTATAACTTTTTTTCATTTTTTGCAAATATCAAAATGGCTCTAGCATAGTGGAATAGACCATTGAAAGTTATTTAAAAAAAATGGTATTGCTAAAAAACGTGGTAAAGTTTGGAATATTAATTTATTTTTTTTATTCAAAATACGCAAATATTTTTTTTTAATAAAAATATAAACCTGGCTCGAATCTATATTTAAAATTTGCGGTATCGGGAAAGAAACAGCTGTTTTACTATAAAAAAATAAAACGAGTAAAGCAAATTTGAGAAAATTTTGACTTTAGTGTTATTTATGAATTATATTTTTTGTATAATATATATGTATGCTTTTTATTGTGTAATAAAAATTAATTGCTAAATAAAAAAATTACTTTCAAATGTGAAGGCATATGTATGTATATACGTTTCTTTCTTATATTTTTCGGGAGTAAGATTTCCCGAAAATCCCGAAACCCCGGTCGGAATTTCCGGATTTTTCTCAAAATCCCGAACCCGGGGATTTTAAAAAATCAGTCCCGATTGGCATCTCTAATCTATCTTTATATTTTTATTTGTCATTTGTAATAGAAACTTTCTCCAGAAAAGTCCAATTTACTTAATATTTTCTTGGCATATGCTTTTTGATGAATCTTAATATATTCCTCTTTCTTTCCTATCTCTAATCCAAGTTAACAATCCTTGTTAACAATTTTGAATTCTTTTTTCATTTCTTTCATAACATCATTTAATTCATTCATATTAGAAGCTGCTATTAAACCATCCATTCTTCTCCCTTACGTACAAACAGGTTTCAGCTGAACTATTTTTAAATCCAAGTTGTTTAATATAATTTCCAATTCATATATTCCAGCATCTTGGAGATCGTTTTATTCCATATACTCGATTCGTTCCATCATAAATATGTTTTCTTCTAACTCATCATACAAGAATACTGTAGACACATAAAATTGGGCTAAGTGTAAACTCTCGGTTGCGGCAATACTTAAAATTGAACGAATGGCAATTCTGTTAGATCCCAAGTCTGGTTTTCTTTGAGAGAATTCATTTCGGCAATCATGGCTTTTCTCCAATTCTCTTTTTGATAATTTTCAGTAGCTTCTTTGTCTGTACTAGGAGTTTGGATTTTGTTTACATATTCCAACGATATAAGTACAATATATTGATTTAACGTTTACTGCTTCTCGGTTCGGCATCTTGCACCACATAGTCACTACTACATTCCATACTTAGGGTTTCATCTTCTGTTTGTTTACTTAGGGTTTCATTTTCTGTTTGCTCACTTAGGGTTTCATTTTCTGTTTGCGCTTCGGCATCAAAACCTTCGAAGTCTTCACAATCACTTTCACTATCGTATAATTCTTCTTCGTTGTTTTCTTTCATATTTATGGTTATAGATTTATCATTATTTTTGTTCTTTGTTTAAATCTTATATTTATGTTTGTCCACATATTTGCTGCAATCTGTAAAGCTTTCCAAGAACTTAACATCTCTCGACAGTTCAACACTGTTTTTATCTTTAATGTACACACGATATCTTTCATCTCCATCATAACCAACAAGAAATCCTTTAATTGCTTTCTTATCTAATTTCTTACGTTTTTGACTCGGTATATGAATGAAACATGATGACCCGATAATTCTGAGATGACTTATTCTAAGTTTCCATGTCAAAGTTCATCATCTTTCACGGAACTCTTTCAGCCCACAGACTATCAGGAAACTTAACATTCTTGTTCGAATATTTAAATGTTCGCGTTATCTCTACGATTTTTCCATTTTCTCTCTCGGCCTTACCATTCCGTTGAGGTGTGTATGTAGCAGTTAGTTTATGATTACTACCATTAGCTTTGAAAATGTTCTTTATATAATTACTAATAAACTCTCCACCAGTGTCACTGAGAACTGTTTTAATAGTGTGGCCCTGACATTTTGCATTAGCTAGCATTTCTAATAGTGTTAAGGATACCCTATTGAAAATGCTAGTTAAAACTATTTCATTATTTACTTTAAAATAACATTTTTGCGGAAACGATTTGAATTCACTTGAAGAACTTTATCATGTGCTGCCAAAACCGAAAAAAGGTTCCTTGTAATTCCCGGAACATACCAAACATTTTCCAATTGTTGTTCCTTATTGTTGTTAATTTTTGATAAAAACTCTATAGTACCTTTTCCAACAGCATTAAGGGGTTCTTTACCAGCAGCTTGAATAGATCGTGGTTCCTTGAAGGTTTCATATTCAATGAAAAATTCCGATGAATGTATCTCATGTTTCGTTGCACTATTATCTACCCACCAATCCACTTTAGAAGTCACAGAATTTAGTTCATCTGATAGAGATTGGAGTATCACGTTGGAATGTTCAACTCTTTCTTTTTGAAACTTACTTGGTTTTCCATCTGAAATCCATTTGAGGCATTCTTTCAACCAGTGTCCTTTCTTTTTGCAGTAATGACAAATTTCCTCTTTCTTATTATGTGTCTTGAAATTCTTTTTACGATTGAACTCCTTTATTTGGTTTACCATTAAAGCTTCTTCATCATCACCGTCAGTTTCACTCTTATTCAAATTCTTTTCGAAAAGGCACAACTGCATCAAATGAACTGGATAAAACATACAGAATTTTGCACACTAATAATAAATCCGACAACACATTTTTCTTTTTCATCGCAAACCGTTATTTATTTCATTAAACATTCTTTAATTTTGAAATATGTGTTGAAACATCTTCTTTATTATTCCATTGAAATGAAAAAAGTTAAGTACACATCTTAAATAATTGGTCTTTTGATGTTGCCTCGTATTGTTGTTTCAAAGCTTCTCACATTTCAAAAGCACTTTCCTTATCCATCACTTTTTGATAAATTTCATCACTAATTGTGCTTGTATAGCAATTAGCCTTTCTATAAAACTCACATTGTTTTTTGTGTTCTATTAGTTGAGCTTCTGTTGACTGACCTTCAAGGGTCTGTGGCTTAACGAGCTTATTCTCAACCACATCTATTGCACTTTCATAAAATTCTAACCTTTCTCTTCCATATAGGCCAATTGGACTAACCAGATAGTTACTTGATGTTTTTACAGAATTCCATTTCTTGAGTCTTGATCTTTCTTGACCTTGAGTTTTCTTGTGTCTTGAATTATCTTGCGTCTTGAAATATCTAGAGTCTTGAATAATTTTTCTTATTATTGACACACAATTATTTTTCAATATTTAAAAAATTTCTTTCAATTTTATTTGAATTTAAATTTCTAAGACTTCCTATTGTAAGCAAAGTTTTTTATTGAAGTGAAAAATAGTTGATTGAAAAGCTTTCTTTAAACAGGTACAATACAATTATTAAAAACATAACCTCAACACAAATATTTTTTTCATATTCTGAAATTATTTCAGATATTGTAGATGTAAATTTATTTATTATAATTCAAGTATTATGACTGTCAAGTGTTTAACAGTGCTGTTAACTGCAAAATGGGCTGTGCTAAAAAAAAATACCTCCAAAATTGGTTTATGTCTATACTAAATAAATTAAAATTTATCTTCACGCACATTTTGCACAAAAAATACCAAAAACATATCTACAACAATTGTAAAATTATACGACATAGAACATATACAAACAAAGGTTGTGAATTGAATAAACATACCTTAATTTTGTTTGTAAAGTTGTTGAATTCATTTCTTGTTGTCAAATTAAATGAATCTTCAGATAAATGTTTTTTACATTCGAGACATTCAGTATTAGAGTTGTTGTCATTTCCCGAAATTTCACTAAATGGCCATTTGTCTTCAATTGGTGTGCTAAAATAATAAATAGAAGTATGTATGTATGTTCGTTTACAAAATATTTTTTACAAATTTACTTTTAAACGCTTACACAAAAATATTCAAATCTAGTAAGCATTGCAAGAGCAAAAATTTTTCTCTGTTACTAGTTTTTATTTGAATATTTGTTCATAGTGAGAAATAGTAAAATAAAATATTGTTTTGATTTTTTATTGAATACAAAATTTGTTTATTACTAACTAACTTTAACTTTTTAATTGAAAAATTGACCCGAAATATGGATAAAATAGATTTATTATATGTTTACATCCAGGGGGGGTTGTAAACAGGAAATTGTCACCTCCACAAAGTTTTAATATAAAACAGGAAAAAAAAATTAAAAAAGTAAAATAAATTTTACTCGTTAGGACACGGTATATGAAATATATCCTCAACCGAATACAGAAAAATCAAGAGGGGGAGAATTGGTCAAAAAAATTAAGCAGTTATCTGTGAAAATATCTCAGCTGTCGTTTGAGAAAAATAAAGACATTAAAAAAAATTAAAAACAAAAATAAAAAAAAATATATAGAAAAACAAGTAAGAGAGATATATTCGGCTGGGCCGAATCTTATATACCCTTCACCAAACTATACTTCAAAATAAAAATTTTAAATATTTTTAGGTAAACAAACTTAATTTTTTTTCCAGTTGTTTTTTTTTAATTTTTTGAAAAAAATTTTTTTTTCGATTTTTTTTTTAAATTTTTTTTATTTTTTTGAATTTAAAAAACTTTTTTTTTTAAATTTTAAAATTTTTTTTTTTAATATTTAGCCAAAAAAAACTTTTGGTGAAAAAAAAATTCGGGTTCAAAATTTTTTCCCGATTTTAACCCATTGTAGGTCCAACTTACTATGGTCTTATATACGTCGTTGCAAGGGTCTTTGAAATATCTATCATTAGATATCCATATTGTCTATATTAATGACTTAGTAATCCAGATATAGGTACAAAAATAGGTAAAAAATCGAGGTTGTCCTGGTTTTTTCCTTATATCTCAGCCATTTGTGGACCGATTTTGCTGATTTTAAATAGCAAACTTCTCGAAAGCATGTCTGACAAAATTATTCAAGATTTGGATCCCGAAGATATCTGGGGTCTTCAGAAAATTGATTTCAACAGACAGACAGACAGACAGACAGACAGACGGACAGACAGACAGACAGACGGACATGGCTAAATCGACTCCGCTATCTATAAGGATCCAGAATATATATACTTTATAGGGTCGGAAAATTATATTGTGGAAATTACAAACGGAATGACAAATTTATATATACCCTTCTCACGAAGGTGAAGGGTATAAATATAGAAAATGTATAAAAATTAAAACACAAATAGTTAATAAACCCTTACTTTTGTTAAATAATGTTTAAAGGTATTAACACTTTTCAAATTTAAAATATTATTGAAATCATTCGGATTTTCAAGAAAATAAAAAGTTTTTGGATTGTTTTAAACAAATTTTGAATACCGACCGTAAATCAAAAAAATCATTCGTATTTTTTGAAAATCTAATACAAATTTCGTTTAGACGATGAAATTGTATTATGATACTTGAGTTTCTGACAAATATTAATACTCAGTATTGCCGTCTATAAATACCTTAAATAACATTTAATAACAACAACACACCAACATTTTCGAAATTAAAATACATAACGATTTCAGAAAATTTAAAATACCTCAATTTTAATGTGCTGTGTGATCAGTTTAATAGTAACATATTTGTATAATATTAATAAAATACATAAAGTATAAAATTAACAATGAAATAGTTAAGCAAACCATTTGATTGAAGACGACATTAGTTATTTCGATTTAATAAAAATAAATATTTTCACTAAAGAATCATAAAAAGAAAAAAGTGTAAAACTTTCATGGAATTGGTATGGATTTGTAGTGCCACACTCACGGGTATACGATCTTCCAACGCCAGTAGAGTTTGACTTTTGACAACTTACTAATACATTGACACGAATTTGAATAAACGTCTATTTCAACGGCGTCTAGAAAAACAATCCCAAAATGTTGATAATAAATTCCTCGATCTGGAAATGTAAATTAATAACCTTCAATCGCAAGATGGACCGGTGCGGATTATTCCAGAAGCATCTAGTAGAATAAAGGCTCCTAGTTTTGATGGCAGTACACCATTTAACATTTTCAAGTTCCAATTTGATACAGTTGACATTAGAAACATGTGGAACAATGAAGAAAAAGCTATGGCCTTAAAAGGGAATGCAGCAGTAGTTCTTGAAAGCGTACCAGCGAGCAACAGAAATTCTTATGATGACATAATGGAGGCGCTACAACGTAAGTACGGTGGGAATTAGAACTACATGGCAGAGTGCAGAAAGCCACTGAAACAATTGAAGATTTTGCATTGGATATCGAGCATTTGCTACAGCTCACTTATCCGTTTCATTTGCACTAGCACGAGAAACGGAAAAAATAATTTCAAAGGCGCAAATGTGCAAGGTGCGGAATATCGAGGTTATAACTGAAAATGAGAGGAATATAGTCAGTGAAATAAATAAAACAAATATAGGCAGACAAATGCTATAACTGCGGAAAAACTGGTCATATTCAGCAAATACTGCAAAGCAGCGAGAAAACGAACCAGATCTGTTTCGCCACCAAGAAACGAGCAGCAGGTGAATCATCGTTCATCACAGGAGTCACCTTTAAACTAAAACGAGCTAGTACTACGGGGCAAGAACTAGTTCCCACATCTGAGAGCCCCACAATCTCCATGTCTGTAATACAGCAGAAAAATAGCAATGTTACGGCTAGTGGATACCTCAACGGTCAGAAGCACCCTGCAAAAACAAAATAGTTCCTATAAGAGTGCTAAGGCTGTCAAGTTATGAAAAAGTCGTTAAGCCAAATTCCGAAATAGCACTTCAGCAGAGGCAGTAATCAATAAAGCAGGCGCCCAGAAGTATTCCTCCATCGAAACGAAGCGAGGTGGAGGAGCTGGTTTACCAAATGGAGCGGAATGGAGTAATCGAACCATCTTCAAGTCCTTGGAGCTCGCCTGTTGTTTTAGTTAAGAAGAAAGTTGGCAGCACTAGATTTTGCGTCGATTATAGAAAGCTGAACGTCACAAAGAAAGACAGCTACCCGCTACCAAGAATCGACGACCTGGACACTTTAGCTGGAACAAAATGGTTCTCGACATTGGACTTGCAAAGTGGTTAGAGATTTCAGACAAAGACAAGGAGAAAACTGCCTTTAGTGCGAGTGATGGGTTATGGCAGTTCAATGTGATGTCCTTTGGACTCTGCAATGCTCCAGTCACATTCGAGCGTTTAATGGAACATGTGTT
This sequence comes from Calliphora vomitoria, assembly GCA_942486065.2. Classification (NCBI taxonomy): domain Eukaryota; kingdom Metazoa; phylum Arthropoda; class Insecta; order Diptera; family Calliphoridae; genus Calliphora; species Calliphora vomitoria. Next base: position 53,034,402 of record OW818030.2, on the reverse strand, counting down.
GAAAGGACTACACTGGAAGACTTGCTTGGTGTACCTCGATGACATAATTGTCATGGGGAAGTCTTTCGATGAACACCTGAAAAACCTTGAAGAAGTCCTTAAATGAATATCTGCGGCTGGACTAAAACTTAGCGTAAAGAAATGTCCATTGTTCCAGAAAGAAGTTAAGTATTTAGAGCATATCAACAGATGAAGATAAAATACGAGCCGTAAAGGACTGGCCTCGTCCGAAAAATCTTCACGAATTACGCAGTTTTCTAGGCCTTTGCACATACTACCGACGATTTGTACCGAAATTTGTCAGTGTTGCCGCAAGCTTACATAAGCTAACCCAGAAGTCGCGACCGTTTCTGTGGAGTGATTCTCAAGAAAAGGCATTCCTGCAGTTAAATGAATTGTTGTGTACAGCTCCAATTTTGGCATATCCCATTCCTGGGGCGAAGTTTGTGCTAGACAGCGATGCGAGTGGATACGGAATTGGAGGAGTTCTTTCACAGGTGATGAACGGGACGAAAAAGTTGATAGCCTACTGCAGCTGAATACTTTCCAAGCATGAGAGAAATAACTGCGTAACGCGACGTGAACTCCTGGCAGTACTAGAGTGTGTGAAGCATTTCCACAAGTATCTGTATGGTCAGCACTTCCAACTGAGAACTGATCATTCTGCCCTCAGATGGTTGCTGTAATTTAAACAACCTGAAGGGCAACTGGCTCGTTGGATTGAGCGGCTTCAGAGCTATGACTTTAGCATCGAGCACCAGAAGGGTTTGAAACACGGCAATGAGGACGCGCTCGCAAGACGCCCTTGCAACGTGGGATGCAAGCATTGCGCCAAAGCCGAGGAAAAGGAATCCAGTGAAGACTGGTATGTAGCGCAGAGAAATTACCCCATACTGGCGAAAATAATATCGGCAAAAGAAGAACGTAGAAGGCCAGCCCGCAATGAAATATCGGCCGAAAGTCCACTGATGAAATCATATTGGGCCCTGTGGAATAGTCTACAGTTGTTAAATGGCTGCTTATACCGCATATGGGAAAATGCTGACGGTAAAACGGTGACAAATCTAAAATAAACGAAGTAATGAAAGATTTCCATGATGGTCCCAGTGGTGGTCATCTTGGTGTGACAAAAACCTTAGAAGAATTAAAACAACGTTTTTATTGGGTGGGTTGTCAGCAAGCAGTAGCCGATTGGGTAGCCAATTGTCCAGAATGCATAGCAGCGAAGGGTCCAGTAAGAAGAAGTCGTGGACAACTTCAGCAATATAACTCAGGTGCTCCATTAGAGCGGATTGCAATGGATGTAGCAAGCCCTTTCCTTGTCAGTGATGCCGGAATCCGTTACGTTCTGGTGGTTATGGATAATTTCAGCAAATGGCCAGATGTATATGCCATACCTAATCAGGTAGCTAAAACGGTTATAAGCGTATTTGTGAACAACTGGGTATGCAGCTATGGTGTTCCATTGGAGTTGTATTCTGATCAGGGTAGAAATTTTAAATCTGCCGTATTCAAGGAAATGTGCGATTTATACGGAATAAGAAAAACCAGAACAACGCCACTGCATCCACAATCTAATGGCATGTTCGAAAGATTCAATCGCACTCTGGAGGAATATTTAAGAAAAGTGGTCAGTGCACACCAGAAGAACTGGGATGAACACATACCGAAATTTCTATTGGCATACAGATCAGCTGTTCACGACTCAACCTCTCGAACATCTGCAAAAATTGTCTTCGGGACAGAACTGAAGTTGGCTGGCAATTTAGAATTCGGTATTAAGCCCTCATCAACATATAATGAAAACACTTCCCAAGAGCAAGATGACCTCAACGAACTTTATAAATTCGTACGCAGACGAATAAAAATGACCAGCGAATTCTGAATACATCGTTAAGTAAAGACATCGACTGCATTGCCAGTGTATACTTATAAAGTGTGAGTGTTTATTTCTGCGAATTGATGAACGTGTAAAAAGGCACCCGGAGAGTAAGTGGCTGATAGCAGGAAATAAAAAAAAGAAGAGACTCCGTAGGTCAAAACCCGACACGATGATAATAACGGCCAAGGGCGATATTACATATGCGGATATACTCAGGAAGATCAGAACCGATCCGGAACTAGTGGAGCTGGGAGAGGAAGTGAAAAAGGTTCGGAGAACCCAAAAAGGTGATATTATTCTAGAATTGAAATCAGCTAGTCTTAATGAAACTGAAAGATTTAATGGGAGAATCGAAGCATGTCTTGAAGGTCGTGTAGAGGTTTGAACACACAAGGAAGAGACAATAATAGAATGCAAGGACATGGATGACATCACAACAAAGCAAGAAATAACCATGGCTTTCGGAAAGGCGTTGGAGATCCCAAACCTGGACGAGTCAGCGGTGAAGTCCCTCCGAAAATCATACGGAGGCACACAAACTGCAAAAATATGCCTTCCAGCAGAGGCCGCGAGAAAAGCTCTGGAAATCGGCAAAATTAAGATAGGCTGGTCGATATGCCGTATAAGAGAGACGATAAAACTCACCATGTGCTACAGATGCCTAGAATACGGCCATTTGGCTAAGTTCTGTAAAACGAAAACAGATAGATCGCACAAATGCAGAAAATGTGGAGTTGAAGGACACGTATCAAGAGACTGCGCGGCTGAGCCGAACTGCATGCTGTGCAAGTCAATAGGAGGCACTAACTTAAAACATATAGCAGGCAGCTATAGATGTCCTGTTTTTAAGACGGCACTAAGTGCCAGGTACAAATGAGGTTCATTCAACTTAATGTTAATCACTGTGCAGCAGCACAAGATCTCCTAACACAGACTATATGCGAATCACAAATAGACGTTGCTATAATAAGCGAACAATACAAGGATCTAGAGAAGAACATATGGGAGAAGGACTCGTCGGGAAGAGCAGCCGTTTGGGCATGCGGAAACAAGGCGATTGAAGAGGGTATGAAACATCCATCAGAAAGCTTCGCTAGAGTTAAAATCGGTGGTATATATGTATACAGCTGCTATGTGTCACCAAACATAACCCTGCCAGAGTTCGAGAAGACAATTGAAAATCTAGTATTAGACGCAAGCCAATCATTATTAGGGGCGATTTCAACGCATTTGCTGTAGACTGGGGCTGCCAAAGAACCAATAACAGAGGTCGTGTACTCCTGGAAGCTTTCTCCGCCCTAGATCTCGTACTATTGAATAAAGGAAATACACGCACTTTTAGGAGAGCGGGCTACGGATCAATAGTCGACATCACCTTCGTTAGTACCTCGCTAGCTAAGAACGAGCAGTGGCAAGTAAGTGAGCACTACACCCACAGTGACCACCAGGCAATATTCACCGTAGGCAACGTAAATCCCACAAATGTTCAACAAATAAGGGCCACCTATCAAGGTTGGGCAAGTGATAAATTGGACTCGGCTGCCTTTATAGAATCGTTCTCCAACCAAAGCATCGAAGATGATAGGCCAACCGATATGGCTGAGAGATTGGCAAATGTTATGAAGACGGCTTGCGATGCTTCAATGCCAAGAAGAAGAAATAACATCAGAAGAAAGGCAAATTACTGGTGGAACGGGGAAATAGCAGCACTCAGGAAAGAGTGCTTAAAAACTAGACGTATCTACCAGAGGGGAAGATCACGACCCTACTTTGAAATGAAAAGAGAAGCATACCACCAGGCAAGAAATAATCTACAAAAAGCCATTAATAAAAGCAAAGCGGACTCATTTAAACAGTTATGTAATGAAGCTGACTCCACTAAAAAGGACGACTAAAAGGCACAAAATCAGCACAGGTAACGAACCCCATACTGATTACAAAAATTGTTTCTATGCTATTTCCACATGGAGAACCTTATACAAGCGAGTTACACAGCAGTAATACATCTGACCCACTGCCAGTAACTGAAGAAGAGATATTAAAACTACGCTCGAAGATTGGTGACAAAAAAGCCCCAGGCCCCGATAGCATCCCAAACAAGGCTTTAAAGATTGCGCTAAAGACAACACCACTTCTGTTTGCCACATTATTTGACAAATGTTTAAAGGATGGTATATTTCCAACGAGATGGAAGAAACAAAAACTCATCCTGATACCCAAACCTGGAAAAACCTTGGGAGAACCTGAGTCGTATAGATCGATATGCCTACTAGATTCAATAGGCAAGTGCTTGGAAAGGGTGATCTATACCAGCCTACTAAATGCTGTAGAAGAATCTCAAGGAATTTCGCAGACACAATTCGGTTTCCGAAAAGCGAGATCAACGGTTGACGCAATAAATCTTGTAGTAAACATGGCGAAGAAAGCAATTCAAGGCAAAGGAAGTGCGAGAAAGTACTGTGCAGTAATTACACTAGATATCAAGAACGCATTCAATTCGGCGGAATGGAATAATATAATTTCGTCGCTGCAGAATTTGAACGTTCCGGAGTATCTTATAAGAATAGTAAAAGATTACTTTTTCGATAAAACTCTGTGGTATGAGACGGATAATGGTATCGAGTTCCAAAACATTTCTGCGTCCCTATAGATATCACAGCACGGGAATTTTCAAAGATATACGAAGAAAAGATCATAAACACAGAGACACAGTACAGATCAATTCGACAAACAGAAAAAACACTGTCCATACAAAACTGGCAACAAAGGTGGGATAACTCTACGGTAGGTCGATGGACCCACAAATTGATCCCAAATATCGCGAAATGGATAAACCGCAAACATGGTGAAATCTGCTATCACATGACGCAATTTTTGACAGGACATGGAGGTTATCGAAGCTATCTATACCGTTTCGGACATGATGACTCACCTAGGTGTCCAGTCTGCCTGGATCAGGATGAAAACACAGAACATGTCATATTCTCATGTCACAGATTCCAAGAGGAAAGAACAAAACTAGAGACTCAAATACGGTGCAGCTTAACAACAGAAAACATTGTAGATGTCATGCTGACATCGGAAGAATATTGGGATAGTATAAAAGGATTCATAACGTACGTAAATGAATGCTTAAGAAAGGAAGAGCAGATTCGAAAGCAAATGCGAGTGGAACAAATCCAATAAGAAAAGGTGAATCAGCGAAAAAAGCTGACCACCCCGCGACGTAATACGTAACAGCAGTCCCGTGGAGTGTGGTGCTGACGATAGAGGTGGTTTTAGTCGGTATGAATCCGTCATACCCAATTGGGACCTATGTAAGGTTTCCACCACCAATACAAAAAAAAAAAAATAGATAGATAGATAATTGATTTCTTTCAACTCGAAGAATGTCCATTGTTGAAACAAAATCAACAAAAGACAACATTTTCAAAATACTCAACACGACTACAAAATTGTTTTCGTCTGTTTTGATATTTAAAAACGTCCACAATATTTTACTGAATCAAATATTTCACGTTATTAAGTGCCATAATCTTTGACAACAACCATTATTGTTTTATAGAATTCAAAACTAATAACTCAAATATGAAAAGAAGAAATTTCGTCCTAAATCGTCTAACAGAATTGGGGCATTATTCTTCACGACCAACATTATTTAAAAAATTCTAACACAAGTCAACGGAACATCATATATTTAGACATGATAGATTGTTGAAATTTCAGTTACCTGTAGGAATCAGTTATATCAGACCGAAAGTTACATATTTAGATATTAGGAAATTGTCGACATAAGGAGAAAATATCTAAGATTAATCGATGGCAGATGGAAAATGTTTAAACGAATTTTCACAGATGGTTCGAAAACGTCAGATAGAACAAGCTGCGCATTTTGGTTCCCGCATATGAGCATAGAAGCATCATTCTCGCTGAACAACAACTGTCCGATATTCACAGCTGAGGCTATGGCTGTCTTAGAATCGCTTCTCTTCTTGAAAATTAATGATGTCGGAAAATACCTCATAATATCAGCGGCAAATCTGTCTATTGCCATTGAAAATTTTAGCAAAAACAGAACTCACGAGTACATTTGGAAAATTAGAAACGAATTATATGAGCTCAGCCAAGCCGGTTTTACAATACATTTCCTGTGGATACCTACCTAGTCACTCTGGTATCTCTGGTAATGAACATGTTGATAGTGTGGCTGACAATTACACGGACCGAGGAAATTATCTACCAGTCTCACCATTTGACTTAAGAAATATGGGCATGAAGAATTCGATCAAAACATGGCAGACGAAATTGAACACCAGTCCCCATGGAATACACCTATACGCACTAAATGGGACAGTAAATCGCAAATCATGGTTCTTTAACCGATACCTTCCAAGATATGTAATAACAATGATATGCAGAAACAACATCTTTTTAAAGTAAACATTACCGACTCGGAAATGTGTGACTGCGGTATGATTCAGTCTATATATCACCTGACTTTTGATTGCTCTAATGTAAATGCTGATCGTCGTGATTCCCTGAAACGACAACTACGAAATCTGAGTGTACACCAACTCAAGATTGGGGAAATATTGAAAGTGGACGATACCAAAATTTACAGATTATTATATAAATTCTATCGCGATGAAAAATTGTTAATATGAACCAGACAATCGCAAATCAATGATAATTCAACACGAATGAAATGGGATCTGAACACAAACGGAATATTATATTACACATGAATTGATGAAAACCCCCCAAAAGTAGCAATATGGACTTAGTGTCTCGTGTCACTTTTTTTTTTGATTTCACACATTATTTCATGTGTCAAGAGAAGATGAACCTAGCCTATAACCATGGGTATAACTAGTTATAAATTTCTACTTAAAAATAATTTAAATATAAAAATATAAATATAAATATCAAATAAATTAAATAGTTATGATATAAATTAAATAATTATTATAAATAAAATTGAACAAAGTCAAAACTTAAAGTCCAACATATTATATTATAAAACATCATGATTAGATAATGATAAAGTACTCGTAAAATTTTTTTGTAGTAAATAAAATCTGAAATTACAGATTTAACTTGTTGTTACCTGCACATTCAGCGAATAAAATGCGTTTCTATTTATATTTAGCTAAAATGTATTAATATACAAACGATTTTATATATTTTTTCAATTATTATTAAAAATATTCGAATGGCGAATATTCAGTGATTAAATAAACATCACTGTTTTATGATTTGTTTTTATACCCTTCACCTTTGTGAGAAAGGTATATATAAGTTTGTCATTCCGTTTGTAATTTCCACAATATAATTTTCCAACCCTATAAAGTATATATATTCTGGATCCTTATAGATAGCGGAGTCGATTAAGCCATGTCCGTCTGTCTGTTGAAATCAACTTTCCGAATCCCCTTATATACATCATTATCTCCGGAATTCTTCCGTCTCGGTTGCTATTTAAATCGAGAAAATCGGTCCACAAATGGCTGAGATATAAGGAAAAAACCAGGACGACCTCGATTTTTGACCTATATCTGGATTACCAAGTCATTAATATAGACAATATGGATATCTAATGATAGATATTTCAAAAACATTTGCAACGACGTATATAATACCATAGTAAGTTGGACCTACAATGTGTCAAAATCGGAAAAAATATTTTCTAACCCGAATTTTTTTTTCCCAAAACTTTTTTTTCGCTAAATATTAAAAAAAAGTTGAAAAATCAAAAAAAACATTTTTTTTAAATTGAAAAAATAGAAAAATTTTTAAAAGTTAAAAAAAAATTTTAATTTAAAAAAAAAAAATAAAGAAACAATTCGAAAATTTTTATTTAGAAGTATAATTTGGTGGATTACTAAGTCATTAATATAGACAATATGGATATCTAATGATAGATATTTCAAAAACCTTTGCAACGACGTATTTAATTCCATAGTAAGTTGGACCTACAATGGGTCAAAATCGGAAAAAATATTTTCTAACCCGAAAGTTTTTTTTCGCTAAATATTAAAAAAAAGTTGAAAAATCAAAAAAAAAAAAAATAAGATTTAAAAAAAATAAAAAAATTTTAAATTTAAAAAAAAAAATTAAAGTAACAATTCTAATAAAATTTTGTGAATTTCTATGAGGAAATACTTAATTTTAATGCCGGAGTGTGTATATTAGACATTTAATTACTACATGCCGTTACAGGTTAACAGTAAATGACAAAAATCGAAATAAAACTAACTTGTGAACCTCATGCATTTCACCGCCGGAGGAATATCGAACAAAATCATATATTATTATAGTAGAACTCCCCAGAGGAGGTAAAATTATGTTTGGAAATTTCAATAGTATTATTGCAAATTTATAAATTCTTTTTTTTAATATAAAATGTAAAAAGAATACTTTAAAATAGGGTCGAACCAATTTTAAAATTCGTTTATTTAAACAACATTTAAAATATGTATTTTAAGCTAAAATATGTTTATAAATACAATTTTAATGAATTTTGTTTAAAAATGCTTTAAAATGCTCTTTATGATATCTATGAATACGGCCGTTAGCATATTGAATAAAAATATCCTTCTTTAGTTAAGATTTATTAGAAAATATTCTATATAGTTTGCGAAATCCCATTTCCAATTTTTGGTATGTTTTCCCAACATTATAAACTAATCTTTATGTAAACAAAATACGATGTTTATAAAAATTGGACAATAAGTTATAAAAATATATACAGAAGAACGTAAATACATTTTTTAAATATACAGTGACTCCATCGCATAATCGGACAATAGTTTGTCTTATCTAAAAGTGCTCTAAACGTAAAAAGATGTACCAAAGTGGGTATCGCAAAAAACTTTGCCTTTTATCAAAACACTGATCCCAAGCACACATCAGGTGTTGCAACGCTTTGGTTAATTCATAGCTGCCCCAAACTTTTAGAAACGCCGGCACAGAGTTTAATGTAATTGAGCACCTTTGGGAGGAATTAGCTAGGAAAATGCATCAAATAAAATTTAACAAGTTAGTTTAGTCCATACTAGAAGCATGGAACTCCGTAGAGCCGGAAGTATGCCAAAACTTGATTAAATCGATTACAGGCCATTCTAGACAACAAAGGAAATAAATGCAACTAAATACTGATCGCACAGTTTGAAATATCTATTTTACTTTGTCCGATTATGTGTTGAGCGCAAAAAATTGAGTTATTTTGGTTTTTCTGCAAAAATTTACAGTTTCAATTATGCAAATTTGTATTTTTTATGTTTTAGATACCTGTATATGTAGAATGTAAATAGAAGCGACAAAAAATATTTTTTTGGTACATATTTGTAAGTTTAGAGAACATTTATATCAGACAAACTCTTGTCGGATTATGTGATGGTGCCACTGTATATACCTACGTTTAAGGAAAATCTTTGAATAATGGAATATAACTTTTTTGAGATATCATTTGTTCAAGGGCGATTTTCTAGGTTATATCCTGTTTTGATGAGAAACTCATTTCTAAAAAAAAAACTTTAACATTTTGCAGAACTTTAAATTGTGCATGTCCATGGAATACAAAAGATTAAAGAATTAAGAAGAGCTAATATTAAAAAATGTTCGTCCCTAAACATAAATTTACTTACTTTGTATATTTCATTAACATTTTTCGTAAATATCCATTGAGACTAGAATCTACATCATCACGTTCAGTTTTTTTGCGAGAAGAATAACGACGGTTTTTATGCCAACCCCATTGTTCAAGAAAATGTAAGTCACTGCAACGGCGCCTTGGTTTTGCTTTATTTATTTCACCGCCATCTGATTTTGCATTTGAATCAGAGTCGTCGTAATTATTATAATCAATAGTCTGAGTATCAGATTTTTCGGCTGTAGAAGTTTTCAACTGATCAATTACGAATTCATCACTTTTTAAAATACAATCTTGTTCGCGAGCAACTATCTGTATTTTATCCACATTGGTCGTTGTTGCATCCGACATATCTTTTGTAATATCAGGTAAATCAATTAGATTACTATTTATAAGTACATCGTTGAAATTAAATACAAAGGGCATATCATGTTCAATTTCATGGAGATAGGTATAAACACGAACAATAAATTGACCTATAGAATGCCAATTAGGTTGCTCAATATAAAATTTGTTTAAATCTGGTAGTTGCTCAAAAACATTTCGTTCAATTTTTGGTAATGTTTGATTTTCATCAAACAAATTTCTAAACCTGTTTTCATTTTGTATCTGTTTGTTTGAAAACAAATTTGTCTGACAGCCACTACATTTCCGCAGAAATGATAAATTTTGTTTAAACAAATTTGATATTTCTTTTATAGTTTCTGCAGCTTTCTCACAATTTACATCTTGTTGAAATATTTTTCTTGCGCAACCATATAAACCAATTATATTATGATTGATATTCATGACTTCAAGCATCCCTTCCGCAGCACACCAATGAGCTGAATTTCGACCGAGACAATTTTCAAATGCATACTCTGCCAAATCAGTAGCATTCAATTTTAAGGCCAACTGACCAAACTTATGTAATGTAGAAACATCTGTGCTGTCAATCAAGATTGCCTAAAATAAAAATATAAAAATTCCAACTACATACATATCAAAGTTATAAGTGCAATCAATATACTATATATTACGTACATATATATAATGTTGCAGCGCAAACATATACTCAAATCGTTCCTCCAATATAAAAGCAATGTTCTTATGGCAATTGTACTTAATTGTCCATAGTTTATCCTTACGGTTGTTTTTAATATTCTAAAATGTAATGTAAAAGAAAATAAATACATGATGAATAAATAATTAAGCACAGAAAAAGATTAATGTTAATAACACAGTGATAATGAAATAGAAATACATGGGAAGGTGTACTAGTATTCTGTTAGGTTTTGTTGAGTACAACATTTTTTTTTAATTTGCCAAACCCTTAAAATCCTGAGTTGCGGATAAAAATCGATTTTTTGTATATTTAAGCCAGTAACTACTTAGTTGAATATCAACCGATTTTAAGTTTCTCAACGGATTTAGAAAGAAGAAACTGCGGCTTTTCGAATGGTATATAAATGCATTTTAAGTAACCTTGAGAAATTTGTGTGTTTTTCTCCAGCAAACATTTTTTTTAATTTATAAGTACAAGTTAATTAGGTATGGGTTGGTTGTTTAAAAATATATTTTCTTTTGATCCTGACACTGGATCTTTTTATTCAATAAAACATTTATTTATTATTTATATAGGATTATTTATTAAATTAGGGTGTTGTTCTTTTAACGTAATCTAGAGTATGTATTGTTCAGACGTGAGTGATTGACTGATTTACAATCAATTCTTCTTAATTATATAAATCTTAACATATAAGTTAACAACAATTTTATTCTTCATAAATTTTGCCAACATTATTGGATCCGGTTAGTTTGTTGAACTTAAAGGTAAAAAACATTTAAGTAAGTCGCTAGTCATATTGCGACATGTGTGTCGAAGAATTGGTAATTTTGCTGATTTTAAATTTAAGCATAAACATTATTTTTATTACATGACATAAATTTGAGTTAATAAAATTTAGTTGCAGTCAAGTACTCATTTCTACTAACTGGCGTCCAACGTAAATATAAGAAATCTCCTAAGTGGTGATATTGCAAAGTAATTTTGAAGTGAACATTAAAAATTCCTTTAATAAATACAAAAACAAAAGGCTCCCTAAGTGGTAGCAGTGCAAAACTATTTTAAAAGTGAAGACCATTAACAGGTCCTTTAATAAATATAAAAGTAAAAGGCTCCCTAAGCGGTAGCAGTATGGAATAAGATTAAAAATTATTGTTAATAAAAAACAAAAATATTTATCAAATCCTTAAGAATTGTATTAAATGTGAATTTAAAACCTGAATAAACATATGAAAAACACAGAAAACTTTGTAAACTACTATAAATAACAGATTAAATACTGATCGCAAAAATAAATTTAACATTTAAATAAATAAACAACTAATGAAAAACGAATTAACATAAATGAATAAAAAAAAAACAAAATAAATAAAATGCCTAAAAAGAACTTGTGAAAATCAAAGATAATTATTGACCAAAAATAACAAACATCGAAAACAAAACAGAAAATCCAAAATACATAAATATGAAAATTTTCAAAACAAAGTCAAAGCTGAGAATTTGAAAAATCTAGAAGCTACCACCAGTAAATCAACTGTAATACAACTGCAACAACAACTTCAATTACAAGGATAAACCCATTTACAACAACAACCTCAAACAACAAAACAACGAAAGAGAAGCAACGTACAAAATATGGCAATTAGTATATTTTTATTGTAAATTATGTTTATTTTTTTTTTCTCTTTCTTTATTCACAAAGTGTAAATCTTAAAAGTCGTTTATAACCAAAACTTTATTGAAATTTATACGATAACCTTAACTTTTGAATATAAACTTAAATTTAGAAAAAGGAATATTGTCTCAAAATTTACTGATTATTATCATAAATTTATAAAATGTCTAATCCAGAGAATCTAATCAGACCCACTATATTAAATCCTCCCAATAACTCTACCATCCCACCCACCAATTACAACGCTCAATTTGAGGCAAACTTCATTAATGTAGTAACTAGAATTTGTAGGGAACCGTGTAAAAATGTAGTAGAAAACATATTAAATCCAAATGCAGAAATTTCGGGGATAGATCAAGGGATAGACGAACGCTATAGAGAGAACCTCACAGATTTAGATAAAGTCCCCGATATAGTTCGGTGCCTAAGGGAATTCTCGGGCAATAGTGCAGAATTTAGCTCATGGCGAAAAAGCATAGAACGGGTTTTGGGTTTATACGAAGCGATAAATGACACTCCGAAATATTTTGCAATTCTCAATGTTATCAGAAACAAAGTCATTTGGGGCGGCTGATGCTGCGCTCGAATCGTATAATACTCCCTTGAACTGGGATAAATGACACTCCGAAATATTTTGCAATTCTCAATGTTATCAGAAACAAAGTCATTTGGGGCGGCTGATGCTGCGCTCGAATCGTATAATACTCCCTTGAACTGGGAGTCCATTTCGCGCTGCCTTGCACTACACTATGCGGATAAGCGTGATCTCGGCACGCTGGAATATCAGATGACCACCCTAGTTCGGGGTAATAATTCTGTGCAAGATTTTTATCAGGATGTTTACCCACACCTATCCTTGATTGTAAACAACATTTCATGCTTGACAATTGGTAGAGAAGCCATGGATACCCTGGTTTAAACTTATAGGGACAAAGCATTAGACACATTTATTCGTGGGTTGCGCGGCGACCTTTCTAAATTGTTGTGTATTTGAGAACCAACAACTCTCCCACAGGCGCTCCATCTATGCCTAAAATTACAAAATCAAAATTACCGCACAGAATATACAATACCAAAAGCCCACAAATCCCTCAGGGGAACTGGGGAAATGAGAGCCATTTCCTTACTCCTTTGGGTCAAATTGACCCACAAACTGTATTATTGTTAAAATTCGGAAAAAATTAAAATTTTTCAGTTTTTGTAAAAATTTTGCTACTAAAAAATTATTTTTGCAATCGAATGCATAAGAATCGAAATGTGTACGTAATTGTCGTTCTAATGAGATATAAAAGATAAAAATTGGTTAAAAAATTTTAAAGTTATTCAAAATTCCCCAGACCATTAACGTGTCTCAGGCCACTTGAACTAGAAATGTAGGAACAAAATTAACATATTTTAAGAAATATTAAAATAAAAGCTAATTTTTACTTAAAATATATCTGCATTTACATTCGTATGAGTTTTTGTCTTTGTAGAATACCGTTAACCTATTCGCAGGGATGGCCAAAAAAATTGATTTTTTTTAACGGCAGTTTCAAATCTCCATTTTCAAATTTTTAAAAATTTTGATAAAAAAATTTCAGAATTTTTTGATCATCACATTGGGATTTATTGAGATCATAATAGAGAATAATAATACGAAAAAATTATGTCAATACCTCTTACAGTTTTTTCGTACCTACGATTTAAATTTTGTGATTTTCGGGAAAAAATATTTTTTTGGCCATATTTTGGCGAATGAGAGCCATTTCCTTACTGTTAAGAATTTTAAGTAAAACCTATACAGAATCTTATAGATCAGATCATTCTAAATATACTCTAAAAGTTTTACTAAAATCGGAAAACGTTAACCCTTATACCGTGAAGGTCAAAGGTAAAATTTTCCAATATTTGGAATTTCTAATGTAAAGATGCCAAAATGTTATATATTTTTGGGCCGATTCTAGTGAAACTTGAGAAAAATATAACATAAAGTCTAAAATGTACAATAACAGTGCAAAAATAATGGCCAAAAAAATATTTTTTCTGTAAGAGGTACTGATATAATTATTTCATATCTTTATTCACTATTATGATCTCAACAAGTCCCAATGTGATGATAAAAAAATTCTGAAATTTGTTTAACAAATTTTTTAATGGAGATTTAAAACTGATTTAAAAATAGATTAACGGTATTCTACAGAGACAAAAACTCATATGAATGTAAATATGGATATATTTTAAGTAAAAATTAGCTTTTATTTTAATATTTATTAAAATATGTTAATTTTGTTCCTACATTTTTTGTTTAAGTGGCCTGAGACACGTTAATGGTCTGGGGAATTTTTAATAACTTTAAGATTTTTTAACCAATTTTTGTCTTCTGTATCTCATTAGAACCACAATTAGGTACACATTTCGATTCTTATGTATTCGATTTCAAAAATAATTATTTAGTAGCAAAATTTTTACAAAAACTAAAAAATTTGTATTTTTTCCGAATTTTAACGATAGTTTGTGGGTCAATTTGACCCAAAGGAGATATTGGTTTAATCTCAAAAAGATTTTTTACTGTAATTTTCATAAATATAAATAAATCTACATATTTCAGTAACATAATGCAGAAAGTTAAGGAGTTTCACAAATTTATTTCATATAAATTGTAAAATTTTGTACTCGATGCGCGTCCCGAAATCGTTGTCCGATTTGGCTCAAATTTTCAGTACTTATCTTTTGGACCTAGTGTCACAATATTCCACCCGGCACTCTTTGAAATCTAAAAAAAAAATCGGCTGTCACCCTAATGTACATATTTCTTTCAGTACTCATGAAAGAGCTGCACAAGTACATTCATTTGTCTTCTTCAATATTTCACATGTTTCACTTCACTCGTCAATGTAGCATTCATTCGCTCACTGACATTGAAAAGGGAGTATTGTGTACAACAAAAATAAAACTATCGTTTTATTTTTGTGAGTTTGTTATGAAGAAAGGAAAAAAAAGAAAGGAAATATCCACAGAAGTCCGAAAATTAGTTCTCAAATTGTCAAATGAAGGAAAATCTAATGCAAAAGTGGGGGAAATCGTTAGTTTGTCAAAATCTGCAGTCCAAACTATCCTTAGGAACTATAAAAGGATTGGAAGATCTGTTATTTTTACAGACGAATGAAAGTTTAACCTTTTTGGAAACGACGGTCGCTCAAGAGTTTGAAGAAAGCGATGTACTGCCTTAGAACAAAAAAATGTATGCAGTACTGTAAAACATGGTGGTGGATCGGTGATGGTGTGGTGGTGCATGAGTGCTGATGGAGTCGGAAAACTAAGATTTATTAATGGAATTATGGACAGTCGTGGGTATATAGACATTTTAAAAAACGATTTTTTACCGAGTGTCGATAAATTAAATCTTAAAGATAATTTTATTTTTAAGCACGACAACGACCCCAAACATAGCACAGGCCTAGTGAGAGAATGGCTGCTTTATAACGTAAAATCGAAGCTTCCACATCCTCCGCAATCCCCAGACCTAAATGTAATCGAACATTTATGGGCCTATTTAAACCAAAAACTCCGAAATTTCCCAATTAAAAATAGTTTTAAAAGAAGAATGGGAAAAAATTCCTGCTGAAGTAACACAAAAATTAGTTTCTTCGATGTCTAAAAGACTTAAAGAAGTCTTCGATGCAAAAGGTGGACATACAAACCATTAAATATTGTTCAAATCATCCCAAAAATGTATCATATGTATACTTTTGCTGTTACAAGAAATGCAGAATTTTTTTTTTTTTCGTTAAATGCTTTTAAACCATGTGAATTGTGATTGTTTTTGTTTAGTTTTGTTATATATAATGCTGTTAATAAAAAACGTTAAAAAATTTTAAAGTTTGCTTTATTAAAAAGTGAAAGTTTTTTTAATTATTAAATCGTATGTAGAGTTTTGCGACTAACTGTATGTGCGGTATTGAATGTGAGTGAATTTATTTATGGTATGGTGAGGCAGTATGAAATAAAGTTTGTAATACAGTTTGTAGGTATATTTCATAAAATAATAATGAAACAAGGAAATACATAATTGTTATTTTTAAACATGATATAAAAAAATTACAAGGTAGTTTCATTTTCTCTTTATGTCAACCTTATTAAGCATTTGACAATAAAGGGGATTTGAAGTTTATGTGTAAAATAAAGCTACCATATTCATTAAAATGAATCCCATTTTTGCCTTTATTAAAACATAAATAAAATAAAAACATATTTTATTCAAAATATTGTGTGCGTTTACCCGAGGCATTGATTAAATTGTTTTGTATCGTTAGCAGAATCATTTTGTTTATGCTTGATTCTGGTTATATCGGCAACTAAATCACACAGCTGTTTGCGGACACAAACCTCTTGCACATGCACGAATTAAAGAATAATTTTATGAATGTAAAACTCAGGTTTGTATAATCTCCTCATACGATTTGTAACATGAGAGACAACTTCATTGGGACAATTGTCAGAGACTTGGTATGATATTTTACAATATTCCTCTATCCTCCACCAACGATTCGAAAATAAACTACAAAAAGTCTCCGGCAATGGAATCGTCCTTTTACCCCGCGCATTATCTCGAACAATAAACGCCAACTAGTTCACGCTATAAGTGTCCAATATAAACTCCAGGAATTTGCCATAGTCACGCACATCCCGAGCAATAAATGAAAAACATTCAACGGCAAAATTGCTAACATGTTCTTCATATCGTCTCTTGTCCAGCAATGGTAGTATACAATTAAGGACAACGATTATATTGCGTTTCAAATAAGGCATACAAACCTTATATAGATTAGCCAAACACACTAAAAGTCCACTTCAAATGGGTCAGCATCGTGGGTATTGAGCAAACGTATTAATCTATCCAGTACACGTTGAAAATAGGGATAAAAGTCATCTCGCAAATCTCTAGCTAACACATAAAATAGTAGACTGCAGTGGCAAGTTTGTAGCACAGACTAGTTTTATGAAAGTAAGTCCATCACAAAATCCTTTTGATGCAACAATTGGAGCAACTTTACAACGATTATTCCTTGGATAAATTTAAAACCATCCATTTTTTTAATGTCTGATGGAAAAAGGTTCCATTATCTTCGCACAGCTCTTCATTTTCATGACCTATGTTATATAAAGCCAAACGTCTTAGATTAATCCGTTTTTTGTTTATTTTAATGATAAATTACAGTACTGTGAATTGTTACATACTACACATATTTCATTGAAAATTTCTCGGAGTATTGTAACCTTTCTCTAAATGTGGCAACGCTTCTCTGAATATTTACAAATAAAATAAACTTCAATAATCCCCTTTCTTGTCAAAAAATTATAAATGAAACTACCTTGTAATTTTTTTTTATCATGTTTTTAAAATAATAATTGTAATTGAATGTTTGTTGGTGGGATTATATCTACCAAAAACAGAATTAAAAAACTACAAACTATCATTTATTTTTAGAAAATAGATTTCTTATGCACTTTTTTACTATACTGATACATTAACAGAACAGAACATTTGACGGGTACCATGAGCGAACTATCGTGGGGTTTTTCGCTGTTTTTTGAAAGTGATACAGTTTTTACGATATTTTTAAGTTGTAAAACAATAAAATCTTACATCATCCTAAAATTTAGAAATTACTTTACAATGAATGTTCTCTTTAACAAATATTGACTAAACATCGGAAATTAGAAACAATATTAATTTAAAAAAATTAAATTTAATTTTTTGAAATTAAAATTTTAATTGTTTTTAGTTATTTCACGCATAAATCTCTAATTGTCAAAAGACTGTAGCGGTATTCAGTGTCTTGTGCGTTTTAGGTTGCAATTGTTTGCAATAATTTTGCCAATGACAGTGAAATTAGATAACATCTGATATACAGAATTATTGTTCGAGAAAATTTATAAAAAGGTGTTTGATTATTTTGTGAAATTGTTTTAAATTCCGCGAAATAATCCAGAAAAATTTTTATTTCATCTAGCGTTCATTTTTTGTTGTGTTTTTCTCTTATTAATTTTTTATTTAGAGTGGTCGGCTCCATAGCTTCAATTTTGTGTGACGAAATTAAATTATTTTTTACAAATACCAGCTGTTTTTTTGCTACGCAATACACGCAGCATAAAAAGCTATACAGTTTTCGTATAGAGCAAAAGCAATGATGTGATAATTGCAATTCTGTGTACTTTGTTGTTGGATTGCAATTAAAAGCTACAGTATTTTGCATTTGCACTTTCGCAAGACCATATGCATCAAACACTGAACTCTGCTTGTGTGTTTTTACAACTAACAATAGAAATGTTTGATTCAATTCACTACAAGCAATTCACAAAATGAAATGGTCATTATACATCATACTGAACTAATGAGCTAAAATAGCGACCTTGTTCATTTGAGTGAGCCGAGTTGAAAAGAGCAGTCACTTCACTGAGCTAATAAACCCAACTGTAGAAAATATTAGAAAATTTAGTTTTTGAGCACATGAATACTTGATTCAAATAAAAAATAATTGAAACCAATTCAATATGTGATAAATATTTGAATTGAAACTGTTTAGGAATTTGTTTTTTCTCTATATTAAATTTAAACAAAAAAAAATAACTTGATGTATATAAACTCGCTGCTTATAGAAAGGTAGTGAAGTTCACTGTATTTTTTTAACAAATTTTTGATAACTTTTAAATTTGTGTTCATAATTTTAGCAGTACAAATATATTTTTAATTTATGTCCTTCTTTGTATAACCACCAAATAATTTCGTGTAGCTAAATTGTTTCCATTTGAAAAGTTTTTGCTAAATATCTTCATAATAGTGATTCTATTTGATTTAATTTAGACAGTAAACAGTAGCAATAAAATCGTTCCAAATTGATTGTAAGGTGTTAAATCTTGTTGACGATCCATTAAAAAAATATCATCGTTATTTCAATGAAGTATAACTTTCTGTCTTCTAGGGTTAATGCAAAACACCCAATCAGCATAATTCAAAACTTAACCAATGGAGAAATGTACTTCTCCATAAATTACTTCTATATTTCTTAATGTAGTGATTACCTCATTTAATACTTGGGTTTGGAGTAATTCCTTAAGCAAGTCCAAACATAAATCAATTTCGCCGTCTGATTTTAACTTTATAGCGCGAATATATTCACTCTCAGCAATAGTTTCCTGTAACAGAAAGTATCAATAAAATATGTTCTTCTAACCACAATACGACTTACTTGGGCTTCCCGGGTCGCAACTTGTTCTTCCTCCTCATTATTTGCATCTTCATCCTCATCATTGAGAGCAACAATTTTTATCATTTTTGATGTAATTGGAATATAAACATACTATAATGCAAATTTACATTTATTTGTATGTGATTTCAAAGTCGGCATACTTTTAACGGCGTCAAAAACACATAGTATTTTGTTTTCAGACGTTATAATTACTATACGTCTCCACAGCCAAGGCGAATTCATACAAGGTGGTGGCAGTTCTACAAAAACAACAATTGCTCTTAACAAATGTCAAAAAACAAAAATTAAACAAATATGTATTAAAACTTAATATAGTGTAGATAATTGAATAGTGAGGGCTTTACTTATTTATGTAAAAAATAAATATTTTGTTAATGAGCTTAGAATATGTAGATATTTAAATATAAACAAATGCTTTGACAACTGTTAGAACCAAAAACCGAAAAAAAGTTATCAGCTGATTGACTGACTCCACCTTGTATAAATTCGCCTTGTCCACAGCGTTGCCAATTCAGCGCTTTTCGCGCTATATTTGTCCCTTTTTAATAACCCTTTTTTTGAAAAATGCACTAAATTAGCGCGTTTTCATATACATAAAGTTTAAATATATAGTACTGTGTCTACAAATGACATGAAATGCTTAAATTTAACATTAACATGATGTTAGTGTTTGTTATATACATGTCAAGTTACCGTTTTTCTCATTTTCTAAAACATCATGTTTTAACAGCATTTCATGTCTGTTGTAAACACGGTGTAAAGTTTTATTGTGCCACATTTTTTTTAAATCTAAGAAATTTTTCAAGTTTTCTTAACTACAATGAGATAATTAGCTTTTCTAAGTTAATTTTTTTTTTTAATTTGATTTCTGTTTGTATAAATTTTTATTTAAAGCTACTTTTGAAGTTCAAATTATAGGTTATTGTATAATAGTTTATGATTTTTAAAGTGCCAAAGAGGATTTTTATACAAAAATAAAAAAAATTTACTTTGAAATGCTAATCTCATTGGCCCATAATCATAG
Organism: Calliphora vomitoria; assembly: GCA_942486065.2. Classification (NCBI taxonomy): domain Eukaryota; kingdom Metazoa; phylum Arthropoda; class Insecta; order Diptera; family Calliphoridae; genus Calliphora; species Calliphora vomitoria. The sequence goes on along the minus strand of OW818030.2, from coordinate 53,013,872 downwards.
TCAAACAATAAAGTCGGTTCTTTTTAAAAACTAGTTTAAAAAAAACCCGCTTTTTATTATTTTCTAACTATGGTCAAAATTAAAGAATGTTTTAAATTGAACCGACTTTAACTGGGTGTCACCTCAAATGTAGAAAATTTTTTCATACAATATACAACAAAATATGGACAAGTGGCTTCGTTGAACAGCTGGCTTAGAAAATTAAAAAAAAAAACTAAGAAAAAAGCAGTTTGTGGTGGAAAAATAGAAAAGGAAAGATTAATATCAAATTTATTATATTTTGGTACTAATTTTATTGATTCAATAATTGAAAAATCTCTGCCAATATATTGTAACTTATACATTTTTGACTTTTTGTCGAAGTTTTTTACATGGCGAAGAACAGCTGATGCTGTTGTTAAATGAGTTAAAAACAACTTTAGCTAGTTTTATATTTACAATCGACTTTAACGTCAGAAGCAAGGTATATTAATTATAAGGTAGTGTTATCAGACCAGCTGATCGTTTTTTGCTACTATGTTCATTTTTCGCCGTGGTGCAGTATAATGTCAAACTTTGTTTACATTTTGTAAATGTCAAACTTTGCTTTGCTGTTAAATTCGTTTATGTTTTAAAACCAATAATAATACTACACGAAATTAGTTTTATTTTTAAAAACATAAATTAAATTAAAAACAGATTCAATTTTATAAACATTTTTTATTTAACAAAAATTCGCTTTGATTTATTTGTCAGCTGCTTTTTATATTTTTCCCTGACAGCCAATTCGCCTTCAAGTGCAGGCACAATGTCAAACTACATATAAAAAAAATATAAGCAATTCGCTCGGTTTTCTGAATTCGCCGATGACACTACCTTATAAATTAATATACCTTGGTCAGAAGTATACTTTAATTTGACTATGGTAGACCTAAAGTCCACTCTTAAGGGGCCCATTGACACATACTGCTCATGCTCATGCAATAAGCATGTGTTGGTAAATTTTTGTTTATGTATGCGACACACAGACAATGCAGTATGAAAAATCAAAATAGTTTCGATTTTGAAATGAACTCGTACTGCTGACAGTTGTTCAAATGAACAATAGTATACATTTTTTCATTTTTATGAAATACTAGCTGAACCCGGTCCGCGTTGCTGGACCTTAGAAAACATTTGTTTTATATTGCATTTCGGTCTCGATTTTAATATACAGTGTCGGACAAAGTCGGTGATCCAACCATCAATTTTAATACATGTGGTGGCAGTCCGGCTGGTTCCAATGAATTCAAAAATTCAGTAGAATAATCGACGGCTTGTTCTTCGTTCATTACTGTGTTAATCGATTTGCATTTTATTGTTTCGGCAGGCAGTTTCAATTGTATTTGTTTATTGAGCTTGTTAACATCATAATTTGTTGGTGCCAAAATTGCATGTTCCCACAGTCAATCCGAATTTTCGTAGTTGGTTGTAAAAATTGGGAATACCTAGTCAACAACGAAATCTCATTTGTGGCGAGATCAATTGAAATTTTCCATTTCCGATGTCCAACAATTGTTTTGAGAATGTTTCGGCAGAAGGGTATTGTAGCAAATGCACACGCATGTTCGTTGATAGAGTTCGGCTTCTGTAGCTTCATTTCCTGTGAAATAAATTTGAAGGAACTTCGCATCATCATTGGGAAGCGGGAGCAATGATCCAATTCTGTGGTACATTTGGCCTTAAACTTTAAAGGTGGGCATGAAGCCGACGTCGTTTGAAATCATCAGTTGCACTTTTATATATTTTGAAGGAAGTGGTTGGAAATAGGATTGGCGCCGGAAATGTAACTTAGAAGCAGCTTTGGCGGCTTAATAACTGGTGGCAGAATAACGTTACCGTTCGAACAGCAAATTCCCGGGGATTAATTAGGGAACTTCAAAACGCGGCAATGTAAGCAATGTTTGTCCATTGCGGCAATCAGTACGTCCTTGTGATTGCTGTAGTCATCATAGTTATTGTAATAAAATGCCGGCAACTTTAAATCGATTCTTTCTCTTGATCGAGCCATTCAGGAGCGATTGGCTTCTAGTCTATCGATATGCTGTTGAGGTGTCTCTGCAGAACTCGATGAAGATACAATGCGACGCATTTGCTGGAGCCGTGATTCTCGTTCTCTTCCCGTTTCTGCGGCTCTAGACGTAGATGCCCTTTCTAAAACAAATTTTATTTGAATAAAACCGTTATTTTTTATTAAAAGTGGAATGCGGAGAGTTATTAAAAATATTATTTTATTTCATAGATTTCATATGGAAATTTCTTATTCATGCACCTAATATGCAAGAGTAAACAAAATTGTTTATCATCGATTGATAAAATAAAATATCTTTTATTGTACCGGATATTTGTTGAAATGTATTCCTTTCTTCGCTTACACCAAATAATACGCTTCAGAGTACACCACTTTGAATTAAAATTTTTAGAAAGATGTTAAAAACCAAAATGAAAATTGTCATTGTTTGAACGTTGGGAATAAAAAAAATATTTATGTATTTCTCCAATTGAACAAAAATTTTTTGGTCGACAATATTAATTTTTTTTTTAAAAAAAATATAGGAAACTAATGCCCAGTTTTTGACTTCGTATTTAAATACGTATTTAGTTAATTTTTACTTAAATTTAAATAGTATTTAAATACAGTTTGAGTTTTTCAGTGCAATATAATTTTTCTTATTTAAATAAGATAAAAGAGTGGTAGCACTACTAAATATCAAAAAATTATCGATAGTTTTGTATAACACAGCTGTTCAAGCAAAACAAAAATTGATACATTTTGCCAAATAAGAAAAAAAAAGGTTATTAAACAATAAAATATATGTAGGAAAATGCACAAAAGAAGCCCCAACTTCACCGCATCGGTGAGTTGGTAGTTTTTGTTAGATGCCGTAAAAAAATTCAGCGCTACAATAGAGTGAAAAAAACAGACAACAAAAGACAGCTGTTAAAAACATATGGTAGTTTATGAAACTTAAATAGAATTTAAATGGCCAACGTTGGCCACTTAAGTATCATTTAAAAAAACACTGAGAAACTCATTTTCGTATTTAAATAGAACTTAAATATAATTAATATTTAAATACGAAGTCAAAAACTGGCTATAAATAAACTATCTGTGAGAATTGAAGAAAAGGTCGATCAACAATTATACAATAATCTTTTTTTATGTCATTAGCGGTATAGTATAAGAATTTGATTCTGCCACGCCATTCCATCCATAGACCGAAAATCAAAAATCTGACTTTACAGTGTTACCCGCTGGGCTTTTCTGAAGATTCCGTAAAAATTTGATCAAAATCGGTCAAGCCGTTTTTGAGTCCATGCGGAACGTACATACACAAATCTGTTTTTATATATATATGGCGGTATAATGTAAAAATTTAATTTTTACACACCCCTCCGCGCACAGACCGAATATCAAAAATCTTTACAGTGTACCCGCTGGGGTATTCTGAAGATTCCCTGAAAATTTCATCAAAATCGGTGCAGCCGTTTTTGAGTTCATTCGGAACATACATACATACCCACATACATACAAACATCCATTTTTATATATATAGATAATTTTTAAATTTGACGTTTTAGTTACTGGAAAATAGAAAATAATAATTTTTTTTGTTCTCAAACGCATTTTTTTAAATGATGATTGATAGGTGTGTAGTAAAATATCAATCACACACGTATACGAAGGGTTCATCGGCAGTATGTGTCTATGGGCCTCTTTAAGTAAAGACGACTTTATTTTCTGTTGCAAACGAAAACAATATAAGTTCTATTTTGAACTCGTAATAGTTAGCAGCTTATATTTCATATGTTTTGTGTTATTGTTTATTTATTTACAATTTTATTTTTGTGGTGAAAAAATGCAAAAAAAAAGCTTTTCTATAAAATTGAAGAAAATGTGAGTACATATTTACACATTTTTAAAGGAATAAAATAAGAAAATTTGTTGTATAAATTTAGGACCCAGTGCAGGCCACCAAGATTTGTAAGATATTGGTACCAAATTGAATCCAATTGTTACTGGATTCATTTACTTTTTACTATTTTTGAGAATTTAAGAGAGTAATTTTGTAAATTTTGATTTTATTCTCTCGTTGCAAGTAAATGAACAGATCTATAGTGTAGATCAGAGGTGCCCAAAAGTTCCTTATAGAAGAGCAAACACCAATACATTTAAAGAAAAACTAATTTTTATGCAATTTTTTTTGTTGTAAAAACCAAAACATACAAAGAATAAAGAAAAAAATACACACTTTTTGAAACAAAACAAACAAAAACAAAATCTACATTGATGATCGCTGTCGTCAATGTTTACCAGCAAAGCATACGAAAGCGTTGTTGTTTTCCACTTGCGTGTGTACATTGAAGAACGACAAAAAAACCAAGAAGACAAAGTTGTTTGTGTATTTCATATTGCTAGTGCCTGAGTGTTCTATTGAGTATAGAAACACACAGCCTATAGCTAAGAGCATTTACAAAAACAAATGAGCACCAAGAGTATAGGGCTTGGGCATCATTGGTGTAGATAATTGAACAATGAGGGCTTTACTTATTTATGCAAAAAATAAATATTTTGATAATAAGCTTAGAATATTTAGATATTTAAATATAAAAACAAGCTTTGACATCTGTTAGAACGAAAAAGCAAAAAAAAGTAATCAGCTGTTTTACTGACTCCACACTGTATAAGTTCGCCTTGGTTTTACCCAAGGTCTATTAATAAGCTCTGTGCAATTCTACAACAATACAAAAACAAAAAGAAAAACAAGCTTTCAAATTCACTAAAGCTTGTTGTTGCGAATATCACAACAAATGACAGACTTTGACAGCTCCAGCCAACATAAACAAATATTTTGACAAGCATAATATGTAAACACAAACGAGCAAAAAACGATCAGCTGATTAGTTGCACAGACCTTATTAATAGACCTTGATTTTACCAAAGGTGGAGTCAGTAAAACAGCTGATTACTTTTTTTGCGCTTGTTTGGATCTAGCTTCTGTCAAATCTTGTTTTTATATTTCAATATCTACATATTCTAAGCTTTTTAACTAAATATTTATTTTTACATAAATAAGTAAATCCCTCACTATTCAATTCTCTACACTATATTAAGTTTTAATACATATTTGTTTAATTTTTCATTTTAGTTTTTTGACAAAGTATACAGAGGTGTCAAATTTCACGTTTCAATATCTCAAAATCAGATGATAGGGCGGTTCTCTTAAAAAAGGATGGCAAATATTTTGTACTACAATATCAGTGATGTGTTAAAGCAAAACGCTATATACAACGCGAATATGGTAGATAAAGTAATGTTATCAAAACAAACAAAACAATGAAAAGAGCAGTTTATAAAGAAAGAGACAAATAGAAAACGAGATTATTTTCTGTCTCGTGACACCTCTGTATACTTTTGTGGTTTTACTCTGCTGCATAGAGATGGGCAAAAGGAAAAAATTTATCGATATATATCGTATCGATATTTTTGAACTGTTTCGATATATAGGTGATATTTTAAACATAAATTTCGACTCTCCGTTAGCCCGCCATATCTAAAAAACCATACAAAATCGAGAAAAAAAAAATAAATCAATAAACCTAAATATCTCTTCAACTAATAGAGATAACCTACACATGTAAGTATATATATAGATCTTCTTAAGAACTATTTATATTTTAAATTTCAGCTAAATTTCAGTTGAGAACCGAGGTGACCAACTTTGAGGATCCACGCACTGGCCTCCATTAGCGCTTGGACAAATGCAAATTAACTCGAAAACACCACAGCTAGGTGAAATTTCGTAACAATATCTCAAATAGTTCCCGAAATACCGAATTATTTGCATATGTATTTTATGCTTGAATATTGTTTCATCAATTTGTATTGATATTTCTGAGGAACCTAATGATGATGTAATAATCTATTCCGTCCTCTTTATTTGTTATTACACTGAAAAAATTATTGATACTTTTTATATAATAAAACAGTTTATTAATTTAAAATTTTAATAGAATAAAAAATTGGTTCAATACTTTTTATAATTAAATATATAAATATTTGTCGGAGAAACAAACAAATCGGAAACAAAATATAAAGTTGATATTTTTCGAAAAATGTAAAATAAAAATATGAAATTTCCAAAAAAAAGATTATTTTGGAAGAGAAAAAAGGGGCAAAATAAATGTTTATGGGATGAAATAACTATCCAATTAAGACGTATTTAGAATAATAATTGCGGTCCAATATAATTTTTAGAGATGAGTACATAATATCAAGTTATATTCTTCAATGTTGTATAGTACTCGTAAGTTTCACACTTTCTAGTCAAATCGATGCTATTGTTTATTGCTTGGAAGACGTTTGTTTGTTAACCCTCTAACTAGCAATACCGTACAAGTTATCCGATGAAGCCAATAATTTTTTTTCAAGTAGATGTAGTCAATAGAACCGTAAGTTTTAATTTTCAGGAAAAAAATCATTCTGAACGAACGCCAGGTAAAAAACAGTTTACGTGTAATATGACACCAAATGTAAATTTTACATATAAACAAATTTTATTGCGAGAAGGGAACAAACAAAGTTAAAATACACATTATTATCGATGCACAGTGGGGGATCTGGAAAAAAAAGTGGAAATAAATCTGTAACTTCTAAACGAATAGCTCGATTTTGAAGTTGAATTTGGGCTTCAACAATCAAGGGGGGCCGAGCCACAATGCCCCAAGGTGGGGCACCTCGGGTATATCAAAAATTAAAAATGATGCCAAATTTTTGTTTGCGATAGGATTTGAAAGATTTTTATATATATGGAATGTACTAGACGAGATCTACAAAAAACATTGCTTTAGGCATATATTATCTCTTATAGTTTACGAGTTATTCGCATTTGAAAAGTAAAATTTTATTTTTTTTTGCCTACCTTGGTCTGCTATTTTGCTAATAACGGATCCAATTCTTTTTTGAATTAACAACAAATTTATTAATAATCTTAAGAAAGAAATGTTAAAAAATATCTACTGAGTCAAAAGTTATGTGCATTCAAACTTAAAAAAATAAAAAAGACGTTTTTCCGCCATTTTTTTTCGATAAAAGTAACTACATTAATTTTAAATTATACGCATAAAGACAGGTCTCGTTTGGAACAACGAGACATTTCTTTAGCCATATATTATCTCTTATAGTTTACGAGTTATTCGCATTTGAATAGTAAATTTTTTTTTTTTTTGCCTACCTTGGTCTGCTATTTTGCTAATAACGGATCGAATTCTTTCCCGATTTTCTTGAAGTGTCTTTTTTTGAATAAACAACAAATTATTAATAATCCTAAGAAAGAATTGTTGAAAAATATTTACTGAGTCAAAAGTTATGTGCATTCAAACTTTAAAAAAATAAAAAAGTAGTTATTCCGCCATTTTTTTTCGAAAAAAGTAACTACATTAATTTTAAATTATACAGAAAATGAGAAAAAGATAAATAATTTGTTTATATTTTTCTAAAAGGTAACATTTCGGGAAATATTATAAAAGCAAAATAATATCAAAATTTGTATTATTGCGTGGTCCAGAGCCTTCCGAAGTAGACGTACTTTTTATTAAAATTTCAACCTTAGACAACATATTCTAAAATCGCATAGCTGCTTTCAAAAAATTAAGACCTGTTTTGTATGTCCCAATATGTTCTTCAATATTGTGCAAAGGGATTTCATAGCCCCGAGCTTGGTGCCTTCAATAGATTCAAAAATCAAAAAAATCACAATTTTGGGATTTTTTAAAAGTTTTTTGGGAGTTGTGGGATTGTCAAAAACAATTCACTAATTTCTTTTTCACTTTTGTATTTCGATCAAAAGTTTCTATATAAGTCTAAAGTTTCATTAAAAACGATTCATAAACAAAATTTTTATTGCATTTTAAATATTGAAATTTTCCAGAAAAATCAGCTACCATTTTTTATTCCCATTTTTTTAAAAAAAGTCTTCTATCATTTTTTTAATTTTTAAAAATTTTTTTATATTTTTGAAAATAGGACATAATTTCCTACACGCTGATATATAATATGTATATCTTGTATTTTCCACTAGTCTCATTAATGGCTTCAAAACCCATAACTCACAGTAATTAGCTTCATCTTATAGTGTTCTCCGGTGTTTGGTTATGCAAAAGTCGGCAAGGCAGTGAAAAAAATATATTACAAAACGGCAAGATTTTATAATTTTCTGTATATTGTTGATTTTGAATCCATAAATTTGACTAGTGGAAAAGAAAAGATATACATATTATATATCAACGTGTAGGAAATTATGTATTATTTTCAAAAATATACAAAATTTTTAAGATTTTAAAAAATTATAGAAGACTTTTTTCAAAAATATGGGAATAAAAAATGGTATCTGATTTTTCTGGAAAATTTCAATATTTAAAATGCAATAAAAATTTTGTTTATGAATCGTTTTTAATGAAACTTTAGATTTACATAGAAACTGTTAATAGAAATACAAAAGTGAAAAAGAAATTAGTGAATTGTTTTTGACAATCCCACAATTCCCAAAAAACTTTTAAAAAATCCCAAAATTGTGATTTTTTTGATTTTTGAATCTATTGAAGGCACCAAGCTTGGGGCTATGAAATCCCTTTGCACAATATTGAAGAACATATTGGGACATACAAAACAGGTCTTAATTTTTTGAAAGCAGCTATGCGATTTTAGAATATGTTGTCTAAAGTTGAAATTTTCATAAAAAATAGGTCTACTTCGGAAGGCTGTGGACCACGCCCTAATACAAATTTTGACATTATTTTGCTTTTGTAATATTTCCCGAAATGTTACCTTTCAGAAAAATATAAGCACATTATTTATCTTTTTCTCATTTTCTGTATAATTTAAAATTAATGTAGTTACATTTTTCGAAAAAAAATGGCGAAAAAACGTATTTTTTATTTTTTTAAAGTTTGAATGCACATAACTTTTGACCCAGTAAATATTTTTTAACATTTCTTTCTTAAGATTATTAAAAATTTGTTGTTAATTCAAAAAAAGACACTTCAAGAAAATCGGCAAAGAATTGGATCCGTTATTAGCAAAATAGCAGACCAAGGTAGACAAAAAAAATAAAATTTTACTTTTGAAATGCGAATAACTCGTAAACTATAAGAGATAATATATGGCTAAAGCAATGTTTTTTGTAGATCTCGTCTAGTACATTCCACGTATATAAAAATCTTTCAAATCGGATCGCAAACAAAAATTTGGCATCATTTTTAATTTTTGATATACCCGAGGTGCCCCACTTTGGGGCATTGTGGCTCGGCCCCCCCCCCCTTGGTTGTTTAAGCCCAAATTCAAAACTTAAACTTATCAACACCTCCTCAATAGCCATGGGAAATTTTATTAAAATCGAACTATTCGTTTAGAAGTTGCAGATTTATTTCCACTTTTTTTTCAGATCCCCCACTGTGAGACGTTTGTATAAAATGAATGCATTTGTAAAGAACATTCCCACAAAATAGTAGAACAACCTAATTATAATATTGCAAGTCTTAGCTCAAATATGGTATCGACCTTGGAGACCATCCATGGGATCTACTCCACCCATAATTTGAGGGCAGTTGATTTCGATGAATTTCTTCTGCTTTCTATTAACCGAGAAACCTTTGATTGTTCTTCGCCAGGAGTGGTTCTTCTGCATCGGGAAGACATATTTGTTATCCTTCCATAATACAGCATTCACATCGACTACATGTATTGGGGTCATGTATTCTACGCAAAATCATATCTTCTCTTGGTTCATTTCACAGTTTACACAAAAGCAAATCATGATCAACAAGAAATATGACAAAACAAAATTAGTACCTCTCATTGTGTTCAAACCATAAATTCCTCTGGCTCGTAAATAGACTAACAGCGGCTTCGATTTGTAAAAGTTATCAAAATACATGATGCATGAAATTAGGAATCTCAAAACATTTTAGGTAGCACCAATATCCGGTATAACTGGTAAAATGATGTTATCTTCGGACCCATTGTAGATTTAAAACCGGTAGGCAAAACCGATTGAATCACAATGTACAAACAATTTGATCCCTCTTTTATGCGGCTTATTGGGCAAGTATTTTCGAAAATGGTGTTTCGTCTTTGGAACTTAAGTGGAATCAGCAACACCGACATCGCTATCAATACATTCATCTGTGATGTCTACAGAATTGTACAGAATCGATGAAATCGTGAAATTGTTCATCAGACATTTGTTCCAAATTGATATTTTTTCGTATAAGGACGTTTAATAATATCCATCTTTAACACAATAGTAATATAAAAGGAAAAATAATAGAACCATATGCAAACAATAGAGTTTTATGAACAAATGGTGAAAACTACAATTTAAGATAGGAGGACATTTTTGTACACGCAAACCGGCAAGACCGCCTTGAGAAGGCCTTCGCTATTTCGTTTTTAAATCAAACTATTTATTTTTTATCTAATTAAGTAAAATTTTGATGTCGATCATTTTATTCTAAATTTTGTTTTTTAATAGTTAAATTTGCGAAATAATTTTCGATGCTAATTTGATGACTTGTCAGAATATATTTGAAGGTATAAAGAAAATGTAAAAAAGTGTTGTCTAAAGACAGTTTTCACTATTTTGAAGCCAACAAATATTTAATACAGCACTGGGGCCAAAAATCGAAGACCGCCTTGAGGTGGTCTTACCGGTTAGAGGGTTAATGGACTTGGAGCAATTCCGATCCAATATAATTTTTAGATGTGAGTTTATATCACGGTTATATTCTTAAATTTAGTATAAAATGTAATTCTAATATTCGTTTTGTGATGAACAACCTTTTTGCTTTGCTGTGGACGATGGTACGCTGGTCTTATGGATGTAGTTCGCCGGAATGGGAGGGGTTCTTGTCCACCTAAGGCCATCACAATTACAAAACGTGGCAATATATTTGGTGGATGTCAGAAGCAAATTACACAAAGAACAGTGAACAAAACGCTAATAAATTCCCTTGACAAACGGAAGGACATTTGACGATAGCAAACTTCACATCTTGGACATGTCTAGGATAATTTTACCAGGACTAGGTGTTGTTGGCCTGGACAAGCAGCCCACCCCGCATGACATTTTTTTTTAGTCATCCATGACATATGTTCCGATTACTAATGATTTACCACTTTTCTTTTATGCTAGCCACATTTCAATCAATAAAATAAATAGTTATTCCATGATTAGCGATATATAAATCATTTCAAAATTTAACGTTTATTTTAAAATTAAAAAAAACATATATAATTAAATCATAATAACAAATATTATCAAAATTTATAATACTAAACAAACGTAGGTAATTTAATGTTACTTATGTGAAAAGAAAATACTTGAAAATTATTAAAGGATATACATATGGGCATTTCATGTCAAGTGGACCAACACAATTTTTCAACAAGATCGGTCGAGAACTTCTGAGTTAGAGGGTTAGTATTGGTTAATTTGTAAATATAAAATAAAATAAAGTAGTAAGCTATATGATATATTTATAAATTTTATAGTTTTGCATTTGTTTTTAAGAAGATTTAAATTTTATAATTTAAATTTAATAAATTGGTGTTAATTATTTTTTAATAACATTTAATGATTTTAATTGGCTTTTTTTATTAAATTTTAATTAAATTTAAAAATTAGCTTTTGTGTCTAATTACCAAATTATAATATGGATTTAATTTTACTTTATTCAAAATTTAAAATCAATTTGGATATAAATCTGAATTAATTAAACTTTTATTTTTGATTTTAATATATTCTTAGTTATTTACTTTGAATTTCAGTTTATCTTATTTCAACGTAATTTTAATGTTTTTTTTTATATTGTTACGAATTTGCGATTTGATTTGAAGCGATTTGAATTTAACGGTCTGTAGCGACTGCCTGCAACATTCATCATGTTGATAAACACGTCCATTAGTAGAAGCTTCTTCTTATCAACAATGTTGATAGCATGCGGTTATTAGCTTTGTTTGTAAGTGTGGCAACACTCAATGTTTAAGCTGGTGACATTAACATCGGAAGCTCTAGAATTCGAATGTTCTAGTTGACCGTTAATAACAATCTCGACTATTCGGATGAAGATGGCAGTGTTTATAAATAGTGGCAGAGGTTGCAGTCGGGAGTCAGTTTATCATAGGCGCTGTTAGAGTTAACATCAACTGTCTTGTACATTTAAGTTTGTACATTATAAAGTGTGTGTGCATTTCTGCGAATTGATAAACGTGTATAAAGAAACTGAGTGACTATTTAAACTGTTGTTGTTGTAGATTTTAAATAAATAAAGAGTTGTTACAATTTAAAACTACTAAAACTGCTTTTATTTTCAATCAAAAGTATTCGGTTTATTAAAAGGAAATAAACCCCGTTTTTAAAAGGTAAAAACGTAACAATATTGTTCTTTTGCCTACTCTTTCCACAACAGTTTTACCATATAAAGTTGTTGACTTTGCTATTTTATTGGATATTGCTTTAACTTCAATGTTCCTATTCTTCTCACCAATAGGTGGCTTTTGGGTCTCCTATAGTGTGACACAAAATAATTAATACTTCTTCCTTTATTGTTTTAATAAGATTTAATTTATATTCAAATTTCATTTTATTTTAAAGTTTTGTAATACACACAAAAAAAAATCCTATCTTAATTACGAAAACTACATACATTACATTGGCTATCGAAAAATTTCGTCAATAAATCGAATTGATGGATTTTACGGTCATAACAGATCTCAATGGACGACTGGCCAGGTGGAGTCTAAAGCTCCAAGGTTTTAAATTCAACATCGAACACCGAAAAGGCAGCAAAAATGTCGTAGCAGATATGCTATCCAGACTCTATATGGAAGAAATTCAATTAGAACAAAACAGAATGCTAAACTTTGATTCTGAAGAATTTAAAAATCCAGAATATACATCTATCATAGAGACAATCATTCAAAACCAAGAGAGATTGCCAGATCTCAAAGTTTCAGACAACGTTATCTACAAAAAAGTTAAATTCAATCGAGAAGACGAAGATTATGCAGATAATTGTTGGAAAATACAGTTACCTGATGGATTAAAGGATGAAATTGTTAAGAAATCTCACATAAACAACACATCTCGTGGAGGAACTGTAAAAACCTTATATAATGTGAGAGAAGTCCAATAGAAAACTATTGGCCTTCTATGGTGAAAGACATACGTAATTACGTGAAATCTTGCGATGTTTGTAAAGAAATTAAACATCCAAAACAAACAGTTTTTGACTTCGTATTTAAATATGAATTATATTTAAATTCTATTTAAATACGAAAATGAGTTTCTCAGTGCTTTTTTAAATGATACTTAAATGGTCAACGTTGGCCATTTAAATTCTATTTAAGTTTCATAAACTACCATATGTTTTTGACAGCTTACTTTTTTTGAAAAAAAAAAAAAACAATTTTAATAGCAATAAATAGTGTTTTTCATGTTTTATATACAAAATAAACTAAAATAAATAACTGCTTGACAAAAAAAATTAAAATTAGTTTGGTGTATACAAATGTTGTAGGCTTTTCATTATTTCTGCAATATTTGTGAATTTGTACAATATAATTTGTTGGCACAAAAGAATAAAAAAACTTCCCGCGATTAAAAAAGTTTTTGTTTTAAATTAAGCTGTTTGTATAAATAAATTATAAAACTAACAATGAATTCTGACGAAGAAGACATGTGTGACGCAGAAATAGCTGGAATATTGAAGTCAACAATTGTTCGGCGAACACGAACAATACGTACTCGACCCAATCACTTCAATATTTTTGGAGACACTGATTTTTATCAAAGATTTCGTATGTCGAAGTTATCAGCATACAGTATTCTAGAGCTTATTGGTAGTCACATAAGAAATCCAACCAACTGGTAATTATTACAAATTTTGTAGAATAACAATTATACACATTTTTAAGGCTATATTTTTTCAGGAATCATTCTCTTAGCGAAGAGCATATGCTGCTGATAACTTTAAGGATTTACGCAACTGGTGGAATGTTGAAAACAATTGGCGATGTGTATGGTGTCTCAACGACAACGGTTTCAAATGTTGTAGCTAATGTTACACATTATATAGCTCTCTTAAGGAGTAATTTTATCGTGTTTCCAAAAACAGACCATCAACTTTTAAAAACTAAGCAAGATTTTTATGAGATTGCAAAATTTCCTCACGTAATTGCGGCACTTGATTGTACTCACGTAAGAATAATATCACCAGGTAAGTTGCTATGTCTGCTTTTACACACAGCAAGTTTACTTGAAGCAAGTCTCTTCAATTCTCTTTTAAACTTGCACGTTTGTTTACACACAGCAAGTCTGTGTTCAATTTTTGTATACCAAAAGCTAATAGACGCCATAGTGAAAATTAGAAAACAAAAGAGAATTGAAGATACTTGCCAGTACAAGCAAGTGTGTACCCCTCTTCTTGCCTCTCTCTCCTATAAACTCAGACTTGCGGCAAGAAAACTTGCCCTGTGTAAAAGCAGACTATCAAAATGAATAAGACCTTAAAATAATATTCACAATAATTGATTTTACTAGGAGGAGATGATGCTGAGCTGTACAGAAACCGAAAAGGCTTTTTTTCTATAAATGTGCAAACGATGTGCGATGCTAACTTAAAAATACTGGATATAGTTGCCAGGTGGCCTGGATCCGCACACAATTCAAACATTTTATTAAACTCAAGAATATATTCCAGATTCTGCAATAATGAGTTTGGAGATGGCCTTATTGTAGCTGACAGTGGATATCCTAATAAAAAATTTATTGTTACACCATTATTGCATGTTGAAAATCCCGAAGAAAATCTGTACAATGAGTCTCAAATACGAACTCGTAATTGTGTTGAAAGGAGTTATGGCGTTTGGAAAAGAAGGTTTCCCATTTTATCTTTAGGCATCCGGCTTAACATACAAAAAGTAGAAGCCATTATTGTTGCAACTGGCGTTCTACACAATCTATGTTGCTTGAATAAGGACAATGAGCTTCCATCTTTACCTGACAATTTGGAATCGGCTGTAAACTACGTTAATAATGTACCAAGGTCTGTTGTCGCTACAAACAACACAAATACTACACGCCGTAATTTAATAAATAACTATTTTAAAAACTTATTGTAAATATGTCAGACAAATTTAATTCAATTAATTTTATTTTATTTTTATTAAAAATATAAAATAAAAAAATATATAAAAAATAACAAAAATATAAAAATTCTTTAAATAAAAATTTTGTACTGTTACAGTAATTGTGAGATCTATATGTCTATACATTAGGCCTGCCATTTAAAAAATGGATTTGCTTTGGAGGGTTGTTATTTTGTTCGTTAGTAGCTAAAACTCACTTTTGGAAAATTTAAGTGTAATTGGAAATCTTTTGAATATTCTAAAATTGGGTAAATAATGGTACTTTTGATTTCTAAAAAAATTTAGGGTCACATTTTGTAAAACGAAACGACAAACGTTAACATAAAATTCTATGGAAAATATTCAAGTTTTAAACCCTTTTCCCAGTATTCTTCATACAAATTGCTTACGCTTCCAAATGTTTCGTTTTATAAAATGAGGTCCTTAGTTTTTAAATAATATTTTTAAGCGTTTGAAATAAATCTTATCTTATAGAGGAAAATATCTTTCTAATTATTATCTTTCTAATAATATCCTTATAAGATAAGATATATTTCAAACGCCTAAAAATATTATTTAAAAACCAAATTTTTTTAGAAATCAAAAGTACCATTATTTACCCAATTTTAGAACATTCAAAAGATTTTCAATTACACTTAAATTTTCCAATAGTAAGTTTTAGCTACTAACGAAAAAAATAACACCCATCCAAAGCAAATCCATTTTTTAAGGGCAGATCTAATGTACATACATGCATACATACAGTGAACCTCAAAAGTGATTAAACACCACAAATTATTTGATTTTTTTATATAAGGAAAATCCTAAAATCTATCCATCGATTTAAATTTAAAAGTTTCGGTTTGTTGGA
This sequence comes from Calliphora vomitoria, assembly GCA_942486065.2. Classification (NCBI taxonomy): domain Eukaryota; kingdom Metazoa; phylum Arthropoda; class Insecta; order Diptera; family Calliphoridae; genus Calliphora; species Calliphora vomitoria. The sequence continues at coordinate 52,997,796 of OW818030.2, read as the reverse complement.
GATTGGGTTGAATAATATATCCGGTTCTTTTTTTTAACATTTTCGGGGTATACTTCGACCAAGAAATGTCAACTAAAAGAAAAACATTTAAATGTTACTATAAAATATTATAAACAGTATATTTATATTCTGATTTGATTTTTATAGAAACATAAAACTTACCATCTTCTTCTTTTATAACTTCAGGATTTTTTTGGACCTCACCGCTCTCTTCTAGTTCATCATCAATTATTTCAATATCGGTGAATTCTGAATGGGTGTAAATTTATTTTACCAATATTCATTTAATAAAAATTAAACTTACCATCATCATTTCCATCGCAGTCATATGTCGACGATTTTCCCAAAATTTGCGTTTTCTGGCAAATTTCCAAAACTTTTTCGTCTGTCTTGGTGGTTGCCGTATTTTGCTGAGGGCCACCACCAGTTGTGTAGGTTTGGCGTTTATCAAAGGCAAAATTTTGTTTTGCAGTTGCCTTGATATTGGAGTACTTAGTTTTTAATACCTTGTGACTCCGATAGGTGTGTGTAAATTTGCTGTTAATATCGCGTTCCACACTTTTCCAAGCATTTAGCTTCTCCTCAGAGCCAACTCTGTCTGTTTTTTTGCACTATATTGTGGAGCTGTATTTTTTTACAGCATCCAGCAAAAACTCCACTTCCGATGCGGTGAAATTGGGGCTTCTTTTGTCCATTTTATAAATTTATTTTTTAATATTATTTAATTTTTTCACCTGTTTTATGCAAAATTAACGATAATTTTTTGACATTTAATAATGCTACCATACTTTTATCTTATTTAAATAAGAAAAATTATGTAGCATTGAAAAACTCAAACTGTATTTAAATATCAATTAAATTTAAGTAAAAATTAACTAAATACGTATTTAAATACGAAGTCAAAAACTGGTCATTATGCCCAGACCATTGATGGCAAATTAAGTTGTGACTCAACGACCGTTTCAGAAAGTGTATATAGACTTTCTAGGTCCATGTCCCAGAACAAAAGCTGGAAATACTTTTATTTTTATTGTCCAAGACCACAAGACAAAATTTGTTTTATTAAAAGCATTGGCTAAAGCTACAACAAAAGTAGTTAACAAATTCTTAATATACAAAGTGTTCTACAAATTCGGAGATCCAGAACAACTTCATTCAGACAACGGTAAGCAATTCACTTCCGAAGCTTTTAAAGATTTTATGCAATCGTTTGGAATCAAGCATATCAGAACACCTATACACGCGCCACAAGCAAATGCAAGTGAAAGGGTATACCAATCGATCCTATCCAGTATAAGGAGTTACCTACAAGAAGATCAATATAGATGGGATGAAAACCTAAGCAAAATTGAAAATTTTTTAAGAATAAGTGTTCATGCATCAACACGCTGTTGCATATGAGATCCTAAGGAAACTTAATTGTGTTGAAGATGGTGAAACTCAAATATTACCAAAGGCTGGACTAATGCAAATAATACATCAAAAGATGAAAGACAAAATGCATGCAGCGTATGAAAGAAATGCCAGATCTTATAACAAAAGATCTAAAATTGGAAATTTCAGAGATGGCCAAGAAGTCTATTGAAAAAACTTCATACAAAGCAATTTCTCAAAAGCTCTAAATGCTAAATTATGTAAACCGTGGTTAAAATGCCGAACAAGAGCAAGTCAATATGAGATAGAGAATTTGAAAGGTCAACTTATCGGCCTTTAACCAGCACAACATTTAAAGCAGTAGTGGTCGTAATTTAAAGCCAATATACTAGAATTATAGGCAACAAGCTTAAGAACGTTTTACTACAATTTAAGAAAAAAGAAAACTAAAGGTTTCTAAATATAGTTTTTTTCGTCAAATATATTTCATCTGACCTGTCTTACAACATCGAAATACCATATTAACAATTACTAGTTTTGGTTTGGTAAACAAAATAAAAAATTTAGGTAGCTATTCTAGTTAACCAGATAAAATACCTCATGTTAAACTAGCTAGATTTCCAAATACCAACTTTGTAGGTAAGTTTTTTTTAAAGGAAAAGTTATATTTTATGATTAAATAAAAGAATACACTAATGTGTAAAGTCTAACCACTAAATTGACGACAACTATGTTTAATAACTATTTTCCCAATCTCACTATTCCATAACAATATATTTTTTTTTAAATTCTATCAAACACACAAAATCGAACATGCTAAAACTTAGAAGACCTTATTGTATGATTTCAACCAAATTGTAACTAACTTATTATTCCTTCCATAAAACCAATATTTTACTTTTGACAATTTTGCTTTATCACATTACAATTAACTCGATTTTTGAAGGGTACAATTTTTCGTTAATTGGAATCTAAGATAAAGTGCAATAAAATATGTTTTTATTCATCTTTATTTTGTTCTTAAACAGTTAAAGCCACATTCATGAACAATTTTTGAATTTAAAAGTTTTAAAAATCTAATTTTGTATCGAAATTTTGCTTTAAAACATTGGTTACATTTAAAATTTTTTTTATGAACATGGGATAAAAAAAAAATAATTAAAAATATTCTTTTTTAGATACTTTGCAATGGAATTGAATTAATGAAAATTTGTATGACTCAAGAACGAATAAATAAAATATTGAATAAAACCACAATAGAAAATGTAATTATGTTATAAATAATTAAACCCTACTGAATACTATTATTGCAAATAAAAAGATAACAAAGAAAATGTAATTATGTTATAAATAATTAAAACGTACTGAATACTATTATTGCAAATAAAAAGCAGTTTTAGTAGTTTAAAATTGTAACAACTCTTTATTTATTTAGAATGTACAACAACAACAGAATTAAATAGTCACTGAGTGTCTTTATACAGTACCTCGTTTCTGTAACTCTCGCATCGAGAAATTTCTCGCATGAAACATTGAAATTGAATAAAAAACAACGTGAATTGAAACACGATTTCATATCTCACATGTAAGTGTTTCTGTAATTTCATTTTGTGAGAACTATCTGTCATTTAAGTTTTTTGACGTAACTTATTGGAAATTTGTGAGTCAAAGTGTTTCTGTAAGAAAATGTTGTGAAAAGTTTCTCACATGAACTGTCAAAACAACTCACATTTAAAAACGGTGCGAAAACAAATTTTTTAAAAAAATATAATATGAATACAAAAAATAAAGAAAAGGTAAGATTTTATTTTTAATTAAAACTTAAATTAATGTTAATTATTTTCCTTGCTTAACCTATAGAGGTCTTTAAAACGTTGCTCCGGAATAGTAAATGGATCAGTTGTATTCCTTAATTTTTGGCAATAAATTCGCAACATATTTCTACGATCATGTTGCTCTGCCTCTATTAATAAATTAGTATACATTTCTAATCACTATTAAATTATTTATTTTTTATAAAAATTATAATTTTACTTTTTAATATTTTTTTTAAATATAAATTGATTTGTTTATTTTTATTTTCTTCTTTATGTTTTTGACAGCTTGATTGGAAATTTCCAATAAAAACGTAATTAGTGCTGGCTCTTCTCACTTTAAGTTACAGAAACACTTTTTTCTCCCAAATCGAGAAACGATGAAATTTTTTGTTTCACACTTCTCGATGTGAGAACTTCTCACAAATAGTTACAGAAACGGGGTACAGGTTTATCAATTCGCAAAAATGCACACAAACTTTATAATGTACAAACACACATGTACACGACAATTGATGTTAACTCTAACAACGACAACGATCAACTCAACTCACGACTGCAGTCTCTGCCATCTCTCGGGAATCTTCTACATAAAGCAATAAACATAAAACTTACACTGGTTTGTTATTAAATTACAGTTTAATATTGACAGATGGGTTGAAAAGCAAAAACAAAATGTATGTTGTTTTTGTATTGATGTAGGCAAGGTATATTAATTTATAATATATAATTAATATACCTTGGATGTAGGGACGAGTACACCTTATAGGAATTCGCCTTGATTGCACTGCTGTTCATATTTATTTATATTTGTGTTATTTTCATTAAGCTTGCTACTCGCACCGACTAACTCATTATTGAGTTGATATTTTTGTAACTGAAAATTCACAATAAGTTTACCGAAAATCCGAAATAACTGGCTATGCCATGAAAAAGATCGTCCGACTAGCTCAAAAGTGAATATGGTTCTCAACCCTGATTATTCCTTCCGTGAACACATATGTATACACTTCACGCCATTAAAATATCACAGTGTATGTAGAAAAAAAAATAAACAAATCCTTAGTGAAAAAAAATAATTTGTTTAATGTGATTAGATGTTTTATCACTTGAGGTACACTTAACCCATGCCTTTGACAGAACGTTACCCATTACTTTTACACTGTCCCTATATATAACCATTGTTTCTATCTTAATACCCCTTCATGTCTTCGCATCTTCTCCAGAATTCTTTATCCCAAAACAATAAAATTAATATATTTCAAGTAAATCCATTTTTATTAATTTAGATTAATTTTAAAATTAAATATATGTATATTTATATACTTATGTATGTATTTAATACGAACAAAACTAATCTTAAAATATACTACTATACCTTATAAAATAATACATTTATTTAATCTAGTGATAACAAACTTCAATACCAAAAGTTGTTGTGCTACCGCTGATGCACTGTTGATGATGGTGTTGTCATAATTTTTTTTTTACTTAAATTTTATACAATAGTTTTTATTTCTTTTTCATTAATCTCTACATTTTTACAATTATTTCATTAGTTTATTCATATTTTATTCTCCATTTAGAAAATTTTTAATGAATTACACTGATCAACAAAAAAACACTTTTTGCATGTAACAAGAAAACTTTTATATAGTTATGCTTGGAACTAGGATAAGGATAACAGAAATATAATTATAATGTTTTAAATACTGTTACGTTTTTACCTTTTAAAAACGTGGGTTTATTTCCTTTAAATAAACCGGATACTTTTGATTGCAAATAAAAGCAGTTTTAGTAGTTTAAAATTGTAACAACTCTTTATTTATTTAGAATGTACAACAACAACAGAATCAAATAGGCACTCAATGTCTTTATACACGTTTATCAATTCGCAGAAGTGCACACACACTCTATTACGTACAACCTTATATGCACAAGACAGTTGATGTTAACTCTACCAGCGCCAATGATAAACTCCACTCACGACTGCCAGCTGTGCCACTATTTATACACGCGCCATCTATCGGGAATCATCTACAATGTTCTTAACGGACATACTAGTACATTCGATTTCTAGAGCTTTTCGATGTCATTGCCAACAGCGCAAACATTTAGTGTTGCCATACTTACAAACAATGTCAATGATGGACGTGCCATCAAACATGATGAATGCTGCAGGCAGTCGTTACAGACCGTTGAATTCAAATCGTCATTGAACATTCGTAACACTGTCCCCCACTTAAGCCTGTTCGTCCCGAATAGGCTCAGATTCACCTTTCCAGTGGTCAGCTAGTCGTTTCAGATGTTTACCCTTGATTCTCGATATCGGTCGAGAATCCTGATGATCTTTTCACTGCGGGACAGACCAATCACTCCAACTGGAACCATTCCGTCATTGCACTGTTCAACGAGGGCCTCCATCGTTACATGGCCACTTATCACATCTGCTGGTTCCAACACCAACAAACAATTGTCTATACAATCTTCCACTTCCTCATGGGCCCATATTAAATCCTCTGACTGCGGTGGGTGCTCAACAAATACTAGCCTTCTTACTTGAGACTTGCTCTTATATCCGACGTCAAGGGGTATTTTAACATTTCGCCAATTCATGACTTTTTGTCCCATATTCAAAGTAATGCTGTGACTAATCATGAAGTCTGCACCAATGATTTCTTCATCCACAATATCAGCAACAACAAAGACATGATTTACGCTAATACCACCAATAGTTAGTTTCACATTAACTTTACCATGGACAGTGGCAGACTCTCCAGTAGCGGTGCGTAGACTTACATTGCAAATTGGTTCAACTGCTTTCTTTACTAAATCTGATCTGATGATAGACTGCGACACTCCCGTGGCTATAGTAAGGATGTGCTTCTGACCGTTGATATACCCACTAGCAGTAAGATTGTTATTTTCCTGCTGCATTACTGATATGTAGATGGTAGGGCCATCAGGTGTCAGATTCTGTCCCTCAGTGCTAGCTCGTTTTAAAGGTGGCTCATGTAACGCTTGATGCTGGTTGACTCTTGGAGGCGAGTTGTTTCTTGCAGATCTGGATCGTTTTCTTGGTGCTCTACAGTTCCTCTGAATGTGTCCGATTTTTCCACAGTTATAACACCTAAACTTGGCTTTACCTTGCTTCTTACTTAAAGCCCTTAAAACTGCCTCTATTAATTCTTTTAATTCGTTGGCTATATTTCTCTCATTTTCAGGGACAACCTCGATCTTCCGCACATCACACATTTGGGGCTTTGAAATTATCTTTGCTGTTTCTTGTACCAGCGCGAATGAGACGGTTTCAGTGAATGATGACTTTGGTGTGGCTCATACCGCATGTTTTATTTCAGCATCACGAATACCATTCACAAATGCCTCTATCTTCAAATGCTCCAGAATCGGATGGTTTTCCCCTGGATAAATTAGCTATAGCAAATGCTCGATTTCCATCGCAAAGTCTTGTAGCGTCTCATTGGCCTTCTGCACTCTGCCACGCAATTCCATTCGGTATAATACTTTTTTATGTTCGCCACCGTACTTACGTTGTAGCGCCTCCATTATGTCATTATAACAATTTCTGTTGCTCGCTGGCACACTTTCAAATTGGCCAAAATTAATTCGATAGCTTTTTATTCGTCGTTCCACATGTTTCTAATAGCAACCGTATCAAATTGGAACTTGAACACATTAAATGGTGTGGTGCCATCAAAACTAGGAGCCTTTATTCTACTAGATGCATCTGGAATAATTCGCACAGGACCATCCTGTTTATTATCAACTTCTTTGGTTATCTCATTCTCTAAATCTGACAGCTTTTTATCAAATTTGTTGACTTGCATTTCAAGGTTATCCACTCTGCTGTTTATAACTTCCGAAATTTCCTGAAGTTTCTCATTTGTGGCTCTAGAAATTTCTTGAAATTCTTCTTTGACTTCTTTAACTTCAGCAAGAAGTTTCTCGTTATTGACCTTAGAAGTTTCTTGAACTTCAGTTTTAACTGTTTCCATTTTTTCCATCATAGCCGCGAACATTGTACTTAAATCCATGCTGCTTGTTGATGCACGGGTAGAAATTTCCATTTCCTCTTTATACCCGAATTCGTAAGCTCCGATACCAATATCACGACGCTTAAATTCATCTATCAGCCTCTTTTGTAATTCTGCTTTATTACCTGCTGTCGGCAACTCCAACTTACACAATTCTCTCTTGAGTTGTTCAACTTTAAGCTCTTCAAACTTCATGTTTTTTTTTTAATTTTTATTTTGCAATCCCACTTCTGACACCAATTGATACGTTTTTACCTTTTAAAAACGTGGGTTTATTTCCTTTAAATAAACCGGATACTTTTGATTGCAAATAAAAGCAGTTTTAGTAGTTTAAAATTGTAACAACTCTTTATTTATTTAGAATGTACAACAACAACAAAATCAAATAGGCACTCAATGTCTTTATACACGTTTATCAATTCGCAGAAATGCACACACACTCTATTACGTACAACCTTATATGCACAAGCAGTGTTGCCATATATTTTTTGAAGAAAACTTTTTATTTCTAAAAAAAACTTTTTTTTCAACAAAAAAACTTTTTTTAAGTACATACATACTAAAATTACAAAACCCAATTCGTACATAAATCAAACTGAGATAATTTATGTGAATTTAGTACTTTAAATATATTCAAATCAATCTCCCCATTTAGTAAACGAATTTGGAGACAATCATTTTGAAATAAACGGTTCAACTTATTGATAACATAAGTTTACAATTTTCCAAAAAACCTTTTTTTTTAAAAAATAAAACTTTTTGCATCTGAAAAAACTTGCAAAAAAAGGGAAAACTGGACAAATGGTAACACTGTGCACAAGACAGTTGATGTTAACTCTACCAGCGCCAATGATAAACTCCACTCACGACTGCCAGCTGTGCCACTATTTATACACGCGCCATCTATCGGGAATCATCTACAATGTTCTTAACGGACATACTAGTACATTCGATTTCTAGAGCTTTTCGATGTCATTGCCAACAGCGCAAACATTTAGTGTTGCCATACTTACAAACAATGTCAATGATGGACGTGCCATCAAACATGATGAATGCTGCAGGCAGTCGTTACAGACCGTTGAATTCAAATCGTCATTGAACATTTGTAACAATACGAATAGTTCTTTCGTAATTTGTTTTTATTCTATATCAGAAAATCTCAGTTTTTATTAACAAAATGACGTTATTTTGTTATAATGTAATATAAACGTGAATGTATCTTTATTATTTTCTTATTTTGCTTAAGGAATGTCTTTTGTAATGTCCAATAATAGTCCGCCAGCATTCATGTACCCCCCTGGCCCTGATATCGTTTTTCTATCGTAGAAATGTATTGGTAGAATCTTTCACCGTATTCATCGCTGACGTCTGCCAAATTATTAGGAAAGAAATCTAAATGTGAATGTAGGAAATGTATTTTTTTTTTTTTTTTTTTTTAAAAAAGAGAAGTAACACTCAGGCAATTAATATGCCTATATATAATTGTGTTACTTTCTTTGGAAAGGGGATAGATTGTAGAAGGAAAGGTGGTGAAAGGAGGAGAAAGGCTTTTATTGACAACTCTGCAATTGCGCGTTATACTTGTTATTAGTGCAGGTTGCAGCGCTTCTGGTGGTGAGATGGCGCATAATTCAAGCCAACAACCTTTATTTATTTTACTTCGGTGGCGTTTTAGTGTTATACCACCGAAGGAGGGCGCTGTGATAAATATTAGTTATTAGTAAACTAATAATTATTATAAACTGATGTTGTTGATTGGCAGCGGCTGGGAATCGAACCCAGGCCGCAAATACCATATCATGCTTAATGATCAAACGCGCTAACCAATTAAGCCACAGCACCCACAAACACGACATATTACCGCCCAAATCCTTATAAATAGATAACAGTTTGCTTGATCGGTGATTTCCGAGAAAATTTAAAGTCATTTTTATTAAGGTTTTCCAGGCTGATTTTTCTCAATTACTAAGCTTTTCTTTAATTTTTACATCGCTCAGTTTACTTTCGAACCATTGATAAACAAACGTCACTATTACGCCATAATTACAAAATACTAACCGATCATTTTGGGAAAAAAACCTTTTAGCTCTACATCTTGATTGTGATAGTAACATATTCTTGTTTCGGGTTGTGATAAATTCCATACCTTTAATCGAGAGGCCAAAAGCTCTGCCTGTTGTTTGGATCAAATCATTGAGATCTTTTTGAAATAGCAGATTTGACTCATTAGATGATAAAGTTTCTTGAAAGTTAGAGTCTATTGAATCGTTTTCGATTGCTTCTGGCGTAGCTGAACGATCGGAACTTAGAGCAGAATTTAAGAATGTAGAAGAATTTAAAATAAATTTGTAACTTCTAAATGAATAGTCCGATTTTAATAAAAGTTCCCATGGCTGTAGAGGAGGTGTTGTTTAAGTTTTGAGTTTGGGCTTATAACACCAAGGAGGGGGGGGCGAGTCACAATTCCATCCGATTTGAAAGATTTTTATATATATGGAATCTACTCGAGATCTACGAGAAAAGATATACATATTCACCCTTATCGTGGTTGGCGTAAACGTCTAACGCCTACGACTATTTCGTACTAGATTAAAGATAAAATGCAAACTGTTTCTTTAATCTAGTACGAAACTGTCGTAGGCGTATGACGTTTACGCCAACCATGGTAAGGGTGATTATATATCAACGTATAGGAAATTATGTCCTCTTTTCAAAAATGTAAAAAAATTTAAAGAATTAAAAAAATTATAGAAGATTTTTTTCAAAAATATGAGAATAAAAAATGTTAGCTGATTTTTTTTTTTTTTTTGAAAATTTTAATTTTTAAAATGCTACAAAAGTTTTATCGTTTTTAATGAAATTTCACACTTATATAGAAAATTTTGATCGAAATACAAAAGTGTAAAAGAGATTAGTGAATTGTTTCTGACAATCTAACAACTCCCAAAAAAACTTTTGGAAGGCACCAAGCTCGGAGCTATGAAATCCCTTTTCACAATATTGAAGAACATATTGGGTCACACAAAACAGGTCTTAATTTTTTGAAAGCAGCTATGCGATTTGAGAAAATGTTGAAATATACATATCCAAAGTTGAAATATACATAAAAAATAGGTCTACTTCGTTAGGCTTTGGACCACAATAGACGAATTTTCGAATCATTTTGCTTTTATAATATTTCCCGTAATGTTATCTTTCAGAAAATATAAATATATTATTTATCTTTTTATTATTTTCTGTATAATTTAAAATTAATATAAGTACTTTTTTCGAAAAAAAAAAAAAAAAATGTCGAAACAATTTTTTTTTAAGTTTAATAAATTTGTTGTTAATGCATAAAAATATATTTCAAGAAAATCGGTACAGCATTGGATCCGTTATTAGCAAAAAAGCACACAAAGGTAGGTAAAAAAATAAAATTTTACTTTTCAAATGCGAATAATTCGTAAACTATAAGAGATAACGTTTTTTGTAGATCTCGCCGAGTAGATTCCAAATATATAAAAATCTTTCAAATCGGGTGACAAAAATTTAGCATCATTTTTAATTTTTGATATACCCGAGGTGCACTTTGCGGCATTGTGGATCGGCCCCCTGGTATTATAAGTCCAAATTCAAAACATAAACTTATATACAACTCCTCTATATGTTTGAGAAATTTTATTAAAATCGGGCTATTTCTTTACATTACAATTACAGATTTATTTCCATTTTTTTTCATTTCCCCCACTCTGCAACGCCTCACGGTGGCTCAGATCTCAATATCATCGGCCAAAAGTCCAACTTTTTATTAACTCCGATTTCAAAAATGCCATTCAATAGTAAACACATTGAAACTTAGGTAGACAAAAAATTAGATAAAAATATTGTCAATTGTGTACGTGGCATGCTGTTAAAGTCAAATATTTAATGTTATTTTATACAAAATTTGATTTTAGTAAATTATCATTACTCGCAAACTATTATCGATAATTGGATGATTTGTTTTGTTATGTTGGTAGAATAATAGTCTTTAAGAACTGGTAGGATTTGTCACTGTATCGTTCAGTGGAATAAAAGTGTTTAGGGTCAAAAGGGGTTAACAAATTTTACTACCAGGAGAAAGGCCAAAGTGTCCCCTTTAAACCCATATATACTTGTTGACCTGTTTTGATCTGTTTGTTGAACACTTTTTTCATTTGAATGAAATTACATCCAATTTTTTTTTATTTTACATGTTCATTACGTTGTCCCGAAATTTTTTTTTAAGATTTCAATAACGCAAGACCTCCTAGAATTTGCGTAATTGATCGTAGATTACCAAAATGATTTTAAAAATAAAATGAAACTATATCATAAGGGTTCTACCGATCTTCAAAAATTTGTTTCATTTTCATGATTATATTTCGCTATCCTTAATTTCGACACCTAAACTAAATATGCCACGACTATATATAACAACAACAATTTACCGGCGACTACGAATTGGCTAGACACAGTGGAGTGTGTCGGTTACATCGAACTCTTGTTAATTACGAACCAGTTTTTAAGTTCCTTTTAAAGTTACAGCTTACTCCCTAAAATATAGAAACCCTTGAACATAAAATAAAAAAAATAAAAATCTGGCAACACTTCAAAATCACCTGTTATATTTATTAATACCAAAATACGTAAATTGGGTTTTCCCCAAAAAAGAAAACTAAAAAAACAAAAGCTAAACTAATTTATAATACATAAGTCAATTTGCTATAGTTAAAGTGTTAAGAGCGGTGTTTGTGATTTAAAAAAAAAAAATGAGTTCGAGGCGTAGTGCTGCAACTTGTGTTATATTGGGTCCATGTAAGGAACTTGATGATCCGAAGCTGCCAAATATAAAAGACGTCCTTAAATATATTTTATTTACTAAGTGTTCACATCAGTGAACATAGTGACATTCCCAACCCTGTTTTTATTCTTAAACACCCACATCAACTGCAACTAACTTCATGTGAGAGATGAAGTTAGCAAATTCGCCGCAGAAAAACAACACAATCGATCGAGACTGATACGAGTACGTGCGTAAAATCCGAGCCCTTTAACAAGTGAAACCCGAATCTTAAATTTAAATATAAAAAAAGAGTGTATGAAGTTTAAATAATACTTACCTTAAAAATAGCATAAAATACTTAACCTAATATTGCACTAAAACCCATAACATTGAATTATATATATTGTTTATATACATACCTTATATAAAACCTTTGTGAGTTCAATAAACACATAACATGTTTTATAACGTTTCATGAAAATCAAAGTGTTTTTATTATTTACTGGAGTTATCCGTAAGGTTTTGTATTACCCTCTCCCCCTAACCCGTTAAAACATGATCCTATCGAGCCTTTAAATAAAGTGAAACGGCTACATAAAAAAGAATATTGCAGTCCACAAACAAAAACATAAGTGTTTGAAGTTAAATAAAGTAAGCTTAAACAATATGTGAAAAAATTAAAAATTAAAAACCCACCCTTAAATAAAACCCTTATAAATACTTAAAACTATTGTTAAAATACAAATACCATACAAACTTAAAGCTAAACAAAATAATTAAAAACAAAATTTGTAATAAAAAAAAACAAAAATCTAAATAAAAAAAGAAAATCAAACATTTAAAACGAAGAACACAAAGTTACAAACGTAAACAAGAATTTACAACAAACTAAATTTACACAAATTTAAAATAAACAAAAAAGCAAAAGTTACAAACAAAATAAAAACCGTGAAAACTAAATTAAAAATAAAAACAAATATTATTAACAGAAAACATATATAAAAAACAAAACAGAAATATACAGTGAAACACAAAATATTGTTTATTAAAATAAAAATACCCACATACCCTAATATACATATGTTAAAATTTATAAATACATATTTTCAATAAATAAAACGTTTAATAAAACTAAAACAATACAAAATTCACAAATTTACACTGCACTGTATTTTCAAAAATATTAAAAAAGAAAAACATTAATACACAAAAATAAACATAAAATAAAACACACAAAAAATATATACACGCTTAAACATATATACCAGACCCAGCTTACAATATTACAACAACAAAACTACACACAAGATCACCACACAACATAGCGGGAAGAAGGTGTAAACAAGAATTGACAACACAAGAGATTTTATTTTTTTGGTTTGTTTTCTCTTGTGAAGGTTTGTACCCTACCCCTAGCAAGGTAAGTGTGTATTTTACATCTTACTAAAAAATTTAAAATTTCCAATTTTTTGCATTAAATTAGTTTTATTAATGAAGTTATATAATTAAAAATATTTTCTACTCACCCACCCACCCTATTCATAGTTTTTTCGAAATATTTTTGTATATTGCTTGAGATAAACTAATATTACCACCCAAATTGTGTAACGTACACATACACGTATAAAATACCCTGTAGAAAATTGCTGGTGCAATTTTTTTTGCTAAAAGGTTAAAAACTTTAAAGTTTACGTAAAACCTAAAATAAAAGTAATTTTATAATAATAAATACTTTTTAAACCCATATTATAATAAATATACACAAAATGTCCGATTTAAAATCTTTAGCCGCCGATTTAATGCGATATATCCAAATGGATTTAAAGTCATTTGATGACGATTATCGCTCTTCCCCAGAAAGTTTCCAAACTCTACCCGCCTTAAAATTTAAAAAACGCGAATTAAGCGAATTATGGTCAAAAATTGACCGTAAATATACACAAATTGATTTAATTGACCCAAAGAAGGCTGAAACCATAAATTTAACGGAAATTGTGCAAAATGTTAGATCTGCTAAGAGTTTTTATAGGACATGCATGATCTCGGTAGAAGAATCGATTGATGAATTCAATAAGCCCAATGAAACCCGACCCTCTTTACCCAAACCCCCACAAACTAACAATTCCGTTGCGTTCAATGTACCCCCTTGTGATATGCCCACATTTGATGGAGATTTCAAATGTTGGGCCTCTTTCAGAGATCTTTTTAAAGCCATTTATGGTAACAATACACGCTTAAGTGGAGTTGAAAAACTCTTTCATCTTAAGCAAAAAACTAGCGGTGAAGCCAAAGAAATCGTTGACAATGCACCCTTAACAAATGAAGGCTTTCTCGTTGCGTGGACCCAACTTGTTTCTCAATTTGAGAACAAACGAATGCAAATTAATGCGCAATTAAAAACCCTTTTTAATTTACCCTCAGTAAGCACCATGTGTAGTGCTTCTATAAGAAAGCTTCAGAGGAAGATAAATTGTTGTATTGCGAATTTGAATTCATTAGATATTGATTCGGACAATTGGGATCCTATCTTCGTATATCTTTGTTCAACGAAATTACCCAGAGAATCCCATCAAGATTATGCGGAAATGCCTTCTTGGATAGACTTATATGTGTTCTTAACGAACACGTTTAAAGAACTTACATCTGTAAATGATGTTCTAGATTCGAATTCTAACCCTAACCCCAACACACACGAAATTACCAGAGAAACCAGAAGAGAGTTTGAGAAATCCCTTCAAGATTGTGCGGAAATGCCTTCTTGGATAGACTTATATGTGTTCTTAACGAACACGTTTAAAGAACTTACATCTGTAAATAATGTTCTAGATTCGAATTCTAACCCTAACCCCAACACACACCCAAAACCCAAACAGTTTCATGATAACAAAAATCAATTTTACAGAAGAGGCAAAGCTTTTCATAATGTAACACATTCGAAAAATGATACTCACCCTAAAAATAATTCTCGTGAACGTAAATTCTCAAACCCAACCCAAAATAACCCAAATACCCTAAACACCCAAAATAAACCCGATGGGTCTATTTGCAAACTATGCAAAAATAGTCATACGCTAAGAGAATGTTCATCGTTTACGTCTTTAGTAGTAAACGTGAGGATAGAATTTGTAAAAAAGAATGGAATATGTTACAATTGTCTAGCTATTGCTCACGTCATAAAAGATTGTTGTAGCACATTTACGTGTAGATATTACGGTGGTAGACACAACACATTATTACACAAACCGAATTCAAACCCGAACCCAATAATTGAGGATAATCAACCGTGAACATCCCGAAACGCAGTACAGTCTTTCTCGACATATACACAATCAAATAAACCCATATTAGATGACAGAACAAAGTTATTAGGAACAGCGGTCCTGAATGTTGAAGTCCAGGGAGAATTATTCCCTGTAAGAGCTCTTATTGACCCAGCCTCAGACTTTTCGTTCGTTTCCGATAAACTCAGACGTAAACTCTACCTACCCACTACCCCAATTGTAGCTGAAATTTCTGGATTAAATGATGTAGTTTCATCAAGATCAAATAAACTTTGCGAAGTTTTATTACGATCAAACACCCAAGATAAATTTAAATTGAATATCCAAGCAATTGTCGTAAAAACACTTACGAAAAACTTACCCACCCAGCATATTCAATTAGCTGACCAGACATTCTATGAAAGTCGACCAATCGATTTCATTATTGGCAGCGACTTCAACCCACAAGTTTTAAAATCTGGTGTTAAGAAAGATTTTCTTCATACATTAGTAGCTCAAGAAACTGAGTTTAGATGGATTTTAACAGGACCTGTTCAGAATTCACCCAACACCCAACCCATTGTCTCATACTTCAGTTATGTTAAGTTAGACAAGCTTTTGACCAAGTTCTGGGAAATAGAAGACGTACCCACAAAACCCAATATATCTGAAGAAGAATCTTCTTGTGAAAAAAATTACATGACAACTACCCGTCGTTTACCCAATGGCCGTTATCAGGTTAATCTTCTATTTCGGTACCCCCCCAGTAGAGTTGGGAAACTCACGTCATGTAGCAATGGCTCAATTTTTGAGAAATGAGAAGAACCTTATGAAGAAACTAGACCTTAAACTAGAATATGATAACGTGCTACAGGAATATGTTGACTTAGGTCATATGAAACCCATTAAGTATAACCCAAACACGTCTTCAAATAACTATTATTACTTACCCCATCATGCTGTTGTTAAACTTGATCGTGTTACGACAAAGGTTCGAGTTGTGTTTAATGCTTCTAGCATAACATCGAACAGCAATAGTTTAAATGATGCCCTACACGTTGGTCCTACCCTGCAACAAGATTTGGTTGTACTAATCATGAAATTGCGCTTTTATAGAATAGTTTTTAATGCCGACATCACCAAAATGTACAGGCAAAATTGATTAAACCCAATACACGCACCCTTTCAGAGAATACTATTCCGTAAAAGTGTAAATGAACCCATACAAGATTATGAACTGCAAACAGTTACATTTGGTGTAAATTGTGCCCCTTATTTAGCTATCAGAACTCTACACGAATTAGCTAAAGACATTCAAAATACCCACCCAATCGCTTCACAAGTATTGCGAAATAACATGTATGTAGACGATGTCTTAGCTGGTGGTCATACTATGGAGGAAGCTAGATAAGCTCAAACTCAATTGATCGCAGCTCTTGACTCTGCTGGTTTTCCTTTAAGAAAGTGGATCTCCAATACAAAGGAATTACTACACAATT
Source organism: Calliphora vomitoria (assembly GCA_942486065.2). Taxonomy (NCBI): domain Eukaryota; kingdom Metazoa; phylum Arthropoda; class Insecta; order Diptera; family Calliphoridae; genus Calliphora; species Calliphora vomitoria. Next base: position 52,981,008 of record OW818030.2, on the reverse strand, counting down.
TACCCGAAGAACATCTACTCGATGTTGATCTACTCACCCTACCCGAATCAAATAATGCTAAGACATTAGGCATTCGGTGGAATGCGAAGGAAGATACGTTTTTCTTTAGTGTACCCTTAATTGAAAGAAAATCAGCATACACAAAACGAACCGTTTTATCAGATATAGCTCGTTTTTTTGACCCAGCTGGTTGGTTAGCACCGATTGTCATTTCTGCTAAAATTATTATGCAGCAAATATGGCAAGATAATACAGCTTGGGATGAATGTCTTACACCACTCACCCTAATAAAATGGCAAAAGTTCTTGCAGTTCTATGACAATATCAATAAAATTCGTATTCCATGATGGATAAATTTTTCACCCTCAGCTAAAATTGAGTTTCATGGTTTTTCAGATGCTTCTGAAAAAGCCTACTCTGCAGTTCTTTATGCACGAGTCACACCCATACACGGAGCTAATTCCGTAACCCTACTCTTCGCTAAGACGAGAGTTGCGGCAATCAAAGTTATCTCGTTATCGAAACTAGAACTTTGTGGTGCAGTGTTGTTGGCAAATATGACACACAATTTGCTCACCCAACTCAACCTACCCTTACATCAGACGTATTTCTGGACCGGCTTAGTAAACAACCCAATTCATGGAACACGTTTGTGGCAAACCAAGTTTCCACAATTATCCAAACAGTTGGTGTTGATAATTGGAACCATGTGGCATCACACGATAACCCTGCGGATGTTGCTAACCGAGGATGTAATGCCGATGAGTTGAAGGATGACATTTTATGGTGGAATGGACCATCATGGTTGAAAGGATCTGCTTCACAAATGGCCAACAACAAATAAACCATATATAACTCAAGCTGAAGCTAAAATTAGTCAATCGTTTTCTACGACTGTTAATACCCACCCTTCCTTGGATACGAATACTAACCCAGATATTTTGTCAAGATTTTCAAAATTTTCTAAAGCTCTGAGAGTAATGTCATATATCTACCGATTTTGTGACCAGACATCATTTAACGGTAGAAACAACACAATTCGAAATGATAGAGTTATTCTTGATCGAAATAACCCACAAACTCCCAAAGAAAGAATAAATGTGTTGTTGACCCACCCAAGTATTGAACTTGATGCGATGAAAATAAAATCAACCAATGATAGACTAATTATTCTATGTCAGACACAATATTTTAACAACGAATATAATTGTCTGAAAAGAAAAAACCCAATATCCAAAAAGAGCTACTTACTAACCCTAACACCATTTTTAGGTTCTGCCAATATAATGCGTGCAAACGGACGATTGGCTAATTCCAACAGTTTGTCATATACCGAAAGACACCCAATTTTAGTACCCTATGCAAGTAGTTTTGCAAAATTGTTAACCTCACATGTTCATTTGATTACATTACATGGAGAAAATCGTCTTATGTTGAGGATAATTCGATGAGGCTATTGGATTCGAAAGTTCAGAATCTCATTAGTTCTGTTATACATAGATGCATACCCTGTACGAGATATCGAAATAGACAAACCACCCAGTTCATGGCAGCGTTGCCGCCTGAACGTACACAAATAACTAGACCCTTTTATAATGTTGGAATAGATGGCAGAGCTTGTAAAATAACATAAGATTATGTATGTGTTTTTGTTTGCCTTGCAACAAAAGCTATCCACTTGGAGCCAACATCTGATCTTTCTACCCAAGCCTTTGCTCGATTTTTTTCGAGGCGGGGATGCCTTGTCACTATTTACTCGACAATGGAACAAACTTCATTGGAGCTAGTCAGTTGTTGAAGAAAGAGCGACAAGAATTCATTAGACAATTGAAAGGATCTGTTATATCCAATAATAGTTTTCAAAACTTGACGTGGCACTTTATTCCTCCAGGAGCACCACATGTGGGAGGTCTATGGGAAGCAGGAGTAAAAAGTTTTAAATCTCATCTGAAGAAGATGAACACCCTAATACACACGTTTGAAGAACTAGCAGCACTCCTAGCTAGAATTGAAGGATGCCTTAATTCAAGACCCTTAAATCCGTCAAGTGAAACCCACACGATCTAAACCCTATAACCCCAGGTCACTTTTTAATTGCCTCACCCTTAATAACCCCTGTTGAACCCGATTTATGTAATGAAAATATTACCCTAGCCAACAGATGGCAAAAGTTGAAAATTCAACATCATTACTTTTGCAGAAGATGGAAAGATGAATATCTAAAAGAGCTCCATAAGCGATACAAGTGGAAAAACCCTAAACGTGATGTTGAAGTAAATGATATTGTTGTTATTAGACAAGACAACTTACCACCTAATGAATGGTCAATAGGACGTGTGATCAAGACTTACCCTGGTTCCGATGGAAGAAATAGAGTCGTTGACTTGAAAACTTCATCTGGAAATCTGACACGACCAATTACAAAAATTGTTGTTTTACCCATTAATTAGTCTAATAATATACTCAAACCCTAACAATAGCATTTTTATTTCAACTAACTACCCAACACTAACCCATTGTTTAACATTTAGTCATAACTAACCCTTCGCCCTAACCCACTAACTCACACATTCATTATATATTTTAAATCATACATTTTAATTTAACAGAAAATGGCACCCAACAATCACCGAGGATCGAACTCCAGACATTCTGGTCGTCACAATGAACGCTCCCACAAGAGAAATACTTCCCACAACAAGAGAAACAGGAACCAAAACCATCACTCAAAACCCAAACACCATTATGGTTGCGGTATTTGTAGGGCTGACCATAGTTTATCCAACTGTCACAAATTCACAAAAATGAACTTGGCCCAGAAATATAAAACCGCAATAAATCTCCACTACTGTGTGAATTACCTGGCAAGAAACCACCTAATTGCAAATTGCACAAATAGCACTCGTTGTCAGCAGTGTGGTGGTAAGCACCACACTATGTTACATGGACCAGACCGTATATTAAATTTAAACACGGAACGTTCGCCATCACCCAATCCAAACCCAACAACTCCACCCATACCAGCTCCACGCCGATCCTTAACAGCAGTAGCTACTATCACAGCTCCAGTAACTACTTCTATGACGAAAACTTTCGTTCCCACAGTAGTTGTCCAGGTGGTTATGGAACAGGGGAATCGGTCTGTAAGAGCAATACTTAACCCCAGCACAACAAGATCTCGAATTACATCCGTTTTCGTCCGAGACTGTTCCCTGAACACTTTCAAAATTGACAACGAAGTTTTCGTCATGGTGCTAATAGCCCCAAATCTGCCCTCAAATATTAGATATGAGGTTTGCATGGAAGTTGTCAAAGATTTGCCTAAAACCCCTTACCCAAATGAAATGGATGAGGCAATTAAGAATAAGTTTTGCCGCATAGCTCTCGCAGACTCAGAGTTTTACACCAACAAACCAGTATCCATGGAGATTGGAGGAGATTTATATACAAACATCCTACAACCCAATGTAATTCATATTGATGGAGGATCGCTTATAGCACAGGATTCCACCCTTGGTTGGCTGGTCATGGGATCATTTAACCAATAAACATTAAATAAAGTATTTTTTATACATTTATTACCCAATACCCTGTAACTTTTATTTGAACATATAAAAATAATTGTCCTTTTCTTCACAGGTTGCCAGGCCCGGGAGAATCTTCACATCAGTGAACATAGTGACATTCCCAACCCTGTTTTTATTCTTAAACACCCACATCAACTGCAACTAACTTCATGTGAGAGATGAAGTTAGCAAATTCGCCGCAGAAAAACAACACAATCGATCGAGTACGTGCGTAAAATCTTAGCCCTTTAACAAGTGAAACCCGAATCTTAAATTTAAATATAAAAAAAGAGTAAAAATAACATAAAATACTTACCCTAATATTGCACTAAAACCCATAACATTGAATTATATATATATTTTATATACATACCCTATATACTTACCTTATATAAAACCTTTGTGAGTTCAATAAACACATAACATGTTTTATAACGTTTCATGAAAATCAAAGTGTTTTTATTAATTACTGGAGTTATCCGTAAGGTTTTGTATTACCCTCTCCCTCTAACCCGTTAAAACACTAAGTATAACATGAAATTAAAGTATAATGGAAAAGATCCATCAAATTCAGATATATATGCAATTGGTTTTGAAGAGATTGACAATATTTGGACCAAAGCTTCGATGCCAATCGTAACAAAGGAACGAGTTATTAGTTACTCAAATCCTATTTTGAAAAGTACTTCCATTTGAAAAGATGCCCCAAAAACAAGCAAATGCACTTCATTTGAATTTTGTTCTTGTTTAAAACCTACGAAAGTGCCAATCAATGAAAGAAGTTTTTTGTTGGATCAAAGAAATTACAGAAAAATGGTTAATGTGGAGTTTATAAAAAAGAAACAGCTCGATTAATAAAACGAAAGCAGAGACAAACTGAACATTCCATAAGGGCAGCAAAAAAGGGTAGTTCTACTCAAGAAAGCGATTCTATTCCAGAAACGTATCCGAGAACGGAGGCATCTCCCACTAACACACTTTCGACAGATACACCTTCGACTTCAACGACGAATCGGAATACATTGTCGTTGCCAACAGTTGCTAAGGTCTGTGATAGATACGGTTTAACGACTCGTTCTACTGCTGCTGTTGCTTCTGCGGTTTTGAGTGACTTCGGCTTAATTTCTACCGAAAATTTAACTCTGGTAATCGATAAAAACAAAATACACAGTGCTGTATCTAAAGTCCGGAAAGAAAATTCAAAAGACATTGGAGGTATTGTTATTAAAAGCATTTACTTTGATGGACGAAAAGACAAGACTCTGATAAGTGAAAAAATAGGGAATCATTACCATCTCAAAGAAATTTGAGAAGAACACATCTCAATTTTAGCAGAACCTGAATCAATTTATTTGGGTCACAACGCTAAGTCGTGGCACTGCAAAGGGCATTCTAACTTCGATCACAACTTTATTAGAAGATAAAGGTTGGAATTTAGATGACGTGATTTGCATTGGATGTGACGGAACTGCAACTAATACCGGTTGGAAGGGTGGCGTTATTCAATATTTGGAGGAGTATTTGTGTTTGTATGCTCCATGCCAATGAGTTACACCTTCGTCATTTATTCGTGAATTTAGATGGTTGCACTTCGGGACCTAGAGAATATTGTGGACTTATTGGAAAACAATTAACTACTTGTGATAATGAAACAACGGTTTCTTTTTGTGAGGTGGCTGGTAATTTGTCTGACTTCCCAAAAAATGTGGTCGTTCAAGTAAGTACGGATCAAAAATATCTTTATGAGATATGTAAAGCTGTACAAACTGGTTATTGTAGTCCTGAGTAGGCAAACCATAAACCTGGAAAAATTGCGCACTCGAGATGGCTTACCTCTACTAATCGTCTACTCAGAGCTTACGCAAGTACCCTTAATCCATCACAAAATTTGCAACTGCTTGTCAATTACGTTGTTAAAGTATACGTTCCGATTTGGTTCCTAATCAGTTGTGAATTCTGTTATCGAAAGAAATGCTTTTTTTGCTCACCCGGAAAATCTACTTGTCAGTATGCTGTTTGATGATAGAGACCACATTCGGGAGCTGGCATTACAAAGAATAATCAAAGCTAGAAAAGCTGAAAGTAGCACTAAACACAGAATATTTAAACCACCAAAAATTAACTTCTCTGCTAGAGATTACACCGAAATTATTATATGGCACGAGTGTAGGGTTAAGCTCCGCCGGTTCTTCGGCATATTTCTAATGAGGACCTTCAAATCATGGCAAAAGATTACAGCTTGGAAATTCTTGACTTTCCTTGTGACACACAAGCTGTGGAATGATGTGTTAAACTGTTAACAGAGGCCTCTCAAATTCTAACTAACGCTGCTTCTACTGACGGGCTTATTAGAACCAGGTTAAAATCACAAGCAGAAATGACAAATTTTGGTCAAAAAAATATGTTTAAATTTTAAGTTTTAGTCATTTATTATAAGTTTTATTTTCTTGTACATTAAATGCAAGTATAAAATATATTAATAAAATAAATTTGTATCTAGTTTTTTTTATTATTTTAAGCATACGGTTTAGGTTTGTAAAAACGTTTTCAAACGTAGAGCCCTCAAGATGGCATGTAATTCGATTATTATTACATTTTTCGTAATCTGTTTAAAATTTTGATACCTCTTGCGAAAGTGTAGCTCGAAAAACATTTTTCTCATACAAAGACGGGACAGCCTACTGTTCATATGACACAAATATAAATACACCAAGCAATATTAGTTGTGATCAGTGTTGTCAGATTAGGGGATTTTTTCTTGAAGTTGGGGATGAAAATTTGGCTTTGGGGATAGAGGGATTTGATGTGGATGTTAACTACATTTCGGGGATTTTTAGAGGAATTTCAAAAATGAAATTTGTTCTGTTATTTGTTATTTTATTTTATAAATTAAAGGCCTTATTCATAATCAATTTTTAAATTTATCAATGGTTTATAAATCAACTATTGTATGAAAATTTTGCCTTATAATCCATTTATAAATTGATTATGAATATAGGGGTAAATCAATTAATTAGCTTCATAGGTAAAGCATCGAATGTGCTTACTAAATTATAAAATGTGAAGAAAATACTGATCTCTAAAATGAGTATTATTTAGATAAAGTCCCAAATTTGCTTAAGGTATGTTTACATTATACTATGTAAATAGATTTGTCAAATGACTTTCTTTATTTTATGCAGTGTTTGCAGTCTCATTATCTGGGAAAGTTTAAAAATACAAGCAATAAGCTAAAAACTGGAAAATATGCAGACAAAAGCATAGATATGTATATTGGAATCAAAATTAAAGTTTACTATGTATTTTTTTGTAATAACAAATTTTTTTACAAAGTACAATACTTATTTAACAAATAATATTTTGTAAACTACATTTAAAAATTGTATAAATAAAATTTGATAACAAAAAATATTTTCGCTTTCATCAGGCAGACAAACGAACAGAGTAGCTATATCGTATTTAAGTTTTATAAGGACCTAAAGTATATCTAAATTATGAGGTCTAAAACCAATATTCGATTGGTTAACAACTCAATCGTAATATTTTCTTTAACAAATTATAGTCGAAGTGCGTAATATGTACATTTACGCAAAGATCAGCAAAAAAATCACTTCTTAAATTTATAAAATATGCAGAAGCTTATTTTTCAAGCTTGAAAAACTTGCCCTGCTAACTGCTACAGATATTAATTTTATTATATAATTTCATATTTCTAATAGTTTTTTCTGGGGATTTTTGGGGATAAAAAATAATTTTTTGGGGATAAGACACAAAAAAAATCTGGGAACTCTGGTTGTGATAGGTATCTTTAGTATATTATATAATTATTATTTTATTACTTTTTTTATTATTACTAATTTTTTGTGCGTATTTTACCTATTTTTGGTCTTTTTTAGTTTTTATCACTTCTTATTGAAATTATTTATGCTACCTAGGACATAGTATAACGTAATGTAAGAATAGAATAAAAGCCAGCGGTATTCTATTCTTGGCAATCTTGGCAGACCATCAAAATCTGTCAACAACTGTAGCGACAGATCTAAAAGGCAGAAACTTAAGAATATTAATGAAGAAATCGGATATGAAAATATACAAGAAACTTTGCTATATCACAGATATGTTCATGGTGTCATTCGTACCATTGCGATTGATAAAAAATTTGGAAGACTCGAAGCCTTCGACCAGTAGGATATTTGGAAAAATCAAACACCATCTTCTACAAAAGTTCTGCAGACCAATTAAATTTGAATTTAAAAAGGAAACTCATGAAGTTATTAAAAAAGAAGTCAGTGATATTAGAGCCCAAATTTAAGCAGGGTTGTATTTAATATTCAATATCATAACACTCCTCCTCAACACATCATTTTCAATAAAAATTACACATAAATTTATAAAGCCCAAGGCCTCTACTAATTTCATATGATTATTCTTAGATAAATTCTTCGTCAAAACATCAGAAATATTAGAGTTACTACTACAATATTCCAAATCAATTAACCCTTCTACAAAAACACTTCTAATATGGTGATACTTTATATCTATATGTTTACTTCTACTATGATAAATGGGGTTCTTAACTAAATGTAAAGCACCAAGGTTATCTCCATATATTAGAATTTTCTCTGGGCATTGGATTTGCGCCTCACTTAGAATTTTCCTCAAGAATATTGCTTCGTTTGCTGCTGATGAAAGCGCCATATATTCGGCCTCCGTGCTACTCAAAGCCACTGTAGCTTGCTTCCTAGATTCCCATGAGAATCCACTGCCAGCGAGGATAAAGACATATCCCGTATATGATTTTCGATTTGTTGCATCACCGCCCCAATCAGCATCGGCGTAGCATACTACTGGTTGTCCAGTTTTACGATATCTTAATTGATAATTTGCACTCTTATTCAAATACTTCAAAAGTCTTCTTGCCGCTGCCATGTGTTCCTGGTGTGGATCCTTGTTCCTTTGGGATAATTTACATACTGAATGTAAAATGTCAGGTCGCGTACAAATCGCCAAATACATTAGGGAACCTATGAGTGATTGATAACCTGTTGGGTTGATCTTCTCGCAGTTATCGGGCTCTAATGGAGTGGATACTGGACGGCACTCTTCCATTTGGTATTCACGTAGAAGCTCTCTAATATATCCATGTTGATGAATTGTAATTTGTCCAGTGACACCATCTCTCTCAATTTCAATGCTAAGGAAATTTTTAGCGGGACCCTTATCAACTACAGATACTCTTTTGCCATTTCCCATTCGGTATAGACATGGCTCACTTTCACAGGGATGGAAACCAATTCCCCTTAATATTTCATCCAATTTTAGATTCCATTGACGTCCGGATTGCTTAAGTCTATATATAGCCTTTTTCAATTTCAAAACTTTGTCAGGAAATCTTTCATCTGTGAACTTCTCAGGCTGCGCCATATATACTTCATCAGTCAATTCTCTATTTAGGTAAGCCGTAGATACATCCATTTGATGTAGATAGAGCCCGTACTCTGCTGCTCGGGCAATTACCATTCTAATAGTTTCGTAGCGCACAACGGGTGAAAAAGTTTCCGTATAATTTATACCATACGTTTGGGCGTAACCCTTAGCAACCAATCTCGCCTTAAAACGTTCGATATGGCCTTCCTTACTCCTCTTCACGGCAAACACCCATTTACATCCTACGATCTTCTGGCCATGTGGCAAGTCTGATAATTTCCAGGTATCACTCCCAAGAAGAGCTTTATACTCCTCCTGCATCGCACTTAACCAATAATGAGAGTACTCACCCGATAAGGCCTCATTCACAGTTTCAGGAACCTTAATATTGTCTGCACACATCAAATTTACAGTATTATACTGTTTTTTCGGTCTTCCTGGTTGACCTGTTCGCACCAATTTTGGTCTTCCTGGCCCTTTCCGATCTTCACTTTTAGTACGAAATCCAACAAGTTCTGTACCAATCATTACAGCATCAGGATCAGGGTATTCTTCTTCAGCAGATTCGAATTCACTGTCACTTTGATCTTGGGCTTCTCCCTCAACAACATTTTCCTCAAGCGGTTCCATCTGCATGCTGAGGATTTCCTTATCAAATTTAGCTTGCTGTGCCGGTTTATTCCCCTTCTCATCACCATCTTCAATAAAGTAAACATCTCGACTAATTATAATCTTTCCCGTAGCCTTCTCAAATAGACGATATGCTTTCGATGTTTCCGAATAACCAACCATGATGTATTCTCTTCCTTTTGGACGGAACTTGTGATGATGTGTCTTGTCCAATGCAATGGCCAAGGAACCAAAAATTTTAAGATGTCGGACGCTCGGTTTCCTATTGTACCAAACTTCATTTGGTGTGCAGTCATCCAATGCCCTCGTCGGCGATCGATTTCTCAAATAAGCGGCAGTGTTCACAGCCTCTGCCCACAAAGACTCATCAACTTCAGAATATACTAACATTGCTCTGGCCATTTCAACTAACGTCCTATTAAAACGTTCAGCTACCCCGTTCTGTTGCGGTGTGTATGGTACAGTTAGTTGTCGCTTAATACCATTCAATTTCAAAAAATCATCAAAAGCCTTGTTAACGAACTCCGTACCATTGTCAGATCTAAGCATCTTCACCTTCCTTCCCGTCTGACATTCAACCATAGCTTTAAATTCCTTAAATGTATCAAATGTCTGGCTTTTGTCCTTCAAAAAATAAACAAAAACATACCGAGAATGATCATCGATAAACGTCAGTATGTAGCGTGCACCACCAGAAGAATTTTTGTTTACCGGACCACAAATGTCCGTATGAATTATTTCCAATAATTCTGTTGTTCTCTTTTCGGAATTAGAGAATGGTTTCGTCGTGCATTTACTCTTCAAACAAGTAGTACAATTAATTTCCTTAGGAAATTGTAAATTCAGGACATTAACTAAATTATTTCGTGATAGTTCACCTAGGCCAGAAACATTCAAATGTCCGTAACGATTGTGCCATTTCATAACTTCACTCATATTTGCTGTCGTCATGAACATGTGTTTTTCACCGCAGTATACAAAAACAAATCTCCTACCTTACTTGCACATAATATTGTCTTTCCTTCTTCATCTATTATCGTGGCCTCTCTGCTGTTAAATTTCACAACGTCTTTTACCGCTACTCTGCCCACAGAAAAGAAATTGCACTGCAGATTTGGTACAAACAACACATCATTTAACACAATGTTACAATCTTCAATACGAACCAAGGCGAATTCATACAAGGTGGTGGCAGTTCAACAAAAACAACAATTAGTCTTAACAAATGTCAAAAAACAAAAATTAAAAATTAAACAAATATGTATTAAAACTTAATATAATGTAGATAATTGAATAGTGAGGGCTTTACTTATTTATGTAAAAAATAAATATTTTGTTAATAAGCTTAGAATATGTAGATATTTAAATATTAACAAAAGTTTTGACAACTGTTAGAACCAAAAAGCGAAAAAAAAAGTTATCAGCTGATTGACTGACTCCACCTTGTATAAATTCGCCTTGATACGAACTGTGCCTCTGCCCTCTGCTTCAATTTTACCTTGGCCTGCAAGAGTGATCAGTTCTGTATGTGCTTCAAAAGTTTCAAAAAAGTCTCGGTTACAGCATAAATGAGCAGACGCACCGCTGCACAGTGGTTTAGAAACTGTTTTTTTTTGGAAATAATTCGGTATCTCGGGAACTATTAGAGGTATTATTACAAAATTTCACATGGTTAGAGCTGAGGTATTTTTGAGTTGAATTACATTTGTTCAGCTTCCTAGGGGTAATACGGGCCAGTTTGTGCCCCCTCAAAGTTGGTCACCTCGGGTCTCAAAATTTTTAAAAAAATCTCCAAAAATTCATTTATGATCCGAATGAGCTGAAATTTAAAATATAAATAGTCCTTGAGAAGATCTACAAAAAATATGCTTACATGTGTAGGTTATCTCCTTCAGTTGAAGAGATATTTAGGTTTATTTATTTTTTTTTTTTTAATTTTGCTCGATTTTTTTTTGTTTTTTAGATATGGCGGCCCTACGGAGGGTCGAATTTTTTTTCAAAATATCAGCTATATTGGCAATAAAATTCTAAATAAAATAAAAAAAACTTGGTAACAGTTATCTCGTCCGTGTAAAAAGTTACACGCATCCAAAGTTGGAACATGTAAAATGGGCCTAATTTTTTACGATTTTTCCTAAAAAAGTCCCTATATTTTTTCTTTTGTAGAAACAAATTTTCTTTGGGACTATATACAATTTTTATATGGTCCGGAAAGAAAACTTAATGCAAAAGCATGTAAAGTAAAATTGGGCTCACTTAAGCGGACACAGTATCCCCCAGACCTATCCAAACTTGGACAAATTTAAAAAAAATATTTAGGTTTCAGTAAAAAATTCTAAAAAGGCAAAGCGCCGATCCTCGAAAAAGTTCCGTATTTGTATAACCCTATATGTTGTTTAAATACTTAGAAAGTTGTTTTACTATCACACGGTAAATAGCGTCACAGTAGGCCCTTTTCTAAAAAAACTCAGTTTTTGAAACACATTTTCCCCGTTTTAGGAATTTCGGTATTTGAAAATAAAAAATGTCATTAATTTAAGGACATTTGGATCTAAATTAGTTCCCAATTTTGTTATGATATCTTTAACCGTTAAAATTTTACATTAAATCAAATTTTATATTTTTCTTCATGGAAAATCACCATATTATAATTTTTTTAGTTTTTAAGGTAAATGACGTTCAAAAAATTAATTAAATTTTTTAATTTTATTAAAATATGAATCTACAAGTCCTAAAGGTACGGTCACACACGACAAATATTTACTCAAAAAAGCGTAACCACTTCTTTTTAGCACAAATTTGTTTGACGTTGTTTAGTCTTACAAGTGTTTTGTAAGATCAAACTGCATCAAATAAAATAAAACTAAATATTTGTTTTGAATTGTCCTAAGTAAAAGGAGTTTTTGACAATAAATAAAATAATTGAAATATAATATATTTAGTGGTTACGTCTTTTTCGTCAAATATTTGCCATGTGTGACCGTACCTTAAGATTTTCAACAATATCAAATACTTATATAAAAAGCATATATATACTACTCAGAAGCTCCACAAACCTTACCCCCTTCGGAAAATTTGTACATTTTTTCATATATTTCATGCAAAATGTTACTAACATATCAAATGTTAATTCTGAATTCCAACACACACTGACTTAACAGAAAGTTTGGTGTAACACATTTTGCACGCTATGTATGAAAAAACGTACAAATTTTTCGAAAGGGGCAAGGTTTGTGGAACTTCTGAAGAGTAAATAAAGACTTTTTATATAAGTATTTGATATTGTTGAAAATCTTAGGACTTGAGGATTGATATTTTAGTAAAATTAAATAATTTTATACATTCTTGGGACGTCATTTACCATAAAAACTTAAAAAATTATAATATGGTGATTTTCCATAAAGAAAAATATAAAATTTGATTTAATGTAAAATTTTAACGGTTAAAGATATCATAACAAAATTGGGAACTAATTTAGATCCAAATGTCCTTAAATTAATGACATTTTTTATTTTCAAATACCGAAATTCCTAAAACGGGGAAAATGTGTTCCAAAAACTGAGTTTTTTAGAAAAGGGCCTACTGTGACGCTATTGACCGTGTGATAGTAAAACAACTTTCTAAGTATTTAAACAACATATAGGGTTATACAAATACGGAACTTTTTCGAGGATCGGCGCTTTGCCTTTTTAGAATTTTTTACTGAAACCTAAATATTTTTTTTAAAATTGTCCAAGTTTGGATAGGTCTGGGGGATACTGTGTCCGCTTAAGTGAGCCCAATTTTACTTTACATGCTTTTGCATTAAGTTTTCTTTCCGGACCATATAAAAATTGTATATAGTCCCAAAGAAAATTTGTTTCTACAAAAGATAAAATATAGGGACTTTTTTAGGAAAAATCGTAAAAAATTAGGCCCATTTTACATGTTCCAACTTTGGATGCGTGTAACTTTTTACACGGACGAGATAACTGTTACCAAGTTTTTTTTATTTTATTTAGAATTTTATTGCCAATATAGCTGATATTTTGAAAAAAAAATTCGACCCTCCGTAGGCCCGCCATATCTAAAAAACAAAAAAAAATCGAGCAAAATTAAAAAAAAAAAATAAATAAACCTATATATCTCTTCAACTGAAGGAGATAACCTACACACGTAAGCATATTTTTTGTAGATCTTCTCAAGGACTATTTATATTTTAAATTTCAGCTCATTCGGATCATAAATAAATTTTTGGGGATTTTTTTAAAATTTTGAGACCCGAGGTGACCAACTTTGAGGGGGCACAAACTGGCCCGTATTACCCCTAGGAAGCTGAACAAATGTAATTCAACTCAAAACACCTCAGCTCTAACCATGTGAAATTTTGTAATAATATCTCCAATAGTTCCCGAGATACCGAATTATTTCCAAAAAAAAAAGTTTCTAAACCACTGTGCGCTGTCTAAACTCGTTGTTGTTGTTGGATGCTGCAAATATTGAGTATGCGTGTGTGTCCCTCTTTTCTTGTTGTACTGTTCTGTTGCTTGTTTCTATTTTGCTGTTTCTGCATTGCGCTGCGTAGTTGCCTCTGCGACCGCATTTAAAACAGTTAAAATTTTGTCTTTGCTTGCTGTCTTGACGACTGTTTCTTCTGTTCTGGACAACTCTTGATATATGAAATTTGTATAGGCGTAATGCTCAAAATAATTGTCGATGTGGCCTTTTCATCTCTTTTCGTCCATGCTGCAATTTGATCTGGTGCCGTTGGTTTATCTTCACTAATGGTTGACCACAAATCTTGTTGAATTAATACAGCCTTAATTTGTAGGCTCCACGAGTCGTAATTTGTCTCATCTAACTTCTCAATGTTGTACATTGAGACACTCATTCTGCTTACTTAAACTTTCGTCTTATCACTTTTTATTATATAAAATATTATAATATTCACTCGAGCTCTCCTGGGCCTATAACCTGTTGATATTCTTATCCAGGAGAATTTAAAAAGACGTTGTTTCACGTTTGAATAGTTTATTACGACTAAAGAACAAAATTGGTTTACAATGTTAAAAGAATAAAAATAACTGTTACATTCAAAAGACAAAAGTAGAAAAGAACATTACAAAAGGAAAATGAATAAACCTTATAATAAAGGGAAAAATATTAGTGTTGTAAGCTGGGTTGTATTTAATATTCAATATCATAACATTATATTCATAATTTCATTTTTTTTTTTTTGCAAGTATGAGGGATACTTCACGTAATTAAAAATTATCTTTTGAAGTATGTCCGCGGTTATTATGAAAATAAAATATATTGTATATAAAAATTATTGAAAATATTTAATGAAAAACTTTATTGCGTTTGGTGCGTGAACTTTTTTAACAACCGCGAAAAAATAATACCGTGGTTTTTCATATTTTTTAATGCTCTATTCGACTTTGCTATGCCAATTTTCATATTCGTAAAAATTGTAAATAGTTATATCTCTAATGTACATTAGGGTGACAGCCGACAAATTTAAACCCTATAGACCTATGTTTAAGGTCGAATGAGGTGGCACAATTTCTCCAGCCCAGTACCACCTCATGACACCGCTAATAATAATTAACTATTAAATATTTATTTTCAGGGAAGAACTTCCAACAACAGCGGAACTGTTACAACAACAACTACAGCCTTCATTTATTAAAACAAAGTATCTTCAAAATAAATACTTATAGTAATGGAATATGGTAATGTTTTTCGAAAATCTGAAAAACTATCTTCAGTGAGTCGGTAAAAATTATTACAACTACTGGAACTACTGCTTAACAATTACAAAAATTATAAGCATTTTTAATTTGAAATGTGATAACCAAAAAACAAAATGTCTTTTCGGCACAGCTGTAACAGCCACTAACAACATATTTTAGTTAAATAAATTGACAATTATAATATGAAGATTAATTTGTTTTTATTTGAATGCTTTTTATTAATATACTTTTTAATTATAATAAAATGAATTAAATTTCTTAAACTAAATTTATCAATGTTCACACCGAATCCATTTATGGTTAGATAATGTCCTGGACTGGTAGCTTTTTAGTTCTGGATTATTAAGTATAGGTTGTTAACCGTATTCTCTTCGAGCCAATACGATTTACTCTTTTACAATTTTAGCTTCAACTACAGACGGGGAAAAAATATAAATAAAAAAATGTGACAAACTTTTTGTGTTTACGCTGCAAAGAAAAAAAGAAAAAAACACATAACAATAGACAAACATTAAAAAACATATAAAAGTTATACAAAATACTAAAAGTTATGTTAGCACAAAGACATACATTTAAAATTAAAATATTTCTTAACATTAAAATATTGCAAACATTTTTGATATATTCTTTGATATCAATCTAGGTTCCTGAAAAATAAAGAAATCATCATGACATGTTATTTTAAATGTTTCGGCATTGGTTCCTGAACTCTCCTTTGACAATAGCTCAATAACATTTTTAATTGATCAAAGCTGGGACAATTAGCTGATCCCAATATATTTATATACAACCGACCTTATTTTGGACCGACCAATCATCACAAAACTTTGTAGAAAGATTCAAGATATTAATTATTTTAAGACGGTTATGCATGTTGAAGTTATTTTCTGAGGTGGACCTTGCATGGGGACTAGGGAAAAAACATATTTATGACTGCTCAAATAGTATTCCCGAGGGACATTTGTATGGGGAAAAAGGTGAAATCATCGATTGCATTTAAAATTTCAATTATTTATATTCGTGAGTGATTTTCGGAAGTGAGCCTTATATGGGAGCTATGTTCAATTATGGACCGATCACCATGAAATTAGGTCTTGTGATTTATGTCTATATAAAAGTTATTTACGTTGAATTTTATGTGTACAGCTACATTTTTAAGAGATTTATGCACTTAAAAGACCCGCTTCCAGGGTCTAATATGGGAGCTATGACTAATAATGAACCGATCATAATAAAATGTCATGAATTCTGTATATATAAAACTTATTTGGAACGAAATTTGTGTAGATACCTATATAAATTAAACATTTATGACCAATAAAGTAAAATTTCGGGAGGACATATGTATGGGGGCCAGGTGAAATAATGGACCGATTACAGCCAGTTTTA
Organism: Calliphora vomitoria; assembly: GCA_942486065.2. Classification (NCBI taxonomy): domain Eukaryota; kingdom Metazoa; phylum Arthropoda; class Insecta; order Diptera; family Calliphoridae; genus Calliphora; species Calliphora vomitoria. The sequence goes on along the minus strand of OW818030.2, from coordinate 52,964,261 downwards.
ATAGCCTTTGTCCTTTTTATATATCTTCAAAATTGCGACCTGTACTTTGCGCACAAGGTTTACATGGAGAGCCAGCCTGCCAACCAGCCAGGTGGATGGACATCGTTTAATCGAAAGTGCCTCTGAGTCGATCGATATACTTTAAGGTGGGTGTTAGACTAATATTTTTGGACGTTACAAACATCAGCACAAACGCATTATACCATCACCACAATGGTGGTGTAGGGTATAAAAAACCTTATCAACAAAGCGTATTTGTGGAAAATTCAGCCAGCTTGCTCCTTTTGTTTGGGCCCTATCATGTTTTCAACAGACAGACGGACATAGCTAGATCATCTTAGAATTTCATAAGGACCCGGAATATATATACTTTTGTAGGTCTGCGATGGAAATTTCGATGTGATACAAACGGAATGACAAAATCAATATATTTTTTGATGGTGGGTATAAAAATGAACCCAATTAAATAAATGAAGAAATATGCTTTAATACTTATATTTACATAATACCCTATGAGTCCTTCCCTTTTTTCAATTTTATGTCACATAGAATTAATTAAATTTCAGAAAATCTCGCCAGGACTATTATGCAAAAAAAAAAAAAAAAAAAATTTCGCCAAAAAGTTCCGATCTGGTGATTGTATTGGCCGGTCCAAAATTTAATTAATTCTAAATCATTTACAGATTTTGAGCGGAAATCAGGAATGTCAACTTTCTGAAAACACTACTGAACCAAAATATTTGTTTTCAAAATAAGGTAACTTAACGTTTGATGTTTCATTATTGATAATATGGAACCAATCTGGAATAAATGATGTTACCATTATATATATGCCACTCGCGAATATATTATATTCAATAGAAGATTTGTTCGTTAACATAAGTTTTATGTTGATATGTTTTTTAATATGAAATGTAAAGTTGAAAAAAATGAGATTTCGACAAAGGAAATCACTCAATTTCCAGAGTTTGGAACTTTCAGAATTTCACCCAAAAAAGTTCACATTTGATCCGGGCTAGTTAAAGACTAATGACCAGTTTTTGACTTCGTATTTAGGAAAAAGCACAAAAGAAGCGCCCCGCATCGGAAGTGTAGTTTTTGCTAGATGCTGTAAAAAATACAGCGCTACAATAGAGTGAAAAACAAGTAACAAAGCTATATTCGGCTGTGTCGAATCTTATATACCCTTCACCAAAGTATACCTTAAGATAAAGATTACAAATGTTTTTGCTGAAAAAAATGTTTCTCTTATATCTTGTGTATAACAACATTTTCTATAAAAAATCTTGTGTACAACAAAATTTTCTATAGAAAATCTTAAGTATAACAATAAAATTTTAAAACGGAACAATTTTGTATACCTATAAGATTAAAAAAAATAGAAAATCTTAAAACATATTGAGACGTAACAGTGAAACAACAATATAGTCTATTTTAATATATGAAATTTCATAGTTCCGTTACAATTAAAAAAAAAAAAATTGTATAATAATCTGTTAAAATTTCATAGTTCCGTTACAATTTAAAAAAATTCTCAAATCGTCAATTTGTTTACAATAAATCATGTAAATAATCACATACAAGGTTTTGCTGTAATGTTTGTTGTTGTGCACTTTCATGGTTAATAGGGATATAACTATTGACATTTTTTGCAAATATGCAAATTGGCATAGCATAGTCGAATAGAGCATTAAAAAATATGAAAAACCACGGTATTATTTTTTTCGCGGTTGTTAAAAAAGTTCACGCACCAAACGCAATGAAGTTTTTCATTAAATATTTTATTTTTTTTTGAAATACAATATATTTAATAATAACAGCGGACAAACTTCAAAAAATAATTTTTAAATACCTGAAGTATCCCTCACACTTGCAAAAAAAAATATGAAATTATAAACAAATTTTTCAGAGAAAAAAAAATTTGGTTTATCTTAGAAATTGGTGTTGGTGCGTAATTTTTTTGATTCCAAATGACCTAAAAAATTATTTTCATTACTTGTACAACATTGTCCATCACGTGGTGGTATGCCAAAAATTTCGCCAAAATTAGTTATATACCTAATGGTTAACATATACATATTTACGTACTTTCTCTTTACCCATGCAAAACCCTTCATAGCAACAACAACAACAAGAAAAGTATAATCTCATAGCAGATGTAATTGCAATACACCCGCCAAAAAATCTTCACTCACCAAACCCACAGCGATGAATGACTAAATAAAAAAGAATAAGATTATGTATTGAGAAAAAAAAACAACATTAATGAAAATAAACCCAACGCGTTTATTCTCATTTCATGTGTGTATTAGATTGTTTGTTGTTTTTTTTCTCTTTTGTACAATGTGTGTGCTGTGTATGCTCCTTTGAGAACTCTATAAAAACTCTCTCTATTTTGTTAGTGAATAAGATTTAGAAAGAAACATAATTAAATTGGAGAACATACACATGTACATTAAGGTGACAGCCGATTTTTTTTAGATTTGAAAGAGTGTCGGGTGGAATATTGTCACACTAGGTCTAAAAGTTAAGTGCTGAAAATTTAATCCAAATCGGACAACGATTAACATAACATATTAAAAAAAAATTAACATATTTTAAGAAATATTAAAATAAAAGCTGATTTTTACTTAAAATATATCCGTATTTACATTTGTATGAGTTTTTGTCTTTATAGAATACCGTTAACCTATTCGCAGGGATGGCCAAAAAAAAATTATTTTTTTTAACGGCAGTTTCGAATCACCATTTTCAAATTTTTAAAAATTTTGTTAAAAAAATTTCAGAATTTTTTGATCATATCATTGGGATTTATTGAGATCATAATCAATACCTCTTACAGTTTTTCCGTACATATGATTTAAATTTTGTGATTTTCGAGAAAAAATATTTTTTTGGCCATATTTTGGCGAATGAGAGCAATTTCCTTACTGTTACGAATTTTAAGTAAAACCTATACAGAATCTTATAATTCAGATAATTTTAGATATACTATGAAAGTTTTTGGTTAGGAAGGGGTGTACACTCTGTGTACTTCCACTCGGAGACCATAGGTCCATTGTGATTCCCTTCAATAGGTAGATAGTTGTTAAATTGATAGAGAAGAGTTGAGTCCGAAAACCGCCTAAGAGAAAAAAAAAAGAGAAGAAGAGTATGAATAAGATTTTCATTGCGGGTTCGGATTTCTGTAGATCGTTCCTTAAATAGCCACCCTATTCCCTTAATGAAACCCAGTATGTTGCACAGTTCACAGCCAGCGACATTACTGAGCTCGTCCAGAAATCTGTTTCCTAACCATTTAATTCTAAGACTCTGTAACCTAGGGCAGTTGCATATGATGTGCTCCACTGTCTCTAGTGCCTCTACATCCCCACACATCCTACAAAAATCCTGTGTGTTGGAATTTCTAATGTAAAGATACCGAAATGTTATATATTTTGGGCCGATTTTAATGAAACTTGTGAAAAATATAACATAATGTCTAATATACATATGCAATAACAGTGAAATAATGGAAATTAACCCTTAAACAGAACTTGGTGTTCAAATGACCCTCAACTTTTTAAATTACGAAAACCACAGTCAAATTGAGAGTCATTTTGACCCGAAGTGCTTTTAAGGGTTACTTTCCATTTTTGCACTATTATTATATATTTTAGACCTTAAGGTATATTTTTAGCAAGTTTCATTAAAATTGGTCCAAAATGTATAATATTTCGCTATCTTTCATTTAGAAATTCCAAATATTGCTAAATTTTACCTTTAATCTTCATCACTTATGGGTTAAAGTTGTCCCCTTTTAGTAAAACTTTCATAGTATATTTAAAATGATCTAAACTATAAGATTCTGTATAAGTTTTACCTAAAAAGTCGTAACAGTCGTAAGGAAATTGCACTCAATCGCCAAGATATGGCAAAAAAAATATTTTTTCCCGAAAATAACAAAATTTAAATCATAGGTACGGAAAAACTGTAAGAGTTATTGACATAATTTTTTCGTATTTTTATTCTCTATTATGATCTCAATAAATCCCAATGTGATGATAAAAAAATGTTGATATTTTTTTTACAAAATTTGTAAACTGCAGTTAAAAAAATTTTTTTTTTGACCATCCCTGCGAATAGGTTGATGGTATTCTATAAAGACAAAAACTCGTACAAATTTAAATACGGATATATTTTAAGTAAAAATCAGCTTTTATTTTAATATTTCTTAAAATATGTTAATTTTGCTCCTACATTTCAAGTGGTTCAAGTGGCCTGAGACACGTTAATGGTCCGGGGAATTTTTAATAACTTTAAAATTTTTAAACCAATTTTTGTCTTTTATATCTTATTAGAAGGACAATTACGTACTCATTTCGATTCTTTTGCATTCGATTGCAAAAATAAATATTTAGTAGCTAAATTTTTACAAAAACTGAAAAATTTGCGTTTTTTCAGAATTTTAGCGATAATACAGTTTGTGGGTCAATTTGACACAAAGGAGATATAGGCTTAATCTCAAAACGATTTTTTTTTACTGTAATTTTCATTAATATAAATAAATCTACATATTTCTGTAACATAATGCAGAAAATTAAGGAGTTTTACAAATTTATTTGATATAAATAGTAAAATTATGCACATATTTGACCTTTGACCTCGATGCACGTCCCGAAATCGTTGACCGATTTGGCTCAAATTTTCAACACTTAACTTTTAGACCTAGTATCACAATATTCCACCCGGCACCCTTCAAAAATCGAACACAAATTTTTTCCATACAACTGATTGTCACTTAATGTACATAAAGCTTTGTTTTCTTATATATTTATAGCATGACATCATAAATACAATAACAAATTACATTGATTTTTGGTTTTTTGCTTATATCTCAGCCATTTCGATTTTCTCGATTTCAAATAGCAACAGAACTGGAAGAATTCCAGATATATTGATGTATCAATCATGTTTGTAAGTTTTTTAGGGGACTTGATGATTTCAACTGACCGACGTACGATCCGGAATGTATATACTTTATGGGGTCGCAAATCAAAAGTGTAGAAATTACAAACGGAATGGCAACCTTATATATACTCTTGCCACTCATGGTGAAGGGTATAAAAAACAGACAACAAAAGTCAGCAGTCAAAAACATATGGTAGTTTATGAAACTTAAATAGAATTTAAATGGCTAACGTTGGCCATTTAAGTATCATGAGAATATCATTTTCATATTAAAAATGGAACTTAAAAATAATTCATATTTGAATATGAAGTCTGGCCCTAAGAATCATAATCAGTGTTTGTATTGGTTGCTTGAAATTAGCAAAAGCACCTAAATAAATGCTTTGCTTACAGTTTTTCAGCAATTGCGTCCAAGCTATAACAAACGTAAAAGTCAAAAAATAAAAAAATTCTTATTAGCTTATAGTGGTACAGTGAGATGTTTTCTGCCTGCGCAGCCAGTCGCAGCGATTAAATTCACAAATGCTGAAATGCTGTGAGCAGCTCAGTATTTTTGTTTTTTCCTATGCTTTTGCTGTGCTTTTTGCTGCGCTCTTTCACTTACAAACAACTGCTTAATGTTTTTCTTAATGTTCATAAATAATGTATGTGTGTATGTATGTAACATTTCAAAGAGAATGGTGCAAACACACAGTTAATTTCTGAACATTAAACAAACCTTAAGCAACAGCTCAAGCACAGCAAAAGCATAGGAAAAAACAAAAATACTAAACTGCTCCCAGCATTTCAGCATTTGTGAATTTAATCGCTGTGACTGGCTGCGCAAGCAGATATAATTTCACTGTACCACTATAAGTTAATAAGCATTTTTTTATTTTTTTGACTTTGCTGTTTGACTTAGCTTGTTTATTTTCTCGTAGTTGTAGTTAAGCAAATAAGTAAAACTGAAACACAGTGAAGCAAAAACAAACTCTGATCATAATATCTAAAACAGTTACCCTTAATCCAAGCCATAAGATTTTAAAACAAATAGATTTAGTTCAAAGTGCTGATAATAGGTTAGTAAACATTTAGGATTCCGTCCCAAAAGTGTCGAGTGATAGTCTAAACGCTATATAACAAATCATTGTTATATAGGGTAATTATGCTATTTTTTCTCCATTTTCTTATCATCATTTAAATTAAATGAAGTGAGTAGAGTTTAGTATCATTATTTTTAGGTTAACATAAAAAACAACATTTAAAAGTCAGACATAAAAATACTGACATTCTAGATTATTTTCATCTTGAAAAGTAGGTGGAGCTGTAGCCAACTTTGCTGCAATTGCTGCTTCTTCAACGATTCCCAGAACAGGAGGTACTATAGTTCGAAATATATCCATATCCATTTCTACAGACAAATATGAAATTTAATAAATTTTTTAAGATAATAAACATGAATTTATTTTATTAACAGCTAGCTAAATTTAATTCTATGAAAAATATTGCATTTGTTCATATTTTTTTTTGTGTGAAAATTAATTTTACTCTGGTCCAAACTGCAAAAGCGTGAAAAACTTTCTTCACAATATATTTAAATTTAAGACTAAATAAATAACTTGATAAAAAAATTGAGAAAGACGAAAAAAGAACAAGTATTAATTGAATTTAGGAAACTAGAAGTGATTTTTTTTTTAATTTCTTAAAAATATTCTAGAAATATTTACAGAAATTTATTGTTCTTGTATAAGACAGAATATAGCGATGAAGATACAGTAACTGCCGCATGGGAGACAGACACAGGTAAGTTGTGGCTGCTCTCAAGTTATATGGCGCACGACCAGGTTGAACCTCCACCAAACAACCTGGTATCAACTATGATGCGGTCTGCAAACCAGGCCAAAACTCCGGTGATAATCGGGCTGACGCAAATGCTCACCATTCAATCTGGGGTAGCTCAGACTTCAATAAACGGGGTGAGTACATTTTAGACTCTAATCTGGTAGTTGTCAATCGTGGTTCAGAACCTACTTTCGTGGTGGCGAACAGGCAGGACATAACGCTTGTTAGTGCAAGCCATTCGCGACTCATTAGGAATTGGAAGGTTTCTGATGACTGCTCTCTTTCGGATCATAGGTATCTGACTTTCTCAATAGAATTAGAAGTTGAAAAGGTAACTCCTTTTCTAAACAGGAGGAAAACCAAATGGGAGGATCATTCGCGGATAGGTAATACTAGGGAGTAGTATATTTATAGGGATTCCGGCTTAATTTGGAGGAATTTTTTCCTCCCAAATGGCAGAGAAGAAGGCAGCGACAATTTGATGATGAGGAATTTTTGGCAGAGAAGAAGGGAGCGACAATTTGATGGTGAGGAATTTTAGGCAGAGAAGAAGGCAGCGAAAATGTGTATGAGGGATATTCGTAAAATGTGTATGAGGGATATTCGTATATATGTGTATGAGGGATATTCGTATATATACTGACAGTCAGGCCGCAATAAAATCTATAACAGGTGTATATACAACATCTAATTTGGTCCAGGAATGCCGGGCATCCTTAAACATGATGGCGAGACATTCAACAGTCGTACTCAAGGGGGTACGTGGACACGGAGATGAATTGGCGAAAAAGGGCGCCATGCTGCATGACGGACACATAGACTTCCTATGTGGGATTACGTTATCTAAATGCAAGCTTCACATTAGTAACTTCTAATATGAGCGTGCTCAGGCAAGATGGGGTTGTGAACCCACATGTATATGGCCCCGACTAAATCGTGGACGAACAACATATCTTCTTGGCTTGACACGCTCACAATTGAGCGGTATGGTGGCGGTCATTACCGGTCACTGCACTTTTGGCAACCTCGCGAGGAGACTTGGCTTGCCCTACAACGGCTTCTGCAGAAGTTGTCAAAACGAGGAGGAGGATGAAACAATTTTTCATCTTCTTTGTCACTGTCCGGCATTGGAAAATCTTCGCATAAGGTTTCTGGGACATCGTTCCCTAACTAGTCTCTCTGAGCTCTCGAATTTGAAGCTTGAGTGCATTTATGCCTTTGTAAGGAACAGTAATTGGCTAACCAGACCTAATATGGGGATCTCCATGGAGTGACCAATGATAATCTACTCTCCTTTCTCTTTCTCTCTCGTATCTCTTCTCTCACTCTTCAACCCTAACCAAATACTACTGTCCTATTCTCTCTTTTTATATCTACTCTGTTCTTCTCTTTTTGCCTTTATACTTTCAGGTAACAAAAAGGGACCTATGCCTGGACCCACGTGAGCTGCACTTCTTCTTCACTTTAGGACGCAATTGGGGAAGGTGGAAATACTTCTAGGGTTGTCGAATGACTCCTTTGAAACAACCGATGCCACTCAGGGATTGGAGAACACGGCCCTGCTATCCGACGAAGAACATGATATCATTATACCTGTAGCTCGTTTCTGTATTTCTCGCATCGTAAAATTACTTATATGAAGTGTGAAACAAAAATGTCCATCGTTTCTCGATGTGTGCAAAAAAAGTGTTTCTGTATTTGAATGCGAAAACAGACAACACAGATACTGTTCTTACTGGAATATTTCCAGTAATTAGGTGTCAAATACGAGACAAACGAAAAAAATTATAATAAAACCAAAATAGTGAAAGGCTAAACAAATTAAAAATGCCAAAATATAACAATTGTGTGTTATTGACCTGCTGAATTTAAAAAAATTATTTACAATCACATTCTTGTGTACATATGTACATGTGAAAATTTTATGATGTGAGAAATACAGAAATAGGTTACTGATCACAGCCAGAAATTGGATCAATAACCGTTCACCACTGTGGCTAAGGTTGATGAAGTGATCTCGAGAAGCTCTCCTACATGCCAATATAGCTCATGCATATCTTCAAGCGGGTGTACGGATATGCGGCAGCTGGTTGAGGACAGGCTCCTAGATGAAATTGCTGCGTTTAATGGAAAGTCAGAGGACCTCCAAGTACGACATTCATAGTGTTGTATCCTGCCTCCGCGGAATTGACGGAGTCTCTATGAATGTCGTTCATAGCTGTCATATACGAGCTGCGATAAAATGGATCCTTCACATAGCTCTAAATGCTCTCCTCGTATATACGTAGGTCCTGTCTGACATTTCTCGGGGGAGACGTGAAAAAGTTTGGATGACTCCTCCGGTGACATCACAGAAGGAACTGTTGCATCAATATGACTCTGTGTTCCCTGACCGGTAGAACCTTAGTTTCCTCTTGAAGGCTGCATTCTGACTGCTTTGAATATATCTCTACTGGAGCAGCATAATTAACCACTGAGCGAATAATCATCTTGTAGGTAGTTAGCAAGGTTTCTTTGTCTATAATCGAAGTGCTGCAGGCTATTGCCTTGTTCCTATTTCGCAGTTTATGCGTGATTGCAGTGGCGTCTGCTGAGGAGGTAAAAAGCTTATCAAAAGTGACACCCAAGATTTCCGGGTGGTTCACTGTCGGAATTTGTACGCCGTCCACCATGATGCGTAAGTTGAGTTTTACCTCCCTCCTCCAAGTGGTGAAGAATGTTGCCTTTGAAGGCTTAGCCGCGTTGATGGCTTCTGGAACTTCAGTTGGCGTGTAAAGTTGTGGTGTGTCCGAGACTGGAAGATCATGTAGTTTGCTAGCAATACTTATTTTCGCCTTGTCTATCTCGGGGTGCTCAAAAAAAAGTCGACAAAAAGCACGCGCGCAGCCTATAGAGTGGGGTATGGTGGTATCTGCAATTTAATCGCGACCCTATCATCCTACTTTGTCGTGTTGGAGTAGACCACAACTTTCCAACTCCAGAACTAAAGTTGCAGTTCATCAAATTATCCAACCATTTGTTCCACTTGTCCTCATTTACCAAGTTCCGCTACTTCAGCTGGGAAGTGCTCATATGGTTGTTGTTATTGTAGCAGCAGTGGTTGTTGAGTTGACAGCCCTTGGTCGAGTGAACTCAGATCATTCCGTTGCGAAGAACCGGTTGTGCTCATATGGTAGTACTGTCTGGTGGGAAGCTTTAATAGTGGACAGTTATAGAAAGATACTCGATAAAGTTCAGAGGTGTGCCTCTGATAAAATTGAGGATGAAAAATTTTTAATATTTTCGAAGTTTTAGGACAACATTATTTGAAAAGAACACGTTATACGCTTACCAAACTACATTTATCAGAAAAGAACACAAAGAAGGCTAAAAGGGTGAATAAAGGCATCATTTCATTTATGCAGTAAGACTTTACGAGTCTAATTTAGTCGAACCGTTCCGAGTAGGTCACACAAAAATTCAGTATGGAATGGAGGGCTTCGGAAAAATGGACTGAATCCGACCAACTGTTTCGAGGGGTGTGTGGTATTTACGGACTGGATATGGGCACAGTATATGGGCCAATAGCACTCCCGATTTTTGCAAGATGTGTGAGAATGTCGATGAAAGAGACAATAGAACATATTTTTTTATCATTGCCCTATGTTACAGCGACATAGGCTTATATGCCTGGGTAGTAGGTTTTTCAATAGACTTGAGGACATAACTGGTTGCAAACTAGAAGAAATGATAATGAAGGGTATCAGGTGGATGTATGGCCAAAGAGTGTGATAGATCCTGCGTTGTGACATGTTCAGTAAAATATAGAATCTGATGCTGGAGGCCCCCCAAGGAAGTATTCTAGGACCCTTTTTATATATAATATATATACCTCTGATATGCTGATGATACTGATATTCTAGGCATTCATGAAAACCCTCAAGAAGCATCTCGGTTAGAGTGTCCAAAAAACCGGCAAATTTAAAAAACCGGTTTCCAGTTTAACCGAAAAAAAATGTTTTATAAAAAAAACGGTTTAGGTTTTCTCATTCTAAAAAAAACCGGTTGCGGTTTTGTCATTCTAAAAACCGGTTAACCGGTTTTATATTAATTTTTATTTAATATGAAAAATCCCATTTTAAATTTATAGACAATTTTGTTAAAGCAAGTGTTATATGTATAATTAAAAAATAAATGATTTTAATTCCATTCATTTAATTTTTAATTTACATAATTAAAATTTAATCGTTAATCTATTTCAGTTTTGTGGACGCTAATAAGATATATGTTAAGAATTGTGTACTAAATTCCAAAATTTGTCAAATGCAGAAATTTTCTAAAAAATAAATGAATATTTTTAAAAATGTTATCAAAATATTTTTAAGTAATATTTTCAAATAAGCATTACAAAGTATTTCGTTAAAACCGGTTAACCGTCTTAAAAAAACCGGTTTGTCAAAAAATCGAAAAGTTAAAGAAACTCGAAACCGGTCGGTTTTACCAAGATGAAAAAACCGGTTGACCGGTTTTCGGTTTTGGATACACCAATCTCGGTACTTACAAGATCAATTATAGTTCAATTAGAAATATGATTTAGAAAATAACCAACAATCTCTTACGTAACAATCTTGTCGAGATGCGAGGGGGCTTAAGTTCAGTGGATCTGATCTCCTGCGTTTATGTGCGGGCTTTGCCGCATATCAACAAGAGGTCATGAAATTGAAAGATTGTGCGACCAAAGGTTTCCCATATTGTCAAGATATTGGGATGCTGTCAGCCCTACTATTAAGACATATATGTACTACGTGTAATTCGTTCATTGTTTGGTAGGGGTTAACCGTTTGATGGGACGAGATATATGCACTTTTAAGGCCAAGTGGTTGGAGCAGTGCAGAGGGCAGATGGAGAAAAGTGATCGGTATTCGTTTACCTTTAAAGAGAAAAATCGTCTCAAATAGCATTTGCGGCCCTGTAAGTACTATTTTGGGTCTTCTGGAGAGCGTCATGTGGCTGCTGACGCCGGCCCATTAGACTGTAAGAACTGCGAAAGCATTAATAAGTCGTTTCGGTGAGGAAACAGAGGGTGAGGGATGCAGAAGCCCTTAGGTTATCGGTGAGATCTGTAAATGGAAGTAGTGCCATCACCTAGTAATGTACCAGGGTTGAAGAATGCATGAAAACTTCCGGCTGGTTCCCTTAAAGTCCTCCGTAAAAGGGACTTTAAAGGAAACAAATCTGGTAGTGTTCAGCCCTCAACTCGCATAATTGGCGAGTTATACCTAATTATAAAATGCCAAAGCTCTTTGTTGTGATTTGCTTTATTAACATCAATATAATTTTATATACTTTAATGTCATTTTTTCTTTTACAAAGTTAAAATTTACAAAAAAAAGTTATGTACGCGGTTGCTTTTTATTATAAAATTTAAAGTACCCAGCTAAACAAAATTTAAGTTGTTACAGAAGAATGGATATTTTCATAAGTTCTCTAGTACTTATTTACTCAAATTCATCTTAAATAACTTTCTAAATTATAATAAATTTATCATAACCGAACCCATAAAATGGACGAGTATTTAATTTTTTATTTCTTACAATACACATTCATAATAACATTAGAGATATCAAATATTTATGTTTAATATTAACATTTGTATATTGTGTCCATGTTAAAATTTTCGTTAATAAATTTATTTATTACTTTAAAGTAAAAAAAGTTGACAGTGTAGCTAAATGCGAACCATTGCTCGCCAAGGACACGTTAATGTTATAAGCATGCATGTTTCACCTAAAAAGAACCAGTTTATTATCAGTGGCACCCATGTATTTACTACTTCTTTTGCACGTTTCTTTGCTTAGTATTATTTTGAGCAATGCACATGTCATTTGACTGAAAAGTATGGCAATGCTAACAAAATTAATCCATTAGCGAGAAACACAATCATTGGTTAAATCCCGGCTAAATATGTTTCAGGTTTAGTATAACAGCGTATTAAGCTACGTATAACTGACAAATAAGAAACTAGCTCACATACACATAGATACAATAAAGATATTCACGTCGGAAAATGCAAAAATTCTCTTTAGTGTTGACTTTAGAGTTGTGCCGCTCTGAATTAAAGCTTTTGTGTAATTGTTGCAGAAATCATAACTCAAGTTGACGTTAACACATTTTGGAAGATTGTTTATATATATGTTTCAAATGTAAATAGTGTAGAGTTCAGTGTGAAAAATTAAAATAACGGATTTGTAAAAGAGAAAACGGGGTTTTAATGCAGGAATTCCATTTGTAAGAATTGCGGATGGTTAACTGGATTTACACATCAGTTGTAAGACACATTATTACTTATGGTTGTACGGTATGATGGGAGACAATAAAAAAGAGTAGTTATATGAAGATACTCATTAAAACTCAAAGATATGCTTCCATTGGCATAACTGCATGTCAGATTAAAGTGACATACATACTCCCGTACGAATGTATCCTCTTCCACGCAGAGATAGCGATCTGGATAGCCACGGACATGGTAAGGCAAACGTCACAATGCAAATATAAAATAATAGTGGCCACATTCGATTAAGGTGGTGGGTACAGCAGACCTTAACCAAAGACTGCCAACTTAATCTAAAAATATTTCGTCCGTCACTGGCTGGACTAAATAATATTTAGTATATACAAGATATGAAATACTTATTGTTAGTTTATAAAAAAATGAAGATATAAAGAATATGAAAAATATATATATTGAATAGCACCAAAATTAAGCAAATTAATAAATTTAAAATATATGCAAACAAATATTTTACACTAAAAAAGTTTCATGAATATTTCATACTTTTTTTCAAATTAAACAAAAAAAGTAAGAACACATTAAAAGACATTTTCAAAATTTTAAAAGTCAATTATGGTCAACTTAAAAGTATTTGACAAAACTTAATATTTTCAATAAAGCCTCAACCATAGAATAAAGTATACAAATAAGCATTACTGGAATGCTATTCTTTCCTATGGGCCTAACCATAATTGGCTTAAGCCACCTTAAGTTTGATTTTATTAAGTTATGTCAAATACTTAAGTTGCACATAATTGACTGTCAAAATATTTAGCATTTTCTCTTAATGTGTTTTTTTTTTTTTCGAGATAGTTTTTTATTTTAAATTACATATGTTTGTGTGTATTTTCTAAATTTTATAACATATTTAATTCTGGTGCCATTCAAATTTATGGAAATTAAGATCTACTATCCCTCATTAACACAAAGTCTGCTTATGCATTAACTAAGGACTGAGATTGAAAAATTCTTAACACACGTTTTTTATTAAAACTTTTAACCCAAGTATTATTTGATTCTTTTTTTATCAAGTTACCTTTGTAAACCATGTCAGTTATTATGTTTAATGTCAATTATGTTCATTTGATGTTAATCTGATTAAAATGAGTGACCAGAAAAAAGTGCGTACTAAAATTATTAAATATTTTAAACAAAACCCAACTTGGTCCTACAAAAAGTTGGCCAAACAATGAAAGGTCTGCCGTCAAACTGTATTCAATGTTATTCAACAGTACCGGGAGAACTTGTCCGTTGACAGAAAACCTGTTTCAGGTAGAAGAAATGGTTCACATGATGTTTATTATGCCAAAAAAATAGAAAGCATTTTCAAAAGAGTTCCCAACACATCCGGTAGAAAAGCAGCCCAGTTAAAGCCAATGCAGGTTTAAAAGCATTCAAGGCTCAAAAAGTTCCTGACAGGAACGCAGCATTATGTATGACGAAACGTATGTTCTGGCAGATTTTTCGCAGATTCCGGGTCCAAATTTTGATGTTGTTGATGGTCGAGGGAATGTTGAAGAAAAGTTTAGGACCCAAAAGCAGACAAAATTTTCCAAAAAGTTCTTGGTATGGCAAGCAATATGCAGTTGCGGTAAAATAAGCCAAACATTTCTTACAAATGGCTCTATAAATATCGAAATTTACATCAAGGAATGTTTACAAAAGTGGATGCTGCCATTCATAATATTTCTTATTGTGTCCACTTATTTTTGGCCTGATTTGGCATCCTGTCACTATGGTAAGCAAGATCTTGAGTGGTATAAGAACAATAATGTGGTATTTGTACCAAGAGAGGCAAATCCTCCAAACTGCCTGGAGCTAAGGCCAGTGGAGAGATATTGGGCTCTTGTTAAAAGAGAATTGATGAGCACAAAATAGGTGTCCAAAAGTGTGGTAGATTTTAAACGGAGATGGACAACCTGTTCGAACAAAGTGACAGAAATCACTATAAAAACCATAATGGAAGGGTTTCCGAAAAAGATTCAAAATTTCATCACTAGTGATTAGATCTATAAAAATATTTTTTTTTTGTAAATTGTAATAATAATTTCAATCAAATAAAAAAAAATCAAAACTTTAAGTTTAGTGGTTTCATTTTTATTAACATATATGTATGTTAAGAATTTTTCGATCTCAGTCTTTAATAGTTATACGGTCGGTTAACATTATGTTTGTATGAAAACTGTCAGTATAACTATTAGTTAACACATAACCAGACTTCTTGTTAATGGGGGTAAGTCAGCGAAGTCTTTAATGTTAGTCAATTATCAATCTCATAAAATAAATTTAAATAAAAATAAATATTAGCTAAATACTTCTGAAGAAGAGGTGAAGCTTCCCAAGAATTATTTCTAAAGATTAAAATTTAAAATATAATACCAAACCGTAATACCAAACTGGTACGAGAACCAGCAAGAGCTATTTTGTTAAGTACCTGCAGCAATCCCAGCAATAGCTTCAGAAGCGAAATGTTGAACATCAACGTCTGTATCAGCATTTAGTTTTTCTAACGTTTTCTTAACCTGTGAATCAATAACTGTGCTATCAAGATAGGGTGAAATCTTCTGCAGAGTTTTTGCAACGTTAAAGCGGACGTTAGCAACAGGATCTGAAGCCAATAGTAGTACAGTTGGGAGCAACAATTTAGTAGTAATATCAGTTCCGCAAACCTCAGCTAACATGTTTAAACAGAACAGGCAAGTCATTCCTTTAAAAAATAAAAAAAAAATAAAATAATTAAATATTCATACATAGACATAGATACAATAGGTTATTCACGTCGGAAAATGCGAAAATACTTTTTAGTGTTGACTTTAGAGATGTGGCTCTCGGAATTAAATTGCTCTTTTGTAATTGTTGCAGAAATCAGTAAAAAAGTCTTTTAGTTCAGATCTGCACATCTCAAGTTGACACATTTTAGAAGTTTGTTTATATATAATTATTTACGGTCTAATTCATAATAAAACCTTATTGTAGAATTAAAACACAAATTTGTTAACAAGCACTTTAGCTTTATAAACCTTTCATAAAAGTATTGAATTCATAAACGTTTGTTAAAGGCACAATAAGTAATGTACTGTTTTTTGTCTAAGCTGGCAATGCTTCACAGTTATTTCCCCTTTTTCGTTGTTAGTGTTGCTTGCAATTAGGATAAAATATTCGTTAATTCTCTTATTTTCATTGTTTGTTTTTGGTAATAATATATTTTTGAAGATAAAATTTTTATTAAGCTAAAATGTATTAATATACAAACGTTTTTATGTATTTTATTTCAGGTATTATTAAAAGTATTCGAAAATAAACATCACTGTTTATGATTTGTTTTATTAATTTATTTTTATTGTCATTTTATTTTTTAACAAAATTTAATGAATTTCTATAAGGAAACGCATAATTTTAATTCCGGAATGGGTATATTATATTGTGTGGACCTTCTTCCACAATGTTTACACAGTTTATTGCTAAATGGCGTTACAGGTTAAAAGATAATAACAAAAATGGCAATCAAACTCACTTGCGAACCTCATGTAGCTCACTGCCGGAGGAATATGAAACAAAATCATATATTATTATAGTGGAACATATTCCCCAGCGGAGTTAAAATTACGTTTGTCAATTGAAATAGTATAGTCTATTATTGCAAATTTATAAACAAATATCTTTAAAATTCCCTTTTTTACATATAAAATGTAAAAAGAATAGCTTAAAGTAGGTTTAAAGTAGTGTTGAAGCTACAATAAATATTTAAAATTTTTGAATGGTTTATAACAGACGTATAACACTATTAAACGTTTTTGAATACTGTTTTTTGATTTTTTTCTTATTAAAGACTTATAAAGCTGTTTTAAGTTATTATGAATTGGACCGTTTATATACGATTTCAAAAAATTATATTTCCGAATTTGTAAAAGCATTCAAACCAAAATCAGCTGGAACACGGAAATTGTCTATCATATTGGACAAGGACGACCGACCAGCGATGTTTTACAGCATGTATAAGGCTATAATTTTTGCTGTGTTTCATTTGATTTATTAAAAAGTTTACAGCACTTACGTACATGATTAATGGCATTGTATAATTCTACTTCAAGTTCATACTCAGAAATTTCGGTTAATCGACACAAATTAATCGGTTTATTTGTTATTTGAAAATCGGCAATTTTAAATTATTCGAACAGTTAACCGACCAAAATTAATCGGTTAACCGATTGAATACCCTACATATATGTATTTTAAGAATTTTTCGATCTCAGTCCTTAGGAAAATGAAATAAGTCCCAACAAAATGGAAAACTTTAAATTGGACTTTATTTCATTTTTTGGGAAGTTATTTCATTTTTAATAGGGAATTATTTCATTATGAAATAACTCCCAAATAAGCTAAAATGAAAAAGAAAAAATAATAGGAGTTTATTTCATATAAAATATTTTTGGGCTTTATTTCATTTTATTTTTAATAAAAATGATTTGTTGATAATTTTTTAAGAGTTTTGAAACATTTGTTATAACTAAAAAACCTTTCGGATTGACTTAAAATAAATTAGCTTTAGAATTGAACTACAATTATTATTCTTTTGAAAATCTTCGAACTAGTGCCATCAAACTAATTGTTTTGGAGGCAAGCAGCAACTTCTGCAGGGTCCGGAATGCCCAACATAGCTAATCTATTGATAATGCCTATGCCTCTTCGGTATCCAATGACCGTCCATGCGCGGTGAAGAGTCGCATCCTACACGAGGTGTCTCTGTGCTTAAAGCAGAACATGGCGGATTTAGAGCGGACGCTCGAAAAAGGCCGTAATTCCGGATATAATCCGTACCGTGTCCATGGAATGAATGGCACTACGTTAGTGTGTCTCCTAACGGTTGCCTCCGGACAAAGGCATTGTCCGGTTGTATTTTTCCCCATCAGCAACAAGGGGCTCTGTTGTATGATGTTTTGTTCTCACCCCATTAATTATATTTTCGTTTCAGATGACAATAAATTAAATCTATTTTTAAACTTAGAAAAAGCAGAACAGGTCGCTATGGACCTGATTGAACCCGTGGAAGGATCTCATGTTCCTAACACTCTAATTGAAGAAATAGATGATACCTTGGTGTTGGGGGACTCATGTCCCGAATCAACTGCGGTATCTATCCCAACGGATGAAGAAGATGCGATACTGGATCCAACGCCAAACACGCAACCCTATACATCCGCAGATACCGCTGCTACGGAGCACCAGACAATAAGTGTAAACAATAGACCAAAATTATGTGGTCTATTGGACATCGAGGAGATAAGAATATTTTTCCTAAAGCAGATGAAGGAAGTTCGAAATGAGCTGCGTGACCTTAAGATCCCCAGGAAGAGAGGTAGGTCAGACGGCTCAACTCCGGAAAAACCAAACCCTCCTAAGAGAGTAGCAAGTGCAACTACAGATGGTATACATCCTACCAAAAGCACAAACACGATCAAAACTTCTCTACCCTCGTATAGTGATGTGACTCAAATTGCACGGCTGGGGGTAATACCATCCGACTTCCCGAATACGATATGCTCCGATGACAAGTTGGGCTCTATTGAACCGCAATTTGCAGGCTGCACTTTGTATTTAACTGTAAAGGTAACGATTCAGCAATATGCATCAAGGAATATTATCATAAGGTTTTATCGGAAGATGAGGTGCCTAGCAGAGATGTACATGAGTTGATTCGCTTTTTTTTTATATGAATGAAATCACTGCATTTGTTGTGTTTTCAATCATCAACATGAGCTAATTATATTGCTTGCAGTGCTTGCGCTCTCACAATTGATTGCCATTTTCTCAATCATTTATAAATTGCCGTTAGCAATAACAACTCTAAAATGATTACTGTGTTTTGATTTGCATGCAAAGTATTCAAATGATTCACAAAAGCTCGATGATAAGTTGAATGCATAGTACAAAATCAGTGCATTAATTTGTTTTAAATAACTTTTCGCGCGTGGTTTAAGAACTAAATTTCGTCTTATTTTAATACAATAAACTCCGAAATAATAAAAAATATTGAAAATTCTGTTTTTTGTATTGTTAAAAATAGGAATATGCAAGAAAAATCCTTCTAAATAAAATCTTAAATTAATTCAAACATACTCATATATGAGGGTGTATATTAACTCAAAAGGCTCTTCTTATATTCATAGCATTCATATTGATTCGCTGCTTTTGTGAATGGTAAGAGTTTACAGAAAATGCAAGCAATTACATGCATTTTGTAACAAAACATTAGTTTATGTATAGTGATAACTCAGTATTCATTTTTGCAAAATAAAAAATATGTCATTTGAATGGTATTCATGCACATCTCTGGTGCCTAGGACTGAAGTACTTGTAGGATATTTCCCAGAAGCGCCTGAAACACCTAACAACAGGTTTCTATCGCTAGTTCTGGAAGGTCCTGAATCGAGTCAGCAAGGGCAGTATTGCTGAAATCACCTTTGCAATTGACCCAAAATCGGCCTCCAAACTGAAGGAAAAGGACCAACATATTGGCTATGGGTATGGCACAGTGCATATCAGGCCTACAAATAGCCAGCAGGGGGGCGAATGACCCATCCAAGAGGGCAAAAGTGAGTAGCAGACCAGGACAGGTAGTGTCTTGCACGGAGGACAGCAAGTGTACTACATTGCAAACAGACCAAACTTCCAGCTCTAACGTAACGCATAATAAGGAAGTACCCAATTCAACGGGTGCGGTTCGTTAGAACCAAGTGAACAACGCTCCCCACAAAAGGTCCTCTGTTGAGCCCACCTGTTCGAAGAAATGTATTAATTCCTCAGTGAAAAAGTCAAGCTCCGAAACTAAGAAGAGCAACCATGGTAACAGGCCACGAAAGGGTTTTAGTACATCTGCAGAGGAAGCAGCACTACGCAGCAACAATCGTAGTAGGAAGATGGCAGCGCGGTCCAGGAAACAGTAATGTTTCTGACCGTTAGCAAAAGTAAGTCTAAGATGCTCTTGAAGTGCTTACAGGTGAACCTTCACCACGGCAAGGCAGCGTCTGATTTGCTATGCCGAAGGTTCACCAAAGACCTCCTGGATATCTGCTTTGTCCAGGAACCATGGATCAACATGGGGTAATTACGGGTCTCCACTGTGATCATGGTAAGCCAATTTACAACTCGAACGCGACGAGGCCCAGAGCGGCACTCTTTGTCAGGAATGATCTAACATTTTACCTATTTTAGAATTCCTCCTTGGGGATCTTGTAGCAATACGAGCGAATATCCCATCGATAGCAGAGAAACATGAGGAAATCACTGCCTCTGCCTACTTAAAGGCGATAATGCAATACCCTCTTCACCAGAGGTTTCTAAACTGGCCAAATACTGCAAACACAGAAACCTTGAATGGATTATTTGCTGTGATGCCAATGCTCATCATACGGTTTGGGAAGTAAGGACATCAACAAACGAGGTGAGTTTTTACTTGAATTCATTTGCAAGAATAATATTTATATCGCAAACAAGTCTAATAATGTTCCTAAAGGTATGTTCATTAATACCTTTAGGAATATTATTAGACAGAAGGTTTTATATCTCACACTGTCTAGCAATAATATTTCATATCCCATAAAGAATTGGCACGTCTCTGATGATTTGTCAATGTCCGATCATCAATATATCATATTCGACATCGAACGTTCTTTGACGTACGAAGCAAAATTTGGAAACCCCAAAAATACGGACTGGGAACTTTTTCGCTTTCATTTAGGTATTACTGAAAATTTCAACAGGAATTTAATATTTGGCACAATGGGAATTGATTTTGAGGCCAATGAATTAAGTTCGAACATTTGTAATGCCTTCGAACTCAGTTCTCAACTAAAGTCAAGGAGGCCAAAGAGCGATGTACCCTGGTGGCACAATGGTCTTGAGAAACTAAGAGTAGAGGCTAAACATACTGGTTACTGGATCACCTACAAAACGGCTCTCACCGACTACAATAGGGAAATCAGGAGATCAAAAAGATCAACGTAGCGTAGCTACTGCGAGAACATTGATAATCTCCCGGAAGCTATTCGGCTACAAAAGACCTTATCTCGGGATCATACAAATGGTCTCTTTATGCTGAAACGTTCAGATGGTACGTACACTGAGTCACCGGAGAAGACCTGCAAACTCCTGCTGGCTACTCACTTTCATGGTTCACTGCCTTTCAGTCCAACTCCGATTCAAACATGGGTTCCCTCATTATCCATAAGTAATCGCCGGTTGGTAGGTAGAATCTTTGATGAAGAACGGGTAAAGTGGGCGTTATTTAAATTTAGATGATTCAAATCCCCAGGAACAGATGGAATTTGTACATGCTTTCTACAAAAAGGAGGTGACATTATTATCCCTCAACTATCGAGAAATTTCAAGTCAAGTCTACCAGCTTGTCATGTGCCAACGACTTGGCGTGAGGTAAAAGGCTGGGGTCAAATCTGAACAACTGCGAAAGTCGTATAGACCAATTAGTCTCAGCTCGTTTTTCTCGATGGAGAAACTACTCGATAGTTACATAAGGGATACCTATCTTCTGATGAATCCAATACACCGCTTCCAGTTTGCTTATCAACCTGGTAAATATACGGTGACTGTCATTCATCATGTGACGACGCTAATCGAGAATGCCATAGGTGCCAATTACATATCGCTTTGTGCGTTTATTGACATTCAAGGGGCCTTCGACAATACGTCATAAGGTGCTATTGATCTAGCACTGTATAAGGTTATTGAGTTGGAGTTAGGAGGATCATCGAAGACCATTAGGGCAACTAGGGGATGTCTACTAGGGGCGTACTATCGCATCTATTGTAGACTCTAGTTATCAAGGAACGCCTGGAAGAACTTAACAACTTAGGTTTCCGCACATATGGTTACGCCGACGACTTAGTAATTTCTGTTACTGTGTGGGATGACGTAACGATATCGGACTGTAGACTCATAGAGCCTACATTGAATGGCTCATCTATAGGGGTTTCTAAGGAGGTAAAATATCTTGAGGTTACACTCGATAGAACTCTTAGTTGGAACTCTCATTTATCCAACACTATCAAAAAAGCTACTAGGGCAGTATATGCTAAAACCGAAGATGATTTACTGGTCTTTTATTACGGTAATTAGGCCAATAATAACATATGGGCAATTCCACGAGAATGACAACCGACTGAAAAAACAAAAACCCTTGAAACTTTTTTCAATATGATTTGAATAGGAGAAAACCTAGTGTTACTATGTGAAAGTATTCAGAGCTTATTACAACATTTAAAGTGCAAAAATAAAAGTTTAAACTGACTACTATATTCAATTTTAATTTAATTGGTATGTTTTAAGCCAAGATTGCGACGAAAACTGTTGTAAATAGAATAACCATTTGGTTTTAGCATCACTATTAAAGTAACGGTTGTTTCAGTACAATTCAGTAGCAAGTTTTAGCATCACTATTAAAGTAACGGTTGTTTCAGTACAATTCAGTAGCAAGTAAGATGAGAGAATAAATGAGATTTTTCAGTTCTTTTGTAACACTCAACATAAACACACGCGTTTTACTCTAACAACAGGTTATGGGCCTTTGTACACAGTGAAAGTAAAAAAGAACATTTAAATAAACGAGTTTATCATTTCCATTTGAGAAATTGCGTGGTCGCGAAAATTTTGATATTTGGAAGCGTCATGATAAATCGTACTTAGTATTGAAAAGTTGTTGAAGCGGGTTAAAATGAAGGTTCCAGGGTGGTTGACGTAGATATGAATGAACGTGCTTTCGCAGAATTAACGTTGATGATAAAGCCGAATAATTTTGCACATATAGCTAATTCAACAACGGCGAAGGAAGCTTGCCAAGCTTTGATGTGTGCATTTGAGGATACTGATCTGTCTAGAAAAGTTGAATTTGACTCAATGGAAGAGTACGTCAACATAATGGTGATGACTTCCTTAAAGGTTAAGAATACCGGACTAAATATTAATGATGAGCTGGTTGCATCCTTGATGTTGGCAGGTCTGCCGGAGGATTTTCGTTCACTTGTTTTGCCTGTTGAGAATTCTAAAACAAAATTAACTGTGGACATGGTGAAGAATTTGCTTTTACAAGATGCAAAATTCGATAACCCTATAAAAAGGGAGGAGAATGCATTAGTTTCATATGGAAAATATCAAAAGCCAAACAAGTTCAAGTGTCATGGTTGTAAAAAGGAAGGTCACTTTATAAAAAATTGTCCAAACGTTCAAAATGCAAACTCAAATAGTAACGGATCAAAGCAGCAGAAAAAAAGTCGAGCGAAATCTGTATGATGTACGAAATGATATACAAAATAATAGCATAGGAGGACAAAATATTTCAGATAAAGATAACCACCTCTGACTTGAAAACTTTGACAGCTCGTAACTTTGGCAGATTTCGTAATATTGGCAGATTTCTATGAATTTTACTTTGTTATAACGCAAAAAAAAAATAAAGAAAGGCGATCAGATTTTGTAAAAATTGTAAAATTTTCAGTTGCATATTATAATAAAAATTTCAAACTTATTTTTTCTATTTTTCATAAAAAACGTAACAATCTTTTTAAATTTAAAAAGTACCACAAAAAAATAATCAATTTAAAAATATCTTTTAACGAAAAATAGAAAACATCATTTTGAAAAAATAAATATTACAATAGTATAATTTGTATGCAATTGAATAAAATGCTACTGAAAATTTTACCATACAAAATCTGCTCCGCTGCCCACGTTTTTGAGCTTGCAATTAAATGTCAGGTTAATTAAAAAAAATTAAGTTTATTATAATTTGTAAAGAAATTTGAAAAACTCGATCTGACATTTTTTCGACCATTGCAGGATACAGGTTTATTTGGATTCAAAAATTTATTATTAGTGATTTTTGAAGTTTTTTATGAAATATGTAAAAATATTACACATTTTTTTTTTTTTTAAATCATTGACTAAAATTTAAAACAATTATTTAAGAGGATATTTAAACAAAAATTTTAAAAATGCTTTATAAAAAGGAAAAATTCATTGAAATCATTGATTAAAATTTAAAACAATTATTTAAGAGGATATTTAAATAAAATAAAAAAATGCTTTAAAAAAAAAGAAACATTTATTGAAAACTCTCAATATTTTACAAATTACGAGCTATACAAAGTTATGCAAATTAGAGGTGGTCGGTCAACTATAACACCTTGTATCCTAGCTTTTGTGGTGCTTACTAATTTAATTTTCTGAAAATTATGTACTGAATTATTACCAGTTTTTTTTTTCGAAATTTCGCACAAATACTACAACAACATAAATAATAATATTGTTGGTATTTTTGTGCGCATGGGTAAAAAATAGAGACGAGAATTACTCTAATACATTTTTTTGAACTTTTTATCCCGACCTATTGTAATATACAATATGTAGTAATAGCATAATAAGAGTAATATCTATGTCTTCAAAACGAAATCAAAATTGAAGTTGTATATTGTGTAGTTTTGTGAAATGTTTACGTTTCTTACATTTTCTGTAAGAAAATGTAGTAAAAATTATTGAAATCGTAATTAATATTTTTTTTCTCAATTTTCTTTAGTATATGACGATATTTGATTAAACTCCACATATGAAATATGACAAGGCATTTATAGCTCCTTCATTCATACATATATGGCATAGTGAAATATGAAACCTTTGAATTGGCCTAATGTAAAATGTACGCGAACATTTCAACAACAAATTCTGGATGAAATAAATACCTGTACTTTTTAATTAATACTAGCATAAATACAGACTATAATGCAGTATGTTCCATATATGTAGTCCTTTGAAAGTTCCTAGTGAAAAACTCTATTTAAAAAAAAAAAATTCACACGGTATATATGTCATAACCCTAGAAAGATAATCGTATTCTGACATACGTTAAAGACAATCGTAAAATTTACGAATGGATTTGGTAAAGCTAAATTGTGGCGTTTTGTTGATTAATTTTAAATAAACTAATGTTGATTACTTTTTTCAATATAGCTGGAGTAAACACATCCGAGTTTTACATATGTTTATATACCCATTAAAAATTTTGTGAATTTGACTGAAAAACGAGACGTTAGCGGTTCTACACCAGTTGAAGCCATTTTTTGTTCAGATTATATTAATTTATAAGTTAATGTTAAAACCATTGTTAACTTACAATAAAATAACTCGTACATGGAGTAGTGAGTTAGCAGCTTGACTAAAACACAAGCAAATAATGTGTCGGTTCGAATCCCGCACGAGGCAATATTTTTCTGTTTTTTTAGCTACATATTCCTGTTGTGAATATTACTACTTATAACTGAGCTGAATGTAAGTACATTTATAAGTAGGACCAATAAATTTTTTTAAATCTCGAACAAATACAAGTAATTTTCAGTTTGCTCCAATATTTTTTGCTCGTATATTTATTATCAGAAAAAAACTAAAGCAAAAGAACAACTTCAGTATATTCAGTAAAATATTTTCAAAGAGTATGCGTAAATTTTACACCGATTATCTTTACAGGGTTAAACGAAATATAATTATATAAAATTTTAATTGTTGTCTTTGCATTTTGCTTTGTGTAAAAAAATAAAAAATAACTAGAATCCAATTGAATATTCGTTTTCGGATCATGCTGAAAATCGGCCTAATACTAGTGTTCAGTTTTTTACTTAGTTAGCCATGATGCATCAAATCTATATAGTGGTTATTCAAGCCCATTTTTGCTGTTGACCTGTGTAATCTGTTTTTATTGTTTTTTTTTTTTATTTACACATTTTTAATATTTTATTTATTTATTTGGTACTATTTCAATTTACTATTTGAAAGTATTTTACTTTCACTTTTCTATTTGAAAATGGAAACATTTTTGAGTTTTCATTTTCGTACGAATTTGATATCTGCGACACACCTCTACATATTTAATATGTTTTTGTAGATGTTCACAATTTCCCAGGGTTAAAAATAGGGACGTGAATACTTTTAATATCTTAAGCTATAACTTACTGTGCAAATAGTTTTTATTACGAGACATCACTAAGATCATTGGAATAATGGCTTGCTCTGCCCATTGTGCACCAAATTGTTCAACCAATTTCTTCATGTTCAAAGTTGCAGCTTCACGTATAGCATATACATGATCATTTAGCCAACCCATACATAGTCCACGTAATTTTTGATCGAAGAACTCTTGTCCTAATTGTCCAGCAAGAGCTGGCATATACTCAATAATTGCTAAACGCACACGCCATTTTGAATCCTCAGCAAGCTCAACAATAGCTGGTAATAGAGACTACGGAAAAAATAATTAAACGTAAACTAATATATGCATGTACATTAGAGAGATAATCGATTCACAAAGAACACTTTTTGTACCCCTCGGAAAATATTAGGATAACAATTTTTTGTGGTATTGAATTTCATTCCAGGAATCTATAAATGGGAGAATATAGTGTGTGAAAGCTCTTCCGAAAGGGCATCGGAAAATAAATAAAAGATGACCATATATACTCCTAGAAATTTTACAATATTTACAAAAACTGGGCAGGGCAGTACATAAGTATGTAAATACATTTTTTTGTTTACAAATTTCAAAAATAGCGATACCTGTCGTACCTCGAATATTATATTTTTTTGAATATCGATGCTCCCGTCATCTTAAAATCATATGCTGAAAATTTGGCCAAAATCGGATGCCGGTTTTTATTTGAAGTTTCAAGTTTTGGATCACATAGTTGCAATATTTTCAAAAACATTAAAAAAATTAAATGTTGAAAAAAATCCAACTAAAAATAGTTTTTGTTTGGAATGTGCAATTAATTGAATAATCAAACATTTTGATTAATCAATATACAGATTAATCGATTAATTATCATTTCTAATTAACCAAAACTATGATAAATCAATTTTAATTTTAATATTTTTCTTTAAAAAAATAAACAAAACTTAAACAAAATTCAAATAATTTATAATAATTTGAATAATTCAAATTTCTAACTAATCAATTATTCTTTAATTTGAACAAATAAAATTATTCAATTAATATGAACAAGGTGTATTCATAAGGTGAAGTTACGAACACAGCTGATTTTTATTTATTTGTTTATGTTGTGTTTGAGATTGTCAAACATTCTTTATATTTTTTGTTGTCATTAAAATAAAATATTTTAAATAGAAAAATTAAAAAATTTTTAATTTTGTAAATTGTGTTTTAAACAAAGAATTGTGTAAAAAAAATTAAAGAAAATACATAAAACACTAAAATCGGTTGAATAGTAGTGAAATTTAATCCTCAAAATTCCAATGGATGACCAAAATAACTTAATTTTTGTTTGTTTGTACAGTTTTCATGTGCCACAACATATTTTGACATTGGCCGTAATTTGACAATAAACAAATATTCTCTTTGTTCTAATTGATGCCGAGACGCAGCCAATCTTGAAAGTATATTTCGACCACTCTAATGTACATATGTATATAAATATAATGAATTTTCTTACTTGTGACAATTGCTGGATTCCAATGACATCATTAACACAATCAAGATTGGAAATAATATTTAAACGCACTTCTGGACATTCATCTTTCAACTGAATGAGGAATAAAGGCAATAAATGTTCTACAGTGTTGTAGGCCCCAAGCATTGGGCTTAATCCCATTATAACTGAAGCCAACGCAGACTTAACATGTGGATTGGGATCTGATACTAAATCGCGGACATATGGTAGAATTGAAGTCATTATAATGTGTACTTGGTTAGCCTTGTCTAAATTGGCACAAAAGTCTTTGACTTTAGTAGCTACCGCTGCACGAACCTCAGCCTCGGCGTCTTTAAGTAAATACTGGAATGGGATAACAAATATATCTAAATATACATATAATATAAAAAATGTATTTATTTTTTACTTGAAATGCGGGCACCAAGTCAACTCGTGTTATCTCAGGTCCTACTGCTTTTTGCAAGTCAACAAATTTTTCAGCAACCATATACCGAACACGCCATGAAGAGTCACTAGCACATTGACGTAATGTAGGCAAAACTAACTATAAATATAATAATATATTACAATTTTATATATTTCAATAATAATATATATGTTGATAAGGCTGATTCTCAGTTAAACCTGGATTATGTACTAAATAAACAATAAGTGAGAAACACAATTTTTAGTTTAATCTAGGTTTAAACAAAGAATGTAGATTATCTTTATCCCAAAAACTAGCTCTAGTGGTGTTCCTAAGTCATTGACACTCTTCTCTTTTTAATTTACATTACTGTATACATATCTACAGTGGTATTGAAGCACCAGAGTAGATATCTAGAACTTGAGGCGTATAAAATTAATTTTTTACCGGATTGTGATATATATTTTTGGCTTTATTTTCTTATTATTACTCCACATTTGAGAGATAATTTTTTGGTAAGTATTTGAAGAGGTTTTAATTTTCAAAGAGTACATTCAAACGGAATATACTAGATTTTTTAAAAAGAGATAAATAATATTAATGACAAATCATTGAGTAATGTTTTTCGAGTATTTGTAAATTTTTTTAAAAACTCAATAAAGCAAATGCTCAAATTACTATTTATTATTTAATTGTAAAAATATTTGTTCAGTTCACAAAATACCTTGTATGGAGTGTATTATTGTATTAAAATACAAGTGTTAGATTGTTATTGGAAATTTTCATATAAATACATTTTTATTTTATGTTTTTAAAAAATTGTATTGGTTTGCGTGCTATCAATGTAATGTAAATGCCAGTTGTTGAGAAGTCAAATATTAACATCTCAAAATTAAAGTTTTTGACGTTTATAATACAAAATGCATTAATATACATTGGCTGTTCACAAACAAATACACAAAAAATATATTTAATACAAGATACACGATACAGATAGTTGTGAATTAAGAAATTGTATTAATCGTACATGGCCCTAAAGAATGAAATGAAAAACAAAATGTTATAACAAACTCTGGATTACTGACATGTTCCACATCTTCTTGAGGCAATAACTGCGCAATGCTAACGCATGCTTCCACTGCAAGAAGTCGAACGGAATCCTAAAATGATTGGCATTAGTTATGAATTTAAATAATATATAAAATAATAACACTGCAAATTACCTGATCATCTTGTGCCAATTGAACAAAATTTGGTATAAGATCTGACTTTAGATATTCAATCTCGACGACCTTTGCAAACTCTCCAAGTTTACTAGCAGCTGCTCTGCGTACCATTGGTGTTTCATCTTGACATAATTTACGAAAGTTTGCACGTAACTCAGCTTTAACTGCTTGCGATACTCTTGGGTAGCATACGGAAAACAATCCACATGCAGAAGTACGGGAAGTGAACCAATCTCCAGAAACCAAGCGTTGTAGAGTTGGTACAACATGAATCTCAAGATCCTGAGCGCTGTGTTCAGCAGCTACAGTACGCAAAGATTCAACCGCTTTGTCACGCACAACGGTTTCCTCAACGGTAGCCAAACTTTCAAGTGGTGGTATTAAATACATGGCGTATTCAGGACCACCAACTAAACCTAACAATAATTAGATTAGAAGGTTAGAAATGCAATAAATTCTAATGTGTGTGAAGATAAATTTAAATTTAACTATCACAAACACCACTTTTTAATCACAGCCAATTTTGCAGTTAAGAGAGCACTGTTAACAGTCATAGTACTTAAATTGTAATAACAAATTTATATCTTAAATATTTGAAATAATTTCAGAATAAGAAAAAATATATATACATATTTAAAAAAGTTATTGATTTTAAATAATACAGGGAAATTTTAACTGGGGGTTACTCTCTATTGCGATGCGAAAGCAAGTTCGATGTGAAAAGTAAATGCGATAAGAATACAATCTGGTACCCTGCATCGTCTACGCAAATGATTTCTCAAAAAGAAGCAAAATAAACAATAACAAAGAATGACAAAAAAAAAATTTCAAAACTTGTAAATAAAAATATTTTAAACAAATTTTTTGTGCGATGCGAAAACGCAATAAAGGGTACCAATTGTTCAATTATTCTCAATTTTTCTTTCGCATCGCATAGAGAGTAACCCCCTGATCTTAAGATCAGGATACCAAAAACTGTATGGCTATTTTGGAAATTAGGGAACTGGCTCGGATATAACACTATATTGAAATGGTGGCCCAAGGGTCACTGAATGGAACTATAATAGTGGGATATCTGAAATAATTATGGGATTCCAATAAATTTGAGTTTGGAGAGGAGAGCTTTGTGGCCATTAGGAAATTCGAAAAACGGATCGGATACGACACTATATGGAAATGGTAGTCTAAGAGTCACTGAATGGAGAGGAGAGCTTTGTGGCCATTATGGATATTCGGAAAACGGATCGGATACGACACTATATGGAAATGGTAGTCTAAGAGTCACTGAATGGAATGAATCTGAAATAATACTGGGATTCCAATAAATTTGAGTTTGTTTTAAAAAAATCTTGAGAGTTTTCATAATTTTTGAGCTATTGTCATGATACTAGACATTGTTTATCTATTGTTTACATGTAAATAATGTAAAGAATTGTTATTTTCAATATTCTAAGCATTTTACCTGATTTTATAACAATTGAATAGCAATTGCCTTTTCTTTTCAATTGTTTACAACATGTAAACTTAAGGTCAATAATGAATGTAAACAATTGATATTAAAGCAGATTTATTCAATTTTTATAAGTGTTGACATATATTCATTAAAAAATACATTGTTTACATATTGTTGACATAATGTAAACAATTAGTTTTTTTTAATATTATATGGTTTTATAACAATTGAAAAGCAATTATTAGAAATGTTCAATTGTTTACATGATGAAAACATAATTTTATTACATTTATAAGAAATATTCAATTCAAAAAAATGGAAAACTACATTCTGATTTTGTTACTCTTGATTATAGTTTGTTGAAAACATAACTTTTGGTGTAATTTTTTTCTTGTGTTTGTTGTAACCAAGTGTAAAAAAATCAGAGTGTAATTTTCCAGTTTTTAAGGACAAAAATAAGAGTTTAAATTAATTTTACCGTAATTAAAACAATAAAGTGGTTTTCAGTTTTCCATTTATTACATTAAACGCCAAAAATAACATTTTGTAAAAAATAATTTATAAACAAAAATATTTTTTTCTTTCTAAACCGACGAACATAGCTAGATCGTATTAAAGTTTCATTAGGACCCAATACATTTATACCAAACAAATGTCTTTGTTAATATATCGACGGCGTTTATCCAAAATGATTTATCTGCAGATTTTGTAAAAATGAGTTTTTGATGCCAAACTATTCCCTGTGAAGCACTTTTCCTATGGTATGAATTTCTGATCAAAATGTTTATTTGTTTGCGACTTTTTCAAATTTTTTGTTTGGTTTATCTACACACACATATTTTTTTGAAGGCAAACTGGTTTACCTACACTGTATTTGCGACAATTTTATAGCAGTCGTATATTAAAAATCTGTAAGAACGTAATTATTTTAAAACGAATTCAACTTTTCTGATGAAGATTAATACGCTGATTTGAAATATGTTTTCAAAATGTTTCTATCTTCACACAGTTTAACAAAAAAAAGTTCGATAATTGGGATGGGAGTTTATTACTTTAGCAAAAATATTATAAGTTGACATAGTGTGGATATAGTATGTAAATACATGTGACATTTTTGTCCTCAAATTTAATTTGTGAATATTTTAAATACAAATCGGTTGTGCTAAAAAATCTTATCGCTGAACATCACTTTGCGATATTCGGACATGTAGAATGTCAAAATGCACACAAAAATTACAATTTCCCCTATTTATTTATGAAAAACGGGATTTCTTAAATCCCGAAGCCCGGGATTTTTTAATTTTAAATCCCGATATTTTCGGGATTTTTTAAAAACATTTTACAAAACATTTATTTTGATAGATATCCCACTCGCATCCCACTAAGCGACCAAAAAGGTTTTAAAGGAAAAGACCTAAGCTTTTTTTTGAGAAAAAAAAATAAATAAAAAAAGGGTTCATTTTGGAAAAAAAAGTCAAAAAAGTTTTTGATTTTGCAAAAAAAAAGTAAAAAATTTTATGTCTTGAGTTACAAAACATTTTTTTGATAGATATCCCACTCGCATCCCACTAAGCGACAAAAAAGGTGTTAAAGGAAAACACATAAGCTTTCTTTTGAGCAAAAAAAAAATTAAAAAATGGGTCCATTTTTTTAAAAAAAGTCAACAAAGTTTTTGATTTTGCAAAAAAAAAGTCAAAAATTTTATATCTTGAGTGACAAAATATTTTTTTGTTAGATATCCCACTCGCATCCCACTAAGCGACCATATAGGTCGCTTAGGAAAAGACCTGAGCTTTCATTTCATTTCATTTATTCATTTATTTCCGTAATATTAAGCCTAAATGGCCAAAATAACAATATTACATAGTAATAACACCTGAGGTGAAACAATAATAAACTAATTACAAAATATTAGTTAAATATAAATTAATATATATTTTTAATATATACAGTTAAAGATTCGTGGCTCCCCAGCCGTAATAACATATAGATTGGAAAATTAAAATAAACCTAAATAGGTCCCATCAGTGGCAAACTGTAAGTGTATTTAAAATAGCAAGTAAATCATCAATGAGTAGCACTAGATAAAAATTCCAAAATTTTTAAACGAAACACATTATTAGATTGCGAAAAAATACGCAAGGAATAAGGTAAAATATTCCACTGCCTAGCAATTCTCACAACAAATGATTTGTCAAAGAAAGAAGTAGAAATTTTGGGTATACAAATTTGTGGATTTCTAATGGATCGTGAGAATGTAAATAATCTATACAGTACAAGTGGTCTTTCAAATTTGATTATATTATAAAATAGAATCATATTTCGATATTTAACAAAGTCATCAAAAGAACATCCAATAAAACGATGAACAAAATTTGAAATGTGTTCACTACGCTTAACATTATAAACAAACCGGACAACAGAATTAAATATACCTTTAATCCTTCTAAAACGTATTGAGCCAGTGCCTGAGTAAACCTCAAGACCATATAAAATCAAAGACAGTAATAATGAATGAGCCATACTATACCTAATACGTAATGGCAAATACATGTTAGACGAGTATATCTTACGCAGAATACCAACCACCTTACAGTGCAATACATCGATGTGATAGTCAAAGGATAGTTTACTGTCCAGGTATACTCCAAGACACTTTATATGATCAACCAGTTCTACACCAACATTGTTCAATACAATTTCAATTTCAGGAAAAAAAACGGGCAGTTGGCCCAAACATAATAGCCTTCGTTTTAGAGGGATATAGTGCCAATGAGTTTGAAGAAGTCCATTCAAGAACCCGATCCAGACAGAAGTTAATGTTACTTTGTAAAACATCCGATGAGTCCAAATCACTTCTGAATAACAAAAAAACATCATCAGCATAAATAAAAGTTTTGCATAAGGAGGAATCAATAAAAATGGGAAGATTATTAACATATAATATAAAAAAAAATAAAAATAAAAAGGGCCCATTTTGAAAAAGAAAAAGTCAAAAATGTTTTTGATTTTTTTTTTTTTTTAAAAGTCAAAAATGTTTTTGATTTTTTTTTTTTTTTTTAAAGTCAAAAATATTTTATTTATTTTTTTTAATTTTTTTTCGGAAGATTGCATAAATAGCTATCTAAACTATTTGGGCCACATTTTGCTAAGAACAATAGGTAATAAGTTATATGGATAAGAAAAAACACCTGTTTGACCAAAATGTAAAATTTTGATCTCCTCTAACTCAGAGAGTTCTTGACCGATCTTGTTGAAAAATTGTGTCCGAATTACTATCCAATAGACATTGGTGCAAATTTCATCCCGATCGGAAGACATCGATTTCAAAAGTTGGTTCACTTGACGTGAAATGCCCCATATACGTATCTTTTTTATAATTTTCGGGATTTAAATTTTCCCTAAAATCCCAAAACCCCGGGATTTTTAAAAATCAGTCCCGATTAGCATCTCTAGTTACCATATCAATGAAACGCAAAGATAACAAATTAAAGCGAATGAAAAGTGATTCATATTTAGGAATATCACGAAACGATGTCAAACAATCTACTCCAAGGCTTAAAAGACGTATATGCCAAACTTGTACATCGAAAACATGCCTCAAAGTACAAAATAGATATTGTCAACATTTTGATAGTGTTGCAAGACAGGGTATATTTGAGAGGTTATGGAATTCGACTTGGGAAGATAAAAAGGTGTTTGTTCAAGATCATGTGACTGTTTCAAATAAACAGCGAGAAACTACAACAAATTCTAAAAGGCAACTTACAACAAGAAGACAAAAAATTGCAGGTATGTCAGAGGATGTTTCGCACGATTCTTGTCATCCCTTATTCAACGCTAAGGTGTTGGATAATGATTAAGAAGTTCGAAACAAAATCTGATTGGCGGCGCCAATCTCATGTAAATATACACCTTAAAGAATTTATAGACTACTGTCGAGGAAGCAGCTCCAAAATTTTCGTAGCTTCTACATTTGAAACTAAATCCGATATTTCCTATGTCTTAAAATGTAATAATAAGCAAGTGCAACCGGTTTCAATGTTTACTATTAAAAATTATTTTAAAGAAAAGAACTTAGCTTTATTTGTGCATCGAAAAGATTAATGTGATATATGTATTGATTTCAAAGTTAAGCAGATTTCAGCTGAATTATATAATGAAAACATTTTAAAAAAAGAACAAGCTCGACATGAGAAACAAAATGATAAAAATAAAGGTTCCCAAAACTTGTGTCATCTTTTTACAATGGACGTTCAGCATCAAACTATGTCCCAATATAAACGCATCTGCCATTTATTATAAACAACGCTTGCAGGTTCACAATTTCACAGCATATAATCTTTCATCGCATCAGTGCACTAATTATTGGTGGAGCGAAACTAACGGTGATCTTTCAGCATCCACATTTAAGGGATGATTTGCCTATGGTTGCGGCTTCCAAAATCGGAACCATTTTCTCGCAAATTCCTTGTCTAATTTGTCAATAGAAAACAAACAAATTATTGAGAAAAAATATCTGGAAAAGGGACACACTCAAATGGAATGTGACAGTGCACAGAACCAATCCATATATATACCTCATGATTATATTAATGTGGCAAAAAAAAATAACCAAACCTTTTGATACCGAATACTTAGAATACAATTTTTCTAAAACTTCAATGATGAAAATATTATACGCTTTTCCAGTATTCGTCCTGGACGAACTAAGAATGACCCAACTGTTTCAAAACTAAAATCACTTTTATATTTACCGAATGGTAGTGTAAAAAACAAAGTCAGTTTTAATGAGTACAAAGATCTTCCAATACGAATGAAAAAATACCCAGGATATATAGAACCACAATTACTTCATCAAGAATATCTTCCAATATCCACCAGTAAATGGAAACATCTACAGGAATTGAAATATGTGATACCTAATGAATATCATTCTTTCTATGATAATCTTCATTCAAAATAAATTTAATTTATTTAATAAATAATAATAAAAATACTAACATTAACCATACAGATAATTATTTGGACCTGAAGTAAGTATTTAAAAGTGAAAAACAACAGTCACCCCTATTCTGCATTTCGATTCGAATCGTAATTTTCTCCGTTTGACAACTTTGGTATTCTGCGTTCCGTTTCGTTTCAGTTTTTTTTTTCGATTTTAGATATTCTGCATTTCGATCGTAGTTACGTTTTTCAACAACTAATTTTGTTTTGGGTTTAGCAAAAATTGAAATTTTAAAAAATGTAAGTATAAAATGCAATATATATTTCGTTAATTATATATTTTATTTGTTTTAAATAAATTTCAAATTGTATCCACTGAGAACAAAGCTTTGACTGCATTATGCCAAGAAAAGAAGACAGGGACTTTGACACTGTGGATTGAGCCATTCCAACAATAAAATCTGTACCAACTCCGTGTTGGTAGCTTCCTTCAACGAAGAATCTCAAGGCAGCTACAACTTGGTTAAGCGGTGTTAAAGATGTTAATGTATTTGACCGCGCATCTTGTATAAAAGTGTCTAATACATAATTAATTTATTTAGCCTATAATACTTAAATAATTATTTCACATAGTAACAATTAAAACAAATATCTTACAATTGATCACTCATCTCGAATGGTTTGCTGCAACTGTCTCTCAATTTCCGCTTTTCAAGCCTTAGATCTGTATTCGGGAGCACGTTGTTCTCCTCTTCCAACAACACCGCTGCTGCTATGAATTCCATTTCTTCTGAAAATTAAAACAAATAAACTTTATTCTTCTTTTACATATATGTATAAACAAATAATATATCACCTCAAGCTCTACAGGATTCTTCACACTGTAATAGTTAAATTCTTTTTTCTTTATGTTCAATCTTATGTTGTTTTTATTTAATTTATGTTTTTAATTTTAATTTATTTAATTTATCAGTTTTTTTGCACAAAATAATTTTGATTTATAAAATGCTTACAGTTTTCTTATTTTTTCTGTTTCTTTTTCATGCGTTTCATAGTAAAACAGCTAGATTGAACATACCCTTCTCTTCTTATTTTTCTTTCGATTCAGTTTTTTGTTGGAATACCATTTTTCGATTTGTGCGTAACTGAAAGCGGGAACGTAATCGAAATGCAGAATAAAAGTTTTACTTCATACTATTCATAAATTTTTGAAATATTAATATCGAAAAATGTATAAGACAAAATGGTTTATCTACCGTAAAAATGCGAATAACGGGTTTTATTTTATAATTTATATTTTAGGGAGTTAGTAGAAGCCTATCAATCATATTATAGAAGATCGATTTGTTAAATACTCACTAGTTTTTTGCTTCTCCTGAACAATCAGGGTTTTGTAGATAAACCATTTTGGATAAATGCCATCGATATATACAAATTAAATGGTCAATCTATGCAATCGCATCACTTGCGAACGGCTGGAGCGATTTAGTTCAAAAAACTAAATTTTACTACCTTATTTCCACTTCTCATTTTTCTTAATAAGATAAATTGTTAGACGAACTTGTAGAGCTAACAATAAAGCCTCCTTGTCACTACTTAATTTTTTACTTAACCTACACTTAAACTTTAGAAAGTTCATAATTAGTGGTATATAAAATACAAATCATTAGTAAATAGCTAGTATATAATATTGTGGGATCTATAAACAATATCCGATGTCTGGTTGTGGGTAAAAAAAACTCAAAAACAATATTTTTTAAGTCTAACAAAAACAAAACGCATTGATAATGTTCTTTCAGCTTGTTCCATAAACAGGATGTAATTGTCGTATAATTGTGTCAGCTAGTATATAATATTGTGGGATCGATAATCAATATCCGCTGTCTGGTTGTTGTTAAAAAACTCAAAAGCAATATTTTTGTAAGTCTAACAAAAATAAACACGTTGTAAATGTTCTTTCGGCTTGTTCTATAAACAGGATGTAATTGTCGTATAATTGTGTAGATTTTCGTAGAATAATTTCCAAAATGGCTACAAATCCTCTCCAGATTTATTTTTTCAAAGTAATCCTCTTCTTAAGATCAGTTCAAATTTCATTATATTATTTGAAATCAATTATTTTGTTTGAAACATATATGTTTTGTTATAAATTTGCTCATTACAGTTCAAGTATTATGGCTGTTAAGTGATTTAATTAATTTAAATTTATATTCACACACATTAAATGTTAATATAAAATAAAAACAGTACTTACTTGTAAAATTGCCCAATTGATCAGCTAATGCCAATAATACCTCATCCTCGTCATAAATTGTTTCAGTTAAAAATGGAATCAATTCGGATCGGGTTCGTTCTTCTCCAAGAGCTAGTGCAATAGTAGAAAGCTTCTTAATGGAATTCAACCGTAGCTGGAATAAATAAAAAATAAATAAGACAATGGCAACAATGTAACAAGTTTTATATATTATTAAGTTAAAAACGAACAACGTACTCTTTCAAATGTATTGAAATATCGCAATGATTTAATATTACGTATGTTGATGTTGTAATTATGCGAAAGTTCGCATTTTTGGAATAATAAAATAAAGAATAACAATGGGAAAAAAATTAATAAAATAAAATTGTACTTCTAAGGATATCAATTTAATGAACTTGAGCCTGAATAATTAATTATAATAATCAACATAAAAAAAAGTGACTGAGAAACAGAATCAACATTGAAGAAACAAAACTAATAAACATATAAAACAACAATTGCTTCATTGTTAGCTGACAGCTGACTAAGGCAAAACAAAACAAGTAATATTGCTAAAGAATACAACGCTGAAAAAGCTCGTAAACTTCGTCTAACTCAATCGAAGTAAAAGCAGATGTAAGATTAAAGAAAGCTTTCATAATAATTCCTTTATTCTATTTCTGTAAAACTGGTGAGTTAAATAGATGATGTTTACAAGTGAAACTTACACCGACACAAAAGAATGCTGATGAGGGGGTGGTGGCTAACGCCGAAAATGCATTCCATTCTGCCGTGTGTCTAAATATAACTTTTTCAGTATTCTTTAAAATTATGAAAAAATTTAATCAAACAAAATTGTATTTCTAAGGAAATCAATTTAATGAATAATTAATTATGATAACATAAAAAAAATAAAAAATTCGACAAAATAACCACTAATATTAATATAATATTTTTGAGTAAATTTAGTTTGTAATGTGCTAAAACTCCCAAAGTTTATTTTTTTCAAATAAATTAATTTAAAAATTAAATGTATTGTGGGGTGAGGATAAGGCCAGCTCATCAGGAAACTTTTCGATCCATAAAAATATGTATTCGCATTATTAATCCTTCTATTTTTTAATATTTATTTATTTAATCCAAGTAATATAAAAAGTCTATAAGGCCAATAAATATATATTCCTAAATACAATTCAACATAATTATTATAAATAACAATACACACTCAAATTAATATTAATAAATTAATAATAAAAAAATGGCTGCCCAGCCGAAGAAGAAGAATGAAGATAAAAAATAATCTGAAAAAACAACATGGCGACTATAGAAACAAAAAAAAAATAAGTTTTTCGTTTTTAATTAAAAATCCAAAATATAAAAATAAAAAATTAAAAAGTGTAATATCATTAAAAAAAATAAATGAGCAAAAAGTTAATGTGAAGTAAGATGTGCTAATAATTTTAAACGGAATGCTTTATTTGAATATGAAAATATACGTAGGTCAAGTGGCAAGTAATTCCAACAATGGGTAATTCTAACAATAAATGAACGTTCAAAATGAGAACACCTAATTCTAGAAATTACAATTCAGGGGGTTCTCCAGAATGAGAAAAAGAAAACTCTGAGCAAAGTAAAAAAGGCAAACCAAATTTAATAACCCTAAAGAAAAAAGCCAGTTACGATAAGAAATAAATTCCTTAAAACTACATACCAAAAATCGTTTCACATATTCTGAAATAAGAGTCCATCTACGAATACCATAGACATAACGCACGATAGAGTTTACAATTCGATTAGCCTAGTGTAATTAAAAGCTGTAGTACCAGCAGAAATTTCCAAAGCATAAAGAATATGTGGCATCAACAGAGCATAAGCTAACTTGTATTTAATATATACTGGTAAATAAATGTTATTTGAATATATATTACGCAAAATACCCAAAACTGTGTCATGTACATGATCTATGTGCCTTTCAAACGAAAGGCGATGATCAACATACACACCTAAGCATCTAAGAGGATCCACAAACAGTATTCTATTAGCACCAATGATAATATTAATATCAGAAATATAATTTTTTAAAAAACATTGCCTTGGTTTTTGAAGAATTAATATGTAATGAGTTGACAGATGCCCAGTGCAAAAACGTCGAAGAATAAAATTAATGTTGGACTCTAAAACATCTCCATTACAACGATCCGTGCTAAATAAAAGAAAAATAGTATCTGCAAACACCAGTGTCAATATATTCAGGGATATCATTAACATACATGATAAATTTAAATTTATTTAGCACAGACATAAACCAATTTTTTTAGCCCTGCCCATTTTACAGTTAACAGAGCTCTGTTAATCACTTAACAGTCATAATACTTTAAGATCTAGTTTCTTACTTATAAGTTAAACGTAGCTTAACACGCTGTTATATTAAACCTGAAATATATTTAGCCGGGATTTGACCAATGATTGTGTTTCTCACTAATGGATTAATTTTGTTACCATTGACATACTGTTCAGTTAAATCACATGTGCATTCCTCAAAAATGTTCATATAAATATGGCAATACTTTAAATTTTATAAGAAAAAGCAACCGCGTACATAACTTTTTTTTGTAAATTTTAACTTTGTAAAAGAAAAAGGGACATTAAAGTATATAAAATGTATATTAAAAATTATATTGATGTTAATAAAGCAAATCAAAACAAAGAGCTGCTGTGCTGAATTGTTTATTTTATTTTCCAGCTGTCTGTGCTTTGGCATTTTATACTTAGGTTTAACTCGCCAATGATGCTCAGTTAAACCTAGATTATATAGTAAATAAACAATAAGTAAGAAACACAATTTTTAGTTCAATTTAGGTTTAAACGAAGAATGTAGATTATCTTTATCCCAGAAACTAGCTTTAAATATAATAAACAAATTTAATAAAAAAATCTACAATATCTGAAATAAATTCAGAATAAGATATCTGAAATAATTTTGGGATTCCAATAAATTTGAGTTTTATGAAAAAATAAATCTGGAGAGGATTTTTACCCATTATGGAAATTAGGTAAAGGTCTCGGATATGACACTATATAGAAATGGTAGTCCTAGGGTCACTAAATGGAACTGTGGTAGTGGGATATCTAAAATAATTTTGGGATTCCAATAAATTTGAGTTTTTTGAAAAAATTTATCTGGAGAGGATTTTTGGCCATTATGGAAATTAGGAAAAGGGCTCGGATATAGTGGGATATCTGAAATAATTTTGGGATTCCAATAAATGTTAGGTTTTTGAAAAAATAAATCTGGAGAGGATTTTTGGCCATTATGGAAATTTATTTATTTAATAACTCTAACCTAAACCATTGCCAACTTTGTAATGCAACAACAATTCTAAACACAGAACATTTAATTTTCCTCTGTAATTTTATAAAACAATCTCAGATATATCTTTTTGGTAAAATTTGCTTAGTAGATCTCCTAAAAATTTTAGGTCAAAAACCTTAGTTGTTAGTACTTTTGTTAAAATTTGTTTGTATTCATAATTTATTATGATTGTAAAGTTTAATAAATAAATAAATCTATACAGTAACTATTATTTTTTGCAATTGGTACCACTCGAGCCAAATTAAAATAAAATAAAAATTGTATTAATCAAATGACAAAGATATGATGAGATCAGTGGAAATATAATTTTTAAAAACTTCATAGGAATCATATCATAACCTGTCGCATTAGATTTAATGGTATTCATTGCAATGAAAACATTTGATTCTGTAATATTTTGAAACGAATGTTTTCGGACTTTCAATAATATTATCAAAATTACCGAAGTGATTAGGATTGAAGTTATTCAAAAATCCCTTTGCAATCAACTCAACATCACATTCCAATAACTCAGGACGTTCCGTACCTACACAACCAATCTCAAGCACCTTACACAACATCTGGGCGTTGTCTAAATCCTTAAAAGCACTAACACCATAACTCTTATGCATCTTTCTAATGACAGATTTTGCCCTGTTTCTCAGTTTACAATAATTTTGCCAGCTATCCACCGTACGATCTCTAAGTTGAGAATTCATGAAATTAACGTAATTAGATTTACGTTTAGCCCTGTACGAAGGAACTAAACAATGAAGATTATTTATCAAATTATTAAGAGAAGTAACTTGTTCATCCTCATCATTAGTAAGAAAAATGAATGAATCATCAAATTGATTAATGGATTGTGCAAGCTCATCAAAATTTATGTGATTATAATCCTTAAGGTATGTCATTTGCTAGCAGTTGTGGACAAAATCTATAAGAAATGAAAATTAAACTATGATTGGATAATAAAAATGGGAATTGTATTTGACCACTATATTCTACTAAGGATGGTTGACTTAAGACGAATAGTCGATTAGCGACGTGCTATTATTAGGTAAAAAAAATTGTGTTGTTAAGCAGTTATGTAAACATGTTAATCCACAGCGGTAAGCTAAAGAGCGAAAATTGTTAGACTTAGAAATAGGTTATAGTTAAATTCTCCTGTTACGATAATGTTACTAAAACTATAAAATATATCACTATGCATTTGCTCAAACACATCAATCTGTTCATTGGGGAGATAAATTACGCCTACAACCAGAGATGATTCATTACCAAATATTTCAATAAATTGAGATTCACTTTTACCATACATATCTCCTCGAAAAACAGTTTTATAATGCAATCTTTCAGAAATATAAATACAGACGCTACCACCTCTAACACTATCAGGTCGATCATTTCTAACTAGATTATAACCGGGCAGTGCTACTGATTGGGACAAAACATTTGACTTAAACCACGTTTCCGATAAGGCAATAACATCAGGACCAGAATTTTTAAACAAGAACTTAAATTCCTCAAGTTTCACATTATAAGTTGAAGGACTTAAACTTTGGACATTAATATGACCAATATTTAAGTTACCAGGAAATGTAGACAGTTTGGTTCGCAAAGAACCATTTCTGGCTACAGGACCAAGATTTAAATTTTGGGACATTCCAAGAAAAGCTAAGTTTGTGTTTTAGGGGGAACCAAAATTTCACTAATGATATATCCATGAAAAATAATTTTATTAATGAATAGTATTACAAATTTCAAATATTATAATAATTTCTCATTGACTGATAAATAATATAACTAAGAATAAAGAAAAAATATATAAATAATAAATTTAATTTCAGTGATAAACCATTTTCCTTTATAGCAAAACAGTACACCACTACAGGATCACACAACTCCTTTCACATGGACGCCACATGAAATTATACAATTAGCGAACAAGCAAAAGTAATGCATAAATACCTAAAAAGTGTACTACCCACCATAAATGTAAA
This sequence comes from Calliphora vomitoria, assembly GCA_942486065.2. Taxonomy (NCBI): domain Eukaryota; kingdom Metazoa; phylum Arthropoda; class Insecta; order Diptera; family Calliphoridae; genus Calliphora; species Calliphora vomitoria. The sequence goes on along the minus strand of OW818030.2, from coordinate 52,921,053 downwards.
AGGACACATATTAAAAATAGCAAAATTTACAGGAAAAATAGCAACAAAAAGTGTATATAAAAATTAGTTTTAGTATAGAAGTTACTTAGTATTATCAATATAAAAAAGAAAAAAAGAATGCTAAATATTTACAAAATAACTTTTTAAAGGCCTAGTTCAAAATCAATTATAAATTTATTACATATTTATTAAACAAATCTTGTATGGAAACTTTGTTTTATAAAACTTTTATAAAATTAAAAATTGATTATGAACAAGGGGGTAAATAATTAAACATTAACATTGAAAAGTTCATTAAATTCATAAAAATTAACAGTCTTAACATTATAATTTATCATTGTAATTTTACATTTAGGAACTTCACGATTTATAATGCTACAGCGGATAATTTTTTTCTTTAGAAAGTTTTCAGCACATCCTTAGAAGCTTAGTTGATAGAGGTGAATAGTTGTCATTTAGGTATATACGGGTTGCTGTTGATCCACCCTCAACATCGGAGCGCATTAACGATTTAGTTTTAAAGTATGAATGCATTATATTATCTCGAATGCGAACATGACGAAATTTTACAAGAACTGCTGTTTTCTTCTTGATATAAATAGCATTTATAATATCTTCCGACGTAATTTCAACTTTTAGATAAACACACAAGGCCACAATAGTTTCATTAAGGTTATTACAGAACGGGGTAGCCGAACGAGCTAATCGTACATTGGTTGAAATGGCTCGATCAATGATGATACACAGCGGTGTTTCACAGAGTTTGTGGGCAGAGGCTATCAATACGAAGATACTTGGCGACAAAACATCTTATGAAATGTGGTTTAAAAGGAAACCAAATCTACAACATTTAAGAACGTTTGGATCATATGCAGTTGCGTTGAACAAGGATAATAAAAGTGGCGGAAAATTTAAGGCTAAAGGCGAAAATTATATATTGGTCGTATACTCGCATGTTGCTAAAGGTACGGTCAGACACAGCTAATATTTGACGATTATCGTCAAATATTTCATTGTCTGAATATGACCACAAATAAAATTTAGAGCAAACAACAAAACAGATGATTTTAGTCAAACAAATTTATTTGTCGGCAAACAAAATATTTTCTTAATGAGAACATAGTGTGACCACTAGCTATATAAATACATAAAAACTATATAATTTGATCTTACAAATCTTTTTAAGGTTAACGCACTTATTTCGAATTGTAAAACAATTATTTTATTAAAGTTTTATTGAATTTTGTTATCATATAGTGAATTTAATTTTTCACTTTTTGTTTGACCAAACTGCTGCAAAAATGAATCAGTAAACATATTTGCCGTGTGGTCACACTATATCAAATATTTTCATCAAATAGAGCAAACAAAGAAAATTATTTGCTCAACAGGCGGATTAAAAAGGAGATTATTTAAATATTTTTGGTACTAAATTAAAAACAAAATTGCATCATTTTTATTCTTTAACTATAATACATATCAATATTTCTTGTAAATTTGTTGTTTAATTTATTTTCACTAAAAAAATGGCATCAATAAATGAAGTCTTCTTCTTCACATAAAAGTCATTCAGCCTAGAATGTCATACTGGGACAAAAGCTAATTGAAGACATGAAGTCTATGTTGCGATTTTTGCATTTTTATGCGATTTATATTTGTATACATTTAACATAGTTTGATTATTTTTTATACATGGAGTTTTTCTATTTACAAAATTTAAAATTGCTCAAATGTATGGAATATTTATTGAATTTAAAATCAAAGAAAATAGTTTAGACATACATAAATATTATGATTTGATTGCAATTGTTTAATTTTTTTTAAAGCGAATACAGTATTTGTGAACATTCTGAATGAAAAGTATAGTTTCAACCAAAGTATAACAAGTAGTCCGACTCTATTTTTCACATAAATGAGTACCGTGTGAATTCAACACCCTTGTGAAAAATGTACACATCAAATGTCTCGAAATTTTAAGAAAAAATGTTCGATTAAATATAGTTCAATTCTCGTTAATTCTTTAACACACAGATTTTATAATTTAATTTTACACTTCTAGCACATTTTCATTTCGTTTTACGTCCAATATATAGTTAGGTACTGCTGTCAAAGAGTTGGCCTACATGTATATACTTTGGTTTCAACATTTTAAAAATATACTTATTCTTTTTAACAGTTCGCTTATTTGATTATTGTAAAGTTCATCGTAGTAATATTCGTTTTGTTTGAAAAATGCGATTTTTAGTTCAAAATCCAAACAAAGCCAAAACAAATAAAATAAAATTCCAAAATTGTTAATTATATTAGGGATATTTTGTAGACTTTTAGTACAATTATACTTAAAATTTGAATACGTTGATAGTAATATAATTTAATAATTATATTATTAAATTGTTCATGCTTGAGTTCTTTTCACGATTTGTTTTCATTATTTAGCGATTTTTAATTTAAGATATAGCAACACTACTTTTGCGATAACACATGATGCAACAGCTGTTATTTGACGCTGTTTGATCTTGCAAATGAATTGCAAGATCAAATAAAAAATTACCCAAAATGGAGGAAAAATAGGTTTTTGGAAATTTTTCTCCTTCACTTCAAATAATAAATCATTCTGTATATATGTATATAATTCATAGTTTATTATTAAGTAGAAAAGGAGCATTAGCCCTAAACTCTTTACCTTCTTGTATATGAATTTAATATTATCGAAATAAATAAATGATAAAATAATCGAGAAAGTGTATAAAATACTTAGGTTTTATAGTAGATAAAAATATGAACTTAAAAGATAATTTAGAATACATATCCAAAGATTGGAAAAAATATTGGTTTTTATAGGAGAATAAGAAGCAAAGTATCGACAATAACCACATTTTAAAGTAAGCTCAGCACATGTATCAAGGGACGCAGCACACAATATAAAAGCGACATTGGCATCGGTCCAATGTATTGGATAAAGAACAAAATATGCGTCCCGGACTACGTAAATATATTGCAAAGCATAATGCTTCCATTTGCTGAAAAAGAGATATCCTTGAGATTGGAGTTTCAGCAGGACAATGATCTGAAGCACTCCTCAAAATTGACAAAGGACTGGTTTGCTGTCAACAAAGTAGCTCTTATGGAATAGCCTTCGCAGTCACTGGACCTTAACCCAATAGAAAACCTTTGGGGAGTGCTCAAGAGGAAGCTGGAAGGTTTCATTCCGAAAAATAAGAACGAATTGTGGGAAAAAAATCCAAGAAAAGTGGTTTTCCATTGAAAAGGACGTTTGCAAAAAAATTGGTAGATTCCATGAGTCGCAGATGCAATGAAGTTGTGAAAAACAAAGGTAGAGCAACAAAATATTAAAATAAAGTAACAAAAAATATAAAGATGTGCCTCTAAAAATGTAATCCTTTCACGCGTTTCTATTATTTTTCCAGTACAAATATTGACTCTTCACATTGTTAGTCATATAATGTATTAAAATAAAAATGAAAAGAGAAATGTTTTTTCTTATGCTGTATGTCTGATAAACAAAACTGCATATACATTTTTTTATTTAGTATGAAAATGCGTTTTTTTGTTTTTGAAATCAGTTTTACTTATTAAAAAAGTTATCAGCAGATAAAAAACATTTTAATAATACCCTGGATAATTTTGAGAACAGGTTCCCACTTTATCAATTGTATAACAGGTTCCACTGAAACCGGTTTTTAAAGAAACGGTTCGACTAGAATCGGTTGTTTTTGGAAAAAATTACGATTTTTAAAAGTTTATTTTGTTTTTCATTTCAATAACATTGAGAACAACAAAACTTTTTTACTTAAGTAATAATAAAAGAAAATTATAACTAATTTTCCATATTTAGTTCTAAATTATTTCTGTCCTTTAGCAGCCCTTTTGCTTCTTCATCTAAGTCCCGATGTTCTACTTCCCACTGACTTTGAATGCTTGTGATGAGCGGATCTGACGTTGCCAGTAATATATTAAATATATCTTCATTTGTAGAATTTCGTGATGTTTTTCTGGTATTGTTCTCTCTATAAAATCTTTAATCCTTATTTTTTTTTTTCCTGGGCTTCCTCTGATAGATATCCAAGTGGTACTAAATGATGCTTAATGACATCTTCTCCATGATAATGGAATTTGTGAACAGATGCAGACATATTTCTCCATGGATATTTAGTTGTATATATTCGAGCAGTTTCCTTCGTATAATTACCAAATTTTCTAGCATCAATTTGTTCCTTCATCATTCCTTGTTCCTGTACATCGATAATTGTTTTAAATCTTGAAATAAGATTTATATCAACACCTGTTATTTTAGATGCTCTTTCGGGATCTGAAAAGAACCTTCTTGCTGTGTTCCCATCATTACTACCTGATCCTTATTTTGGTTAATCTATTATCAACCCATGTTTGAGAAACTCGTCCGGAACATGTTTCGTTTTTAAACTTCTTAACTCCTTATTGGTGTCGTTGTTTCTTATTGATCCTGTAGGTCCAAAATGCAAATCATAACTGATTTTTAGTATGTGTTCCATGAATTCTATTCTTGGTTTAAGTGGCTTGTGTCAGTCAAAGCCTGGCCTACTTTTCCATCTATCATTGTTAGATGACTACATACTTCAATTGTCTGGCCGTCAATCTCTAATTCGAATGGCTGTAGTGTTGCAATTTGGGCTCAAATATCACTGACTTCTTTTTTAATGACTTTATGAGTTTCCTTTTAAATTCAAATTTAATTGGTCTGCAGTATTTTGTAGGAGATGGTGTATGATTTTTTCAAACATCCTTTGTATGGATCCTACTGGTCGAAGGCTCCGAGTCTTCCAAATTTTTTATCATTTGCAAAAGAGAGTAAACTTGCAGTTTCAATATTTCTTCAAATCATTTCCTTACAATGATAGTAGCAAGCGCTGAGCTGTATGATTAAGTAGATCTGAGCCTTTTTCAGTCGCACGCAATCTGAGCTGATTATATTGCTGTTTTGTTAACTTCAGATCCAAAAATAATGTTAATCCTTCTTCATTTGAGAACTGTTTTTCATCGCTTGGCGTTGGAACACTTTTAAAAATCTGTTTTGTTCTCTTTTTGAAGGATGTTTTGTGAGATGTTTTTGTGATCGAAATTGATATAGCAAAGTTTCTGGTATATTTTTACATCCGATTTATTCATTAATATCCTTAAGTTTTTCAAACATGGTATAAAATCTTTGTTTGCTCTATCCAATTTTTTTGTAGCACTTTGTTAAGTTTTTGACGAAAACCGTAATTTTATTTTCCAAGTCCAATTTTATTTCGGTGCTGTATGGATATAAGCTTCCTTTTTTTGAACGTAACTTAGAACATCTTCCCATCTACTCTTCGGATAATTCTTTATAGCCAAAGCTCTCCACGTTTTATAAAGACTTTAAAATTTGATTGTTATTGCTTAGATATATTATAGTAAATGAGTTTATATTCGAATTCCGCTGGCTTTTATCCTACTCTTACATTACGTTATACTATGTCCTAGGTAGCATAAATAACTTCAATAAAAAGTGATAAAAACTAAAGAGGCCGAAAATTAGGTAAAATACGCACAAAAAATTAGTAATAATAATAAAAAAAAGTAATAAAATAATAATTATATAATATACTAAAGATATCTATCACAACTTATATTGCTTGGTGTATTTATATTTATATGAACAGGTTAAATAAAAAAATTGGGAGTAATTTCATTCAAATGAAAAAAGTGTTCAAAAAACAGCTCAACGAGAATATATGGGCTTAAAGAGGACATTTGGCCTTTCCCTGTTAGTAAAATTTGTTTAACCCCTTTTGACCCTAAGCACTTTTATTTCGCTGAAATTCAAATTTGACTAAAATATAGTACCTGAGAAAATATTTAATAACACAGCAGGTATAAACGGTACAGTGACAAATCATACCAGTTCTTAAAGACTAATATCCTACCAACATAAAAAAAAATTCATCCAATTATCGATAATAATTTGCGAGTATTTGACTTTAACAGCATGCAACGCACACAATTGACAATATTTTTATCTAATTTTTTGACTACCTTAGTTTCAATGTGTTTACTATTGAATGGCATTAAACATTTTGAAATCGAAGTTAACAAAAAGTTGGACTTTTGGCCGATGAAATTGAGATCTGAGCCACAGTGCGACGCTCACATCGAGGCATTACACAGCGCGACTTCAACGAGAGCTCAGCGGTGAAAGTTATAAAGAAAGTGATACAGCATAATTCGCACACAACATCGGCAACTGACAATTTCAATATGCAGTGTGACAAGAATCTTTTAACTAGTGAATTCAATAGAGCATATAGGTGTTCTTCGACTTGGCCTGTGAAAATTACACACCTAATACAGTGTGTCGCCAATATTATAACAATATCATGGCATGGTTGAGTGGAGGCAGGCAGTATGAAGTATTGTATGCCGGTAAACTGGAATAATCGCCCAGGTGATCATGATGCAACCAGTTGCTATGCATGCGTAAATTACACATGTCGTCTAAATCGACATGCTGAGAAGAACAAAGTGTATAAAGCAACTGTAACAGCCACACTACCAGTGCTTGCACCTGAAAATTTTGTATCATCAAGGCCGCCAACGGCAAGCTGAATTTCAGAGCCTCTATACTCTAAATTATGGCAATCCGTTCACTTACTGCAACGATGAAAAAGCTTTGGTGGCAAAATGGCAGTGAACTACATCGCTAGTGAGTGGAGATTATTTATTGATGGTTCTGTTTCAAGCTTGAAAGCAGTGTTGTTGCATGTGTCTAACCGGAAACATTAAATTCCGCTAGCAATGTGTATTAACTAGAGATGCTATTCTTTCCCATTACCTCAAATTTTGAATATAGATTCGAGCCAATTTGATATACATATTTATAAAAAAAAAATATTTGCAATTTTTTTTTTTTAATTTGAAAGTAAATTTTAATTAGGCTTAAGTTCATTTATTATAATTAATCTGTAATAATTCAAAGAATATCACTAAATACTACAATATTTAGACAATTGGCAAATTGGAATGCATTTTCTAAAATTTTTGTTCTTTATGACAAGAGCTACAACTTTGCCTCAAAGAGTAAAAATTCCGAACGGTTTGCAGGATATGAGCCCGAGAAAATGACACCGAGCCCCAAAAACCTTTGGAGGCTCATACAAAAAGTGCATGACTTTGGGCAAAACTGAGAGACACGAGTCTTTTTTTTTTTTGGTCTTTTAGCACGTAGCGGTGTCCGTATATGGTTATATTTCCATGACTTAAAAAATTACACACAGTGTTACTAATCGACCGCAATTGTTATGATATAAGGCTTGAATTGGCAATTACGCCACATATAGAAAGAAAAACATGTAATAATACATATGTATCTATTATATGTTTAGATATATACAGTCAGCAAAAAAACTGTACACTTACCAAATCAAAATTAAAAGAGATACGGTGATAAAAGTATAGAAGGAAAATAAAGTATATTAATCAAAAATTAAAGCTGGAGATCCATGTTGTTATTGTACATATATACTTATTTTGATATGCTTATATCTAAAAAAATAACGACAAAAATATGCCAATATTCATAGGCAAAAAAAAAACTTGTACAGTAGGAATAATCTTAAAATTACAACAATAAATAATGAAATGTTATCGTTTTTAGTACTTTGTGTGTTGACCTTTTCCTTTTTTAACGACTAAGAGTCTTTTTGGCATCGAATGGACCAGTATTTTTGTTATTTCTTGAGGAATAGAACTCCATATCTCCATTAGGGCATTTTTTAAGTTTCTTTGCTAGAAATATGATAATCCTTCAACTTTGTTTTCATATGTGCTCACAAATATTCAATTGGGTTCAAGACGGAATTGAGGCTTTATGGCCTCCCGTTATCTTCTCCACACGATTTGCGGCCGTCACTGCCAAATATATTGAATTTAGACTCGTCTGTAAAAATAACTGTTTCCCAGAAAGCAGTGTCTTTGTATACATTAGGCGTTTCTTGATATTTGCTTTGGAGAGTAGAGGCTTCTTACGAGATGAGTATGCGTATAAATCTTTCGAATGAAGGAAGTTTCTTACTGCCTGTGGAGTAACGTCAAGTATTTTAGATTTTTTGAGTTCATTTGCAACTTTAACTGCAGAAACATGTGGATCTTTCTTCACAAAATAACATATTTTCCTTTTAATCTGAGGATTATTTATCTTCTTTGGCGGGCCGCTTCCACTGGGTCTTTCGAAAGAATTATTTTATTTGAAGGTTTTAATAATGTAATGTACGGTACTATGCGGTTTTTTAACTATTTTCACTATTTCATGAATAGAATTATTTTCCTTCCATAGTTTTATAATTAATTCTTTCATATCCTTCGACGCTTATTTTTCCGCCTTTTTATTCACTTTTTTGACATTATGAGTGACCGATCACTTTGAAAAATATGTTTCGACTAACCTAAAACACAAATTGACCCATTTATGTGCAAAAATTTTATAACGGGACTATTTGTACTAGTGAATGGTAAATCGATTACGATTATGGTCGAACATCGATTTTCAGGGTCTAAAATCGATTTTTTCGTGATCGATTGTATACTCCGATTTTTATGCTGAAATCGACTTTTGATGACGATTAATCGAAATAGAAATCAAATTCCGGAATTTTTAGTATTGTCTACGTTTTTGCTTTCATTAAAATTTACAATATATTAATCTTCAACTGACAGTGAAAAATATTCAGTAGGATCTCATTTTTTAAGCGAAATTGTTTCAAACTTTAGAAATTTGTATAAAAACTGCTACGAAATTTTTTCCATAAAATTGTTGTCAAATGTTTGCCGTTACGGTTTATAAAATAAGTTCCTCAATACACAGGAGTCATAATACTCTTCCAAAATATAATTTTAATCCGTAATTATAGCGTATGTGGGTCATTTGCTATAGTTTCTAAAAATGCCGATCGATTATTAATAAATCGATTATTGGGTTCGATTAATCGACTGTAAAAATCGAAATGAAAATGGTTGATCAAAAGTCGAAAATCGATTATTAGCTTTTCATACCATTCACTAATTTGTACAAACAAAATAAGAAGTGTACAACTCTTTTTTTTTGCCATGTATATTTGTCAATTTCCATATTTCAGAAGATAAGATGGAAACGATCAATGCAATAGAAGTGATCGAATATGCATATAGAATATAGATACAATTTCCTTAAACACATAAATCATATGATAAAAATAATCAAAATAATACAAAGTTAAATGCAAGTAATTTTTACTTCAAAGAGTGTATGTTTTTTTTTGCTGACTGTATACCTATTTCAGAATACTTTTTCATGATAAATTTGTTCAAATAAGAATACGGCCTGCCTAGGAAGCCTAGGATGTATTCCGAGAAGCTCTATGCTCAATTTTTATCTAAGACACATGCCATAAACTGACTTTTATTACTGTATAACTTCTAACCCATAAGAGTGCAAGAACAATTAATGATGAACAAATAGATAATTGCAACGATTTAGCGTTGTAAATTTAAAAAAAATTCTCAGTACACAATGAAGACTAAAATAAAAAATATTAAAAGGATTCCCGTCAAAAAATCCATGTGTATATGCACTGCATTGTAGAGTGGACGAGTCCTTTTTTGTATTACTTTAATATGTACTAGTTATTAAATAATTGAGACACATTTTTTAAGAAAAAAAATACATTGAATCAGTTATCTAAAAAAAATGGTTTAAACATAGAAAACCAAGTTACCAATCTTCATACAATAAAATGATATTAGAATAAAAATAATCTTACCTGAACATCTTCATTTTTTAGCTCATCTATAAGAACAGCAATTGGGTATAGAGAATCGTCGACGGTTTTGTCACTGGTAGCCATTATTGACTCACAAGGAATTGCGAAAATGTAATAGGTTAGCTTTTCTTATTAACTTAAATTTTGTATTTTCAATTGACTTAACGAAAGTAATGCTTTAAATAATTGAAAAAATGTATTAATTTTCGGAAACTTAATGGTTCAATATATTTAATACTTATTTCGCAAATTGAGTATTTACGAGAAAATTTCGGGTTATCTTCGTTAAGAATATTTAACTTAATAAGAATTGGCGTTGCCAATATGTTAAAATGCCAAACTATTAAAATTCTGTTATATATTCATAATACATTTACAATTTACACTGGAAAAAAACTTTATAAGTGATATAGTAGCATTTGATAAAAATAAAACTGAGGCTCCGTAATGCTGGGTATACACGATACTAATTTTCGTACTAATCGTAGTATGTGTTGAAGTACGGTTTTCTAATAGACGTTACTACAAATAGTACTATTTCATTTGAAATATATAAAAAATTAAAGAATATCACAAAATAACTGACCTATATAATAAACTGTTGAATAAATTTCGTCGTACGACAGCAAGAGATACGATACAAATTATCGTACTTATCGAAGCTCCGCCCACAAAAAATCAAAATTTTTTTTAATATTCATACTTCGATAGTACGACAACATGACACACGTTACTAATTTCATACTTGTACGATTTATCGTACGCCTTATCGTAACGTGTATACTTAGCATAAAATTAAGAAAAAGGGAAATTTTCGACAAGTACAACATTAATATACACGTTTAGTTTATTGTAGTTTTTATTTTTTTGGCAAGAAATCACTTAATGTTAATGCATGTTTAATGATATTTTTACGTTTCAGATTTTGTTAATTAATCTTGAATAATTGATTAATATAGGGCCATTATACACAAATATTTTAACTAAATCATTACTTAATGCAATTGTAGAGCAACTTATTATAAAATATCAAAAAATTTATGTAAAAAAAAAAAAAGTTCCGTCATGTAAAATTTTATAATATTTATGAACATATTCTTATTCTGAATGAAACAAATTTGGGGAAAAAATCATGTTAGATTAATAATATTTATTAAAAAATTAATTCCAACTATGAATTTCTTTTTTCTGTGTATTTTAAAAAATGTTCAATTTTTTTTGGAAAATATATTTTTTATTATTATATTTCCCTTTCAAAAAATGTTGGCACCATTGCCTTCATATTGTTAGCATTTTTGTCTGTATATGATTTCAGCTGTTTAAGCTGTCACTCCGTAACACAGCGTCTATAACAGAAATGAAATTCTGTTAAAACATGATGTTAAATTTTTAGTATGTTAATGGTGGAGTAGTGTACTCATGTCAATTTTAAGATATTTCATTATATTTTGATTGTCAGCGAAGCAAATTCTAAAAAATCGTGTGTGTGTTTTATTTCTTTGTGATTTTAGTAGTGTTTTAAATGAAAAGAAACCACAAAATGACTACTGTCAAGCTTAAACTTCATTTCATGTTATAAAAGAGTTGTTAAAACACATGGTTTAACAACCTTGCTAAAACATGAGAAAAACTTGTAACATCATGTTAGTATTAATGTTAAGTATTTTATGCCAGTTGTAAACGCAGTGTAACAGAACGGCAATGTTACAGAAAAATTAACGACAATTAACGATTCGTTACGGTACGGAACGTACAAACTAATTAGGCCTTAACATGGCAAATTTACCTAGAGATTACACATGCAAGCAAGGCATATTTAACCAGGTGGCTGAATATTTTTTGCTCTTCTCATGTCTTACCATTTGAAATGTCAAAAAATAGTTTACAAACATGTTTTGTTATAAAAGTAACAAGTAAGAAAGTATGGTCGGTCAAGCCCGACCATATAATACCCTACACTAAGTAAATGAGCAAAAACATTTTTCTTTCAAAATTTCAATTAATTATATTCGTGAGCGATTTTCGGAACTATGGGATATGGGAACTATGACCAATTATGGACCGATCACCAAAAAAATTAAGTGGTGTGATTAATGTCTATATAAAAGTTATTTATGTTGCATTTTAAGTGTATACCAACATTTTTAAGAGATTTATGCTCGTTAAAGTGATTATCGGAAGCAGGCTTTATATGGGAGCTATGACTAATTATAGACCGATCATAATAAAATTTGGTGACATGAATTCTGTATATATAAAACATATTTGGAGAAAAACTTGTGTAGATACCTATATAAATTAAACATGTATGACCGATAAAGTCCAATTTCGGAAGAACATTTGTATGGGGGCTAGGTGAAATAATGAACCGATTTCAGCCAGTTTCAATAGGCTTGGTCATTGGGTAGAAAAAATTATATGCACCAAATTTTATCGAAATATCTTTAAGATTGCGACCTGTACTCTGCGCAAAAGGTTTACATGGACAACCAGCCAGCCAGACGGACGGACGGACGGACATCGTTTAATCGACTCAGAAAGTGATTCTGAGTCGATCGGTATACTTTAAGGTGTTAGACTAATATTTTTGGGCGTTACAAACATCTGCACAAATCCAATATACCCTCCCCACTATGGTGGTGTAGGGTATAAAATAGTCACAATTTTATGTGCGTAAAATATTTGAAAGTGCTAAAAAAAACTATTTCAATTTAAAAAGCGCGTTTTTGTGATTTTTTTTTGAGAGTTTAGAAGGTTTTACACAAACAAAAATTACTATTGTTTTTGTATTGTTGTAATTATTGTAGTTAAGGCCTAATTAGTTTCTACGTTCCGTTCCGTAACGAATGAGCTGTTTTGTTTTTAGCTTAAGTCAGTAAGTAAGTAAACACCTTATTGAGACTTTTTTATATAAAATATATAAATCTTAGAACTATTATTGTCTTATTCTAATACAATATGTGTGAGGCAAAAGCATCTTGCTTAAAAAAATTAATAAGTAAAAGAGCACAGCTCAATATATATGAAAAAAATGCTTGCTCCCGGCATTGGGTGTGACAAACAGAGCGATAGGCCCATAATCATAGTCAAACAATAAAGTCGGTTCTTTTTAAAAACAACTTTAAAATAAAAACCCATTTTTATTATTTTCCAACTATAGTCAAAATTAAAGTATGTTTTAAATTGAACCGACGTTAACTGGGTGTCACCTCTAATGTAGAAAATGTTTTCATACAATATACAACAATTTAATTTAATTTAATTTAAATTTTTTTTATTGAGACTTTAAAATTGAGATCACATAAGCAGCCGGTTACAGATAATATAAAATGTAAAAAAAACTTAAAACTATAAAGTATTGTTTTAATAAACATTTAAGACATTATTTGTACAGAATAACGCTACATGCTCAGATAAATAGGACGTACATTGAATTTTACAACAAAAGATAAACATTAATATTATATCGCTCATAAATATAAAAAAAGTTTATGTAGACTGTTGATGTCAGATGAGATCTTACAATACAACTTAAAACTAGAACTAAAACTAAAACAACATATATACACATTCAACAACAAATCCGACATTCAAAAAATAACTAAATCTAGCCCCTATTGGTGCCCGGAATCGTGTGAGAATAAAACCCCGGTAGAGTGTATCCGTTCAAGTTAAGTAAGGAGTCCATGTCCTCCTGTAGAATTCCCACCGGGGAAAAATATAAACTATTCGACCAATCAAATCCACTTTGAGAATCAATAATGCCACACATTAGGCTGTTCCCATGATCTCGGATACGGTTAATGAACTTATTAAGAAGCGTCAAAGCATACGAAGCAAGAGGTTGTACTTCTGATTTTCTGTAAATAACTGTATTTGAATATCTTTTAACAAAATTTTCAAAATTTGCATTAACACAAAGTCTTAAGCAGCTTCGTTCTAATCTCTCCAACTCCACCATAACTGTTGGAGAGATTGAGAACCAAACTTGGAATCCATATAGAACAGCAGAGCGAATACATACTTTATAAATCAATAACTTGGTTTGTACACTCAAGTGTCTGTTGACTAGCAACCTTGAAAACATTCCCTTGATGCGAACTCCTTTACTTTTAGCCATTCTCCCATGCTGGTTAAACTTAAACAATTTATTTATTGTTACGCCAAGATATTTTATATGTTCCCTGAAGGGAATTTCTGAACCGTTTAAAGAGAGTTTCAATGTTTTACTTTGTCTAACAACGTCGTGTGGCCCCTTGCCCGAAGCATTGCGAATACAAATAGCTTCTGATTTCAAGGTATTTATCTTAATACCCCAGTCCCTGTAGTATGTATCAATTATAGTAAGGTGGCTCTGAACTTTTTCCAACGCCATTTGCGGATTATGATCGTGTGCATAAATAAATGAGTCATCAGCGTACAGTATACCTCTGGAGCCATTGAAATTGTGTGGAAAGTCATATACTAAAACGTTATATAACAAGGGGGCCAATATTGCACCCTGCGGGACCCCACAAGAGATGTTACCCAAGCCAGATCTTATGTTATTCAATTCTACAATAAATCTTCTATTCTCGAAATAACTTTTAAATATTTTCATAATATGGGGGTCACAGCCCAATCTAATCAATTTAAACAAAATACCCAGATGGTATGCTCGGTCAAAAGCTTTTTCGATATCCAGCGATACTGCTATCGTGCACTTTTTATCCCTTAAGTTACAGGTAACTTCATTATGTAAAAATACCAAAGCGTCTACAGACGAGTGTCCGCTTTTAAATCCGAATTGAAATTCGGGTATAACATTTTGGTGAAGAGAATTTTCCAACTTAGCTTTAATTACTTTTTCAAAAATTTTTCCAATATTGGAAAGCATGGATATTGGGCGAGCGTTGTTAATCCTAAAATCATTTGGTTTCTTCATTAATGGGTATATTTTTGCTATTTTCCAGATATTTGGGAAGTATCCTATATTTAAACAATGATTGAAAATGGCAGTTAAAAATTTTATTGCAGAAAACGGCAGCTTTTTGATCAAAAAATTCGAAAAGTTGTCTACTCCTGTGGATCTTTTAGAATTTAGTGACTTTATTATATTACTAACATCGGATGAATTTGTGAGTAGATCAATATTATTAGTTGAATTTAATGCACCAGAGGTATCAGAAAATAAACATATTGATTCAGGACAGCTATTAAAGAAGGTATTTACTGAATTTGGAACTTCTGCAATATCTTGTCTGTCTGGAGTTGTGTGTTTGTAAACATCTGAAAAGTATTTCTCAAACTGATTTACTTTATCCACATCTTCAACGTAAGTAGTATCATTAATAATAAGTTTATTAAAACTTTTAGACTTTCTATTTCCTAACACCTTATTAACCTCCCCGAAAGCTGTAGGGCCTGGTCTAATATTTACCATTCTCTTGTTAAACTCCTCTGCCTGGTGTATTTCAACTTGTTCCTTAATAATCGTTTTAAGGAGTTGGATTTGACCACTTAAGTTACGGTACTCAACTGAATTTCTATTTCCGTTTCTGTGAAAAATTTTTTTTAATTCCCTTTGCCATGTGTGTTTGACTTTAAAAAGCCTTTTAATTTTTTCTGGTACTATAAAGGTTTTGTTTTTCAACTCTATTTTCTCCGAATGACGTTCCACTTCCCGCTTAACACACTCATTAAAATTTGAAATATGTTCATCAATATCGTTAGAATCTAAGTTTCTGTCAGACGGAAGATCCATTGTCAACAATCCATAGTGGATATCATTACGAAATTCCTCCCAATTCGTTTTCTCGAATGAGATAAAGAACTGAGGTGGAGATGTGATTAAATCAAAGTCCGAAAATTTGAAGTCTAGCCACAAAGGAAAGTGATCAGAAAACGTCGATAAAGTTTTTATGTGATAATTTGTATTTACCAGATCTATAACGTTTGTACTGATTAGGAAATGGTCCAAGAACGAACTTCCTCCAGGAAACGAAGGAGAGTCATTACATAGCCTTGTTAAATTAATACCAGAAAAGCTTAACCAATCAAACAAACTTTGACCGTTAAAATTGTCCATAGAGTCACCCCATTGCATGTTTTTAGAGTTAAAATCTCCCCCGATAAAAACACCGTCATAAGATAATGAGAAATTCTGAATATAATCAAGATTTAAACAAAAATCAGTTCTATTAAAATTGGTTGGAACATATATACTTCCTAACAAATAGCTTTTCATTTGGCCTGCAAAACTCAGTTTTATTTCAATAAAAATGCTCGGAAATTTGATATTAGGTATACTAACAGATGAATATTTTATATTCTTTTTAATAAGAATTGCTGTACCTTGACTTGAGTAATCTCTGATAATGTTATAATTTTGGAAATTTAAAATAGCGTTCTTTTTAAAGTGAGTTTCTTGAACAAAACATATGTCAACCATGTGAAAATTTAGAGTTTTTATCAATTCGATACGTCTACTTAATTCGACTAACGACCTTACATTAAATGTAACAAAAATTAAATTATTTCGGCCCATATTGAGAGAGAACTTCATTTAATAAATCGCCATATTCTTTTCTTGCCTTATCTAAAGGCTGTGCCTTGTATGTGTTTAAGAAATTTAAAATTTTCTCCTCAAGTGACTGGGTTTTTGGTACCCTGAAATATTCTCCTAATTTCAAAAATTCTTCTACAATTGTAGGTACGGATTGTACCTTATTCATACGATTATTAGGCTCGGGATAGAAATGGCTTGCAAATGAAATGTTTTCCTTTACCTGCTGACTGCTCATTATAGCAGTTTTAACATTATTCTTAATTTCCTCTCTATTTTTCCTTGCCTTATCTAACATTTCCTTTTTATTTTTTAAATATGATTTGTAAAATGAACAGCCTCTATAATTCGCAGCGTGACCACTTTCATTACAATTTACACACACTGGAAGAGATGTACCCTTTTTTATACTACAACAACCGGGTTCATGGTTGAGATTACATTTAACACACTTGTAAACCGAATTGCAGTTTCGGGCTGAGTGACCCCACGCTTGACACCGATAACACTGAATCTCTCTTCTATTAGATTTGGGAGTCTCCCATGAAATCGATTGGTTTAGAATATATCGCACTTTATTAACGTCATTTAATTTTTTTCCTTGTACAAGGGTAACAACAAATAAACCTGTATCATATTCATTTTTTGCAGAATATTCCGTAACGAGTTTACTAACCTTCTCAATAGTATCGGGTAGTTCCACATCAAGGGCTGTTCTAATATCGGATGCTTCAGTTAGATGGTATAAACCTCTTAAAATTAACGATACTCTTTTCAATTCAGGTGGAGTAAATGAATATGACTTTATTTCCTGACTTCTTAATAATTCCATCATTTCCAAATGGACTGATAAGTCCTCAAAATAGAGCTTGCTCCTATTTTTAGAGGAATTGATTATTTTGTAAACTATTTTAGGGGACCTCTGATTCAATTTGTCAACTAGTTTATTAACATTTACGTTATAAAGTATTATTGGTGGGCAAAATTTCCCTCTCACCACTCTACCAGAGTTTTTCCTTACATTCCCATTTTTTTCTGCTTCCTTGGCTGCTTGTCTGCTCGTGGAGGCACAGTTATTTACTTCTATATTAAGTTGTCCCAATAATCCAAAACGATTTTCAGAAATTTCAGTAGATCCAAGACTGGAAACGTCCACATTTGTACTTTTAAACTGACTAGACGAAACATTATCCCCATTGGAATTTCTTCTTGATCTCTTGTTTCTAACTTCTTGGAAGTCATCACCATCATAAATTAGGGAAGCATTATCCCCAGCATTATCAGTATCTGTGTGGAAATTCCACTTAATAACATTAGATCACCTATGACATTGGCCTTAGATCCTCCTGCCATGTGCTTATCAGGCGGCAGCTTCCCAGTGTTCGGTATCAGGTTTACCGAAACGAGAGGATCAATATCCATAACGTTCAATATTAATCCCGATAATATGACTCGTAATTAAACAAAATTACAGAAAGTTATTGCTCTATTAGAGACTTTTAATAATTTATAATAAAATATTTAATTAATTTTCCTTTAAGCTCAAAAAATGTCCAATATACAACAAAATATAGACAAGTGGCATCGCTGAACAGCTGATTTAGAAAATTAAAAAAAAAAAACAAAAAGTGACAAACAATAAATGTAACCGGGAAGTTAAAGGAGGATTAATATCAAATGTATTCTATTTTGGTACTAATTTTATTGATTCAATATTCAATAATTGCAAAATCTCTGCCAATATCTTGCAACTTAAACATTTTTGACTTTTTGTCAAACTTTTTTACATGGCGAAGAACAGCTGATGCTGTTGTTAAATGAGTTAAAAACAACTTCAGCTAGTTTTATATTTACAGTCGACTTTAACGTTAGAAGTATACTTTAACTTGTCTATGGTAGACATAAAGTACACTCTTAAGTAAAGACGACTTTATTTCTCTTAAAATATACTTTATTTTTGACTATGATTATGGGCCATAGTCTCTAAACAAAATAAATAAACATAAAACTAAATAACACTTAAACTAAACAGCTGTTAATTACAATAACAGAGAACATTTATATCACAGAATGTTAACGAATTGTAAATATTACAAAGTGCAAAAAAAAGTTCATAAATTATAATAATTAAAATTAATTATAATAATATAAGATAGACAAACATTAGTATTCGAAAATACAAATTGTAAATTTGTTGAGGTAGTCCGGAACCAATTCCTTGTTTGTTGTTTCACTGATGTCATGTACATGGCCGAGAGTTGTAGGATGCTTTAATTTTGTTTTATTTATTCCAGATTTAGTTTTGTTTGTATTTTGTTGTTTATATTATGTTGAATTATTATTAGTTTATTTAAACTTGTTTTCTTTAATGTTCGTTGTTCTTGATGTTTTGTATAGTTGGATGTATTTTGTATTGTTTGTTTTTTTGAGTTGTTTTAAAATAAATAATTATGAAAAATAAATTATTTATGCAATAAATGAGCAATGTTTGTTTATGTTAAAATGTCAAAATAAAATGTGGATTGTATGCAGTGCAGAGTTGTATGTATAATATTAGTGGTATCAAAACTTGAAAAGATACCAGACCAAAAATAAAGTAAGAGAAAGAGTAAAAAAAAATTTGATTGAAAATTTCTCTTCCAAATTACAAAAATAAAAGTTTTTCAAGGCCAAGGCCAAAAGTACATTGACACTATTGTATACAAGTCTATGTTGTTTTATGTACGTTTTGTTTTTTTATATTGTTTTTTTTTTGTTTTGTTAAGAAAAAAAATTAAGAAAGTTAAAAAGAAGTTTAGTTTGAATTTGGCTAGCGATGATTGAGAACAAAAATAAGATATTTAAAAATTTAGCATGAAAGACATAACGATATAACAAAAAGTAAAAAACATAAGAAAGTAGTTTCAAATAGAACAAGGAGCATAGTGAACATAAAATGTTCCAAACATTTTAAACTAACCCGAAGATACACAGCCTTGAATTTATGGACTGGATGTAAGAACTTTTGTAGTTGTCTCGTTGAGTGGACAACGACTACTAAATTGTAAGAGCATAAGAATACGTGTGATTTGATTTTCCACAATTGTGCTATGGGCTGCGCACCATTGTTGTAGAATGTTGTTGTTGGGTGTGTGTGGTGTTTCCGTATGATAGTCCCCGTTTACACAGTAAGATTTTTCTCGCATGAAAGCTTACTTTATAGGCAAGAGAGGCAAGAGGAATAGAAAGGGGTACACACTCTGATGTACTTGCAATTCGTTTTGTGCTTTCGTTCGTAATACCTACATACACACAAACATACATACAAATGTATAAAAAATAAAACTGTCTGCAATAAAAATCTTTGTGTGTAAACGCGAATGCAAGTTTAAAGAAGAAAAACAAAATCTTATGCGTGAAAAATCTTACTGGGTAAACGGGGACATAGAGTTGCTCATATGAAAACTCATTACAAAGAACTCTCTCTTTATATATACCCTTGCCTCTCATGGTGAAGGGTATTAAAACAAAAACAAAATACGCAAAGCAATAACCAACACACATCCACACATACGCTTTGTTGCTTTTTTGCATGCAATAAATTGTCTTTTTTTATGAAATTTTCAGAGGTTGTCTCGGATCTCCGTTATTTATGAACGGATTTTGCTGATTTTAAACCGCAAACTTCTCGAAAGCATGTCTGACAGAATTATTGAAGATTTGGATCCCGAAGATAACTGGGGTCTTCAGAAAATTGATTTCAACAGACAGACAGACGGACATGGCTTAATCGACACCGCTATCTATAAGGATCCATATATACTTTATAGGGTCGGAAAATTATATTATGGAAATTACAAACGGAATGACAAATTTATATATACACTTCTCACGAAGATGAAGGGTATAAGAAGGGCCCATTTTGAAAAAAAGTTTTTGATTTTGGAAAAAAATTTCAAAAATTTTTTATTTTTAATTTTTTTTTTCCAAAGATTGGGACACATTTTGGGAAGAACAATAGGTAGTAAGTTACATGGATGAGAAAAAACACCTTGGCTAAAATGTCAAATTTTGACCCCCTCTAACTCAGAAAGTTCTAGACCGATCTTGTTGAAAAATTGTGTCTGAATTACTATCCAATAGAACTAACTATGTCATCCTAATAGGAAGACATCGATTTCAAAAGTTGGTTGACATGCCCCATATATATATTAGGGTGACAGCCGATTTTGTTTTGAGATTTCAAAGAGTGTCGGGTGGAATATTGTGACACTAGGTCTAAAAATTAAGTGCCGAAAATTTGAGGCAAATCGGACAACGATTTCGGGACGCGCATCGATGTCAAAGGTCAGATATATGCAAAATTTTACTATTTATATGAAACAAATTTGTGAAACTTCTTAACTTTCTGCATTATGTTACAGAAATATGTAGATTTATTTATATTAATGAAAATTACAGTAAAAAAAAATCGTTTTGAGATTAAGCCTATATCTCCTTTGGGTCAAATTGACCCACAAACTGTATTATAGCTAAAATTCGGAAAAAATGCAAAATTTTCAGTTTTTGTAAAAATTTTGGTACTAAATAATTATTTTTGCAATCGAATGCAAAATAATAGAAATATGTACGTAATTGTCGTTCTAATGAGATATAAAAGACAAAAAATGTTAAAGTTATTAAAAATTCCCCAGACCATTAACGTGTCTCAGGCCACTTGAACAAGAAATGTAGGAACAAAATTAACATATTTTAAGAAATATTAAAATAAAAGCTAATTTTTACTTAAAATATTTCCGTATTTACATTCGTATGTGTTTTTGTCTTTGTAGAATACCGTTAACCTATTCGCAGGGATGGCCAAAAAAATTTATTTTTTTTAACGGCAGTTTCAAATCTCCATTTTCAAATTTTTAAAAATTTTGTTAAACAAATTTCCGAATTTTTTGATCATCACATTGAGATCATAATAGAGAATAAAAATATGAAAAAATTATGTCAATACCTCTTACAGTTTTTTCGTACCTACGATTTAAATTTTGTGATTTTCGGAAAAAAATATTTTTTTGGCCATAATATGGAGAATGAGAGCAATTTCCTTACTGTTACGAATTTTAAGTAAAACCTATACAGAATCTTATAACTCAGATAATATTAGATATACTATGAAAGTTTTACTAAAATCGGAAAACCTTAACCCTTAAACCGTAGAATTTTTTCAATATTTGGAATTTCTAATGTAAAAATACCGAAATGTTGTATGTTTTTGGGCTGATTTTAATGAAACTTGAAAAAAATATAACATAAAGTCCAGCATTTACAATAATAGCACAAAAATGGAAATTAACCCTTACTAGCACATGGGGTCCAAATGACACTCAACTTTTAAAATCAAGAAAACATAGTCAAATTGAGAATCATATTGACCCCAAGTGCTTTTAAGGGTTAATTTCCATTTTTGCACTGTTATTATAATTTTTAGTTATGGTATATTTTTTGTAAGTTTCATTAAACTGTGTCCAAAAATGTATAATATTTCGCTATCTTTCATTTAGAAATTCGAAATGTTGAAAAATTTTACCTTTGACCTTCACGGTTTAAGGGTTAACGTTTTCCGATTTTAGTAAAACTTTCATAGTATATTTAAAATTATCTGAACTATAAGATTCTATATAGGTTTTACTTAAAATTCGTAACAGTAAGGAAATTGCTCTCATTCGACAAAATATGGCCAAAAATATATTTTTCCCGAAAATCACAAAATTTAAATCGCAGGTACGGAAAAACTGTAAGAGGTATTGACATAATTTTTTCATATTTTTACTCTGTATTTTGATCTCA
The DNA here is from genome assembly GCA_942486065.2 of Calliphora vomitoria. NCBI lineage: Eukaryota > Metazoa > Arthropoda > Insecta > Diptera > Calliphoridae > Calliphora > Calliphora vomitoria. The sequence continues at coordinate 52,898,874 of OW818030.2, read as the reverse complement.
ATATATCCCAATATGATGATCAAAAAATTCTGAAATTTGTTAAACAAAATTTTTAAAAATTTGAAAATGGAGATTCGAAACTGCCGTTAAAAAAATATCTTTTTGGCCATACCTGCGAATAGGTTAACGGTATCCTACAAAGACAAAAACCCATACAAAAGTAAATACGGATATAATTTTACTATAATTTTCATTAATATAAATAAATCTACATATTTCTGTAACATAATGCAGAAAGTTAAGAAGTTTCACAAATTTATTTCATATAAATAGTAAAATTTTGCATATATCTGACCTTTGACCTCGATGCGCGTCCCGAAATCGTGGTCCGATTTGCCTAAAATTTTCAGCACTTAACTTCAAAGTCTGAGGCCAAATCAGTATGATCTCAATATGGACCATAGATCCTTAAATATTTTATCTTTCAATGTGCGATATCTGATTGAAAAAAGCTGACAAATTGACTTAAGCAATACACTACATCATAATAACATCGACATTGGATTCATTCAGGAGTGCCATCTAGGAAGACAAGTCAATAGAGGGTTATAACATTATTTATGATAATTCTCCAATTTGAGTAGCGGTGGTAATTAAAAACTATATACAACACAACAGTTTTTCTATAAATAATGTTGGGATAAATACTTTGTTTATACAAATTAATTCCTCATACAACAACACACGTAAAATATATCGTCACCTAATATGCAAAAGGGCGTAACAACAAAAAAATTCAAAATCGAGTTTTTGATTGATTATAATGCACTAAACTAAATTACATGTCTTTCCAGAATTTTGAACTTATACGTCAAGAAAAAACGATTTTACAAACGAAATTCAAAAGGCCGTAACAACAAGTGTATAAATTTCAAAAACAAAAAGGCGTAACAACACACTTGAATGAAAAAACTGACTCTTTTTATTTTTGAATAACTAAGTTGCCTACGATTTTTTTGTCAATTTGTGTTAGCTTTCTGAAGTGGATCTCGCAGATCCAACTTTCAATAAATCTGCTCAAATTGATATAATTATATGAAATGATTATGAACATTTTCTCAATTTAGAAGGTATAAAAAAGAATATATGTGGTCAAACTTCTGCTTATAGCACTGTTTTTGGTGGGGTTCTTAGTGGTCTCATCAAAACCCAAACTATTCAAACTTTTACCACTGAAGTCACACCATGTGAAACTGCAGATCTAAATAATACATAAAAAAAGTTTTGGGAACAGGAAGAAATTCCTACTTCTCATCCAAAAACCGTTGAATATGATATTTGTGAACAGTTTTATACTCATATACTACCATTCAGATCAGAATTTCCCGACAAAATTTCCCTAGGCTCATCTAGATTTATTGCATTAGCTCAATGCTCCAGCCCGGATAAAACACTCGCAAAAGATCTAGAACTTCAAGCTCAATATAAATCAGTTCTGAACGATTATATGACTCTAGATCATATGGAAGAAACTTCTTCCAGTGAAATTGAATACTGTTACGTATGTGAATAATAAAACGCACGCGATAGCACTCTGTATAAGACTGTTTTATTGAATTCTTATTTTAATATTCTTAACCTACACTTTCTTTTATATTTGGTATTTATATAACGGTTCCTCTCTTATTTCTATTTACATTTTACATATATATATATATAATTCCTCCCTTTCTTATAATTATGATTTTATTATATTTTCTTAACAATAAAAATATGTATAAATAATCATTACCATTATAACAATTATACAAAACATAGAAAACAACTAAACATATATATATAAGTAAGAATAAATACAATGACTAATTACTAACTTACATAGAAACACATAAATTGATACAAATTCAAATATTTTCGTAATCCCTATCCTCTACCTCTATTTTTGATTTATTTTGATCTAACCTTCTTTGTCTATTTCTTGTCACAATCTGATACTCTTCACTTGACCCTTTATTTCTTTCAGATTTATTTATATTCTCAGTCTCATCTTCACTATATGTTCGAACTCTCTTTAATCTTCTCTCTGTTGTTGATTTAAATGAAACAAATGGACTCAACTTAATTGGTTTTATTTTCCATTTCCTTAGCTGATCAACATGTGCTTGTCTATTTGATCCATTTATATTTACAATATATCTGATATTACTCAACCTTTTCACTATTATACCGCTTAACCATTTGCAATAATTATTAAACACATTTCGGTACAATACAGTCTCTCCCACTTTAAATGATTTTACTTGATCTCTTCTTCTGTCTTGGTCTGTTATTCTATTCTATTTTTAAATTCTTACCTATTTCCTCCCCACATTTATTGAATTTTACCTTGTCTAAGACAGATTTCGGTTTAAAGCTAACCATTAATTCTGATGGTGATTTATCGATACCAATACACGGACACGTTCTATACCCCAAAAGACAATTTTCTAAAATTAGTTGAAAAGGCTTATTTTTCATTCTAGGATCTAGAATCATTTTCTTCAAGGACGTGGTGATTTGGAACATTTAATTCCATTTTCTTTACAAAAACATTCAAATTCATATGAAGCAAACGGTGGTCCATTATCTGATACCAATTCGGTAGGCAATCCAAAAATACAGAAAAATTGTTTTAACTTCTCGTATACTACTTTTGCTGAAGTCGATTTCATTACAATGGCGTCAATCCATTTGGAATATGCATCAAAAATTACTTCAATTTCTTCATTTCTAAATTTACAAAAATCGATGTGTATGCGTACCAACGGATATGTTGTTTTTGGCCAGGAATGTAATATCGCTCGCTCTCGATTCTGCACAAGTTGACAGCATTCACATATTCTTCGATATGTCGATCTATATTTGGCCACCAAATTGTTGAACGGGCACTTACTTTCATTCTTACTATTCCTATGTGCGATATTCCGTGTAATGTCTTTAACACCTTCTTTTGTAACTCTTCTGGTATTATTAACCTCTCCTCATAGAACAAACATCCATGTTCTAGTGCAATGGAATTTCATTTATTAAAATACGGCACTATACTTGCTGAAAATATCTGTTGTTCTGGCCAACCGAATTTTGTATATGCTTTTACTTCCTGCAATATTGTGTCTTGATTGCATTTGTTTAACACTTCATCCAAATCAATAGGAATTTCACTATTAGTTGTGCAGTTGTTTATAATATACTCGTCTATATTTGTTGGTTCTGGCATTGGTAACCTTGAGAGAGCATCAACATTTATCATTTCGCAACCTTTTCTGTATCTTATTTCATAATCATACATAGAGAGGATAATCGACCATCGTTGTAACCTGTTAGCAGCTACAATTGTGATATACTTTCTTGGATTAAAAATTTCTCTTAGAGGCTGATGATCAATAATTATTGTAAATTTATGGCCATATATATATTTATGAAACCGTTGCACAGCATACACTATTGCTAACGCTTCCCGGTGCAATTGTGAATAGTTTTTTTCTGCCGCACTTAATGTAGGTGACACAAACATTACCGGTCTTTCAATTCCATTTACACAGTGTGACATCACACCCCCCACACCATAAGGACTAGCATCCGCTGAAATTATTATTGGCAACTCAGGGTTATATGGAGTTAAAACATTTATGTTTAGCACTAACTTTTTAGCTCTCTCAAATACCTCTTCATGTTCTTTTTTCCAACAAAATTTTTTAATTATGTTTAGTTAAATTATATAATTCTTTTAATTCAGATGAAAGGTGTGGAATGCAATTATTACAATAGTTTATCATTCCCAGGAATGATTTCAATTGTGTTACATCTTGTGGTCTTGGACACTTTGCCACCGCCATAATTTTACATTTACATGGTCTTATTCCTGTACTATCAATGTCATATCCTAAATATACTATTTTATTTTCTAAAAAAAACACATTTTTCTAATTGAACTTTTACATTATATTCGAGAAGTTTGTCCAAAACTTGTATCAATGTTTTTATCGTCGAAGTAAATGTGCTAATTTGAAATGTTTTTCAAAATTTCTTCTATAATTGAGGTAAATATTTGTGGCGCAGTTTTAAGGCTATCACTAATCGTGTGAACTGAAAAAGACCACAATGTGTGTTGATTGTTAGCAGTTCTTGTGACCTCTTAGAAACGGCAACTTGTAGGTAACCACTTGTCAAATCGAGTTTGCAAAAAACAGTCCATCCTGCAATTCCAGCTAATATGTCATCAATTCTTGGTATAACTGTATGATCCATCTTGACAAATCGATTAATTGTTCGATTAGCATTTAAACACAGTCGCAAACTGCCATTAGGTTTAGTCACCACCACCATAGGGCCTGCCCACCGACTATTTTTTACCGGAATTAAAACTCCATCTGCGCATAACATATCCAGCGCCTACCTTACTTCTTAAGCCAAACGGTATAGTATAACTTTTTGAAAATATAGGATAAGCTTCCTCAACTAAATCTATTTCGGCCACAAAGTGTTTGATTATTGATTTATTTTCTCTTGAAAATATATTAGAATATTTAGTTAGACAGCTTAAAGACTTATTAGTTACCACACTATAAATTTTACTGTAACTAGGACTTCCAAAAAAATGTCTCCAATTAGGGTATAAAACATCTAACCATGTCCGCCCTAATAGAGGACTAAATACTTTTAGTGCATCTATCACAAAAATTTCTAACTCTAAATTTGTATTATTAAATTTTACATAGACTTTTGTTTTTCATATAACCTTAATTTCATTTCCATTAACCATTTTAAATATTTTTGAAACCTTTTTATGACTCGTCGCCAATTTGCTACGAATGTGAATAATAAAACGCACGCGATAGCACTCAGTATCAGACTGTTTTATTGAATTCTTATTTTAATATTCTTAACCTACACTTTCTTTTATATTTGGTATTTATATAACGGTTCCTTTCTTATTTCTATTTACATTTTACATATGGGGCATTTCACGTCAAGTGAACCAACTTTTGAAATCGATGTCTTCCGATCGGGATGAAATTTGCACCAATGTTAGTTCTATTGGATAGTAATTTGGACACAATTTTTCAACAAGATCGGTCAAGAACTCTCTGAGTTATAGGAGGTCAAAATTTGACATTTTGGCCAAACAGGTGTTTTTTCTTATCCATATAACTTATTACCTATTGTTCTTAGCAAAATATGTCCCAAATAGTTTAGATAGCTATTTATGCAATCTTTAGAGAAAAAAAATTAAAAAAAATAAATAAAATATTTTTGACTTTTTTTTTAAAAAATCAAAAACATTTTTGAATTTTTTTTCAAAATGGACCCTTTTTATTTTTTTTTTTTTTTATTTTTTTTAAGAAAGCTTAGGTCTTTTCCTAAGCGACCTATATGGTCGCTTAGTGGGATGCGAGTGGGATATCTATCAAAAAAAATATTTTGTAACTCAAGATATGAAATTTTTGACTTTTTTTGCAAAATCAAAAACTTTGTTGACTTTTTTTTAAAAGAATGGACCCATTTTTTAATATTTTTTTTTTGCTCAGAAGAAAGTTTATGTGTTTTCCTTTAACACCTTTTTTGTCGCTTAGTGGGATGCGAGTGGGATATCTATAAAAAAAATGTTTTGTAACTCAAGACATAAAATTTTTGACTTTTTTTTGCAAAATCAAAAACATTTTTGACTTTTTTTCCAAAATGGACCCTTTTTTTATTTATTTTTTTTTTCTCAAAAGAAAGCTTAGGTCTTTTCCTTTAAAACCTTTTTGGTCGCTTAGTGGGATGCGAGTGGGATATCTATCAAAATAAATATTTTGTAACTCAAGACAAAGGTTTTTAAATTTTTAGCATATGTACTATTTTTATTTTTTTCATAGCTGTGTGTAAACCTTAAAAATTAAACTTACGCAGAGAAACTGGACACATTAGCCTTTCCGATGGTATGTAACATACCTAACTAAAATTTCATAGCCTCGATACTATAGTACCCATAATATGTTAACCTCAGGAATAAAAATCACTTTTTATACCCTACACCACCATAGTGGCGAGGGTATATTGGATTTTGCGGATGTTTGTAACGCCCAAAAATATTAGTCTAGCACCCACATTAAAGTATACCGATCGACTCAGAATCACTTTCTGAGTCGATTAAACGATGTCCGTCCGTCCGTCTGACTGGCAGGTTGTCCATGTAAACCTTGTGCGCAGAGTACAGGTCGCAATTTTGAAGATATTTCGATAAAATTTGGTACATATAATTTGTTCGGCCCAAGGACCAAGCTGGCTGAAATCGGTCCATTATTTCACCTAGCCCCCATACAAATGTCCTCCCGAAAGTGGTCTTTATCGGTCACAAATGTTTAATTTATATAGGTATCTACACAAGTTTTTCTCCAAATAAGTTTTATATATACGGAATTCATGTCACCAAATTTTATTATGATCCGTCCATAATTAGTCATAGCTCCCATATAAGGCCTGCTTCCGATAATCACTTTAACGAGCATAAATCTCCTAAAAATGTTGGTATACACATAAAATGCAACATAAAAAACTTTCATATAGACATTAATCACACCACCTAATTTCATGGTGATCGGTCCATAATTTGACATAGCTCCCATATAAGGTCCACTTCCAAAAATCAATCACGAATATAAATTATTGCGCTGAAAACTACCTATAGGATTGACTAAAAAAGCAGCAAGATACAAAACTCAGACAAATTTTGGGGGTGGAAAATTAATAGCGGTCGGCCTAACATTGCACCCCTCCAGTGGCTATTATCGGTCAGTTGTAGTGGTTTCTATATTTAAGGTTTTAGAAACATTTACACACAAATATGAAAAAAATCAATTTAAAAACCTTTGTCTTGAGTTACAAAACATTTATTTTGATAGATATCCCACTCGCATCCCACTAAGCGACCAAAAAGGTTTTAAAGGAAAAGACCTAAGCTTTCTTTTGAGAAAAAAAATAAATAAAAAAAGGGTCCATTTTGGAAAAAAAGTCAAAAATGTTTTTGATTTTGCAAAAAAAAATTCAAAAATTTTATGTCTTGAGTTACAAAACATTTTTTTTATAGATATCCCACTCGCATCCCACTAAGCGACAAAAAAGGTGTTAAAGGAAAACACATAAGCTTTCTTCTGAGCAAAAAAAAAATTAAAAAATGGGTCCATTCTTTTAAAAAAAAGTCAACAAAGTTTTTGATTTTGCAAAAAAAGTCAAAAAAAATTTCATATCTTGAGTTACAAAATATTTTTTTTGATAGATATCCCACTCGCATCCCACTAAGCGACCATATAGGTCGCTTAGGAAAAGACCTAAGCTTTCTTAAAAAAAATAAAATAAAAAAATAAAAAGGGCCCATTTTGAAAAAAAAGTCAAAAATGTATGGGGCATTTCACGTCAAGTGAACCAACTTTTGAAAGTGATGTCTTCCGATCGGGATGAAATTTGCACCAATGTTAGTTCTATTGGATAGTAATTCAGACACAATTTTTCAACAAGATCGGTCAAGAACTCTCTGAGTTAGAGGAGGTCAAAATTTGACATTTTGGCCAAACAGGTGTTTTTTCTTATCCATATAACTTATTACCTATTGTTCTTAGCAAAATGTGTCCCAAATAGTTTAGATAGCTATTTATGCAATCTTCCGAAAAAAAAAATTAAAAAAAATAAATAAAATATTTTTGACTTTTTTTTAAAAAAATCAAAAACATTTTTGACTTTTTTTCAAAATGGGCCCTTTTTATTTTCTTTTTATTTTTTTTAAGAAAGTTCAGGTCTTTTCCTAAGCGACCTATATGGTCGCTTAGTGGGATGCGAGTGGGATATCTATCAAAAAAAATATTTTGTAACTCAAGATATAAAATTTTTGACTTTTTTTGGCAAAATCAAAAACTTTGTTGACTTTTTTTAAAATAATTTTTTTACTCAAATGAAAGGTTATGTGTTTTCCTTTAACACCTTTTTTGTCGCTTAGTGGGATGCGAGTGGGATATCTGTCAAAAAAATATTTTGTAACTCAAGATATAAAATTTTTTACTTTTTTTTTTTTTGCAAAATCAAAAACTTTTTTGACTTTTTTTCCAAAATGGACCCTTTTTTATTTATTTTTTTTCTCAAATGAAAGCTTAGGTCTTTTCCTTTAAAACCTTTTTGGTCGCTTAGTGGGATACGAGTGGGATATCTATCAAAATAAATGTTTTGTAACTCAAGACAAAGGTTTTTAAATTTTTAGCATATGCACTATTTTGATTTTTTTCATATTTGTGTGTAAACCTTAAAAATTAAACTTACGCAGAGAAACTAGACACTAGATGGTATGTAACATACCTAACTAAAATTTCATAGCCTCGATACTGTAATACCCATAATATGTTAACCTCAGGAATAAAAATCACTTAGTATACCCTACACCACCATAGTGGCGAGGGTATATTGGATTTGTGCAGATGTTTGTAACGCCCAAAAATATTAGTCTAGCACCCACCTTAAAGTATACCGATCGACTCAGAATCACTTTCTGAGTCGATTAAACGATGTCCATGTAAACCTTGTGCGCAGAGTACAGGTCGCAATTTTGAAGATATTTCGATAAAATTTGGTACATATAATTTGTTTGGCCCAAGGACCAAGCCTATTGAAACTGGCTGAAATCGGTCCATTATTTCACCTAGCCCCCATATAAATGTCCTCCCGAAAGTGGTCTTTATCGGTCACAAATGTTTAATTTATATAGGTATCTACACAAGTTTTTCTCCAAATAAGTTTTATATATACGGAATTCATATCACCAAATTTTATTATGATCCGTTCATAATTAGTCATAGGTCCCATATAATGCCTGCTTCCGATAATCACTTTAACGAGCATAAATCTCCAAAAAATGTTGGTATACACATAAAATGTACACATAAAATAACTTTCATATAGACATTAATCACACCACCTTATTTCATGGTGATCGGTCCACAATTTTACATAGCTCCCATATAAGGCCCACTTCCAAAAATCAATCACGAATATAAATTATTGCGCTGAAAACTATCTATAGGATTGACTAAAAAAGCCGCAAGATACAAAACTCAGACAAATTTTGGGGGTGGAAAATTAATAGCGGTCGGCCTCACATTGCACCCCTCCAGTGGCTATTATCGGTCAGTTGTTGTGGTTTTTATTTTTAAGGTTTTAGAAACACTTACACACAAATATGAAAAAAATCAATTTAAAAACCTTTGTCTTGAGTTACAAAACATTTATTTTAATAGATATCCCACTCGTATCCCACTAAGCGACCAAAAAGGTTTTAAAGCAAAAGACCTAAGCTTTCTTTTGAGAAAAAAAAAATAAATAAAAAAAGGGTCCATTTTGGAAAAAAAAGTCAAAAAAGTTTTTGATTTTGCAAAAAAAAGTCAAAAATTTTATATCTTGAGTTACAAAATATTTTTTTGATAGATATCCCACTCGCATCCCACTAAGCGACAAAAAAGGTGTTAAAGGAAAACATATAACCTTTCATTTGAGCAAAAAAAAAAAATTAAAAAATGGGTCCATTTTTTAAAAAAAAAGTCAACAAAGTTTTTGATTTTGCAAAAAAAAGTCAAAAATTTTATATCTTGAGTTACAAAATATTTTTTTTGATAGATATCCCACTCGCATCCCACTAAGCGACCATATAGGTCGCTTAGGAAAAGACCTGAGCTTTCTTAAAAAAAATAAAAAAAAAATAAAAAGGGCCCATTTTGAAAAAAAAGTCAAAAATGTTTTTGATTTTTTTAAAAAAAAGTCAAAAATATTTTATTTATTTTTTTTATTTTTTTTTCGGAAGATTGCATAAATAGCCATCTAAACTATTTGGGAAACATTTTGCTAAGAACAATAGGTAATAAGTTATATGGATAAGAAAAAACACCTGTTTGGCCAAAATGTCAAATTTTGACCTCCTCTAACTCAGAGAGTTCTTGACCGATCTTGTTGAAAAATTGTGTCTGAATTACTATCCAATAGAACTAATATTGGTGCAAATTTCATCCCGATCGGACACACTTTCAAAAGTTGGTTCACTTGACGTGAAATGCCCCATATATGTATCATATACCAAGATAAATATTATTCCTTTTACTTACTGCAGCACGCAGTTGTTGGCCCAGTTGTTCGCATCGAGAAAATCTAAATCAAAAATCTCGCTTAATGGTGTGTTATATACAGGTCCACCCGTTCACCCTGATGATAGATCCTTTCAAGGAATTTTATTTCAAGATGAATCAGATGAACCAGTTAAAGATTATCAATTAAGAACCGTCACTTTTGGCATAAATTGTGCTCCTTATCTCGCGATTCGGACACTTCTTCAACTCGCATCAGATTGCGAATTAGCAGCATCAGTTCTGCGCACAGAAACTTATGTCGATGACATTCTCTCAGGAGGTTATTCGATTGAAGAAGCTCTTTCTGCCCAAAATGAACTTATTAAGACATTAAACTCAGCAGGGTTCCCATTAAAGAAAATAACTGCAAATAACCCCCAATTACTTGCTCATTTGCCCAAAGAAGATCTTTATGATTTAGATTTCTTACGTTTTCAAGAAACAAGTTCTACTAAAACAATTGGCATCAAATGGGGTGCAATCACTGATGCTGTATAAAATCGACAATTTTATACATAAAATTATAAAATAATTTTATTATTGTTAATCTCAACTAACTAAAAATGAAATTAAAAAACATATTTTTTTAAGTTAAAACAGAAACAATTTTTCTTCATGTGTATAACTATGAATTACTAAAACTTTATATATGTAAAAACTATTGTGAATTATAAAAACTCTGTGCTAATTACAACTTGAATTGTTTATAAACCGTGTGTACATGAATAGTACTAAAAATGAAATGTACTTAGGTTAGGTTATTGTTTATAAGAATTAAAAAAGACCATTAACATTCTACCTTTAACTCGAATAAGATTGAACTCTCTCAAATTTAAAAACCTAAAAATATAAATTAAAACTTAAACCCAATTAAAACTTAAGGCTAATTTATTTCCTTTTAGTTAAAAACAATTATAAATTAAATTTTATAATTAAAGACTTACAAACTAATTAAAACATCAAAAATTAATTAAAACTTAATTCTAAAATAAATAATTAAAATTCTAGTAAAATCACAAATAAAAACATTATCGAGTTTTCATTAAAAAACAATACCTTTACACACATCACGAATCCCATATAAGGTGAGCACACAATCATACACACACAATCTTATAATACCATGCTAATCTCATATCATATACCCAATTGCATTCACTTATAATAATTGTAAATTTTCTTCCCAAACACACTAAACCAATTTAATTCCCCGTTCTATCGAGAAATTACACACGTAATTCGAGGAATTGATGCCCATTCACATCCTCAACATTATTTACAGTCCACTTCAACCCATTTAAAAACGATTAGACACCAATCGTCCCAAACTACAGGCATCAAATTTCTGCATGGTCCTTTCTAGCTGAAAAAGAAAATCTCCAGTTGGCATCACTGTATCATCACAAAGAGCATGAGGTAAAGTAAAAAACAACTCTATTTATCCCATACTTAAGCTAAGAAATAACACGCGATCGCGACGGGCTACAAACAAAAATAAGTGAAAAAAGAAATATAAATTTAAAAAAGCTAAGTGCAAGAAAATCTAACAAAAGTACGTACATATTTTTCAAATATAATTCATATTATAAGTGAAAAATATAATAAAAATCAGAAATATGTTCAAAATTGTGTAAAAAAATATGTAAAAAATAGCCGTTAAAATAGCAAAATTTTAAGCATAAAAAATCCGTTAATTTCCAGAAAATCTTAATATAGAATTTCTTAAAAATTTAAACAAAAACAAAAAAGTTACTTTTGCAAAATCTGTCCAAAAAAAAATCCGTTACAAAAAAGAGCCAAAATTCTTATATTGCAAAGAAAAAGAAAAATTGATGTACATACATAACGAATGTAAAAAAAAGAGAATATAAGAAAAATTAAAAACGGTATGTGAGTGCAAACAAAAATCAGATGAAAAGAAAAGTTAATTAAAAGAAATCTAAAAACAATTTTAAAAGAAAACAAAATTATTGTGATAAAATATTTAAGTAGCTATAAATAAGTTCAAAGTAAAAAAATTGTTCATATAAATAAATTTACAAGTGCCTAATTTTGGTCACCACTGTACTCAAAGAAGAAGTAAAGTAAAAAAAAACCATAAAGCATTCAGTTGTACAGGGTTACCGAGTGTGTGTTTTTTCGTTCACTAAAAATATATTAAAATTAAATAAATTTGTTATAATTACAACTAGATTGAAATTAAATAAGACAAATTATAAATAAATTTAAATTAAATAATACCACAGATTAAACAGTCCAATCAAACAAAATACACATTTAGTTTACAACAAAACAAAATCTACTTTATTTTATAACTCTGGAAACAATGTTTTATTTAAATACATAAATAAGAAATAATATTTAGAAAATACTAGTGAAAACAAACAAATATGTATAACAGAACAAAATAAATTTAACAATTGAAACCGTAAACGTTACACAAATAAACCGAAACGTAATCGCTCGTAACATTAATAAACAATCAACAAAACATATTTCTCACATGCAAACAACAGAACAAGGTATGAAATAATTGTTTATAAAATCTACCATAACTTTTAGTTAACTAATTGGGAAACATAAAACAATATTGCGCTAATAAAATTATAATAAATTATAGAAATATAATTAATTATAAAAATAATTACCATTTTTTTACATTTATCAACTATTATATACCAAAATTTTTTTTGGAGACAGAAAATCTATTTCATTAAAAAAAAAAATAAAAAATTTAAAGATTGTATGATACTTTGCAAGTTATGGTTTAATTTATCTCTGTTCATCGAAATTAAAACGTCTGTCCCTCGTTAATATATTAGTTCGGAATATAATATATAATTTCAGTATCTCAAATCACTTTCTCAAGCCTCTAAGTGAATTTAATCTCCTCGTATAATAAATATTTAATTACTTTACATTGCAAACAACATTGAAATTTCGGCACAATCGTATACATATTTATTACTACCTACATTTAAACGTTTATTTATACAACTAGCTCCATAATTCACTTAGAGCTGCTTTCTAATAGATCTACGCATTCCAAATCAACTTTATAGCTTAAAAGAACAGTTAAAAAATGAACCCTACTGCGGAAAAAACATCGATTAGCGATACTACAATGAAGCATGAATTCCCAAATATGACATCTCGATCCTTCATTAAACTACCTCCTTGCGATATCGATACGTTTACCGGTAGTTACGAAGAATGGCCAGCATTTCGGGACATTTTCACTACCGCTTGCATAGAAAATGATGAAATTCCTAAGCTCAGAAACTATTTTACCTACGGCTAAAAACAGGAGGTAGTGCCGGCGCAATCGTTAAACGTTATACACTATGTAATGAGAATTTTGATCACGCATGGAATGCATTAAAGTCACGATTTGACAATAAGCGAGCACTAATAGACAATAAGCTCAAAATTCTTTTCAATATCCCAGTCGCTACGTCAGAAAACAGCGAATCGATCCAAAGGATTCATTCCACAGTCACCGATTGCTTAACGGCGCTTAAGGCCCTCAACGTAAAGTTAGATGGATGGGACCCTATTCTTATTTATCTAGTATCAACAAAATTACCCGGCGATACTCTGGCGCTCTGGGAACAGTCATTTAAAACTCAACGAGAAGTTCCAACATGGTCCCAAATGGATGTATTCTTAGTAAACCGATATGAAGTTGTTGAAAGAATTTCGTCAATAAAAACAACGAAAGAACGATTCAGTCTACCCTCTCTACCACATGCTAAAATCCAATCATACTCGTCTCAGGAAAAACTTACTTATACTTGCACACTTTGCAGCGGAGATCACCATTTAAGAACTTGTACAAAATTCAAGAAGTACACAGTGGAACAGTGAATATATTACGTTTTTGAAAATAACATTTGCAATAATTGTCTCTCCTCAAGTAATACCAAAAATAAATGCTCTAGCAAAAATACTTGCTTTATTTGCAAATCCAGACATCACACTCTACTACATTTGCACAAATCTCGTGAAACTCCCACACAATTTCAAAATAATGAAACCTATAATAACTCTGAAAATTATTCAGATCAAAATAACAAGAAATCATTCAGAACCCAGCAAAATAATGATAATGATAATCTACCTTCAACTTCAAAAAACAGTCAGATTCAAGCCAATTTCTCATCAAACAACGATAATATTTTAATACGTGCAGCGCTAGTACAAATAGAACATCTCGGTGAATTATTTACAGTTAGGGCGCTAATAGACCCAGGTTCACAAAGAACGTTTTTATCGGAAAGAATTAAAAATTTGCTTAAGTTACCTTATCAGAAATCTGAAGTTGAAATTATTGGAATTGGCTGCCAAGTACAATCAGCAAATAAAGAATGCCATATTACTTTGTATGCTAAATGCTGCAAATTAAAATTCACAGTAAACGCCATAATTTTACCAAATTTAACTAAACGAATTCCGTCTATATCCTTTAAATCACCCAATTCCCCTCAGCTTTCAAATCCTGACCTCGCAGATCCGAATTTTAATAAATCTTCTCAAATAGACTTGATTCTTGGCAATAATTCAGAACATCTAATAAATATTGATGGCATTAAAAAGAATGTGTGCGGCACAGCGTCAGCATATAACACAATATTTGGATGGGTACTAAGCGGCCCAACTCAAGCCAACACAGTGCACACATTTACAACCACAGTGACCAATTCTGAAAACAAAACTCTAAATGATACCCTAAGAAAATTTTGGGAACAAGAAGAGCTCCCCTCTAAGTCAACAATTTCAGAAGAACACCAGTATTGCGAAGAATTTTATAAACAAACTACAACAAGAGAAGCAAGTGGAAGATATACTGTAAGACTTCCATTTAAAAAGGAATTTCCCAATTCCAATTTTCTCGGACCATCACGAATATTGTTTCTATTTCAATATGCTCGCATAAATCAATCTCTTGAAAAACCTCCAGAACTCCAAAAAGAATATAATGCTGTTCTAGAAGAATATCTAACCCTTGATCACTTGGAACCAGCTTCTTATTGAGAAATTGTTTCAGATGGCAAATATTTTTCGTTCTACCTACCCCATCACGCAGTAGTCCACCCAGAACACAAGACTACCAAAGTAAGAATAGTATTTAATGCTTCCCGTAAGACGAAATCAGGGTTCTCACTTAATGACGTCTTGCACACTGGCCCAACATTACAATCTGATCTAATAACCGTAATTCTCAACTGGCGAATTTATCATCATGTTTTTAGTGGCGACATACAGAAAATGTATCGACAAATTTAGGTTCATCCAGACGACAGACAATTTCAACGAATTATTTATCAAAATGCGAATTCAAGCTCACTCAAAGACTACCAGCTCAAAACTGTCACATTTGGAGTCTACTGTGCACCCTTTTTAGCCATTCGGACTCTATATCAACTTGCAGATGATTCCCAAGAAAAATATCCCAAAGCTTCTGAAATCTTGCGCCAGGAAACTTACGTAGATGACATATTGTCTGGCGGACACACTATCGAAGAAGCTATAGAATCTCAATCTCAAATTCTACAAACTCTCAAATCTGGTGGTTTTACATTAAAGAAGATTACAGCAAATAACATGTTATTACTGACACATATCCCAAGCGAAGATCTATATGATTCAGAGCTATTAAAATTTCAAGAAACTAGCGCTACTAAAACTTTAGGGATCAAATGGAACGCCCTTACTGATACCTTCAGTTACACTTTTTCACCAATATCTCAGTCTGAAAGTATTACTAAACGAAAAATTTTATCTGGTATTGCTAGTAGTAATAAGTAATAAGAGCCAAAATGTTAATGCAACAACTATGGCTCGAAGGTCTAAATTGGGATGATAATGTGAACTCTGCAATTTTAAATCTTTGGAATAAACTCATTGAAGATCTCTGCCACATTGATGAAATACAAATACCAAGATGGCTACAGTACCAACCAAAAGACACTATCCAAATTCATGGTTTCTCAGATGCTTCCAAAGCAGCTGTATATTTTACGATGTCAAACTTCATCCCATGTCACATTTACAAACTTAATTGTAGCCAAAACTAAAGTTGCTCCTCTACAACCTACTTGCTTACCCAGGTTGGAACTCTGTGGCGCAGTGTTATTAGACAAGCTAGTCCCATATGTTACAGATTCTATAAAATTACCTCAATGTGAAATATTCCTATGGACAGACTCCTTAATTGTTATTGGATGGCTATCTAATCCCCCATGGTCCTGGGAAACATACGTCGCTAATCGCACAGCTCAAATACACAATTACGTACCTAACGTACATTGGAATCATGTGCGTTCACACAACAACCCAGCGGATTTGGGCACTCGTGGCTGTAAATCTCAAGAACTCGCAAACAGCATCTTATGGTGGCATGGACCATCATGGCTCAACAAACCACAATCAGAATGGCCAAAGAAAACTTCCTTACAAACACCTGAAACTAACAGGAAAGTCCAATGTTTGCAAACATCAGTACAAAGTACTGATATATCAATTCTCATCATATCATAAAGCTCTAAGAATTTTATCTTATGTATTCCGATTCTATCATAACAGTCTCAGTAAATTCAGATCACAAATTAATCATTCCCAAACAGATCTTACTCAAAAGGAAGTAAAGTTCGTTAAACACAGATTAATAACTTTGTCTCAAAAATCACACTATCAAGCAGAATTTAAAGACATTTCAGAGTCTCTGCCAATCTCTGCTAAAAGCTCTCTAAAAACACTTAACCCCTTTTTAGACTCCGAAAATATCCTACGAGTGAACGGACGCCTGTCAAATGCATCACTCTCATACAACGAACGATACCCGATAATCTTACCAGGAAATTCCAGAATTTGTCAACTTTATTTAGAGCATTTGCATGTTTTTTTTAGCTCACGCTGAGTATAATCAAATATGCAGAATGGTACAAAGTGAGTTTTACATATCTCGATTGAAAGTTCGTATTAAAAGGATTATTCGCCACTGTAAAACATGCATTATACATAAACACCGAACATGTTCCCAAATAATGGCTCCTTTACCTCCAGACAGATGTAGTCTCTCAGTTCTATTTCAAACAACTGGAATTGATTTTGCTGGACCATTTAGAAGTATGTTCCGACTTATCCACAGCGGCCTTCAGAGCAGCATTTTCTCGTTTCATTGGCGGGGACTCTCTTTCAGGATATACTCAGATAATGGTCGAAATTTCGTTGGAGCTAGTCGTCAACTAAAACGAGAATTTGACACATTCATTAAAACAGTATCAACAGATATTGCTCAAAAACACATATCTCATGGACTCGAATGGATTTTTATTCCTCCTCATGTGCCTCACATGGGTGGATTATGGGAAGCAGCTGTAAAAAGCTTTAAGTTTCATTTGAAACGAGTCACCGGTTCATATAAATTCACATTTGAGGAATTTTCTACTATCTTGTCTCATATTGAAGGCATCTTGAACTCTCGGCCTATTTCAGCTATGTCAGAAGATCCCACTGACTTGTCGGCCCTAACACCAGGTCACTTCTTAAGAGGAGCTCCAATCATGAGTTTCCCCGAACAACATGATCAAAAACTTGGTTTACGTAGCCGTTGGGAAAGACTCAAAGTATAACATCACCAATTAGCAATCAGATGGAAGCACGATTACCTAAACACACTACACAAACGTTACAAATGGAAAAATGTATCTAAAAATTTGAAACCAGGTGATCTAGTTGTTGTTATGGACGACATATTACCTCCATCTGAATGGCGGCTAGGTAGAATAGAGAACACTTATACTGGTAGTGACGATAATGTCCGTGTAGCGGATGTAAGAACTGTTACTGGTATCATAAAACGACCAATTGTAAAGCTCTGCTATTTACCACTAGATGACGAACAAGTGTAGTAGAAACACATTTACTCATACTTATCCATATTTACTCATAATTCTCATATTCCCTTTTTTTCTCATACCTCATCTCATCAAGAATCATACCATTGATTCATACAATCAAACCAATTATTAATAACCTATTCGATTTCTGTTTTTCTTCCCTTTATTGCTTCTACTTACAGCGGATCAATTGCAACCAATCGCCAGCAGCGTAATCCGGATGTTTACCAGTGTAAATTGTGTTATCGTCATCATTCACTGCAATTTTGTAGAAGGTTCGCTCGGTAGAGCGAAATGAGGCAGCTCGTACACATGAATATTGCATCAACTGCCTAGCACGCTCGCATACCGTATACAGTTGTGACAGTCGGGACAGTTTATGTACTGCGGATTGCTGCACCACACCTTATTGCATCCCAGCCGAAATCGGAGAAACACCCCTTCCAGGCATACGGTTTACGACAGCCCAAGAGAGCGCCGACAGGCACGAAGCCGCACCAGCAACCACCACAACAACAGCATCACCCGCAGGCAAATCATCACCAGTCGTCGCAGCCGCAGCCGCAGCCTCAACAACACTAATCGTCCACAGTCATCTTCGTCTTACCGCAGATCTAATCATCAATGCACAGTGGGGGATCTGAAAAAAAAAGTGGAAATAAATCTGTAACTTCTAAACGAATAGCTCGATTTTAATAAAATTTCCCATGGCTATAGAGGAGGTGTTGATAAGTTTAAGTTTTGAATTTGGGCTTAAACAACCAAGGGGGGGCCGAGCCACAATGCCCCAAAGTGGGGCACCTCGGGTATATCAAAAATTAAAAATGATGCCAAATTTTTGTTTGCGATCCGATTTGAAAGATTTTTATATATATGGAATGTACTGGACGAGATCTACAAAAAACATTGCTTTAGCCATATATTATCTCTTATAGTTTACGAGTTATTCGCATTTGAAAAGTAAAATTTTTTTTTTTTTTTGCCTACCTTGGTCTGCTATTTTGCTAATAACAGATCCAATTCTTTCCCGATTTTCTTGATGTGTCCTTTTTTGAATTAACAACAAATTTCAATATTTAAAATGCAAAAGAAATTAGTGAATTGTTTTTGACAATCCCACAATTCCCAAAAAACTTTTAAAAAATCCCAAAATTGTGATTTTTTTGATTTTTGAATCTATTGAAGACACCAAGCTCGGGGCTATGAAATCCCTTTGCACAATATTGAAGAACATATTGGGACATACAAAACAGGTCTTAATTTTTTGAAAGCAGCTATGCGATTTTAGAATATGTTGTCTAAAGTTGAAATTTTTATAAAAAATAGGTCTAATTCGGAAGGCTCTGGACCACGCAATAATACAAATTTTGATATTATTTTGCTTTTATAATATTTCTCGAAATGTTACCTTTCAGAAGAATATAAACACATTATTTATCTTTTTCTCATTTTCTGTATAATTTAAAATTAATGTAGTTACTTTTTTCGAAAAAAAATGGCGGAAAAACGACATTTTTATTTTTTTTAAGTTTGAATGCACATAACTTTTGACTCAGTAGATATTTTTTAACATTTCTTTCTTAAGATTATTAATAAATTTGTTGTTAATTCAAAAAAGAAAATCGGGAAAGAATTGGATCCGTTATTAGCAAAATAGCAGACCAAGGTAGGCAAAAAAAAAAATTTTACTTTTCAAATGCGAATAACTCGTAAACTATAAGAGATAATATATGGCTAAAGCAATGTTTTTTGTAGATCTCGTCTTGTACATTCCATATATATAAAAATCTTTCAAATCGGATCGCAAACAAAAATTTGGCATCATTTTTAATTTTTGATATACCCGAGGTGCCCCACTTTGGGGCATTGTGGCTCGGCCCCCCCTTGGTTGTTTAAGCCCAAATTCAAAACTTTAACTTATCAACACCTCCTCTATAGCCATGGGAAATTTTATTAAAATCGAGCTATTCGTTTAGAAGTTACAGATTTATTTCCACTTTTTTTTTCAAATCCCCCACTGTGCAATGATATTCTGCTCAACGATCACGTAACCATTATGTTGCAGCCGCAATTTCAAACCAACGTATAATTTCAGAAGCTATACGCTCTTTAGCAGAAGTTCTTTGTGTACAGCCCAGAAATTCTGCTCTTGGCGGGCGGAATGTATAAAATCGACAATTTTATACATAAAATTATAAAATAATTTTATTATTGTTAATCTCAACTAACTAAAAATGAAATTAAAAAACATGAATTTTTAAGTTAAAACATAAACAATTTTTCTTCATGTGTATAACTATGAATTACTAAAACTTTATATATGTAAAAACTATTGTGAATTATAAAAGCTCTGTACTAATTACAACTTGAATTGTTTATAAACAATGTGTACATGAATAGTACTAAAAATGAAATGTACTTAGGTTAAGTTATTGCTTATAAGAATTAAAAAAGACCATTAACATTCTACCTTTAACTCGAATAAGATTGAACTCTCTCAAATTTAAAAACTAAAAATATAAATTAAAAATTAAACCCAATTAAAACTTAAGGCTAATTTAATTCCTTTTAGTTAAAAACAAACTAATTAAAACATTAAAAATTAATTGAAATTTAATTCTGAAATAAATAATTAAAATTCAAGTAAAATCACAAATTTAAACATTATCGAGTTTTCATTAAAAAACAATACCTTTACACACATCACGAATCCCATATAAGGTGAGCACACAATCATACATACACAATCTTATAATACCATGCTAATCTCATATCATATACCCAATTGCATTCACTTATAGTAATTGTAAATTTTCTTCCCAAACTCACTAAACCAATTTAATTCCCCGTTCTATCGAGATATTACACACGTAATTCGAGGAATTGATGCCCATTCACATCCTCAACATTATTTACAGTCCACTTCAACCCATTTAAAAACGATTAGACACCAATCGTCCCAAACTACAGGCATCAAATTTCTGCAGATGCATTTCCTTATAGTTTTTCACCCATTGACGAATCCCAAAGAATAACAAAACATCAAATTCTATCGTCAGTAGCAAAACTTTTTGATGCAGCTGGATGGCTTGCACCCATCGTCATCAGAGCAAAACTGCTGATGCAACAGCTGTGGTTAGAAGGCTTGGAATGGGACGAAGATATTTCATCTGAATCTCTTCAAAAATGGAATAATCTAGTTCGAGATTTATCTAATATAGAAACAATTTCCATTCCACGCTGGTACGATATTCAAATACACGGATTCTCAGATGCATCTAAACAGCTTACTGCGCTACTGTGTTCATTCGATGTATAACGAAAACTCATAATACTTTCGTAAATTTACTTGTAGCAAAAAGTAAAGTAGCACCAATTCAAAGTATTTGCCTTCCAAGACTGGAATTAAATGGTGCAGTATTGCTAAATTTCGATAGTAGAGAAATCTTTCTTTGGACTGATTCATCCATTGTGTTAGGTTGGCTCTCTAAGCACCCATCTTCGTGGGAAACCTATGTCGCAAATCGTATTGCAGAAATACATCGTTTAGCGCCAAATGCCACATCGAAACATGTTCCAACGCATGATAATCCATCAGATTTGGGAACAAGAGGTTGTAAACCTCAAGACCTTGTGAACAATTCGCTTTGGTGACATGGCCCATCGTGGCTAACTAATCCATCTTCAGAGTGGCCTAACAAAAATCTTTTAAAAACCCCTGAATGTCCAAGGCAAATAGTATCAATGCATTCAGAATCGCAGCAAACAGATATTCTTGAAAGATTTTCATTAATACCCCAATTCTGTTAGACAATTGTTTCGTCTTGTCTAAGGAAGAAAAGTAGTCGAAGTTACGATTCATCAAAACAATATATTTTTTTCGTCTGGGTTACGTGGTTTGTGTCTATGATTTACGTTATTATCATGTTATACTGCAAAGATATTTTTTTTTTAATTTATAAATTTGTCTTCTACTTTTTTCATTAAATTTATACATTTAAATCCTTTGGCAATAATGTTTTTTTTATGAAATTTGACAATTAAAAAAATTATTAATTAATAAATAATGTTTCAACAAAATAGATTGCGCTGAAAAGCTATGTTATTGCCCTGCAGCATGATTCCTGGTGTGCTGAAAATCCTCCTTGATGTTAAAAGTATGACCTCAACAGTCTTCGCCACCGCCAACTGTAAGCCTTTTGCTTGCAGTCATCTATAACATCATTTGTGACTATCTCTATGAGATCAGTGGTCGGTTGCTATATAGTCTGGTACCTTTCGGAAGCTCCATATTCAAGATACCATCATACATGACGTTCTAAATAAAATGTTCCCAGTACAGATACTTGTGGATCCCCATATTGTGGTATTCTGTTATTGGTAGTCAGCTATTATATTGTACAGATAACCAAATACGCCCATAATGAACATATCGACTACTTCGTTAGTAGCATCAACCGTACTTCTTCCCTTGCGAAATCCGTATTGTTTAGGCAATAAGACCCCAAGATCATCAATACGTTTATTCAGCATTGAAAAAGCTTTCCCAGCGTGTTCAATATACGTAAGGTCTATCTGAGATCTATATATCTATCTATCTATCTATCTATCTATCTATCTATCTATCTATCTATCTATCTATCTATCTATCTATCTATCTATCTATCTATCTATCTATCTATCTATCTATCTATCTATCTATCTATCTATCTATCTATCTATCTATCTATCTATCTATCTATCTATCTATCTATCTATCTATCTATCTATCTATCTATCTATCTATCTATCTATCTATCTATTTATCTATCTATCTATCTATCTATCTATCTATCTATCTATCTATCTATCTATCTATCTATCTATATATCTATCTATCTATCTATCTATCTATCTATCTATCTATATATCTATCTATCTATCTATCTATCTATCTATCTATCTATCTATCTATCTATCTATCTATCTATCTATCTATCTATCTATCTATCTATCTATCTATCTATCTATCTATCTATCTATCTATCTATCTATCTATCTATCTATCTATCTATCTATCTATCTATCTATCTATCTATCTATCTATCTATCTATCTATCTATCTATCTATCTATCTATCTATCTATCTATCTATCTATCTATCTATCTATCTATCTATCTATCTATCTATCTATCTATCTATCTATCTATCTATCTATCTATCTATCTATCTATCTATCTATCTATCTATCTATCTATCTATCTATCTATCTATCTATCTATCTATCTATCTATCTATCTATCTATCTATCTATCTATCTATCTATCTATCTATCTATCTATCTATCTATCTATCTATCTATCTATCTATCTATCTATCTATCTATCTATCTATCTATCTATCTATCTATCTATCTATCTATCTATCTATCTATCTATCTATCTATCTATCTATCTATCTATCTATCTATCTATCTATCTATCTATCTATCTATCTATCTATCTATCTATCTATCTATCTATCTATCTATCTATCTATCTATCTATCTATCTATCTATCTATCTATCTATCTATCTATCTATCTATCTATCTATCTATCTATCTATCTATCTATCTATCTATCTATCTATCTATCTATCTATCTATCTATCTATCTATCTATCTATCTATCTATCTATCTATCTATCTATCTATCTATCTATCTATCTATCTATCTATCTATCTATCTATCTATCTATCTATCTATCTATCTATCTATCTATCTATCTATCTATCTATCTATCTATCTATCTATCTATCTATCTATCTATCTATCTATCTATCTATCTATCTATCTATCTATCTATCTATCTATCTATCTATCTATCTATCTATCTATCTATCTATCTATCTATCTATCTATCTATCTATCTATCTATCTATCTATCTATCTATCTATCTATCTATCTATCTATCTATCTATCTATCTATCTATCTATCTATCTATCTATCTATCTATCTATCTATCTATCTATCTATCTATCTATCTATCTATCTATCTATCTATCTATCTATCTATCTATCTATCTATCTATCTATCTATCTATCTATCTATCTATCTATCTATCTATCTATCTATCTATCTATCTATCTATCTATCTATCTATCTATCTATCTATCTATCTATCTATCTATCTATCTATCTATCTATCTATCTATCTATCTATCTATCTATCTATCTATCTATCTATCTATCTATCTATCTATCTATCTATCTATCTATCTATCTATCTATCTATCTATCTATCTATCTATCTATCTATCTATCTATCTATCTATCTATCTATCTATCTATCTATCTATCTATCTATCTATCTATCTATCTATCTATCTATCTATCTATCTATCTATCTATCTATCTATCTATCTATCTATCTATCTATCTATCTATCTATCTATCTATCTATCTATCTATCTATCTATCTATCTATCTATCTATCTATCTATCTATCTATCTATCTATCTATCTATCTATCTATCTATCTATCTATCTATCTATCTATCTATCTATCTATCTATCTATCTATCTATCTATCTATCTATCTATCTATCTATCTATCTATCTATCTATCTATCTATCTATCTATCTATCTATCTATCTATCTATCTATCTATCTATCTATCTATATATCTATCTATCTATCTATCTATCTATCTATCTATCTATCTATCTATCTATCTATCTATCTATCTATCTATCTATCTATCTATCTATCTATCTATCTATCTATCTATCTATCTATCTATCTATCTATCTATCTATCTATCTATCTATCTATCTATCTATCTATCTATCTATCTATCTATCTATCTATCTATCTATCTATCTATCTATCTATCTATCTATCTATCTATCTATCTATCTATCTATCTATCTATCTATCTATCTATCTATCTATCTATCTATCTATCTATCTATCTATCTATCTATCTATCTATCTATCTATCTATCTATCTATCTATCTATCTATCTATCTATCTATCTATCTATCTATCTATCTATCTATCTATCTATCTATCTATCTATCTATCTATCTATCTATCTATCTATCTATCTATCTATCTATCTATCTATGTATCTATCTATGTATCTATCTATGTATCTATCTATCTATCTATCTATCTATCTATCTATCTATCTATCTATCTATCTATCTATCTATCTATCTATCTATTTATCTATCTATCTATCTATCTATCTATCTATCTATCTATCTATCTATCTATCTATCTATCTATCTATCTATCTATCTATCTATCTATCTATCTATCTATCTATCTATCTATCTATCTATCTATCTATCTATCTATCTATCTATCTATCTATCTATCTATCTATCTATCTATCTATCTATCTATCTATCTATCTATCTATCTATCTATCTATCTATCTATCTATCTATCTATCTATCTATCTATCTATCTATCTATCTATCTATCTATCTATCTATCTATCTATCTATCTATCTATCTATCTATCTATCTATCTATCTATCTATCTATCTATCTATCTATCTATCTATCTATCTATCTATCTATCTATCTATCTATCTATCTATCTATCTATCTATCTATCTATCTATCTATCTATCTATCTATCTATCTATCTATCTATCTATCTATCTATCTATCTATCTATCTATCTATCTATCTATCTATCTATCTATCTATCTATCTATCTATCTATCTATCTATCTATCTATCTATCTATCTATCTATCTATCTATCTATCTATCTATCTATCTATCTATCTATCTATCTATCTATCTATCTATCTATCTATCTATCTATCTATCTATCTATCTATCTATCTATCTATCTATCTATCTATCTATCTATCTATCTATCTATCTATCTATCTATCTATCTATCTATCTATCTATCTATCTATCTATCTATCTATCTATCTATCTATCTATCTATCTATCTATCTATCTATCTATCTATCTATCTATCTATCTATCTATCTATCTATCTATCTATCTATCTATCTATCTATCTATCTATCTATCTATCTATCTATCTATCTATCTATCTATCTATCTATCTATCTATCTATCTATCTATCTATCTATCTATCTATCTATCTATCTATCTATCTATCTATCTATCTATCTATCTATCTATCTATCTATCTATCTATCTATCTATCTATCTATCTATCTATCTATCTATCTATCTATCTATCTATCTATCTATCTATCTATCTATCTATCTATCTATCTATCTATCTATCTATCTATCTATCTATCTATCTATCTATCTATCTATCTATCTATCTATCTATCTATCTATCTATCTATCTATCTATCTATCTATCTATCTATCTATCTATCTATCTATCTATCTATCTATCTATCTATCTATCTATCTATCTATCTATCTATCTATCTATCTATCTATCTATCTATCTATCTATCTATCTATCTATCTATCTATCTATCTATCTATCTATCTATCTATCTATCTATCTATCTATCTATCTATCTATCTATCTATCTATCTATCTATCTATCTATCTATCTATCTATCTATCTATCTATCTATCTATCTATCTATCTATCTATCTATCTATCTATCTATCTATCTATCTATCTATCTATCTATCTATCTATCTATCTATCTATCTATCTATCTATCTATCTATCTATCTATCTATCTATCTATCTATCTATCTATCTATCTATCTATCTATCTATCTATCTATCTATCTATCTATCTATCTATCTATCTATCTATCTATCTATCTATCTATCTATCTATCTATCTATCTATCTATCTATCTATCTATCTATCTATCTATCTATCTATCTATCTATCTATCTATCTATCTATCTATCTATCTATCTATCTATCTATCTATCTATCTATCTATCTATCTATCTATCTATCTATCTATCTATCTATCTATCTATCTATCTATCTATCTATCTATCTATCTATCTATCTATCTATCTATCTATCTATCTATCTATCTATCTATCTATCTATCTATCTATCTATCTATCTATCTATCTATCTATCTATCTATCTATCTATCTATCTATCTATCTATCTATCTATCTATCTATCTATCTATCTATCTATCTATCTATCTATCTATCTATCTATCTATCTATCTATCTATCTATCTATCTATCTATCTATCTATCTATCTATCTATCTATCTATCTATCTATCTATCTATCTATCTATCTATCTATCTATCTATCTATCTATCTATCTATCTATCTATCTATCTATCTATCTATCTATCTATCTATCTATCTATCTATCTATCTATCTATCTATCTATCTATCTATCTATCTATCTATCTATCTATCTATCTATCTATCTATCTATCTATCTATCTATCTATCTATCTATCTATCTATCTATCTATCTATCTATCTATCTATCTATCTATCTATCTATCTATCTATCTATCTATCTATCTATCTATCTATCTATCTATCTATCTATCTATCTATCTATCTATCTATCTATCTATCTATCTATCTATCTATCTATCTATCTATCTATCTATCTATCTATCTATCTATCTATCTATCTATCTATCTATCTATCTATCTATCTATCTATCTATCTATCTATCTATCTATCTATCTATCTATCTATCTATCTATCTATCTATCTATCTATCTATCTATCTATCTATCTATCTATCTATCTATCTATCTATCTATCTATCTATCTATCTATCTATCTATCTATCTATCTATCTATCTATCTATCTATCTATCTATCTATCTATCTATCTATCTATCTATCTATCTATCTATCTATCTATCTATCTATCTATCTATCTATCTATCTATCTATCTATCTATCTATCTATCTATCTATCTATCTATCTATCTATCTATCTATCTATCTATCTATCTATCTATCTATCTATCTATCTATCTATCTATCTATCTATCTATCTATCTATCTATCTATCTATCTATCTATCTATCTATCTATCTATCTATCTATCTATCTATCTATCTATCTATCTATCTATCTATCTATCTATCTATCTATCTATCTATCTATCTATCTATCTATCTATCTATCTATCTATCTATCTATCTATCTATCTATCTATCTATCTATCTATCTATCTATCTATCTATCTATCTATCTATCTATCTATCTATCTATCTATCTATCTATCTATCTATCTATCTATCTATCTAATAGTTCCAACGGATTAGTTTTATAGCTGCGAAGAATGTCGAAGAATGTCCGTTGTTGAAACAAAACCAATAAAAGAAAACATTTTCAAAATACACTACAAGACTACAAAATTGTTTTCGTCTGTTTTGATATTTAAAAACGTCCACAATATTTAACTGAATCAAATATTTTACGTTATTAATTGCCATAATCATAGACAACAACCATTTTTGTTTTATAAAATTCAAAACTAATAACTCAAATATAAAAAAAAGAAAATTCGTCCCAAATCGTCTAACAGAATTGGGGCATAAGTCCCCTACTCACATATTTTTAACTCAAGATGAAATGGAATTTTCAAAAAATAAACTCATATTACTCGCTCAAAAAATATTCTATTTCGAAGAATACGAATGTTGTTTAAAATCTCAGAATGTTGTTTAAAATCTCAAGCCTTACCCAACAAAAGTTCGCTAAAATCTCTCAATCCATTTTTGGACTCGAACTCAATTTTACGAGTAACTGGAAGATTGTCCCAATCATCTCTTCCCTATGGCGAACCTTATCCAATAATTTTACCCGGTAATTCAACACTTTGCAAACTCTATCTGAAACATTTACATAATTTTTGAACTCATGCCGAATGTGGTCAAATAAAATACTTGTATAATTTACAAACATAAATCATGTTCTCAAATAATGGTTCCCTTACCCCTACCAGATGCAATTTGTCTCTACCTTTTCAAATAACAGGCGTTGATTTTGCTGGGCCTTTTGAGCTCAAAGCATCAGCTTTACGAAAAACAACATATATCAAAGGGTACATCAGCGTATTCGTTTGCTTCAGTACGAAAGCTGTGCATTTAGAAGTATGCTCCAATCTGTCTTCACCGGCATTTCAAGCTGCATTTGCTCGTTTCGTTGGGAGGCGAGGACTACCCCAAAGGGTAGTATCTGCTAACGGAAGAAACTTTTTAAGTGCTAGTAGAGAACTTTTACGAGAATTTAACTCTTTTATAAAAAACGTATCTCAAGATACTGCTCAAAAGTATTTGACACATGGCTTTGAGTGGAAATTTATTCCTCCACACGCTCCTCACATGGGCGGCTTATGGGAAGCTGCCTAAAAGGTTTCAAATTTCGTTTAAAACGAATTACTGATGCTCAGAAATACTCATTTGAAGAATTCTCGACAATTCTAACTCGAATTGAAGACGTACTAAACTCTCGTCCAATATCAGATCTATCTGAAGACCCATCAGATTTAACTGCCCTAACCCAAGGACATTTCCTTAGAGGAGCCCCGATAATGGCTCTCCCAGAACAAGATTATCAAAACATATCTCTAGTTAATAGGTGGAAAAAATTAAAAGCAATACATCATCAATTCTCTATTCATTGGAAAAACGATTATCTTAAAACTTTACACAAACGATATAAATGGAAAAACTCTAGTACGAACCTTAAAATCGGAGATCTCGTCGTTGTAATGGCCGATCATCAGCCGCCTTACGAATGGCGTCTGGGATAAATCCAAAAAACTTATGTTGCTTCAGACAATAATGTACGTATTGCAGATGTAAGAATACGCTCAGGAGTCATTACTCGGCCCATAGTAAAATTATGCTATCTACCCGTTTTAAGCGAAAATCATGTTTAAAATTATCATTAGTTTATAATACAACACTTACCTCATATCATTATTATTGTTGGAGGAGATCACTTTATGTCACTGACTCATCACTGTTAATGAGTTATGTTCTCAGTCTCTTTGTTTGCTCGTTGGTACCTACTACCATTAGTGTTGTTGTTGTTAATACTGCATCTCATAGTAAGTGCATATTAATATATGGTTGTTAGTGTAAATTTTCTTATTACTCTTTCTGTCGTGTCCGTACATGCATTGTTATTTATTTAAATATAAGTAAGCTAATGCATGTAATGTTTTTGTTGTTGTATATAACAGACCACTTGTTATTTATGTTTGTAAATTCTTTAGTGGACCAAAATATTGTTTTGTTAATTTTAAGTAAAGTTATAATCAAGGCGAATTCATACAATTGAACTTAACCTAATTAATTTGTTTTTGTCTCTTTTGCTAACCTCCATTTTATTACTGACAGATCCAACCTCAGACTTACGGCTGCAAGAATAACAAGACCAAGTCGTAACCCCAGTAACAACAACAGCCAGCAGCCTAGAGATTTGGAGGTGTTTTATTGCCTACTACGCACGAGGTACCATAGCTTACGGTTCTGCCGGAAATTCAAGAAGATGTACGCAGAGAAGAGGCGAGAAATAGTCGGCAATTTGGGCTACTGCTTTAACTGCTTGGCTAGAAGCCACAATTTAAGCTCTTGCTCCTCTATGAGAGCGTGCAAACGATGCGACCAGCTACATCACACGTTGTTGCATCCGCCAAGTCGTCAACAACGGCAGCGATCAAGTACGTCATCAGACTGAAGGACTCCAAGCCCCCAACGCCATTCATCCAGTCCAAGAAGACCACATAACCAGCACCAGAGTCAGCGTCATCAACACCAACAACAACAACATCGACATCACCAGTAGCAACAACAACTTCGTCAGCAGCTGGAAATCCAACAACCAACAGCACAACCCTCCAACGTACAACAGCCAGATGCACATATTTTAGCCGAGGCCATAAAATCACTGGCCAACGTGTTGTGTGTCACCAGCAAACTATAATATATTGCCAAAAGCCGAGGCCGGCGCTATGTCAAAACCTAAGTTTAGACAATAAACTAACTAAAAGATTTTTATATTTTGCTCTATTATTTAAGTATTGAATTGAAAATTGTATTATTTAAGTTCAAATTTTGTAAAATTATATACCTGGTACCATATATGAATTCCAAATGTACTATTTATTAAAAAAAAAAAAAAACAACTAATGAATTACATATATATGAATTGTTAACATAAAAATATTTATTACCTTATTTTAATTAACGTATTTGAAGTTGCTAGCAACATATTAGTAACGGGAATGTTCCAAAGATTCTTCGTATTGTTGCAAACAGAAAATCTTGAAACATAACAAGTAAGAGAGATATATTCGGCTGGGCCGAATCTTATATACCCTTCACCAAACTATACTTCAAAATAAAAATTTTAAATAGTTTTAGGTAAACAACATTTATTTTCTTTCCAGTTGTTTTTTTTCATTTTTTGGAAAAAAATATTTTTGAAATTTTTTTTATGTAAAATTTTTTTATTTTTTTTAAATTTAAATTTTTTTTTTTTTTAAATTAAAAAAATTTTTTTAATGTTTAGCGAGAAAAAAAACATTATAGGTCCAACTTACTATGGTCTTATATACGTCGTAGCAAAGGTCTTGGAAATATCTATCATTAGATATCCATATTGTCTATATTAATGACTTAGTAATCCAGATATAGGTAAAAAAATTGGTAAAAAATCGAGGTTATCCTGGTTTTTTCCTTATATCTCAGCCATTTGTGGACCGATTTTGCTGATGTTAAATAGCTAACTTCTCGAAAGCATGTCTGACAGAATTATTGAAGATTTGGATCCCGAAGATATCTGGGGTCTTCAGAAAATTGATTTCAACAGACGGACATGGCTTAATCGACTCCGCTATCTATAAGGATCCAGAATATATATACTTTATAGGGTCGGAAACTTATATTGTGGAAATTACAAACGGAATGACAAACTTATATATACCCTTCTCACGAAGGTGAAGGGTATAAAAAATAAAAATTATAAATCGTTCACTTCTTACTTAGCAACAGGCTGAACAACTTCAAATTCAAAAATTAAATACCGTAACTTAAAACCATTTACACACATACTTACCGTAAACCTAAATCATATACTTACCGCACTCTAAATAATATTGGTACGTTTTTACCTTTTAAAAAACGGGGTTTATTTCCTTTAAATAAACCGGATACTTTTGATTGCAAATAAAAGCAGTTTTAGCAGTTTAAAATTGTAACAACTCTTTATTTATTTAAAATGTACAATAACAACAGTCTAAATAATCACTCAGTGTCACACACCATAATATTTCCACACACCATAATATTTTCACGGCCAAACTTTCTCTTCCACCATAACAGTATTTCATTTCTGTCTCGACTAGTGTTTTTTGCAAAATTTTATGTTTTTTTAGAAATAATTTAAATTTCGCGGAACGATTTAATTTAAGACTACTAATAACTCCGGTAGTAATTTTTCTGAATTTTTTAAACTCGCTTGCTATTAAATTTTCTTCCTTTGAGTTGCTTTGCGAGATCTTCTTCCCAAATGGTGAATTTTTTCAATTCCTTTCTCACGATTTTTTTTTATAATTTTTTAAACTACTGTTTATTAATCTTGACTCTAGTCATTTGTCTGTCTGTTGAAAGCACGGTAGGGCCTAGCCGATGAAAATTTCTCTGTTCATAAGAAATGTGTGGAAATCTAAATAAAAATTTGAACAAAATGTTCATCCGACGTTTATAAACAAATTTTATGTCCAAAAATAAACAGAAGCGGTATAAAGAGTTGGATCAAAATATAAAATTTTATTCGAAGTTCGGATCTTCATATATATTTTGCTCAAATGAATTTTTTTTCATCAGATGAAAAAAATGCTATTGACGTTATTTGAGATCGAATGTGTTATGATTTATGCAGCCTTTTCAGCAGTTGGAAAAGCAATGATATGTTTTGTTTCAACAAAAGTGAACAGTATTATTTATAGTGAATTGCAATTAATGTTTCAAAATAATCCAAATCGTGGTTAACTAGCCGGCTTGCATACCAAACTTAAATCCGATGAAGAATTTATGAGAGTTCATGGTCGGTAAAAAAGAATCCGGACCAATTCTTTTTGTAATTCAAAATAAAGGATCATCAATTCATTACAAAAATAATTAAAAGTATTTTTGATAAGTTTTTTCAAAATAGTGATGTGCGTTTATAGAAATATACATACTTTTATATAACGAAATCGATTTAGCGATGTTCGTCTTCCCATGTCTTAGTTGAAATAAGATTTCCGAGTGGGCAGATAATCTGCGATAACCAGATATAATCGGCCCATAAGTGGCGGAGATATAATCAAAAACACACGAATACGTCGATTTTTACTCAGGATTTATACACACAAATAAATTTTGTAGATAACGTTAAGCATAGAATAAAAGCATAGAACGGAAGAAGAGAGTAATATCAATGGAAAAAATTACTCTCTTTTTACACATATTTGATACAATAACAAAATACATGCAATACATTCTCATGAATTAGGTTTTTGACAACAGACTTAAGGCTCCATTAGTCTTTGCGTTCTGTAACGTTTCTGTTCTGTGCCGTTCAGTAGCCTGTCATTTTGTAGTTAGTTTTTCCGTAAGAACGTATCAGCTGTTTTTGAAGTAAAAACCAAAAAACCAACTTGGAGATTTTGTTACTATTTTTAGTGTTTGTTGTATTTAGACCGTCAACATATTATTGTGAACATTTTTAGAATGATTTCATTTGCAAGATTGAATTTAAACGAAATTTTTTACATACATCAGTACAAATTTACATATATTTCATAAAATGTTCAATGTTTTTTTTGAAAATATTATATTTTTTATTCTTTTGCAAATAATAAATATTTGCCTTTCAAAAAATGTTGGCACCACTGCCTTCATATTGTTAGCATTTTTGTCTGCATATGATAACAGCTGTTTTAGCTGTCACTTAACGTTGCGGACAGAATTCTGTTTTCAACAGATTCATCCGCAACAGAACGGCAACATTACAGAAAAACTAACGACATATACAACTTCCCATAAGCTAAAAACAAAACAGCTGATCCGTTACGGAACGGAACGTACAAACTAATTAGGCCTTTAGGGTTTTGGATCTCAGTTACCTACCAGATGGCAACTAGCATCTTTGACGTAAATAACTAAAAATACTCAAAGTTTATGCACAGAGAAAACAGATTCGTAGTGGCAACCGAATTTGTTGCTAATCGAATGATTCTATCTCAGTGACCGAATTTTACAGTTGTGGCTACAAAATTTCAGAAGGGATACCCCTTTAGTTTATTGAAATTAACTTTTTTATTATTTTCGAATACTTTAAATTTCTTAACATATCTTGGTGTAAGAAATTCATGGTTTCTACATTTATCGATGCGCATATTTCAATGGTTAGTAAAAAGAATTAAATATATAAATTATATTATCACTTTTGTTTTTAATATTTAGATTTAAAATTATAAAATAGTAAAGAAATTTACATTGATGACTTGATATGTTTATTATTAAAAACTTTTATAAAAGTTACAGCAATTCGATTATAACTTTTAGTTTTTATAGAAACATTTTGGATGAATTTTGTGTAGAAAGAGCATTATTTTATAAAAAATTATTTATTATTTTACTTAATTTTGCATACACTAGAAAAAATGCAGGCTATTATTTAATTTCTGTTATCATGTGCATATTTAATTATAGTATACTGTTGCAATTAAAGAAACCTGAAAATTACTTTTACAAAATTGATTATTTTTCCTATGAATATTTTTATTTTGTATATAACAAAGTCTTTTAAAGTTTATTTGATTTTTTTTTAAATAAAAATAAAAGAAAATTGTAATAATTATTCATTTGGTTGGAAAATATCCTGCAAATATTCCATATTTAGTTTTATATTATTTCTGTCCTCTAGCAGTCCTTTTGCTTTTTCAAGATGAGCGGATCTAACGTTGCTAGTTTTTCTATCAAATCTGTAATCCTTAATCTTTTTTTCCTGGGCTTCCTCTGATAGATCTCCAAGTGGTCCTAAATGATACTTAATGACATTTTCTCCATGATAAAGGATTTTGTGAACTGTTTCATACATATTTCTCAATGGAAATGTCTTGAGTTACAAAATATTTATTTTGATAGATATCCCACTCGCATCCCACAAAGCGACCAAAAACCTCTTAAAGGAATGGACCTAAGCTTTCTTTTGAGCAAAAAAATTTAATGGAAGGCCCCATTTTGAAAAAAAAAAGTCAACAAAGTTTTTGATTTAGCAAAAAAAAAGTCAAAAAAAGTAAAAAATTGTATGTTTTGAGATGAGTATAAATTTATTTTGATAGATATCCCACTCGCATCCCACTAAGCGACCAAATAGGTCTTCTAGGAAAATATCTGAGCTTTCTTTTGAGAAAAAAATAAAAAGGGCCCATTTTGAAAAAAAATTAAAAAAATTTTGTATATTTTATTTTTAATTTTTTTTCCGAAATATTGAAGAAATAGCTATCTAAACTATTTGGGACACATTTTGATAAGAACAATAGGTAATAAGTTACATGGATGAGAAAAAACACCTGCTTCGCCAAAATGTCAAATTTTGACCCCCTCTAACTCAGAAAGTTCTCTACCGATCTTGTTGAAAAGTTGTGTCCGAATTAATATCCAAAAGAACTATGGTGCTAATTTCATCCCAATCGGAAGACATCGATTTCAAAAGTTGGTTCACTTGACATGAAATGTAAAGAAACATAAAATGCAGCTAATTATCGATACAGTAGTTTTGACTTTGACTTGTGTTTTGTATTTTTATTTATCTAACTCTGGAAGCTATAACTGGTTTTCATGAACAAAATTTCATTTAGCTGCCTAATATAAAATTAAAACAAAATAAGAAAAATACGATTTTGAATAAAAAATTACAACGCAATAATAATTTCAAAAGTAGCAAAAATTGCAAATGTGTCGTTATTTTTAGACGAAAAAATCACAAAGCTTCATGTAAATTATTTGCCGTTAGCGGCTTTTTTGGGCAGTAAACGTAAATGCACTTACCGGCATAAATAAGCAGGTAAGTGCATTAAGGTTAACTGCATTTTTAACTTAAGCTAAGTACTCTGTTCAAAATTTCGTGCGAACTCCTGTCAAACAACATATAAAATATTTGGAGTGAAATATATGCGAAATAATTTCGCAAAAGCAGTACTCTGTTCTTATTGTGGAAAACATCTGGCAACCTTAATTTTCCACACGAAATAACATAAGCAGCACTTCTTTCGCACGATATTAAAACCAACAGCTGATCATTTGTTGCATATAAAATTTTTCGCCAACTTGAAAGAGAAATTGAATGCAAGTTCGTTTCTATTCTTAAAACTTGAAAGGCAAAACTTGATCGTGTAAACCCCAAGTTACCTGCACAAAATAACTTGCAAAGTTGGTTGTGCAGGAAAGTCAAAATGACTGTAATAATTTGCGAGTAATGATAACATGGCGTAATTATTATAAGGAAGAAAAAGAAATTATGAAAAAACAGCCGAACACGACCAACATCGACGTATTTTAGTTTTTATTTTCACAAAATTCTGTATACTTTATTTTAAACATGATGCATGATTGCTTTTCATAAGATAATGAAAACTGGAAGTCCATTACCGTTGTTTAATAAATTTACTTTTAGTAGATCGACTAGAAGTCCCCAGATTTTGGTGCCTAGAATTAATAATTCTTTCTATGAGAAATCATTTCTAATTCGAATTGCTCGTTGTTGGAACTACCTACCATTTGAGTTGCGAATTTTCTCACATTCCAATAATGTTTTCCGAATTAAACTTTTGAATTTTTTCGCAAACGATTGAGCTGTTTAATGTATATTTATTGTACAAGCTTAATTTTTAATTTATTTTTCTTACATTTACTACTTGTCTTCTATTGAGTACTATGCTCAGTGCTGCTATTGATTTGGACCTTTTGTTTTTTTTTCTATAATTATTGTTGCTTTTTTAAATACTTCTTTAATTTTTACATTACGGTTGGGGAATCGTTATAAATAAGAAAATTCAGATTAAAAATTTATTTGTGTTATTTATTGTAACACTTTTTTAATTTAATTTTTTCTATGCTTAGGTGTTATTTCTAAGTAATATGTAAGTTTGGCCTTGAAGGCTTTGTATTACTTGAATAAATAAAAAAATAAACAATGAAACGCAATATAAACAAACCTTGACAAATGGCAAATTACAGTAAACAAAAGCAATCTTAGTTTTCATGTTTACTATTGAATGGCATTAAAATTTTGGAAATCGGTGGAGATTTTTTTTTTAATATTTTGGCCATCTTAGTTTCCATGTTTACTATTGAATGGCATACAAATTTTGGAAATCGGTGTAAAAAAAATTGTCTTTTGGTCAATGAATTTAATTTCTGAGCTACTTTTTTAACGTTTTTTGAAAAATAAATTTTTAATTAATAAACGTGAAAACATTGCTTTTAAAAAAATTACATTGATATTTTTGACAATTTATCTTATAATAGTTGTGATGAGATTTCACATAACTATCTCATAATATTTATTAAAATAACAAGCATAGAATAGACACATATAACGGAAGGAGAGAGAAATATTAATGGAAAAAATTACTCTCTTTTACTCTTGAATTAGATTTTTGACAACAGACTTATGCCTAGTTTTTGACCTCGTATTTAAATACGTATTTAGTTAATTTGCACTTAAATTTAAATGGTATTTAAATACAGTTTGAGTTTTTCAGTGCTATGTAATTTTTCTTATTTAAATAAGATAAAAGTGTGGTAGCACTACTAAATATCAAAAAATTATCGATAGTTTTGTATAAAACAGCTGTTCAAGCAAAACAAAAAATGATACATTTTGCCAAATAAGAAAAAAATGTTATTAAACAATAAAATATTTGTATGAAAATGCACAAAAGCCCCAATTTCACCGCCTCGGAAGTTTAGTTTTTGTTAGATGCTGTAAAAAATACAGCGCTACAATAGAGTGAAAAAAGAACAGACTACAAAAGACAACTGTTAAAAACATATGGTAGTTTATGAAACTTAAATAGAATTTAAATGGCCAACGTTGGCCATTTAAGAGCCAGTTTTTGACTTCGTATTTAAATATTAATTATATTTAAGTTCTATTTAAATAGGAAAATGAGTTTCTCAGTGCTTTTTTAAATGATACTTAAATGGCCAACGTTGGCCATTTAAATTCTATTTAAGTTTCATAAACTACCATATGTTTTCAACAGCTGTCTTTTGTTGTCTGTTTTTTTTTCACTCTATTGTAGCGCTGTATTTTTTTACGGCATATAACAAAGACCACACTTCCGATGCGGTGAAATTGGGGCATCTTTTGTGCATTTTCCTACAAATATTTTATTGTTTAATATCCTTCATTTTTTATTATTTGGCAAAATGTATCAATTTTTGTTTTGCTTGAACAGCTGTTTTATACAAAACTATCGATAATTTTTGGATATTTAGTAGTGCTACCACACTTTTATCTTATTTAAATAAGAAATATTATATAGCACTGAAAAACTCAAACTGTATTTAAATACCATTTAAATTTAAGTAAAAATTAACTAAATACGTATTTAAATACGAAGTCAAAAACTGGGCATAAGTATCATTTAAAAAAGCACTGAGAAACTCATTTTCGTATTTAAATAGAACTTAAATATAATTAATATTTAAATACATAGTCAAAAACTGTATCTTAGGTTTTTGGCTCTCAGTTTCCTATCTAGGCTGGATCGATATCTCCACGTGATTTTGTTTTCTCTGTGATTGAATTTGTCGTTGGCTAACATACAAATCTTACCCCTTGTCTATACTTGACAAATATTTATCGTAACAATTAATGACGTTTGTTGTCAAAACAAAGTTGTCTGAGCAAAAGCACTAACAATTTTGTCATAACGAAGCAATAATGGGGACTATAACTGATAATTTTTTATCTTGACAAACATATTGAAGTTTATCATGATACAAATTTATCAGGTATAGACAGGGAGTTAGGTATTATATTACGTGGAGATGGCATTAATTCGGGACTTTATTGTGAACGAGAATTAAACGGATTCTTGTATATTTGATGCACCCTGTTTATATTAAATTTTACATCCTAAACCATTTTTATTTTTGTTCAACTAATTTAGTTACTGAACCAAGAATTGTTAGCATTCAAAAATTGTTTGTCATTGCTTGTTCTTAGTTAAACTTTTTTGGAAATGGTAAATGTAAAGTAAATTGTTTTTATTGCCTATTAATTATTTTTTTTTTCAGTTTCGTAATCAATACGATAGTGATGTTACAGTTTGGAGTCCGCAAGGGCGGCTACACCAAGTGGAGTATGCCATGGAGGCTGTTAAATTGGGTTCGGCTACAGTAGGATTAAAGAATAAGGATTATGCGGTTTTAGTGGCCTTGCGCAGGGCGTCTTCAGAACTGTCTTCGTCACAGAGAAAAATTATTCCAATTGATGATCATTTGGGAATATCTATTTCTGGAATCACTGCAGATGCCAGAGTATTAAGTCGTTATTTACGTACTGAATGTCTCAATTATAAGTACTCTTACGATACCGCATATCCTGTCTCCAGGTTAATAACAAATCTTGGTAATAAGATGCAAATCACTACGCAACGTTATGATCGCCGACCATACGGTGTAGGTCTGCTGGTTGCCGGATACGATGAAATGGGCCCACATATATATCAGGTTGTTCCATCGGCGAACTTTTTTAACTGTAAGGCTATGTCTATAGGTTCACGTTCTCAGAGTGCACGCACATATTTAGAACGTCACTTAAACACATTTGCCGAATGCAGTAAAGACGAATTAATTTGTCATGGCATTCAAGCAATTCGTGGTTCACTACCAAATGAGGAGCTCGGAGTAAAAGATAATCAATCGTCTGTGTTGGTAATATATATACAAATTATTATATTGAGTGAAAACATAATGGTTTTAAATTGTAGAATATATCGGTAGCAGTTGTTGGGCGCAATCAACCCTTTAAAATACTTGATGATGAAGAAAATACATTCTACCTCAATATGGCTAAAGAACGTGGAGCTGCTGTTATAACTTCACGCACTCAAGATGATGATTCTCTACCGCCAACAGGAGATGGTGATACACCTGACACAACTGCTCGTGATCCCGTTGTAGCTGTTTCTACAATGGAACATTAATATTTTGTACAATTATTATTTCTTCGAAAGAAAATGTGTCCAGGATTAAAATTTAACTTAGTTCATTTATTCTGGTTTTATGCTCTTAAAATAAAATTAAAAAGGTTTAAAAATACAATTTCTACGTAAAACTGATTTGCCAAAATGTTAGCTAAATTGACTTAATTTTCACCATTCATAGGATCTCAAATATCTATTTCTGCTAATATAATTAATTTGGAACAAAAGCACAATTGGTGTATTTAGACGATTTTTTTTTTGAAGAACTAAGAATTTTAGGCAAGAAGCTTTTACTTTTGGTGTTATGGAGCTGGGGGGTTACTCCCTAATTCGATTCGAAAGAAAATCTTTTCGAATTAGAATGTATTTAGCACACATTTACGTTTTAGGATTGCGTTACGCGGTAACCCACATGTAAAGCTCATATATTTATGGGGCATTTCATGTTAAGTGAACCAACTTTTAAATCGACGTCTTCCGATTGGGATAAAATTTGCACCAAGGTTAGTTCTATTGGATTGTAATTCAGACACAATTTTTCAATAAAATGGGAATTTAGTCACAGCAATGTAACTTATTACCTATTTTTCTTAGCAAAATGTGTCCCAAATAGTTTAGATAGCTATTTCTTCAATCTATCGGTAAAAAATATAAAATGTTTTGTAGCTCAAAACATACAATTTTTGACTTTTTTTTTTTAAATTTTTTGTGCTCAAAAAAAAGCTTAGCTCCATTCCTTTAAGAGGATTATTTTCGCTTAATGGGATGCGAGTGGGATATCTATCAAAATAAATATTGTAACTCAAGACTACTCAAGTAACTAAATATTTATTTTGATAGATATCCCACTCGCATCCTAAGCGACCAAAACCCTCTTAAAGGAATTGGCCTATGCTTTATTTCGCATCCCACTAAGCGACCAAAACCTCTTAAACGAATGGACCTAAGCTTTTTTTTTGAGCAAAAATAAAAAAGGGGCCATTTTGAAAAAAAAAAGTCAACAAGGTTTTTGATATTCAAAAAAATCAAAAATTTTATGTTTTGAGCTACAAAACATTTATTTTGATAGATATACAATTCGCATCCCACTAAGCGACCAAATAGGTCATCAAGGAAAATATCTAAGCTTTCTTTTAAGGAAAAAAGGACCCATTTTGAAAAAAAGTTTTTAATTTTGGAAAAAAATTACAAAAATTGTTTATTTTTATTTTTTCGAAAGATTGAAGAAATAGCTATCTAAACTATTTGGGACACATGTTGCTAAGAACAATAGGTAATAAGTTACATGGATGAGAAAAAACACCTGCTTGGCCAAAATGTCAAATTTTGACCCCCTCTATAGAACTAACTAACCCCCTCCAATAGAACTAACTAACATCCCAATCGGAAGACATCGATTTCAAAAGATGGTTCACTTGACATGAAATGCCCCATATACATATACATTGGTTATCGGGTTATGTGGTTATTTAGTTATTTCAAAACCAAAATTCATTGAAAAATATAACCAACTTTCAAAAGATGGTTCACTTGTTATGAAATGCCCCATATACATATACATTGGTTATCGGGTTATGTGGTTATCTACTTATTACTGTTAGAAAATATTTAAAATTTAATTCAAAATTTTTATATTAAGCTTATTCTATTTTTAGTTTTGTAATGAAAATCTAAACCAGGGGTGCCCACAGTTCCTTATGGAAGAGCAAACACCAATACATTTAAAGAAAACTAATTTGTATGCAGTTTTTTTTGTTGTAAAAACCAAAACATACAAAGAATAAAGAAAAAAATACACACATTTTTAAACAAAACCATACGATAAACAAAAACAAAATCTAAATGTTTACCAGCAAAGCATACGAAAGTGTTGTTGAAGTGAAGACAGTGAAGATCGACAAAAAAACAAACAAGACAAAGTTGTTTTGTATTTCATATTACTAGTGCCTGAGTGTTCTATTGAGTATAGAAACACACACAATTCCGTCTCGTCTCTATGTTACCCATCACTGAACTAAACGAAAATGAAAATGGTATGCAGAATTAGGGTTCTATAAGTCGATTGTTCGAACAATCGACTTTTTGCTGAAAAAAGTCGAAAAGTCTAAGTCGACTTTTTGGTCACAAAAAAGTCGAACATTCGA
Organism: Calliphora vomitoria; assembly: GCA_942486065.2. NCBI lineage: Eukaryota > Metazoa > Arthropoda > Insecta > Diptera > Calliphoridae > Calliphora > Calliphora vomitoria. The sequence continues at coordinate 52,856,535 of OW818030.2, read as the reverse complement.
TTAGTTATCACAAAAGTCGATAAAAGTCGAATAGTCGATAAAAGTCGAAAAAAGTCGATAAAAGTCGAAAAAGTCGAATAGTCGATAAAAGTCGAAAAAAGTCGACTTTTAAGATTGTTAAAAAAATGTTTAATTGCAACATTATACTAAAACAAAATATGCACAGAATAACATAATAATTTTATGTTATTGCAATTTGGTACACTTACATTTTTTCTAGTGTATGCAAAAATAAATAATAAGTAAATGTTCATACAAAAATGCTCTTTCTACATATTATATATTATCGCCTTAATACATTTAATTTTTATTGCTAAAATTAACACAAGGCGCATCAATAAATGCAGAATCCATGTATTTTTTAAAAAAAAATGGTAAAAAGTGGAAAAAAGTCGAAAATAGTCGAAAAAAGTCGAAAAGTCGAAAAAAGTCGATTTAACTAAAAAGTCGAAAGTTCGAAAAGTCGACTTTTCATAAATTACCAAAAGTCGAAAGTTCGAAAAGTCGACTTTTTGTTTCAACTATAGAACCCTATGCAGAATCACCTACAATCATGTGTGTGAAGATAAATTTAAATTTATTTAGCAGAGCTCATTTTGCAGCTAACAGAGCACTGTTAATCACTTAACAGTCATAATACTTGAATTATACACACAAAAAAGAATTGAGGCTATATTGACTAAGCTTAAATATGTAATTCCTTTTTATATGAAAACTAAGTTTTGTTATCTATGCCAATAGGTAATTCAAACAATATACTTTACCTAAAAACTATGTTAATAAACTATTGGAATTAGTAGTATCTTCTTCGAAGATTTTTTTTTGTTTATTTTATTGTCAACTAGATTGACCCGGTACGCTTCGCTAACCCTGTCGTAGTAAAAATCGGTTCAGCCGTTTAGTAATTATTGTTTAAGAACTAAAGGTACCAATTTTACCAGTTTTTCCCCCTGTTTATCCCTTTCTGGTAAAAGTATTGAAAAAAGTTATAGCCTATTGACGCTTCCAGGTAAGGATCTATATACGTTCCAAATTTCAATAAAATCGATTTAGCCGCTTAGGCGTGATGCTCAAACAAACAAACTTACAAAGACATTTATATATTTATATGGATTGAAAATATTTTTGGTGCAAGGGTGTGTATGAAATCTATATAAATGTCTTTGTAAGTATGTTAGTTTATTTGTTTGTTTGTTTGAGCATCACGCCTAAACGGCTGAATCGATTTTGTTGAAATTTGGAACGTAGATAGATCCTTACTTGGAAGCGTCAATAGGCTATAACTTTTTTCAATACTTGGAAAAGGAAGGGGTAAACAGGGGAAAACCGGTAAAATTGGTACCTTTAGTTCTTAAACAATAAATACTAAACGGCCGAAACGATTTTATTGAAATTTCAAACAAAGATTATGACAGGGGTAGCGAAGCGCACCGGGTCAAGCTAGTTATGAATAAATTTTAGAATAAGAAAAAAAATTAAAACAAACTATCGATTTGAAATAATAGATGGATATTTGAAAAAACCTTAATATCAGGATTCAAATAAATTATACTTTTTAAAAGGGGCTCGTATATGACACTATATAGAAATCGTAGTCCTAGAGTCACTGAATGGAACTGTGGTAGTGGGATATCTGAAATAATTTTGGGATTCCAATAAATTTGACTTTTTTGGAAAAATAAATCTGGAGAGGATTTGTTGCCATTATAGAAATTAGGAAAAGGGCTCGAATATGACACTATATAGAAATGGTAGTCCTAGGGTCATTGAATGTAAAATTTTCAATTTCACAAAAAATCGACTATTTTATAAAAAAAATGTTTTGCTAGAATCGAAAAATGTTCAAAAAATTTTATAAAAAAGTGATATTTTTTAAAAAATCTGAAATTTTACAAAAATTAAAATTTTTGTTAAAAATCACAAATTATTCTTATTTTTGAAAAAAAATTCATAAACTTTTCGAAAATTGTAAAAAAAAATTATAATTTTTAGTTCATAGCACAATTTAAAATAAATTCTCAATTCTGTTAAATAGAAATTCGTCTTTTGTAGTACAGCATCGAACCCTTGGTAATGTAAACAATTATACGACAATAACACTTACACGCATACCTAAATTGGAGCGTAACTGGCCTACCTAAATAAAAGCGTAAGGCGGAACGTTTCATTACGCTTAGCTTTAACGCTGAAATGTCATACCTAAATAAAAGCGCCAACGCTACGTCAAACAATAAAAACAAGGTTATCAAAAAAATTAATATAACAACCCGGATTATTTAAACAATAAAGTACCTTGCAGTATTGGTGTTTCTGATTTTTGTTTCGTGATTTGTAAACTAAAATTTTATCAAAGAAACTAAATATTAAAGTTTAAAAATGTGTTTCTTGCATATTTGTTTCTCCTTTTGTATGTATGTGTTTACAATTGTTGTGTTTTGCAACTAACTTCACTATTAAACGCGCTGTCAAAATCGGATTTTCCAATTGCAAAGCGTTGCCGTCGCGTTATTTCGGTATGCTGCATACAAATTGTATGGGCATGAGAGTTTTTGACAAGTAAAAAACGCCTTACGCTCCAATTTAGGTATGCGTGTAAGGCGTTTTTTACTTGTCAAAAATTCTCATACCCATACAATTTGTATGCAGCATACCGAAATAACGCGAAGGCAACGCTTTGCAATTGGAAAATCCGTTTAATAGTGAAGTTAGTTGCAAAACACAACAAATGTAAACACATACATACAAAAGGAGAAACAAATATGCAAGAAACTCATTTTTTAAACTTTAATATTTAGTTTCTTTGATAAAATTTTAGTTTACAAATCACGAAACAAAAATCAGAAACACCAATACTGCAATGTACTTTATTGTTTAAATAATCCGGGTAGTTATATTAATTTTTTTGATAACCTTGTTTTTATTGTTTGACGTAGCGTTGGCGCTTTTATTTAGGTATGACATTTCAGCGTTGAAGCTAAGCGTAAAGAAACGTTCCGCCTTACGCTTTTATTTAGGTAGGCCAGTTACATTACATTATATCGGCGACATGAACTAACACTCAATGAAATAACGCCCAATTAAGGACTGAGATCGAAAAATTCTTAACACACGTTTTTAATTAAAACTTTTAACCCAAGTATTATTAAATATTTTTTTTTTTGATCAGTTAAATTTGTAAAGCATGTCATTTGTTACGTTTAATGTAAATTATATTCATTTGTTATAAATCTGATTAAAATGAGTGATCAGAAAAAAGTTATTACTAAAATTATTAAATATTTTCAACAAAACCCAACTTAGGACCAAAGTTGGCTAAACAACCAACGGTCTGCCGTCAAACTGATTCCAATGTTATTAAACAGTATCTGGAGAACTTGTCCGTTAATAGAAATCCTGGTTCAGGTAGAAGGAATGGTTGACATGATGTTTCTAATGCCAAAAAAATAGAAAGCATTTTAAAAAGAGCTCCCAACATATCCGGTAGGAAAGCCGCCCGGTTAGCTCAGTGCTCGGACTATTTGGTACTAAAACATAAGCCAATGCAGGTTTAAAATCTTACAAGGCTCAAAAAGTTCCTTGTATGTTTTTAAAAATTTAGAAGCAAAAAACATAATGGAAAGCATTATGGATGACTTATGTTATGGCAGGTTTTCTGCAGCTTCCGGGTCAAAATTTGTATGGTGCTGATGCTCAAGGGAATGTTGAAGAAGAGTTTAGGACCCAAAAGCAGAAAATGTTCCCAAAAAGTTCTTGGTATGGCAAGCAATATGCAATTGCAGCAAAAGAAGCCAAACATTTGTCACAACGGGCTTTATAAATACCGAAATTTTCACCAAGTAATGTTTACAATAAAGACTGCTTTCATTCAGAAGACTTCATATGTGTCCACTTAGTTTTGGCCTGATTTGGTATCCTGTCACTATGGTAAACAAGCTCAGGACAGGAACAGGAACAATAATGTGGTACCAAGAGAGACAAATCCTACAAACTTTCCGGAACTAAGGCCAGTGGAGAGATACTGGGCTCTTGTTAAAAGAGAATGAAAGAGCACAAAAAAGGTGTCCAAAAGTGTGGTACATTTTAAGAGGACTACTGATATGGGGCATTTCACGTCAAGGGAACCAACTTTTGAAATCGATGTCTTTCGATCGGGATGAAATTTGCACCAATGTTAGTTCTATTGGATAGTAATTCGGACACAATTTTTCAACAAGATCGGCCAAGAACTCTCTGAGTTATAGGAGGTCAAAATTTGACATTTTGGCCAAACAGGTGTTTTTTCTTATCCATATAACTTATTACCTATTGTTCTTAGCAAAATGTGTCCCAAATAGATTAGATAGCTATTTATGCAATCTTCCGAAAAAAAAATTAAATAAAATTTTTTTGACTTTTTTTTTAAAAAATCAAAAACAATTTTGACTTTTTTTTCAAAATGGGCCCTTTTTATTTTTTTTTTTTATTTTTTTTAAGAAAGCTTAGGTCTTTTCCTAAGCGACCTATATGGTCGCTTAGTGGGATGCGAGTGGGATATCTATCAAAAAAAATATTTTGTAACTCAAGATATGAAATTTTTTGACTTTTTTTGCAAAATCAAAAACTTTGTTGACTTTTTTTAAAAAAATGGACCCATTTTTTAATTTTTTTTTTTTGCTCAGAAGAAAGCTTATGTGTTTTTCTTTAACACCTTTTTTGTCGCTTAGTGGAATGCGAGTGGGATATCTATCAAAAAATGTTTTGTAACTCAAGACATAAAATTTTTTATTTTTTTTTTTGCAAAATCAAAAACTTTTTTGATTTTTTTTTCCAAAATGGAGCCTTTTTTTAATTATTTTTTTTTCTCAAAAGAAAGCTTAGGTCTTTTCCTTTAAAACGTTTTTGGTCGCTTAGTGGGATGCGAGTGGGATATCTATCAAAATAAATATTTTGTAACTCAAGACAAAGGTTTTTCAATTTTTAGGATATGCACTATTTTGATTTTTTTCATATTTGTGTGTAAACCTTAAAAATTAAACTTTTGCGGAGAAACTAGACACATTATCCTTTCCGATGGTATGTAAAAACCTAACTCAAATTTCATAGCCTCGATACTGTAATACCCATAATATGTTAACCTCAGGAATAAAAATCACTTTTTATACCCTACACCACCATAGTGGCGAGGGTATATTAAATTTTTGCAGATGTTTGTAATACCCAAAAATATTAGTCTAGCCCACCTTAAGGTATACCGATCGACTCAGAATCGCTTTCTGAGTCGACTAAACGATGTCCGTCCGTCCGTCCGTCTGGCTGGCTGGTTGCCCATGTAAACCTTGTGCGCAGAGTACAGGTCGCAATTTTGAAGATATTTCGATAAAATTTGGTACATATAATTTGTTCGGCCCAAGGACCAAGCCTATTGAAACTGGCTGAAATCGGTCCATTATTTCACCTAGCCCCCATACAAATGTCCTCCTGAAAGTGGACTTTATCGGTCACAAATGTTTAATTTATATAGGTATCTACACAAGTTTTTCTCCAAATAAGTTTTATATATACGGAATTCATGTCACCAAATTTTATTATGATCCGTCCATAATTAGTCATAGCTCCCATATAAGGCCTGCTTCCGATAATCACTTTAACGAGCATAAATCTCCTAAAAATGTTGGTATACACATAAAATGCAACATAAATAACTTTCATATAGACATTAATAACACCACCTAATTTCATGATGATCGGTCCATAATTTGACATAGCTCCCATATAAGGTCCACTTCCAAAAATCGCTCACGAATATAAATTATTGCGCTGAAAACTACCTATAGGATTGAATAAAAAAGCCGCAAGATGCAAAACTCAGACAAATTTTGGGGGCGGAAAATTAATAGCGGTCAGCCTCACATTGCACCCCTCCAGTGGCTATTATCGGTCAGTTGTAGTGGTTTTTTTTTAAGGTTTGAAATATGAAAAAAATCAATTTAAAAACCTTTGTCTTGAGTTACAAAACATTTTTTTTTAGTTATAGTTATCCCACTCGCATCCCACTAAGCGACCATACAAGTTTTAAAGGAAAAGACCTAAGCTTTCTTTTGAGAAAAAATAAAGAAATAAAAAAGGGTCCATTTTGGAAAAAAAGTCAAAAAAGTTTTTGATTTTGCAAAAAAAAAAGTAAAAAATTTTATGTCTTGAGTTACAAAACATTTTTTGATAGATATCCCACTCGCATTCCACTAAGCGACAAAAAAGGTGTTAAAGAAAAACACATAAGCTTTCTTCTGAGCAAAAAAAAAAAAATTAAAAAATGGGTCCATTTTTTTAAAAAAAGTCAACAAAGTTTTTGATTTTGCAAAAAAAAGTCAAAAAATTTCATATCTTGAGTTACAAAATATTTTTTTTGATAGATATCCCACTCGCATCCCACTAAGCGACCATATAGGTCGCTTAGGAAAAGACCAAAGCTTTCTTAAAAAAAATAAAAAAAAAAATAAAAAGGGCCCATTTTGAAAAAAAAGTCAAAAATGTTTTTGATTTTTAAAAAAAAAAGTCAAAAATATTTTATTTAATTTTTTTAATTTTTTTTTCCAAAGATTGCATAAATAGCTATCTAAACTATTTGGGACACATTTTGCTAAGAACAATAGGTAATAAGTTATATGGATAAGAAAAAACACCTGTTTGGCCAAAATGTCAAATTTTGACCTCCTATAACTCAGAGAGTTCTTGGCCGATCTTGTTGAAAAATTGTGTCCGAATTACTATCCAATAGAACTAACATTGGTGCAAATTTCATCCCGATCGGAAGACATCGATTTCAAAAGTTGGTTCACTTGACGTGAAATGCCCCATATGTATAATGTACCAAGTACTCACATATGTTTACTTTTTACCTGAATACTTTATTACTGTACATCTCTATTCTTATATTTTTGTATAAAACACACGTTGTTTATTTTCCTTTGTAATTAAAAGTTTGTATTTTAATAAATGAATTAATCAAATTAATTAAAGAATACAACAGACTACGGACAAAGTGACAGAAAACACTATAAAAACCTTAATGGAAGCGTTTCCGAAAAAAGTTCAAAATTTCATCACTAGTGATTAGATCTATAAAAATATATTTTTTTTTTTTTTGTAAATTGTAATAATAATTTCAATCAAACAAAAAAATCAAGACTGTGGTTTAATTTTTATTAACATACCTGTATGTAGGGTATTCAATTAATCGGGTTTCTGGATTAATCGGTTAATCGAGCAGATAATTAATCGGGGTTTAAATTTAATCGGTTAATATTAAATTATTCGATTAACCGAATAATTTCTATCTTAATTTTAAATTGAAAAATAAAACCACGAATTTTGTGTACTCATTTATGTACACAATTTAATTTAAAAGCGAAGAAAACATACCGTTTCAACGAAAAAAACAAACAAATATGGTATATATTTGAGATCGTTTTTATATACACATGTGAGTTTTTTTAGGATTTTAGTGAGATTTTCTCTAATAATCTTTAAAAAAAATATATATAATTTAAATGTTTTCCATTTAAAATATTTTTTCTTTGGTTTTAATAAAACTTGACTTGGAAATAACTGTCACGCTGTTTGTAGATGTTGCAGAAATCGAAAGTAAGGCATGATAAAGAATATTAAATTTCTCACTTCCTTTTTTAGTTTTTTTCTAAGCATATAAAATCCTCCATTATACCAGAAAGGTTAAGAAATAAAATGTGTTTAAAACTATTTTTCGTCTATCATTAAGTCTAGACCAAGGCGAATTTACACAAGGTGGAGTCAGTCAATCAGCTGATAACTTTTTTTTTCGCTTTTTGGTTCTAACAGTTGTCAAAGCTTTTGTTTATATTTAAATATCTACATATTCTAAGGTAATTAACAAAATATTTATTTTTTACATAAATAAGTAAAGCCCTTACTTTTCAATTATCTACACTATATAAAGTTTTAATACGTATTTGTTTAATTTTTAATTTTTGTTTTTTGACATTTGTTAAGACCAATTGTTGTTTTTGTAGAACTGCCACCACCTTGTATGAATTCGCCTTGGTCTAGACTTTAAGCTTTCAATTAAATCGTTAGCATTAGAATCGAAACCTTCATTAAACTATTAATTAACGGTCTAATTCATAATAACTTAAAACAGCTTTATAAGTCGTAAATAAGAAAAAAATAAAAAAACTGTATTCATAAACGTTTAATAGTCTTATAAGTCTGTTATAAACCATTCATAAATTTGAAATATTTATTGTAGCTTCAACACTACTATAAACCAACTTTAAGGTATTCTTTTTACATTTTATCTGGAAAAAACGGAATTTTAAAGATAATTTTTTATAAATTTGCAATAATAGACGATACTATTGCAATTGACAAACGTGATTTTAACTCCGCTGGGGAATATGTTCCAATATAATAATATATGATTTTGTTTCAAATTCCTCCGGCAGTGAGCTATATGAGGTTCGCAAGTGAGTTTGATTGCCTTTTTTGTCATTTTCTTTTAACCTGTAACGAAATGTAGTAATAAAATGTGAAAACATTGTGGAAGGAGGTCCACACAATCTAATATACCCATTCCGGAATTAAAATTATTTGTTTCCTTATATAAATTCATTAAATTTTGTTAAAAATTAAAAAAATTACAATAAAAATAAATTAATAAAACAAATTATAAAACAGTGATGTTTATTTTATCACAGAATATTCGTCATTCGAATACTTTTAATAATAATTGAAATAAAATACAGTCGAATTTCCCTATAATGAATCTTGACGGGACCAGAAAATCACTTCATTATATAGAAACTTCATTATACAGAAATTATATATTACCCCCACTTTTTATTTAAAATAATTAGGCATATTAGTTTGGGTTACACTTTTCCATTTTTCTTCCACATCAAAACCTTGTAATACCAAATAACAAAACCATTATATAAAAATTATATTTTTTTCCATTTTTATTTAAAATAATCAGGTATTTTAGTTTGGATTACACTGTTACATTTCTCTTCCTCAACAAAACCTTCTAATACATTAAGAGATTTAAATACATTAGTCGGCACGTTACTCCTCATCTCCACAAAAGTACTTTTTGCAACAATACCATGCCGTTTTTTGAATTTGTCTAACCATCCTGTGCTAGCTTCAAAATCTTCGTGTCCCAATGCATCAGCGAACTCTTTGGCTTTTTGCTTTATTAATGGCCCAGATATAGGAAGATTCCTATCACTTGCGGCAGTTACCCATTTGAGCATTGCTTCATCAATATCCTCAAAAAGGCAGGTTCGAAGCCTTTAGCGTTTAGTGCTCAATTGCTCGTCTTCTACATTTTTTAGAATCACAGCCTTGTTTTTTTTAAATATTTGATAATGTGCTGGGAAGAATTCCAAACTGCCTAGCCACATCTTTTTTTTAATCCTTCTTCAACTTTATTAATAATTTTTTTCAAGAGAAATGCTACTTCGCTGAGTCATTTCCGATCACTGAACACCGGCAACTGATGTCAAAATTGTTATTAATGTGGCTTTCTTCTTTTTTTTGTTCTTATTTTCCTTTTTAGGGAATCCCCTCATTATATGTGGCATCTTTCTCGGTACACAGAGTTGTTAGTATGCGTAACAGAAAATTTTTTGAAAAATTCATTATATGGAGACAAAAACGCATGTGAGTCAAATATTACACCTGCAAAATTGCTTCATTGTATAGAAATCTTCATTGTATGGAAATTCATTATAAGGAGATCAAAAACAATGAAATTGGAACGGAAAAAGTTGTGTGTTTGAAATCAATTCATAATAGGGAGAGCTTCATTGTATAGAAGTTCAATATAGAGAAGTTCGACTGTATATAAAAACGTTTCTATATTAATACATTTTAGCTTAATATATATTTACTAGAATCAGATATACATTTTTTATATAAAAATTAATTTTTATCTTCAAAAATGTATTACTTAATACTAAAAACAAACAATTAAAAAAAGAGAATTAACGAATATTTTATCCTAATTGCAAGCAACACTAACAACGAAAAAGGGAAAATAACTGTGAAGCATTGCCAGATTAGACAAAAAACAGTACATTACTTATTGTGGTTTTAACAAACGTTTATGAATAAAATACCTTTATTAAAGGTTTATAAAGCTAAACGGCTATATGCATAAAAAAAACTTATTGTAGATTTAAAACACAAATTTGTTAACAAACACTTTCAGCCGTATGCATAAAAATTAACGAGAGCTTTATAAACCAATTATAAGCAAATTTTCATAAAGTTGTATTCATAAACGATTAATAGCTCAAAATACATTTGATAAACCTTTAATAAGTTTACAAATTTTAAAGTTCGTTCGAACCTTCTTTAAACCTACTATAAAGTATTCTTTTTACATTTTATCTTGAAAAAAGGGAATTTAAAAGATAATTCTTTATAAATTTGCAATAATAGTCGATACTATTGCAATTGATAAACAAAATTTTAACTCCGCTGGGAAATATGGTCAACTTTAATAATATAAGATTTTGTTCCATATTTCTCCGGCAGTGAACTACACGATGTTCGCAAGTGTGTTTTATTGCCATTTTTGTAATTTGTTGTTAACCTGTAACGGCATGTAGTAACTAAATGCGTAAACATTGTGGAAGAAGGTCCACACAATCTAATATATCCACTCCGGAATTAAAATTATGTGTTTCCTCATAGAAATTCATAAATTTTTGTTAAAATTTAACAAAATGACAATAAAAATAAATTAATAAAACATATTATAAAACAGTGATGTTTATTTTATCACAAAATATTCGTCATTCGAATACTTTTAATAATAATTGAACTAAAATATATAAAAACGTTTGTATATTAATGCATTTTAGCTTAAGATAAATTTACTAGAATCAAATATATATTTTTTCTCTAAATACTTAAGTTTTTTTCTTCAAAAATATATAATTACTAAAAACAAACAATGAAAAAAAGAGAATTAACGAATATTTTATCCTAATTGCAAGCAACACTAACAACGAAAAAGGGAAAATAACAGAGAAGCATTGCCAGCTTAGTCAAAAAACAGTATATTAGTTATTGTGCCTTTAACAAACGTTTATGAATACTATACTTTTATAAATGACTTTTAAAGCTAAAGTGTTTGTTAACAAATTTGTGTTTTAAATCTACAATAAGTTTTTTTTATGCATATAGCCGTTTAGCTTTAAAAATCATTTATAAAAGTATAGTATTCATAAACGTTTGTTAAAGGCACAATAACTAATATACTGTTTTTTGTCTAAGCTGGCAATGCTTCTCTGTTATTTTCCCTTTTTCGTTGTTAGTGTTGCTTGCAATTAGGATAAAATATTCGTTAATTCTTTTCATTGTTTGTTTTTAGTAATTATATATTTTTGAAGAAAAAAAACTGAAGTATTTAGAGAAAAAATATATATTTGATTCTAGTAAATTTATCCTAAGCTAAAATGCATTGATATACAAACGTTTTTATATATTTTAGTTCAATTATTATTAAAAGTATACGAATGACGAATATTCTGTGATAAAATAAACATCACTGTTTTATAATTTGTTTTATTAATTTATTTTTATTGTCATTTTGTTAAATTTTAACAAAATTGAATGAATTTCAATGTGGAAACACATAATTTTAATTCCGGAGTGGGTATATTAGATCCTGTGAACCTTCTTCTACAATGTTTACACATTTAGTTACTACATGCCGTTACAGGTTAACAATAAATTACAAAAATGGAAATAAAACTCACTTGCGAACCTCATGTAGTTCACTGCCGGAGAAATATGGAACAAAATCTTATATTATTAAAGTGGACCATATTTCCCAGCGGAGTTAAAATTATGTTTATCAATTGCAATAGTATCGACTATTATTGCAAATTTATAAAGAATTATCTTTAAAATTCCTTTTTTTCAAGATAAAATGTAAAAAGAATTCTTTATAGTAGGTTTAAAGAAGGGTCGAACGAACTTTAAAATTTGTACACTTATTTAAGGTTTATCAAATGTATTTTGAGCTATTAATCATTTATGAATACAACTTTATGAAAATTTGCTTATAATTGGTTTATAAAGCTCTTGTAAATTTTTATGCACATGGCTGAAAGTGTTTGTTAACAAATTTGTGTTTTAAATCTACAATAACGTTTTATTATGAATTAGACCGTAAATATTTTATTATTCCCTCAAATTCAAATAAAGTAGCAGAATCCTTACTATGCTCTTTTATAGCCACGTCCAACGGCTTAAAGGTTTTCGGTCTAATGCATAATAAAAACTTATTGTAGATTTAAAGCACAACATTTTTAACAAACACTTTCAGCCGTATGCATAAACATTTTCAAGAGCTTTATAAACCAATTATAAGCAAATTTTCATAAAGTTGTATTCATAAACGATTAATAGCTCAAAATACATTTGATAAACCTTTAATAAGTGTACAAATTTTAAAGTTCATTCGACCCTTCTTTAAACCTACTATAAAGTATTCTTTTTACATTTTATCTTGAAAAAAAGGATTTTTAAAGATAATTCTTTATAAATTTGCAATAATAGATGATACTGTTGCAATTGATAAACATAATTTTAACTCCGCTGGGAAATATAGTCCACTTTAATAATATAAGATTTTGTTCCATATTTCTCCGGTAGTGAACTACATGAGGTTCGCAAGTGAGTTTTATTGCCATTTTTGTAATTTATTGTTAACCTGTAACGGCATGTAGTAACTAAATGTGTAAACATTGTGGAAGAAGGTCCACAGAATCTAATATACCCACTCCGGAATTAAAATTATGTGTTTCCACATTGAAATTCATTCAATTTTGTTAAAATTTAACAAAATGACAATAAAAATAAATTAATAATACAAATTATAAAACAGTGATGTTTATTTTATCACAGAATATTCGTCATTCGAATACTTTTAATAATAATTGAACTAAAATATATAAAAAACGTTTGTATATTAATGCATTTTAGCTTAATAGAATCAAGTATACATTTTTTCTCTAAATATTGGTTTTTATCTTCAAAAATGTATTATTACTAAAAGCAAACAATGAAAAAATGAGAATTAACGAATATTTTATCCTAATTGCAAGCAACACTAACAACGAAAAAGGGAAAATAACAGAGAAGCATTGCCAGCTTAAACAAAAAACAGTACATTAGTTATTGTGCCTTTAACAAACGTTTATGAATACTATACTTTTATAAATGATTTTTAAATCTACAATAAGTTTTTTTTATGCATATAGCCGTTTAGCTTTATAAACTTTTCATAAAAGTATTAAATTCATACGGCTATATGCATAAAAAAAACTTATTGTAGATTTAAAACACAAATTTGTTAACAAACACTTTAGCTTTAAAAATCATTTATAAAAGTATAGTATTCATAAACGTTTGTTAAAGGCACAATAACTAATGTACTGTTTTTTGTCTATGCTGGCAATGCTTCTCTGTTATTGCCCATTTTTCGTTGTTAGTGTTGCTTGCAATTAGGATAAAATATTCGTTAATTCTCTTTTTTTCATTGTTTGTTTTTAGTAATAATACATTTTTGAAGATAAAAGCTAATATTTAGAGAACAAATTTTTATTTGATTCTAGTAAATTTATATTAAGCTTAAATGCATTAATATACAAAAGTTTTTATATATTTTAGTTCAATTATTATTAAAAGTATTCGAATGACGAATATTCTGTGATAAAATAAACATCACTATTTTATAATTTCTTTTATTAATTTATTTTTATTGTCATTTTGTTAAATTTTAACAAAAATTAATGAATTTCTATGAGGAAACACATAATTTTAATTCCGAAGTGGATATATTAGATTGTGTGGACCTTCTGCAACAATGTTTACGCATTTAGTTACTACATGCCGTTACAGGTTAACAATAAATTACAAAAATGACAATAAAACTCACTTGCGACCTCATGTAGTTCACTGCCGGAGAAATGTGGAACAAAATCTTATATTATTACAGCCTTATGCATAAAAATTTACAAGAGCTTTATAAACCAATTATAAGCAAATTTTCATAAAGTTGTATTCATAAACGATTAATAGCTCAAAACACATTTGATAAACCTTTAATAAGTATACAAATTTTAAAGTTCGTTCGACCCTTCTTTAAACCTACTATAAAGTATTCTTTTTACATTTTATCTTGAAAAAAGGGAATTTTGAAGATAATTCTTTATAAATTTGCATTAATAGTCAATACTATTGCAATTGATAAGCATAATTTTAACTCCGCTGGGAAATATGGTCCACTTTAATAATATAAGATTTTGTTCCATATTTCTCCGGCAGTGAACTACATGAGGTTCGCAAGTGAGTTTTATTGTCATTTTTGTAATTTATTGTTAACCTGTAACGGCATGTAGTAACTAAATGCGTAAACATTGTGGCAGAAGGTCCACACAATCTAATATATCCACTCCGGAATTAAAATTATGTGTTTCCTCATAGAAATTCATTAATTTTTGTTAAAATTTAACAAAATGACAATAAAAATAAATTAATAAAAGAAATTATAAAACAGTGATGTTTATTTTATCAAAGAATATTCGTCATTCGAATACTTTTAATAATAATTGAACTAAAATATATAAAAACGTTTGTATAATAATGCATTTAAGCTTAATATAAATTTACTAGAATCGAATAAAAATTTGTTCTCTAAATATTAGCTTTTATCTTCAAAAATGTATTATTACTAAAAACAAACAATGAAAAAAAGAGAATTAACGAATATTTTATCCTAATTGCAAGCAACACTAACAACGAAAAATGGGAAATAATAGAGAAGCATTGCCAGCATAGACAAAAAACAGTACATTAGTTATTGTGCCTTTAACAAACGTTTATGAATACTATACTTTTATAAATGATTTTTAAAGCTAAAGTGTTTGTTAACAATTTTGTGTTTTAAATCTACAATAAGTTTTTTTTATGCATATAGCCGTTAAAGTGGACCATATTTCCCAGCGGAGTTTAAATTATGTTTATCAATTGCAATAGTATCGACTATTAATGCAAATTTATAAAGAATTATCTTCAAAATTCCCTTTTTTTAAGATAAAATGTAAAAAGAATACTTTATAGTAGGTTTAAAGAAGGGTCGAACGAACTTTAAAATTTGTATACTTATTAAAAGTTTATCAAATGTATTTTGAGCTATTAATCGTTTATGAATACAACTTTATGAAAATTTGCTTATAATTGGTTTATAAAGCTCTTGTAAATTTTTATGCATAAGGCTGATAAACTTTTGTTTAAGGCACAATAAGTAATGTACTGTTTTTTGTCTAAGCTGGCAATGCTTCACAGTTATTTTCCCTTTTTCGTTGTTAGTGTTGCTTGCAATTAGGATAAAATATTCGTTAATTCTCTTATTTTCATTGTTTGTTTTTAGTAATAATATATTTTTGAAGATAAAAACCAAGGTTGGCAACCGAAACGAATAACGGTATCGGTAACGGTATCGGTATTAATTTTATTTTTATTTCGGTATCGGTAACGGTATTTAAATTATATCGGTATCGGTATACCGGTATAAAACTAATATATCGGTATTTATACCGGTATAACAATTAAGTACATCAAACCTAACAAAAACTTATAAAAAATCGAAATATATGAAAGAGCTACAAAAAATACAATATGTCAAAACAACAGGTACTTTGTTTTTGTTAAAAGATAATTGAATTGTCAAAGTTGCCTGTTGTTGTTTTTGCTTGAATTGACAATCCAATTATCTATACAAGTGACAAAATAATCAGCTGTTCTTCTGAGGTCACCTGCTATAAATTCGCCTTGGTATGTAAGTAAACAACTAAGACAGAGTTGCATTAGTTGAACATCAAGCAGGGATGGACAAGGCTCAAATACTATTTTCTACTAGCAGCAAAGTTGTTAAATTTTGTAATTTTAACAATTTTGCAAAATTTAATTATAATGCCGGTATGATATCAGTATTGAAACTTGTATGATACCGGTATTGATTTGCAATTGATACCGGTATAATAAAGGTATTGATACCGTTATGATAACGGTATTGTACCGGTATGATACCGGTATTAAGGGAAACGGTATTTGAATACCGGTATTTTACCGAAATAATTATTTCGGTATCGGTATCAATACCGGTACTCAATTTTAAACGGTATTTAATCGGTATCGGTATTAATAACGGTATCGGTTGCCAACCTTGATAAAAACAAATTTTTAGAAAAAAAATGTATATCTGATTTTAGTAAATTTTTATTAAGCTAAAATGTATTAATATACAAACGTTTTTATGTATTTTATTTCAGGTATTATTAAAAGTATTCGAAAATAAACATCACTGTTTATGATTTGTTTTATTAATTTATTTTTATTGTCATTTTGTTATTTTTTAACAAAATTTAATGAATTTCTATAAGGAAACGCATAATTTTAATTCCGGAATGGGTATATTATATTGTGTGGACCTTCTTCCACAATGTTTACACAGTTTATTGCTAAATGGCGTTACAGGTTAAAAGATAATAACAAAAATGGCAATCAAACACACTTGCGAACCTCATGTAGCTCACTGCCGGAGGAATATGAAACAAAATCATATATTATTATAGTGGAACATATTCCCCAGCGGAGTTAAAATTACGTTTGTCAATTGAAATAGTATAGTCTATTATTGCAAATTTATAAACAAATATCTTTAAAATTCCCGTTTTTACAGATAAAATGTAAAAATAATACCTCAAAGTAGGTTTAAAGTAGTGTTGAAGCTACAATAAATATTTCAAATTTTTGAATGGTTTATAACAGACGTATAACACTATTAAACGTTTTTGAATACAGTTTTTTGAATTTTTTCTTATTAAAGACTTATAAAGCTGTTTTAAGTTATTATGAATTAGACCGTTTATATACGACTTCAAAAAATTATATTTCCGAATTTGTAAAAGCATTCAAACCAAAATCAGCTGGAACACGGAAATTGTCTATCATATTGGACAAGGACGACCGACCAGCGATGTTTTACAGCATGTATAAGGCTATAATTTTTGCTGTTTTTCATTTGATTTATTAAAAAGTTTACAGCACTTACGTACATGATTAATGGCATTGTATAATTCTACTTCAAGTTCATACTCAGAAATTTCGGTTAATCGACACAAATGAATCGGTTTATTTGTTATTTGAAAATCGGCAATTTTAAATTATTCGAAATTAATCGGTTAACCGATTGAATACCCTTCATATATGTAATTTAAGAATTTTTCGATCTCAGTCCTTAGGAAAATGAAATAAGTCCCAACAAAATTGGAAAACTTTAAATTGGACTTTATTTCATTATGAAATAACTCCCAAATAAGGTAAAATGAAAAATAAAAAATAATAGGAGTTTATTTCATATAAAATATTTTGGGGCTTTATTTCATTTCATTTTCATAAAAATGATTTGTTGATCATTTTTTAAGAGTTTTGAAACATTTGTTACAACTAAAAACCTTTAGGATTGACTTAAAATAAATTCAAGAAAAATATCTAAGCTCTCTTTTTGATTTCGGAAAAAAATGTCAAAAATTTTGAAATATTGAAGAAATAGCTATCTAAACTACTTGGGACACATTAGTTACATGGATAACAAAGAATACCTGCATAGTCAAAATGTAAAATTATGAACCCCACTAACTCAAAATGTTATCAACCGATCTTATTGAGAAATTGTGTCTGAATCACTATCCAATATACTGTAAATAACGGCAGAGTGGACTGTTTTAAGAAAAAAAAAACAAGTAAGAGAGCTATATTCGGTTGTGCCGAATTTTATATATCCTTTACCAAATTATACTTTAAAATTAAAATTTTAAATATTTTTAGGTAAACAAAATTAATTTTTTTTTCAAAATTAAAAAAAAAAAAAAAATTCTAAATTGTTTTTCAAAATTTAAAAAAAAAATTATTTTTTTTTTCGAAATAGTTTTTTTCAAATTTTGTTAAATTTTTTTTTTATTTATTAGTGAAAAAAAGTTTTTGGTAAAAAAAAATCATAAAACAATCATATGTATTTACACTAATAGTATTTTCACACCTAAAGTTAAAATCTGGTTTTAACGTAAAAACCTTCATCAGCTGATTTTGTGTTCACACTATAAGTTTTCATAAATCCGGTTTTAACATATATTGGACAAACTCTATTTTTTCCTCCCACATTTCAATGAAACATTTTTGTTATGTTCTGTTCAAAAGCTTATTTTTCTCTTGTATTTTTTATTTTTGCTGCTACGTTTGTTACTTATTTTTTTAATTTTTACGCTTTGTCAACGGCTTTCTTCGTTTTTACATTTGTTTTGTTTTCATTTATCAGCTGTTTTCAACATTTTCATGTGTGTAGCTCTGAATTTAGTACATAGAAAACAATGTATTTCGTAAAACCTACGGTTTTAACATAATAATTTTGTACGGTAAAACCAGGTTTTAATAATGGTTTTAACGATAAAACCAACTTTTGCATTAAAACCACTCAGTGTGAAAACACTATAACACTATACTATAAAACGAATAAATACATACAAATTATGCATGCGTGTGTTTGATTAATAATTCTTATTCATTTCATCTCATTCCACATTGTAGAATGTTGTTGTTGGGTGTGTTTCTCATATGAGAACTCATTATAAACAACCTTTACGAGACTGATGAGGAGGACTTACTCATGGTGTCCTCTGAGCCGCTAAAAGCGATGGAAGAAGGACAGAATCCGGAGGCCCACGACCCTGCAAAGGGAGACCCAGGACAGAGAAACAAGAAACAGGACGCTGAACAAGACGAACGGAAAAGGTTGGCAGGCTACAAACGCTCTCTCCGGTATGTCAGGACGTTGGACTCACGAGATCCGGCGTCTTTGACCACCAGGGAAAAGCGTTTGCGGCGTAAACATACCTACCACATACAGAAGTATGAGGCTATGCTGAATACTACTGTTGTGGAGGTCAGGCCAGCCAAGACTACGACCGAACCAAACCAGAGCAGGCATGTGATCACATCTAAACATGTGCCCCATGCCAGCACTGGACCGAACACGATCACCGCCTCGGAGAATCTTGACGTACGCCCATCTACATCAAAGAGGGCCACGTCAGGACCAAAGAGAGGTGATGACCAATGCGGCACGACGAAGTCTGCTAGCACAATACCCAAGGTGCTGTCCGCAATCTCCTCTACTCGAGGAACCGCGACGGTTGCCATAGGTCCAGCAAGCAGGGCAAGTATTAAGCGGCATAGGTCAGGTGAAACGCAGGTGTCTGAGGGTAAGCGGTTGAAACCATCAACTAGCTTAACATCAGCACCTGAGCTACAAGTAGCCATCATAGATCGTAGTCAACCTGATGGGAAAATGACTACGGACAGATAGCTGCTTCTGGAGGAGAGGATCTTGCGGGCGCTGGTTGACGAACTCGCATGCAGTGAAGATGATTCCTTTACTGCATTCGATGGCGCCAAATGGCTAAAGGGTGTCAAGATCATCGGGTGTGGTAACGAAAAGGCCCTAGGCTTTCTCAAAAACTGCATCCGAGGAGTTGGCGAACTCTGGCCCAATGCAAGGATTGAAATCGTGCCCCTGGATCAAGTACTTTTTCGTACGACGGTGAGAGTATGGGTTCCTCCTCCTATCTTGGAGGACGAAGCCACGCTAACACTTATAAAGCGTCAGAATAAGGGACTTGGCACAGAGGACTGGACGATTGAAAGAGGACGCGCGAGGGATAAAGGAGAAGGTAAAGATCTCTGGATCAAAATTGGTTCAGAGTCCCTCCGACTCCTACGTTCCTAGCAAGGCGTCATTAAGTACGGGCTCAACCAACTCCGGTTGATTCTGCCAGCGATGAAGCGCAATGATGAGCCAAAGCGGCCTGAGAGTGGTGCAGATTAATCTGCACCATTCCGAAGCAGCATCGGACGATTTGCAGCGCTTCATGGAGAAGGAAGTTATCCACGTGGCCTTAATCCAAGAACTATGTGCTCCTTTCTCCAACCCCTGAAGGTAAAGTAAGGAGCTGTATTTTGGTCAGGAAAGACATTAAGGTTTTCCTTTTATCTAATTACAGTTCTGGGGATTTAACGGTAGTTGCACTAGAGCGACAGGGGTTACCAACCCTAATCATATCATCTGCGTACCTACCTTACGACGAGGATAATACAGGGGTGAGTGTTTACTTCAATACCTTCTATCTACTAACCTAAGTGTTTGCAATAGGGGTAACAGACCAACGTTTTTCAATAGGATCAGGGAGCAGGTCATTGATATTACTTTGGTAGGGAACACGGACTCAGTTAGGATTCTTGATTGGAGAGTATCACTCGAGTGCTCATTCTCCGATCACCATAGGATAGTCTTTACGATACAACTTACACTGGATAGGGAAAAACCCTTTAGGAATCCTAGGAAAACCGACTGGGTCAAATTCAGTAATCTCAGTGATACCATACCACCTCCAGAAATAGATAGAGTAAATTTTCTATCCAGGTCACTAAGGGAAGCCTACTATGCATCGTGTAGGGCGCGGCAGGGTCCTAGGAAATTCCGGCAACCATGGTGGAATCCTAGGCTAATGCAGCTAAGAAAGGACTGCAGGAAACTTTTTAATAAGGCAAAGAGGGACCAAGACCCGTTAAGCTGGGACGATTATCGTCAAAGCTTCAACACTTTCAAGAGGAAAACCAGACGGGCAAAGAAGGAATCTTGGAAACGTTTCTGTGAGGAACTGGAGAGTACCACTGAGGCATCGCGTCTACGTAAGGTACTATCCAAGGACCCTGATACGCCGGGATTCCTGATGAAACCGGATGGTAACTTTACTGAAAGTAGTACCGAAACTTTGGAACTGCTTATGGAGACACACTTTCCGGGTTGTAGGGATGATGAAAATGAGGGCTCCGCTTCGGAGCACCTTGCAGCTTTCCAAATCCATATAAGTGAATTAATTAGCTCCATTGTTAGCGGGAAAAGTAAACCATAGTACCGCCAAGGACTATAGACCGATCAGTCTGTCATCGTTTTTATTGAAAACATTGGAAAGATTGATCGATATCCATGTCAGAAGCATCCTCTCCCCTGACAATTTCTGTAGGGCACAACACGCATACCTTAAAGGGAGGTCGGTGGAGACAGCCTTGCATGACGTTGTTGGAACTATAGGGGGGACACTTGACAAAAAAGAGTTTGTTATGGCATCTTTCTTGGATATAGAGGGTGCGTTTAATAACGTGAATATATCCGCTATAGTTGATGCACTGGGTGACCTAGGTGTTGATCAGCGGATAAAAAATTGGACCGAAAATATGCTTAAGAGCAGGGCCATAAACTCTAATATGGGTATTGGTAGGACAAGGAAAGTTGTGACAAGGTGGTGTCATCTCTCCACTTCTGTGGAATCTTGTCGTAAATAAAATCCTTTTTAGGCTCAGTAGGACAGGCACCAAAGTAGTCGCATATGCTGACGACGTTGTGCTTCTTATTCAAGGGAAGTTTCTTCCCACAATAAGTGAACTCATGGAATCAGCTCTCAGCGTTCTACTATCATGGGCCAGAGAAAACGGTCTAGGTGTCAACCCTGCCAAAACCGAACTGGTTCTTTTTACCAGGAGATACAAAATCCCAGAATTCAGACCTCCACGACTGGATGGTACTTTTCTAAAGATTTCAAGTGAAGCCAAATACCTTGGCGTAATTTTGGACTCTAAGCTCTCGTGGAAACGTAATGCTGAGAGTCGAATGAAGAAGGCACTATGTGCCTTCTACATATGTAAGAAAACCTTTGGGAAGAGATGGGGTCTTAAACCATATATTGTACACTGGATGTACACCGCGGTCATAAGACCTATTTTGACCTATGGGGCTCTTGTTTGGTGGAGAGCGGTGGACACCAAGACTCACCTCTCTACTCTAAACAAGGTACAAAGACTTGCATGTCTTGCAATTACTGGCTCTATGAATTCCACCCCTCAAGCCAGTCTAGAGACGATGCTAAATATAACTCCCCTTGATATATATATCAAATGCATTTCTGCTAAGTCTGCTCTACGACTCAAACAGTCGAGCGGACTGAAGCATGATCGTATTGGTCACGGCACCATCCTACAGAAGATAGGCAGGCCATTCATTGGGCAGGAAACGGATTACTTGGTATCTACACCGAATTTTGATAGGACGTTTAGGATCAAGATACCGACAAGGGATGACTGGGCCGCGAACATGTCCTAAGGGACGACGTGATCTCAGTCTACACTGATGGTTCAAAGTCAGAAAGAGGCACGGGCTCGGGAATTTTCTCCGATGAACTGGACCTTTCGCTGTCTCTTCGATTACCGGATACCTGCACGGTTTTCCAAGCTGAGATATATGACATCGATACAGCCGCGAGAAGAATCTGGGAACTGAATCTCGAAAATTCGACTATACAAATTTACTTGGACAGCCTTGCATCAATCAAGGCTCTTAATTCCAACTTTATTAGGTCGAAATGTCTTCTCAATTGCATCCAATCACTGGCACAACTGACACAACATCACGTCGAGTTGATATGGGTCCCAGGACATGAGGGCATCCGGGGAAATGAAGTATCCGACGAATGCGCAACGAACGGGTCGTCCCTGGACGTATCTCTTGCGCAAAGGGATATTCACACTCCCTTGGTGAACGTATCAAAATTGATAAATGAATGGGCTTTGAGTGAGACGGAACTCAGGTGGTCAAATATTATCACTTGTAGAATATCCAGATTGCTCTGCCCCACTCTGACAGAGAATTGGACTAAGACTCTTATGTCTCTTAGTAGGAATTCGATCAGGCTTCTTACGGGTATAATCACTGGACACTGTATGATTGGACGCATGTCAGAACGTATGGGTTACCCACGTTATAGCTATTGTAGAAGTTGTTTGGATGAGGAGGAGGAAGAATCGGTAGAACACCTTCTATGTGATTGCCCAGCCTTACAAGAGCATAGACTACTACATCTTGGTAGAGCTCTTTTCCATGATCTGGACAGTCTCAGAGATGTGCCACTATAAATATGATCAGATTTATTAAAAGTACCGGTTGGTTCTCACGGAGAAGTACATAGTCAACGAAATTAGGGTGGGCAACCATTTTCCCTTTATGTATATAAGGGAATGGTAATTCTAAGGGTATTACAATGGGCCACAAGGCCTCCGAGTGAACTCGCTAACTTGCGGGCAACCCACGTAACCTAACCTAACCTTGTTTTAAGTTTCGTTTTATTATTCTTATCACTTCATATTCTGGTAATGGATTTTTCAACCGTGCCCTTAATCTTCGCATTGCTAAGAAATAGTCATCTAACGATTCACCTGGTTGTTGTTTACGTTCCTCAAAGTCCCTCAAAAGCTCATACTCTGACCTTATAGAGCCATATTGAACTCTGAGTGCCTTCTTTAATTCCTGCCAGGATTCGATAGATCTTTGTTGGACTAGTAACCAGTACCAGTCCTTCGCATCTCCCTTTAAGAGTTTATGCAATTCTCCCTGTACATCCAATTCTCCCTGTACAGCCATGCATAATTATGGTATTTTAGCATATATTCGATGCGAAATATGAAATCATCGATATACAATTTTTCCATATTTCCATCGAAACTAATATCCCATTTGTCTACGCTGATTAGATTTCTAATTGGTCTATTATTTGGATAATCATTCTTTGGGGAAACGTTTTCAAGAGGAGTATCAATGTTAGAATTTGATTCCATAAAATCTAACCGTCTTTGTGGATATGGTTTATTCCCCGGCTTCCCCTTTGTAGGTGCCATTTCTATTGTAGCTCGTTTTTCAACTTCTTCACTGGCTAACGATTCAACACCGTCGCTTATTTTACTAGTTACATTCATTTTCTTTATTTCCCTAATCATTTTACCAAAACCTTCTTCCAAGCTTCCCTTTATCTTTAAATCTATTTTGTCTTCGAGTTCTGATCTGTAATCTTTAACATTTTCAGCAATAATTTCACGGATAAGACCAGCATAAACTCTAGGATTATTTCCCGGTGAAAAACCTTTTCGTCTTTGAGGGATATTCGGAGGTGGAAAATTGTATGTTCCCGGCGGAACTGACGTTTTTGGAATTGCTCCGGTTTGTTGATTAGGAACTACTGTAGGTGTTTGTGACTGTATATTATCTGATTGGTGAGTTTGTGGTGTTAAAATTGTTGCTGGTGTTCTCCCTAATGGCATTTTGGAATGCTATTTTCTTTGAAACTTAAAAATTTTTTTTTTATATTGGTAAATTTTTCAAATTGTTAAAGAAATAAATACATTAAACATATAATAAACAAATACATACATACACTTAACAAATTTCAATTATCTATTCACTAAAAGGCTAAACATAAATAAACGTTACACTTTTTTTTTAAATTTATTTGACATACAAACATATAAATGATTTTACAAAACACTACTTAATTTAAAAAAAACAAAAAAATACATATACGTTTACAACACAATAATATTTGACTAAAAAAAAAACAATTTACACAGAAAGTAACAGGTACAGTGGTATTCCTGCAGAAAAAAATAAGAGTATTGATGTTAGTTGTTGCTTTTTTAACGTTCTCCTCTAATTGATGATGTTCTAGTATAAAAATCTATTCCATCTACATGAATCGTAAACACGCAAACTGAACATTTTCATAGTACAGGACAATTTCCGATTCATATTTCCGGTTTCCGGTTTAATAACAACAAAGAAAATCCGTATTTACAACTATATTTATATAATATTCTATAGGATAAACACTAATTTATATTGTTATTATTATTTCCTATTTTCCCAATACAAGATGCAAACTGAATCATTAAAAAAAACAGGACACTTGTATTCAGACGATAACCTAAAAAAAAAAACGTTTAATTCAAAATACGCAAACTAACTTTTCAAATATTTTTGTTAGGACGATTTCAAATTAACTTCAATTTTTTTTTATATGCATATTCCTTCTAATTGAACATTTCACACGTTTAGCTGTTGTACGCGTCCTATTTATGCAACTTAGAACACAGATTCATGGATTTGAAACTGCATTTCCGGTTATCTACTTTCTGGTTGGGCGCAATTATTGTTACGAGACTCTTCCTTGATCTGGTGTACTTCGATGCCGCCTCGACTAGCTCAAACTTTCGGCGTGGGAACCCAACCCGCATCTACAGTACCAAGAGACTGTACCAATAAGAAAAAAAAAAAAAAAAAACATAAACAAAACAAAAGCCCTAACAAATACCTAACATAAAACACTATCTCATTAACAAAGAACATCAAAACAATTTAACTGTAGATTAGATGTTAAGTCCACACACGTCGCCCTCCCTACCATAGTCATTTCATCTCTTAATGACCCCTACAATAAACAATTCCAACAACTTACCAACTAATCACAGTCACTTGATCTTCGGCCCACTGTACCTGGAACATTATGCAATTAGCAACACATATTTATACCAATTCTATTTCACATAACATTTATTGAATAAAACACTTAACCTAAACATAAATAAAACCTAAACTTAATTACAAAATCAAAATGTCTCTTACTATAATAAACAAGAAAAAAAAGGTCTTATAAATATACGTTAAAAGTTAAAATATCAGTTACTTTGTATCACTTCTTATAAAACTTATGTTCTATGTTTGTTTCCTTTTTTAAATACTAAAATTTCAAAACTTTTGGATTTAAATCGAACGGTCTCTTGACCAGTTATTAACGTTCAAAGAAATCGTTTAATATACTCGTAAAGTTTTCTTTAAAATCAGTTTTCAAATCTTACTTATTGATTTTTATAAATCACTTGCCCTTATAGACAGTGAAAAAGAATCATAATAAATATTTAGTATTCTCTATAATGGAAACTGTAATAGTATTATGACTTTTCAGAACAAAATTATTTACTCTTATATTAATAACAACAAAAAAAAATACTAATTTATAATAGAAACTAAACTTATTATAACAGGAAATAAAACTTAAACAAAATCACTAACTTATTTTACACAATACAAAATAAAATACACAATTTGCCTACACAAGGATTACTAAAAGGTGAATTCTGAAGAGTTAAAATTTCCTCTTATTTAGTCCTATTTTGTTCACTTTACACTATTTTATGTCCCTAAAGGAGCTCCCTGAAAGACACCTAAGTGTTGATCATTAATTATCTTCTTTTTCGCTAATTTATAATATACTCTTTTGGTTATATCCTTTTACAATACACTACACTGACAAAAAAATATATTCCTTAAAAGCTAAAAGAAACTAAACTTATTCTAACACAAACAAATTCTGTACTTAATCTACCCCACTTAACACTACCCTAATGCCTTTTTTCCTTATATCAATATTTTGGGATTTTTTTCTTTTGTGTGGGTCCTAATTTCAGGTTCTTGTCCTGGTTTAAAGGTTCTAATCCCGGTTTCTCTACGTCCCACTTTGTGGAATAGATCCTAGCACATATTTTCATTAGTAGATGGCGTATTTAATTTATATTCACAGGGTCAACAATATACAAGGAAGTTTTATATGGACACTATTACCTTCGGTTTAGTTTTAAAAATTTTATTATTTGTATTTTTACTCCGTATATTTGTCCGTAGCAGGATGTTTGTGGAATTACCGTCGTTCTCACTTTATTGTGTAGCTTCCTAATCCTCTGGCACAAAATCTATTATAAAAATTACCTATTTAAATAAATTTTCATTTCCCAGCGTATTCTTCAATTTATACTCACTAGTTTCTTTATTATATTTAAAATTTTAAATAACTAAACACATTCAGGTTCTTCCTTTTTTTTGTTTTTTTTAGTCACTGTTCACTATTCCTTAAACTTTATTTTTTTGTTTTTTTAGTTAAACTTTAAATGTTATACCTATGTTTTTCTTTAAAATTTCAAACACGAAAAGTAACAGAAAAACATACCAACAAATCTCATAATAAATAACATATCATGATTTTATAATATAGTGGACATCAGAGATGTGCATGAATACCATTCAAATGACATATTTTATATTTTGCAAAAATGAATACTGAGTTATCACTATACATAAACTAAACGACTACTGTCATTGCATGATTCACCACAGCAAGTGTTTTGTTACAAAATGCATGTAATTGCTTGCATATTCTGTAAACTCTTACCATTCACAAAAGCACCGAATCAATAAGAGTATTATGAATATGCGAAGAGATTTTTGAGTTAATATACACTTTCCTATATGAGTATGTTTGAATTAATTTAAGACTGTATTTAGAAGGATTTTTCTTGCAGATTTCTATTTTTAACAATACGGAAAAACACAATTTTAAATATTTTTTATTATTTCGGAGTTTATTGTATCAAAATAAGACGAAATTTACTTCCTGAACCACGCGCGAAAATTTATTTAAAACAAATCAATGCACTGATTTTGTACTATGCATTCAAATTATCATCGAGCTTTTGTGAATCATTTGAATACTTTGCATACAAATCAAAACACAGTAATCATTTTTGAGTTGTTATTGCTAACGGCATATAAAAAATGATTGAGATAATGGCAATCAATTTTGAGACCGCATGTACTGCAAGCAATATAATTAGCACATGTTGATGATTGAAAACACAACAAATGCAGTGATTTTATTCATATAGAAAAAATGCGAATCAACTCACGTACATCTCTGGTGGACATCAACACAGTTTGGGTCAATGCACTTATAGCCTTGAAAAGTAGCCTTTTTCGTAAGAGAAAAGTTTTAAGTTTATATTTCTCTTCCTTCTCTTACTAGGAGTTTGGTAACCCTAACTTCGTAGTTATTATTATTATATACGAACCACCCAGTCGTTGATCTTGTCCCACATTTTGACGTTTTAACAATAACAAACATTTAACATACAAATCAAAACAAACAAAAAGAATCACATTTACTACATAAAACAAAATTTTAACTAAATTAAACAAATTTAAACAAAACAACCATCACAAATCTTAGTTCTTCTAAAGAACAAAAGATGTCACCACACAATCAACAAAAATGCAAACAACAGAAAAATTTATGGAGCACATCAACCTTAACAACATTATGGTTAATACATAACAAATGTTAAGTTATGTTTATTGTTCAAAATTAAATAAATTAAAATAACAAGAAGGTAATGGACAATTAATACTAATTTCTTTTAATTGGTCACTCTTATAATCAAAATGAATATTTTTAGAAAATTAATAAGATATAATATTTAAATATACGAATTGACCAAAATTCAATGGTTTAGTTAAAATATATTATTGCAATTAATATGCTGCATGTAGGGTAGTTATAAGTTTGTAAGTATATTTGTTTATTAACGTAACATAAATATAAGTAAAAGTATTTAAGTTTCCATTATTTTTATAATTTATATTGAAAACAAATGAATTTCAATAATAAAATGAAAATATATTTATGTTTCGTTTTCTTTAAATAATTAATGTTGCGTAATATAAAAAGAGGTTGAAATACAAATGAAATTAATAATTTAACTTACGTACATTATGGGTCCATCGATGTCAGAAGGCGCCCGATGACAGATGATTTGCGTAATAAAATATATTCAAATTTGGTTTCAACCACTAAATAAGTGTATAGTAAGTAGAGATGCTAATCGGGACTGATTTTTGAAAATCCCGTGGTTCGGGAAAAACCCGGGGTTTCGAGATTTTCGGGAATTTCTAAATCCCGAAAATTATAAGAAAGAAACGTATGTATATATTTATAAAAAAAATTATTTGGGTTTTTTTTTTTAATAAAAAGTTATTTCCAAACTTTACCGCGTTTTGTTGTAATACTATTTTTTTAAATAAATCTCAATGGTCTATTCGACTACGCAAGGGCCATTTTGGTATTTGCAAAAAATGTATAAAAGTTATAGCCTTATTGTACATACTGGTATAAAACAGTACCTTAGTAAAAAATTATTGTTTATTTTAAATAGCTTTTTAAGAATACAAATGCATCTGTGGTTTCTTCTGCCATTCTGAAACTAATTTTGTTTCCGGATATGCTGTTGCCGAAAAACATCTTTCACTTCAATCTTTCACATTGGCAAAACCGTTTCCAATACTTGTAACAAATCTGCAAGTACTTTCCTCTTGTTCCTTCAGAAATAAAATAATATATCTCTTTTGCAAGTAGCAAATCTACATTATACTGAATTTGGTTTGGCTATTGTTATTTGGGGGCTTTTACATTATTTAATAATATCTTTTAGGCTTTGAGGAATCCAAATATTTTTATTTTGTTGGAACTCCCCATCTGAGATAAAATCAATTTCGTTTTAAGAGGATTTTAATTAAGTTTTGTTAGATAACTTATGAAAAAATTATGAAAAATTGATTTTCCTAAGTCCCACTCAAGGAAAACCAAAAATACCGCATTCCTTTATTAACTATGCTGTAGCAGGCGTTGAGCTTAACAACTTTGCTGAACATCACTTTGCGATATTCGGGCATGTATAAGGTCCAAATGCATGAAAAAGGCACACAAAAATTACAATTTCCCCTATTTATTTATGAAAAACGGGATTTAGAAAACCCCGAAAATCCCGGGATTTAAAATTAAAAAATCCCGGACTTCGGGATTTAATAAATCCCGAAAACCCCGGGATTTTCGGGAACGGGATTCCCCGTTTGGCATCTCTAATAGTAAGTGTCAAGTTTGAGTGCGTATGTGTATTGTAATTATGGATGACTTCATAAACGCAGTATGCAAAGCAACACTGCAATGCATAGTGTTCATAAACTCAATAGATTTTTTTTATGCAATGTCGCAAGTTCATTATTGCATGACAATGCTTTTCAATGCGCAAAATATATATTTTGGTAGAAATTTCGGATTTATGATAAGTTGAATTTTTGTTTGTAAAATATGTAATTTTACGTAAATTTACAAAGAAACATTTATGCGTTCATAAATGTACTAAAATGTTATTGCATATTTTGACAAAGCAGTATTGTCATAAAGTATTGCTTTGCCTTGTAAACGAATTTCTTTGCAGTGTTGCTTTTCAAACTGCGTTTATGAAGTCAGCCTATATTACCTAAGTAATATAATCCATACGCAATGAATAATTTATGATGGTAGTTATTAAGTTAGAATAAAGTATAAGGTGACATTATCGGTGTATTTAAGTATTAAGTTTTGTATAAAATATTAATTTTCACGGTTTTTATACCCTTCACCTTCGTGAGAAGGGTATATATAAATTTGTCATTCCGTTTGTAATTTCCACAATATAATTTTCCGACCCTATAAAGTATATATATTCTGGATCCTTATAGATAGCGGAGTCGATTAAGCCATGTCCGTCTGTCTGTCTGTTGAAATCAATTTTCTGAAGACCCCAGTTATCTTCGGGATCCAAATCTTCAATAATTCTGTCAGACATGCTTTCTAGAAGTTTGCTATTTAAAATCAGCAAAATCCGTCCATAAATAATGGAGATATGAGCAAAAATCCGAGACAACCTCTAAAATTTAATAAAAAAAAAGACAATTTATTGCATGCTTTGACCAAAAAGCAACAAAGCGTATGTGTGGATGTGTGTTGGTTATTGTTTTGCGTATTTTGTTATTTATTTTTATACCCTTCACCATGAGAGGCAAGGGTATATATAAAGAGAGAGATGTTTATAATGAGTTTTCATATGAGCAACTCTATCATACGTAAACACCATACACACCCAACAACAACATTCTACAACAATGGTGCGCAGTCCATAGCACAATTGTGCAAAATCAAATCACACGTATTCTTATGCCCTTACAATTTAGTAGTCGTTGTCCACTCAACGAGACAACTACAAAAGCGCATGAGCACGGGTGTATGACCACAGAGTATACAGAGGTGTCACGAGACAGAAAATAATCTCGTTTTCTATTCGTCTCTTTCTTTATAAACTCATTGTTTATTCATTGTTTTGGTTATTTGTTTGTTTTTCTTACATTACTTTGTCTACCATATTCGCGTTGTATATAGCGTTTTGCTTTAACACATCACTGATATTGTAGTACAAAATAATTGCTATCCATTTTTAAGAGAACTGCCCTTTCGTCTGATTTTGAGTTTTTGAAACGTCAAATTTGACACCTCTGTATACTTTGTGGTATGACTTTTTCTTTATTTTTTCATTTTTTGTATTTGTTTGTTTGTAGGTGCACTGAACAAAATAAAGAATTGAATGTGTTGGTGAGATAATTTACTTTTGCGCACCTCTGTTGTACAATGTGGAATGAGATGAATAAGAATTATAAATCAAACACACGCATGCATAATTTCGTTTATTTTAATTTTTGTTGTTGTTTGTTGTTATTTTTGCAACATACAATTGTGCGAAATAATTGTTGTGTTTATTTGGTTAGTTATCAGTGAACACTCAACGTGTGAGTATGAATATCGGATATTTTGCAATTGCATCTGATATAATATTATGATTTTGTCTTGTTGTTGTTGCTATATGAAGAGTTTTGCATGGGTAAAGGCAATGTACGTAAATATGTATACTTAGGTGAAGGGTATATAAGATTCGGCACAGCCGAATTTAGCTCTGTTACTTGTTAAATATTCAAATTCTTTAAAAATACCATACGACAATAATATAATCAAAAATTTTAAATTTAATCAAAAAATAAGAAAATTTAGAAATTTAAAGATTCAAAAATGCAATAATTTGGAAAAAAAAAAAAATGCAATAATTAAAAAAAAAATATGAGTTCAGCAGAAAATAAATTAACGTTGAAATTGACTGTTCACGAACTTTAAATGATTGATAAATTTAAAAACAACCCTCGTTAACAATATTAAATGTGTAAATAGTGATGATTGGATATGACACTCAACATTTCATTCACTTGGTCACCCCAATTGTAAATCACATTAACGCAAAAGAAGTATAAATCTTGATGGTGACATAACTGGTCTTTATCCCCAGTTTTTGACCCACTCGAAATGACGATATATTGATTAGTTCTCTATAGTTGTTCGTGGATTTGGAAGGGATAATAAATATTCCTTTTTAAACAAGAAGACTTGATATTCTCCACAATAAAGATATGTTTTAACCTCCAATGGTCAATATCACAACTAGTTTAGATTTCTAAAACAATTTAAAATTTAACTTTAACATTAACATTGACCAATTCCAAAATCAATTTCAAATAAAAATCCTTAACAAATTAACAATGAGATTTCCCAAAATCGTAAGAATTCCTTAAAAAAATTTCAATATTTCCCAAATTAAATTTTCTTGTCAACCTTCTGGGTGAAAATTATTTTTTATAATGACAATTTTTCAAAACTTTTCAACAACAATTTCAAAACAAATTCAAGACCTACTTAAACAAATTATTTTACAATTTTTCCTAAATACATGTAAACTAAACAAAAGTTTTCATACACCCAAATAAAAATGTTAATAAAATAATAAATAATTTCCAATTGAGTATACAAAATCCAAAATTCAAAATTGTCGCTATCACAGTACACTAATTAATCCCTAAAAAGTTATTTGTGAGTTTTTAGGGTCCATTAGTTTGTTTATGCCACAAATTGTGTGCAATAAGTTAGAAAAAGAGTTAGATTCTAAAGAAAAACCTGAAAAGAAAATAGAAGAAAGAAAAAATACATATTGTTACGAATATGCAATAGCGATTTGAATTTAACGGTCCGCAAAGACTGCCTGCAACATTCATCATGTTTATAAACACGTCCACCAGTAGAAGCTTCTACTTATCAACAATGTTGATAGCATTCAGTTATTAGCATTGTTTGTAAGTATGGCAGCACTGTATGTTGAAACTGCTTAGATTAACATCGAAAGCTCTAGAATTCGAATGTACTAGTATGTCCCTTAAGAGCATTGTAGAAGATTCCCGATAGATGGCGCGTGTATAAATAGTGGCAGAGGTGGTAGTCGTGAGTTGAGTTGATCATAGGCGCTGTTAGAGTTAACATCAATTGTCTTGTACATTTAAGGTTGTACGTTATAGAGTGTGTGTGCATTTCTGCGAATTGATAAACGTGTATAAAGACACTGAGTAAATATTTGAACTGTTGTTGTTGTACATTTTAAATAAATAAAGAGTTGTTACAATATTAAACTACTGAAACTGCTTTTTATTTGCAATCATAAGTATCAGGTTTATTTAAAGGAAATAAACCCCGTTTTTAAAAGGTAAAAACGTAACAATATATTATAGGTAACGAACGTACGCAAAATAGAAGTCAACTTTGGCTGACAGTAGTGAAATGTAAAAATCTGCGAATTGGAACGAAATATTTAACCCTTAGACATACACATAGGTCTGGCCAGACATTTTTGGATTTGTTTAGCAATTTAAACGTTTTTGGGGTATCGCTAGAGACTTGATTTTTCAGTGAGAATTCAAGGCGGGACTTTATGGTACTTTTTCTTTATTCTAATGGTACCTTTAAATTTGTTTATAACAAGGGACGTAGAAACATGAAATTAAGCATATATGATCATAAGTGAGTGAGAATTCAAGGAGGACACTTTATGGTACTTTTTCTTTATTCGAATAGTACTTTTTGTATCTTTTTCACCAATGAACACCAATGAAGTAAAGCTTACATGTACCCGAATAAGTAGACATCCACAAGTGTCTGCTCTTTGGTACTTTTTCTATATTCTAATGGTACTTTTTAAATTTTCTGTAATAATGGATATATAAATATTATATTAAGCGTATATGGTCCTAAGTGAGTGAAAATTCAAGGGGATACTTTATGGTACTTTTTCTTTATTCTAATGGTACTTTTCTGAATTTTCTATAACAATGAATGAAGTGGAAATCCTGTGGGGGCTTTATAGTACTTTTTCTTTGTTAAGAGATTAGAATTTTCTATAGTAATTGACTTAGAAACATGAAATTTAGCATATATGGTCGTGAGTGAGAATTTTGCTACCTTTTCATTATTCGAATGGTACTTTTTGTATTCTCCCCACCAAAGAAGATAAAAATACATGAAATAAAGAGAGTGGGAATCCACAAGGGGGTGTTTATGGTACTTTTTCTTTATTTTAATGGTACTATTTGAATTTTCTATAATAATAGACAAATTAAATACGAATTAGATGGAATATGACGATAAATATTTTGAAAACGTTATTTGCTAATCAAATAAGTTTGGTAAGTTAAAAGATTTCGTGCTACATAAATAACACATTTTTTGATTGTACATTGATATACTTTTATTTTAATATCAAAACATATACTAACGAAGTAGCGGCTAATATGTATGCTAGTTGAACAGTTAGCACAGTTTTAATTCTAATTTATTTTACTGTTACACAGTTGTCGAAAATAAAAAACATATGACACGTAAAATTCATAGGTTCTTTTTTTATTGGTGTTATCGCTGGCTGCGATGGTCGTCCATAAGGGGCGAATTTAACAACACAAATAAGAACACCAAAATGTTTCTGTATGTGCGTGCGTTTATGCGTGCGTTTATTTCTATTAAAAAATATTAAAGTTAAAATAATAGAAATACAAAGTATATTAAACTACTTACCGCAGTGCTTTTCCCTTATGAACTGACTTTAAATTAAATTATTATTTTATTTGGACCACTAGTTATTTATGTGTATAACACATTAAAAATAACGGTACCAACTTAACGAAACAAAAGCACTGCAGTGAGATCAATGTAAAAAGGAACAACAACTAATACATAAGCTTCACTAACAAATAGGTAAATAAGACAAATAAAACATTAAGGCGGCTCACAGGACGCCATATAAATTCAAATAAATATTTTAAATGAACTACAAAATTATACAGTGACAAATTATAAAATAATAAAGACGAATAAATAAAAACAAATAATAAAATTTATGCTCGATTATGAGCCATTCGGCGACATTCCCACCCCCGTGGATCGGCTACGATTCACTACTCCAAATCAAGGACAGCAAGCTTGGAAACAGGGCGCTTTAATATTCCTGTACTGGTACGTACGTCAGCACGACGAATAACACCATCACTGCCAGGAAACACATTTACGACACGACCTCTCTTCCAATCTCGACGGGAAACAGCTGGATCACAAATTAGTACAAGATCTCGCGGGGCCACAGGCTTCGTATATTCGCACCATTTGGACCGTCTTGTAAGTGTGGGCAAATATTCTACAATCCATCTTTTCCAAAAATGATCTCGTAGCTGTCGAGCAATTCGCCACTGCTTCTTCAGTACCACTGGCTTTGTAATCTCAATACCTTCTGGCGTTTGAGCCGTATTTGCAGAACCCAACAAGAAATGATTAGGCGTCAATGGTTCTTCGTCTTCAGGACTGACAGGCAAGTGAGTCAATGGACGAGAGTTCACGATGTTTTCGGCTTCAATTAAAAAACTTTGCAAGGTGTGCTTTTTTGGGGCGACTTCTTTTAGGGTTACTCTTAAAACCTTCTTAACACATTGAACCATTCGCTCCCATACACCACCTTCTGCAGGATTATGTGGACAATTAAATTGCCATTCAATGCCCCTTGTAGACAACTCATCTTCAATTTTAACCAGATCAAATACTTCATCAAATCGCTGGGCTTCTTGGTTAACTCCAACAAAATTCTTTCCGTTGTCACTCCGAATCTTCAACGGGGTGCCACGACGATTTATAAAATTCCGTATAGTCAAAATACACGAATCAGTAGAGAGATCATAGGCCACTTCTAAATGTACTGCTCTGATTGTAAGGCACGTAAACAGGGCAACCCAACGTTTTTCATGACGTCTACCAACAGTCACATTTATTGGGCCAAAATAGTCAACACCAGTATAAGTAAATGGCCGGACATATGGAGTTAGTCTATCACTTGGCAACGATCCCATAAAAGGAGCTACTGGAACGACACGACGAATCTTACAAATGTTGCAATTTGATGTGGTCTTACTCAACAGTTTTCGTAGTCGTGGAATCCAGAACCTTTTCCTTATTTCGCCTATGGTAGCCTCAAAATTTTGATGTCTCATTTTATTATGCACATGGGAAACAAATAGTTGTGTAAAGCGGTGACAGGGCGACAAAATAATGGGGTGCCTGGCATCTAAAGGCAACCAACTCGCAGCATCAATACGACCGCTCACTCGAAGTAAATTATTTTCATCAAAATAAGGCGAAAGGGAAAATAACTCGTTGTCCTTCTTTAAAGAACCACCAGATTTTAATGCGTTTATTTCAAAGGCGAAACACTCTTCTTGGGACAGACGACACAGACTAGTTTCAGCAACCCTTAACTCTTCAGCACACAGGCATCTCGAACCATTACATTTATCATATTTTCGGCAGCGATTGATAAATCTCAAAACCCAAGCCATTGTTCGTTTAAGCCTGAGAAATGAAGAAAAACGATTAAAATCAATAACTAAATTTGTACTAACCAGCATAACAAATTTGGGGCGTAGTTCTTCTTCACACAAATCATCAGATTTCTCAGAATTCTTATTCGGCCAGTCAGCTTCGTTTTCATACAAAAATTGTGGCCCTTGGAACCAACGTGTTTCAATGGAAAAATCAACTTCATTTTTTGCTCTTGTAATATCATCGGCAACATTCAGATCTGTAGGCAACCATCTCCAATCAGTTGGGCGTGTCGAATCAAGTATTTCGGTAATTCGATGGGCAACAAATGGTTTATATCTCCTGCTCTCAGAACCAATCCAACTAATGACGGTTGTAGAGTCACTCCAACAGATTCGACGAGAAACTTTGAGTTCATGTTCCTTCATTATAGTGTCCATCAATCGGGTCCCCAAAACGGCGGCTTGTAGTTCTAATCTGGGAATGGTCATACATTTCAATGGGGCACATTTCGACTTGGCAGATATAAACGACACTCCTATTTGTCCATCAGATGTTGTATATCTCCAGTAGGCCACTGCACCGAAGGCATCCTCACTGGCATTAACAAAAATATGCAGCTCTAACTCCAAGGGCAAACCATTTCCAAAATAAAATCGTGGAACCTTTACATGGTCAACATTTCTTAGCTCTTGGCGCCATTTATTCCACATCGCTTGTAATGACGCGGGCAACATCTCGTCCCAAAGTACACTATGTCTCCAGACTTCTCTCATCAAAAGTTTGGCAGTTATCATAAAATGGCACAAAAAACCAAGTGGATCAAAAATGGACATTACGACACATAATAACTCACGCTTTGTGGGACACCTTTTACGAAGAATGACGTCAGAATTCACACAATGGAATTTCAAAACAAATTTGAACGCGTCGTCCTTTGGATCCCAAAACATGCCAAGTAACTTTTCAGTTGAACCGTCCAACTCATTTAAGCCACCTGAGAAACTAACCTGATGATTTGAACAGCCTTCTAGAGCCACAACCACCTCCGATGAATTCGATGTAAATTTACGCATTTCAAAACCAGCAGCTTTATGTATTTCACGAACTTGTATGGCTATTTCAATGGCTTTTGACAGATTTACAAAACTGTCTACAAAGTCATCTACGTAATGATGGTCCAAAATTGACTTCACGGCTCTAGGGAAACGATTTCGATGCTCCATTGCATTAGTTTCCTTCACATAATGGGCAATACAGGGCGAACAGGCAGCTCCAAACGTCATCACAAGCATCTCATACACTTCCGGCGGACCACTATCATCATCTCGCCACAAGAACCTCTGCGAACACCTATCTTCCTCAGCAACAACAACTTGATGAAACATTTCCTTTATGTCCCCACAAACAGCTAGGGAACCGATTCTAAAATTAAATAGAACTGATGGCAACGGTTTGTACTGCTGAGGGCCTTTCAATAACTTTGAATTCAATGAGACACCTTCCACATTTGCTGCTGCATCGAACACCATACGAATCTTCCCTGGCTTATTAGGGTTTACGACACCAAAGTGGGGCAAGTACCACGTTCTCGGATGAAATTTATCAACTTTACTCAATGATAATTTGCGTTCATACCGCTTCTGCAAATATTCATTCATTATTTGTTTATAGGCCGCACCAAATTCTGGATTATTTTTCATTTTTCTTTCCATTCCAAAAAATCTATTACGGGCCATGGAATAGCTATCCGGCAGGACTACGTCATCATTGCACCATAGTAGTCTGGATTCAAATCTTCCGGCAACCCTCTTCGTCGAATTTCTCAATATCTCTCGTGCACGTAAATCATCTCTTGACTCAATCACTGGTAAAGCCTTAACACCAAAATTTTCAGTTTCAAAATAATTTGCCACCAAATTATTTAAATTATCCAACTGTGTTGTCAGCAAACACGTTTGCGTTCCAGGGCGACCTCCTTTCACGTTCCCAAAAACAACCCATCCAAGAGGAGTATTGGCAGCATATGGACCAGCATCTTCCAAAGGGACTATTTCATCGGGCAATCCTAAATGGCAATGGTCTAAACCAATTAGTATCTTTGGAGCCACACATTCATATGAGCTTAAAGGCACACCATGATTCTTTACTAAATCCGCATTAAAACTCTGACTAGGCAACTTCAAATTCGAGACACCATACACATTTTTCAAAGCATATTTCCTCTTCTTATTAACACCGCTCACATGAAGATCCACCACCATAACTGGTTCTTGTGCCGATTTACCACCATACCAACTCAAATTCAATTGACTTTCTCGACCATGCAGTCCAAGCTGTCTCACTAAAGAGCTATCCATCATCGTGACCGAAGAACCTTCATCTAGGAGTGCATAAGTTTCAATAGCACAATTTGGTCCATAAAGAACCACTGGCAGCACTCTGAACAACAAATCACTTTTTTCACTAACACTGGAAACACAACTAAGCACAGGCTCGACTGTTGAAGCTCTCTCTGTTGGCGGCACATTTACGGATCGTTCACTTGGTTCATTAGGTTTAGTTTCATGCAGTAATTTATTGTGATTTCTTTGGCACTTTTCCATGGGACACTGCTGACGCCGACGACAATCTTTACTTGAATGGCCACCACTAAGACACGAAAAACATAACTTCAATCTCTTCACTTCACTCCATCTATTAGGCACACTCAATTCTAAAAATTTCTTACAATCAAAAATTTTATGTGGGCCAACACAATAAAAACATTTTAACTGACGTTCTAGGCCATCAGAAGCATATAAAACCACTTTTCGTTTTGGATCACTGCTAGATCTATTCCCACTTGAACTGCTTATTTGCACACTTCTTACCAAATTTGCAACACGCTGGAGCCAGGTACTAAAATCCAAAATAGTCGGCAACTGAGGTAAAGTTGAAGCAAACTGGGCCCAATCCAAACGTTTGCTCATTGGAAGCTTCTGGACTAACTCCTCCATGAGTGTTGGATTCGACAAATGTTGATAACCATTGGCAGATTCCAAAAATGCTGCTAAATTTCTGACCTTAATGGAATATGGCACCAATTTATCGATCGCATTTTCTGCTATGGGCTGAACTTCCTTCATCTGTTGCAATTGGCATCGAATAAGCAACTCTGGGCGACCATATTGCAGCTTTAATTGCTCTATTACTGTTGGCACATTATTTGGGTGGATGAGCAACGACTTCACGCACTCTCTGGCTTCACCTTTCAAAGCCTTCTGCAATCTCAAACAATTTTCAAAATTATTGTATGAATATGCCGCTGTCGAATGTTCAAGGGCAGACAAAAACATTGGCCAGTTCTCAGGAGTACCACAAAATTCGGGCAGATCATAAAGTTTGCGTTGTACTGGCATGGGCACTGTAGCAGGGGAAACAAAAAGAGGCTGAGATGTCATCAACTGGTCTGACTGACTAACATAGGAATATAGCGTTGGATTCCGGCGATCAACCATGTCCTCAGGGCCACTGCTAATACTTTGGATGACTGGCGCCTTATGTCCAATAACATTCGGCGTATTTAAATTTTGATTTGCTCTTAAAGCACGTTGAGCGTTTGCCAATTGAGCTTGCAGGATGTCAATTTGTCGTTGCAGGTTCTCATTATTAGACGATATAGTTTGTGGTGGCTGGGTTCTCACATTAGGACCGGGCACTAACGGCGGCAGACTAAAGGGCTCTTCACTTGTTGAACTGAAAATGTTTTGCGTTGATACAGCAGGTGTCGGTTCTCTAGAGGCACTAGTTGTTGTTGTTCCGAGGGCAACAGGACTGACAATTTGTACCGACGGCATTTAAGAAACATTTTCTGAACTATCTGTTCCGGCAGGCGTGGAACTTTTCACATTTTGGCTCGTTGCTGTCTGCAAACGAGAGCTTTTTCTAGCTGGCGACCGTTGCATCATGAAACACAAATGTTTTCAAAGGGCACACAAATTCACAAATATTAAACAGCAACACACTCCAAATATTTTACAAAAAAATATTTGTTCCGGCAGCTTCGAACCACAAATTCACATAAAATTTGTTCCGACGGGAAGGAACCACAAGTTCGCTCAAAGAATTGCGAAATAAAATTTGTTATCGCTGGCTGCGATGGTCGTCCATAAGGGGCGAATTTAACAACACAAATAAGAACACCAAAATGTTTCTGTATGTGCGTGCGTTTATGCGTGCGTTTATTTCTATTAAAAAATATTAAAGTTAAAATAATAGTGTAATATATTTTACTGCTAATTAATATATTACTATTAATACATAAAACCATAATATTACTTAATCCCAAAATATTGCAACACTAGATAAGGATACTCAGAATTGCAACTATGTAAATATTAGTAATAAGAATAAATTGAAATAAATACCAGTTTCGTTACAACCATCATTGCGTGTATTTCAATTCGGTCACGAACACTACATTTGGCGACGAGTGATAAAAAAAATATTAGTGTTTCTTGTTGTGCATAAAAATATCAAATAAATAAATTTAAAATAAAAGAAAAAAAGAAATCATTCTTAAATCGAAAGAGCTGTGTTTCATTTTATTTTTTGTTGCACGCGTTTTAGAATATAAAAGCCACGAAACAATGGCAACCGCTAATTTAGACGGCATAGAATTGCTTTTACAACAACAGCAAGAATTCACAAAGAATTTGCTAACACAACAACAATTATGGATGCAATCATTTCTGGACAAAAAACCAGAAGCTGCTTCCGTAGCGAAACTCACTTCTGATCAAATGATGGTACCAGCATTTCAAAAGTTCAATAAAGAACAACAACAGTGGGACTCTTATTTACAACAATTGCAACAACATTTCGTAGCCTACTCAGTAACGTCGGTAGATAAACAAAAATCTTTTTTATTATCATGGTGCGGGGTAGAAGTGTTTGATTTGCTCAAAAATTTATTTGGCGTAACAAGTCTAGAAAATCAAACATACCAGGAATTAACTGAAAAATTAACGGAACATTTTTCAGTCAGCCAGCACATAGTAGCAGCACGTTACAATTTTTTTAAAAGACAAATGAAGGGCTCCCAAACATACAAAGAGTGGATTGCAGATCTCCGTGGTTTGGCGAGAGACTGTAAGTTTATCTGTAACTC
Source organism: Calliphora vomitoria (assembly GCA_942486065.2). Lineage (NCBI taxonomy): Eukaryota > Metazoa > Arthropoda > Insecta > Diptera > Calliphoridae > Calliphora > Calliphora vomitoria. The sequence goes on along the minus strand of OW818030.2, from coordinate 52,814,931 downwards.
AAATACATGTCCATCAAATTATGTAGATGACATGATACGAGATCACGTAATTGTGAACACACCACACGACGCAGTTCGGTCTGCCGCTTTGCAGAAGCAGAGAGCAACTCTCTCTGACGTAATACTTATTGCAGAATCTTATGAGGCAACAACAAGAACTATGGCTACAATAAAAGAAACTTCTAGTGAAAAAACAATAGACATAAATATAGTGAAAAAACATTCGTCTGCAAACGAAAATAAAAAACACAAAAAGGTAATCCAAAAATATAAATCATGTTCAAACTGTTTTAATTCCCATGCGAGAGAAGAGTGCAGATTTAAAAACGCAGTTTGCAATAAATGTGGAAAAAAGGGACACATAGCACCCGTGTGTATGTCAAAACAAAAATATGAAAATAAGAAAGTGTATAAAAACAGAAGACAAAACAATAATATTGATGTGGTTGAGACAATTTATGACATTTCAGGTGAAATGAAAACAGAGAATTTAAAAAGTGTTATATTTGTAGAAATTAATAATAAAACATTTAAATTTCAAATGGACTCTGGTGCATCAATTTCGGTAGTTAATTTAAAAACATTTGAACAATTAAATAAACCAAAATTATTGAAAACAAAAAGAATATTGTACGGTTTTGGCAGAAAAATAATACCAATATTAGGTGAATTGCACATAAATATGAAATGTGGTAATAGTGAGAAAAAAGTTGTTTTAATTGTTGTAAACACCAACGAGGGTGATAATTTGTTTGGTTATGACTTATTTAGCACATTTGGTTTTCAAATTAAACAAGTAAATTCGGTTTCGGAAAAAGACAATAGTCGTGTAAAAGAAATTTGTGAAAAATTTAGTGGTGTTTTTGGACAATCTCTCGGTACGGTTAAAGACTTTAAAGCAAATGTACGTTTAAAACCTGATGCTCAACCAAAATTCTTCAGAAGTCGACCAATTCCGTTCGCACAAATGCCTCAGTTTAAAAAAGAAATAGAAAGACTTATTGAACAACAAATTATTATTCCGGTAAAATTTAGTGAATGGGCTTCTCCCATTGTTTTGGCAAAAAAGCCAAATAACGCAATTCGTATATGCGGTGATTTTAAAGTAGCTGTCAACTCGCAAATTAACATTGAACAGTACCCGCTTCCAACTCGTGAAAGTTTATTTCACACCATTCGAAATGGTAAATATTTTTCAAAAATTGATTTGAAGGATGCTTATCTTCAAATGGAGCTTGATGATACAACGAAGGAAATAATGGTAATTAACACACCGCTTGGACTTTTTCAGTATCAACGGTTACCCTATGGCATAGCTAGCGCTCCTGCTATTTTTCAAAAGCATATCGAACAACTTCTTCACGGCATAGAAGGATGTGCAAATTATTTAGACGATATTATAATATCAGCGCCAACTTTAGAAGAACATTCCCAGCGACTCGAACAGGTACTTTCCGTTTTATTATCAAATGGTATACGATGCAAGCAAGAAAAGTGTATGTTTTTACAACAAGAAATTACATACTTAGGCCGTAAAATTAGCTCAGAAGGAATACTACCTGACGAATCTGGTATTCTTGCCGTTAAAAATTTGAAACCACCAAAAGATATCAAAGAACTGGAAGCATTCATGGGTAAAGTCAACTATTACCACAATTTTGTGCCAAACTTTTCAACTGTTGCAGCTCCAATCAACATGTTACGCAGAAACAACATACCTTTTCGGTGGGGAGAAAGTCAACAAAAATCCTTCGAACAGCTTAAATTACACATAATCAACGCAACTCAGCTTTCACATTTCCAGGACAACTTGCCGCTTATTCTTTCTACCGACGCATCTCCTGTCGGAATAGGTGCTGTCATTTCACATCTTCATCCTGATGGATCTGAAAGGCCAATCGCCTTTGCCTCTAAGACACTGGACAAACATCAATTTAACTACAGCCAAATAGAAAAGGAGGCTCTCTCAATTGTTTTTGGTGTTAAACGTTTCCACCAGTTCTTATATGGGCGCAAGTTTATTCTTGTTACTGACCACAAACCATTGGTAAGCATTTTAAACCCTAATAAACATCTACCTACAATGACTGCACATCGTATTCAACGCTGGGCTATAACGCTCATGGCATATCAGTTTGAGATAAAATATAAAAATACAGCCGATCATGGTAATGCGGATGCATTATCGCGTCTACCTATTGGAACAGACGAAAGTTTCGATAGAGAAGAAGACTCATGCTTCTTAATAACTTTTGATAATATTCCTATGAAGACAGACATTTGCAAAGAATCAAAAGCCGACAAAACATTACGCAACGATTATTATTGTGTAAAAAATGGTTGGCCGGACCGGCTCAGCCAATCACAATCAAACCTAAAACCATTTTTTAATCACAGGAATAATTTAACTATATACAACAATTTACTTTGTATACAAACTGACCACATTCGTGTCATTATACCAGATGCTTTAAAGAACCAAATGCTTAAAATGTTACATGACGGACATTGGGGAGTTATTAAAATGAAACAACTCGCTAGGCAGTACATTTGGTGGAACAACATCGACGCGGACATTATAAAAATATCGTCTGAATGCGAAATATGTAAGGTTCAGAATCAAGCTCCTTCTAAAGAATACGAAAGTTGGCCAAAGTCATCAAAGCCCTGGGACAGGTTACATATAGATTTCGCTGGGCCTATTTTCAATTCCATGTGGCTCATATGCGTCGATGCATTTTCGCAGTTTCCGTACGTTTCAACAATGAAAAACACAACAACAGAAGACACTGTTGCTGCTCTTTCTGCAATATTTTCTATTGAAGGCATACCAAATGCAATCGTTAGCGACAACGGTCCGCAGCTAAGCTCTGACAAATTCGAACAATTTTGTACGACACTTGGTATTCGCCATATTACGACTACGCCGTTTCACCCGGCTTCTAACGGTTTGGCTGAACGTTTTGTCAGAACATTTAAAACTTCTGTTCGTAAAAACATCGAAGACAACATGCCAGTTAAGGATGCTGTCCATAAGTTTCTTTCCACTTATCGCTTTATGCCAAATGCCGAAGGCAAATCCCCCGCAGAACTCATTCGAGGAAGACCTATTCGCACAATCTGGTCTCAGTTTTTAGAAACTTCTAAGGAATTCCAAAAATGTTCAAATTCACCAAAATATCAGACCAACGATACTGTTTACATCAGAAATTATGGCAAGGGGAAGAAGTGGATACCAGGCACTATACAAACAAAAGTTGGTAAAGTAATTTTTACGATAAATACAGAAAAGGGAATTTGCAGACGACATGTCAACCAGATAAAACCTCGCAGCGTTCCAACCATCGATCCAGAGCATCTTAGTGGCAACGCCGAATCACAAGCACCAACATCTTCAAGTCCATCAGCATCGACATCACAAGCACCAACATCTTCAAGTCCATCAGCATCGACATCACAGCCATCAACATATGACACAAGTTTTAAAACAACCTCTCCGGAAATAATTTCATCTCATCAGGAAACCGATCGAAATCAGCAAAATCTTCAAGTTCGCAGAACAACAAGAAATAGAAGAGAAGTATTGCGATACCAGCCAGAAGACTTCCGGACTTGAACAATGAACAAAATTAAAATTTTTATAATTTTTAATAACAATAATAATTGAATTAGTAACCTTGAATTTTGAATTTTTTTTTAACTAAACTAAAACAAATTTAATTTTTGAATTAATTAATTTTACTATGTAGTCTTGAAAATTTTGGGGGTGGAGTAATGTAATATATTTTACTGCTAATTAATATATTACTATTAATACATAAAACCATAATATTACTTAATCCCAAAATATTGCAACACTAGATAAGGATACTCAGAATTGCAACTATGTAAATATTAGTAATAAGAATAAATTGAAATAAATACCAGTTTCGTTACAACCATCATTGCGTGTATTTCAATTCGGTCACGAACACTACAAATAGAAATACAAAGTATATTAAACTACTTACCGCAGTGCTTTTCCCTTATGAACTGACTTTAAATTAAATTATTATTTTATTTGGACCACTAGTTATTTATGTGTATAACACATTAAAAATAACGGTACCAACTTAACGAAACAAAAGCACTGCAGTGAGATCAATATAAAAAGGAACAACAACTAATACATAAGCTTCACTAACAAATAGGTAAATAAGACAAATAAACAAAACATTAAGGCGGCTCACAGGACGCCATATAAATTCAAATAAATATTTTAAATGAACTACAAAATTATACAGTGACAAATTATAAAATAATAAAGACGAATAAATAAAAACAAATAATAAAATTTATGCTCGATTATGAGCCATTCGGCCACAATTGGTAATAACTTTCTACTTAAAGAAACATCCAAAAATCGAAATTTAACAGCATCATTTGAATTACATGAAGTACAAGTTATTCACTGAAAGGCAAATGTAAAATTTACTGGTTTTTCATCTAAACTATAAAATATTAATTATTTCTAAAATAAAGTATTTGTTTACAATTTTTTTTGGTTTTGGTATAAAACTAATGGCTAAGCAATACGCAAAACGACAGGGTATCCCACGTCGATTCAAGTACGTCCCTAGTCGACCTACATATATCGTCATATAGGAAGCTGGAACGCTTAAATCTTATTATTAATATCAAGAGTTATAAATGGTACTCCACCAGTTTACTATTTGAGTTTTAAATGGTACTTCACCAGTATCAATGTTGAGTTGTATATGGTCTCCACCAGGGTTTACATAAATTAAAAGACACGCGGTTGGTGCAAACGACGTAGAACAGGAACCGTTATACGAAGCCTTACATCACACACGTGCCAGAGTGAGACGCAAAATTGTCGAAGGCAAAAAAAACGAAAACGGGCTTGATTGAACTTAAGAGATAATTACGATGACGCGCGAGTTGTTAATCAACCCAGACCTACTTTGCGACTGGTTTACAATTTTTATTTATTATCAGCTGATTTTGACATTTTCCCGAAAACAAAAAGCATGTTGTTTTCGTCTGATTTGATTGAGGACTACAACTTAGCTCTGTTCCAGTAGAGTTACAAGCGCAATACGCAAGAGTCAATAAGGATGCAGAATTGAATTCAGCCCTTCGTATTTTAGTGAGCCATGTGCAACCAGAAAATTGATCATATGAAGAGTTAAAAGAAGATTTTAATTAATAAATTTAGCAATAAATTTAGACAAATTACTCAGTCAAAAGACGAATCAATTGCAAGTTTTGCTCTGAAACTCAATCAAGCTGCAGTTAATTGTGAATGCGATAGATTATTTGATAGAATGCTGATTGCACAGATTCTTTATGGGTTGGAGTCCCATGAAATATGTAATGTAATCATTGGAAAGAAGCTAGACACATTCGCAGCAGGATAAGAAATCAGTCAGTTTCTTGAAGTTACTCGTAATACCTCAGTAGAAGTGAACCATTCAGAAACAATGCCTTTAAATGAAGTTACAAATTAATTGGGGTTTTCTCCGCAGAAATTTAAAAACAAAACACGCCAAATTCCAAAGAAAAAACTAGTTTTAGATAATCGCTGTGGAAAGTCTTTGTATGGTTGCGGTGGCCAACATTTAAGAAATGTACGTGGACATATTCTAAAGTCTGCAAGTAAAAAATGTCACAATTAAATGAAAATGATTGCACGTTGATAAATCAACAGATAGGAAATTGTTGAAGATTCAAATCGATGGACGCCCTATTCACATGGAGTTATACACAGGAGCACACTGTGATAGTTTTAAAGCTCTTCGAAGTATTAAAAAACATTTCTCATTTTCGAGTTACAGTCGCCATAGAATTTCATGCGTTAGCCGTTTGTCTGTAACCGTCCATGTTGGTAATACTTCAAGAAGGTTAAATCTGTAAGTAGTAGAACAAAATTTCGATTCACTTTTTGGAAGAGAGTGGATAGCACATTTTGTTCATGAAATCAAATTTTCTGATCTCTTTTCTTCATCTGAATGCACGAGCATTAACTCAATTCAATTTGCCACTTGGACATAACTGATGCATATACACATTTACCGGTCGATGAAGAATTCAGTCATGCATTAACACTCAATACACCAACTCATGGTTTAATCAGGCCAACACGAGCTATATTCCTGCCATCTGGCAAAGTAGTCTATCTGCTTGGTATTTCTAAAGTATGGAATTTTTTCGGCGACGTTTTGATATATAATAAAAATTGTTATACAATGCAATTGGGAATTGTGATGATGAAAGGATTGGCTAGATCGTTTATATATTTGCCAGGTTTAGATAGCGAGATAAAAACTACCACCAAAATTCAGAGAACACCATTGGGAATACCCAAAAGGACATTGAGAGCGAATACATACAGATTATGCTGTTACTTGTTATTTTCGATTCTTATAGCAAATGGCTGGAAGTTAAAGTAAATGACAGCAAGTGTGGCGATCGCCATTGTAGACAAAATATTTGCAGCTTATGGAGTACCAGTTACTGTGGTCAGTGATAATAGAACCTATTTTGCATCACAAAAGATCAAAACTTTTCTGCAATCAGTAGGTGTAAAATATCACAAATTTGTAGCCCGATATCACCTGTCTTCTAATGGGCAAGCCGAGAGATGTGTTCAAACCGTAAAATATGCCTTAAGATGCAAACTTCTGGAAACAATTTTCAGACGAATTTAAACATATTTCTTCGTCAGTATCTATTCTAAAACAGGTCAACCACCATCCCAACTGTTCTTATTGCGAGTGTTGCGAACTCATCTTGATCTAATTAAACCGGATGATTTACATACTAAAATCATGTCATCCGACATTCCGCTATTTTAAACTATCCGAACTAGTATATTTTTTAACTCACAGCCCTTGTAATGGATAAAATGTACTATTGTGAGCAGTTAGCTATTTTACAGTAACACCAGATGCACAAACAACATTAAACACCCAATCAACGTCAAATGGTCAATTTACAATAGCGGAACATGTTCCAAAAAAAGTGGAGGCAAATATGACAACACCAGAGATAACAGCAGAAACCCCGCTGTAAAACTTTATAAATCTAAGTATTTTGTATTCAATAAAATAAGTTCAATATATAGTCAACAAATTTACTTTTTCTCATCTTTTATAAATATATAACGTTTTTCTAGTAGGTAATAAAAAAATCTTAAAAATAAAAATTGAGAAAAAGTTAATTTTTTTATCAAAGAGTTATACGGGAATACAAAATTAATATTTTAGTAAGAATTGTGCTAAATTCCCAATTATTGATAAATTCACTGAAATTTATTGTTGGGGGATAAGCTAGTTCCTATGCGCATTTCACAGGTTGCTTAGGCCTAAAGATATTATACAAATAAAACTATAGAGTGAATGAGAATTACAGACACTCAAGCTTTATTTGTAAAAATATCAAAGCTTAAACAAAACACCAACAAACTTATATATACCCTCCACCACCACAAGTGGTGAAAGAGGGTATATATACGTTTGTCGTTCCGTGTGTAACATTGAGAAATATTCATCTGAGACCCAACAAAGTATATATATTAATGATCCTTATGAAATTCTAAGTCGATTGAGCAATGTCCGTCTGTCTGTTCGTCTGTCTGTTCGTCTGTCCGTCTGTCTGTCTGTGTAAAACACTCTCACGCCCAAAACACATAAGCAAATCAACGCACACTTGTTGTTCATAGTTTTTTCACATTTTTCTACTCAGTGACTATATGCTTCAAAATATTTCCATATATGTGGCTGAAATATTTCATAAATGCACATATTCGCTTTAAACATTTTTAACTTCGCACAATTTCGTATTTTACATTTTTCAACTTCGTATGGTTTGGCAGTCTACATTTAGCATCTTCCATATTTCCATTGTTTGAATTTTTTACTGCGCATATCGTTTGCAGTTTATGGTTTTCACGCTGCAATTTGTTTGCATGTTTGATGTTTTTGTAGTAAATTTTTTGTATATTATACACAAGCAATATATTTGTTTTTGCTAACCAAAAATATAAATATATTTGGGCAGCAAATGTTTTAGAAATTAAAAGTTTTCATTTTGTCTTCTAGCTGCAACGTAAAATATTTTGTAAGGCAAAATATTTTTGGAAAAACTGCGACAAATATTTTTACTATGAAGCTTGTGCATATATGGAATTCGTAAATAGTATGTATATAATGAAATATTATTTTGTTGCATATATATTTGTTGCAGTTTTCATTTAAAATTATGAAATATTTAACAATTTTTTGACTAATATAGTAGTAATTTTAAACTCTGGTTGGTTTCATTGCTTTGCGTATTTTGTTTTTGTTTTGGTGTTCCGTTTCGTTTGGCGTTGTTGTTTTTATACTCTTCACCTACGTGAGAAGGGTATATATAAGATTGTTATTTCGTTTGTAACTTCTACAATATAATCTGTTTGTCAGCAATTAAATGTAAAATGTTTAAAGGTTTTCTTGATATATTTAGGATGCTATATATTAATGCATCCACAACAAAGGTGAAGGGTATATAAGATTCGGCATAGCCGAATATAGCACTCTTACTTGTTTTTTTATTATTGTAAATACATACATCTCGAACAAAAATAACTAGTATTTTAGTCAAATTCGACTTATATTTCTACCACAAATGAATGAAAATATATGTAATGATGTTATATTATGCACAAATGTATAATAATAAATACTTACGCATCCGTTTTGTACTAGATTCTTGCACAGACGACAATAAAAAAAAAGTGAATGAATATGACATTTCAGTTCGTACAAATATCAGAAAATGTAAATAGTGAGCCCGAATTTTGTACTGAATTGCTTACGTTATCGTTCGTATTTGTATTTGTATTCTTTCGACTAAGAATATTAGTGAGCTGCAAAACAGCTGTTTGTCGTTTGAAACGACAACGTTCAACGTCGTGGGCCAGGCTGTCAATAAAAATTATAGTAATAAGAAATTATATAATAAAACTTTCATAACTTAAAAATCAGTTATTTTAGCTTTTTATAAAAAAACATGGTATAAAACTTACAAAATTTCAAGTGATTTCAACGAACCAAAAACACTCAAAATTACAGAGATATTTAGTGCTTACGAATCATCAATAACTTTCTGCTAGTTATTGCTTATTTTTAAGAAATCAATTTTTGTTTCAGGAATCTTTTGCTTCAAAAATTGTGATTTAATCAGAGTTTGGCAGAGTGGAAGTGAAAAACAAGAAAAAATTAAATTATTAAAAACTTAATAAAATTTATGTTTTTTGTTATTAATTGTGTATTTTATTTGAATTCATGTATATACAGTATCGGTCATAACTAAAGCTGATAAAAAAGGTATCTTGGGATGTATTTTGTATATATTGTTTTAGTAGTTTAAAATTGTAACAACTCTTTATTTATTTGGAATGTACAACAACAACAGAATTAAATAGTCACTCAAGGTCTTTATACACGTATATCAATTCGCAGAAATGTACACAAACTTTATTACGTACAACCTTATATGCACAAGACAGTTGATGTTAACTCCAAAGCGCCAATGATAAACTCAACTCACGACTGCCAGCTCTGCCACTATTTATACACGCGCCATCTATCGGGAATCATCTACAATGTTCTTAACGGACATACTAGTACTAGGGTTCTATAAGTCGATTGTTCGATTTTTCGAACAATCGACTTTTTGCTGAAAAAAGTCGAAAAGCCTAAGTCGACTTTTTGGTCACAAAAAAGTCGAACATTCGATTAGTTATCACAAAAGTCGAATAGTCGATAAAAGTCGAAAAAAGTCGAAAAAAGTCGAATAGTCGATAAAAGTCGAAAAAAGTCGACTTTTAAGATTGTTAAAAAAATTTTTAATTGCAACATTATACTAAAACAAAATATGCACAGAATAACGTAATAATTGTATGTTATTGCAATTTGGTACACTTACATTTTTTCTAGTGTATGCAAAAATAAATAATAAGTAAATGTTCATAAAAAATGCTCTTTCTACATATTATATATTATCGCCTTAATACATTTAATTTTTATTGCTAAAATTAACACAAGGCGCATCAATAAATGCAGAAACCATGTATTTTTTACAAAAAATTGTAAAAAGTGGAAAAAAGTCGAAAATAGTCGGAAAGTCGAAAAAGTCGAAAAGTCGAAAAAAGTCGATTTAACTAAAAAACCGAAAGTTCGAAAAGTCGACTTTTCATAAATTACCAAAAGTCGAAAGTTCGAAAAGTCGACTTTTAAAAATCGAAAAAAGTCGAAAGTTCGAAAAGTCGACTTTTTATTTCAACTATAGAACCCTAACTAGTACATTCGATTTCTAGAGCTTTTCGATGTCAACATTTAGTGTTGCCATACTTACAAACAATGCTAGTCTCCACTAATGGAAGTGTTCATAAACATGATGAATGCTTGCAGGCAGTAGTTACAGACCGTTAAATTCAAATCGTCATTGCACATTCGTAACAATATGATAATAAATCGTTAAAATTGCCGAAATAAGGATCAGCAGTTTTCACGATTTATTTCAAGCCGTTATTATAGCCTGGGAAGGAATATCGCAAGACACCATAAAAAACTTAATATATTCTATGCCTAAGAAATGTGCTTGTGTCATCCAAACCAAAGGATTTGCAAGAAAATATAAATTAAAAAAAGTTTTATATTATATCCATATCTTTAAATATTTTTTGATTTAAAGTTACCTCTTATAGAAAGATTAACTTTAAAAGTATTTGTTTATCAATAGTAAATATATGTATTAACAATTTAAAATAATACATAATAAAAATTTAAAACTTTATTTTTATAAAAAAATATAGTATGAAACAAATTCACTTAAGGGGGTGCTTTAGTTATGGCTGATACTGTGAGTATTTTAGTTTTGGCCATAAAATGTTGCTCACCAGACCAATGTGCTGTGGTTGTATGGTTTATAAATCGATTGTTCGATTGTTCAAACAATCGACTTTTTGCTGAAAAAGGTCGAAAAGTCTAAGTCGACTTTTTGGTCAGAAAAAAGTCGAACAATCGATTAGTTATCACAAAAGTCGAATAGTCGATAAAAGTCGAAAAAAGTCGACTTTTAAGATTGTTAAAAAAATTTTAATTGCAACATTATACTAAAACAGAATATGCACAGAATAACATAATACTTTTATGTTATTGCAATTTGGTACACTAGTGTATGCAAAAATAAATAATAAGTAAATGTTCATAAAAAATGCTCTTTCTACACAAAATATTTTTATAAAAACTAAAAGTTCTTAGACATATCGTATATACACAAATTACAGAAACTTTCAGGAAACTTTTAATAATAAACATGCCAAATTAGTAATGTAAATTTGTTTACTATTTTAAAAAATTTAAATCTAACTACATATTAGAAACAAAAGTGATAATATTATTTAATGTATTATCGCCTTAATACATTTCATTTTTATTGCTAAACATTACACAAGGCGCATCAATAAATGCAGAAACCATGTATTTTTTACAAAAAATTGTAATAAGTTGAAAAAAGTCGAAAATAGTCGGAAAGTCGAAAAAAGTAGATTTAACTAAAAAGTCGAAAAGTCAACCTTTCACTAATTACCAAAAGTCGAAGGTTCGAAAAGTCGACTTTTTAAAAATCGAAAAAAGTCGAAAGTTCGAAAAGTCGACTTTTTGTTTCAACTATAAAACCCTAGCAAGGCGAATTTATACAAGGTGGAGTCAGTCAATCAGCTGATAACTTTTTTTTTGCTTTTTGGTTCTAACAGTTGTCAAAGCTTTTGTTTATATTTAAATATCTACATATTCTAATCTTATTAACAAAATATTTACTTTTTACATAAACAAGTAAAGCCCTCACTATTGAATTATCTACACTATATTAAGTTTTAATACATATTTGTTTAATTTTTAATATTTGTTTTTTGACATTTGTTAAGACCAATTGTTGTTTTTGTAGAACTGCCACCACCTTGTATGAATTCGCCTTGAACCCTAGTATGGTTCAAAAAGTACTGAAAATGTACAATAGTACTAAATTTTCCATCCCTGATGTTTACCCAAATAATTCACTGATTAGCTTGACTGTGTTTTAAGGCAGATGTAAACATTTTTTCTAAACAAAGCAAATAATTATATCTGCATCCGTAATCACTGACTCAACAATTGAAAATATTTTATAGATTATTCAATGGAACAGTGAACACTACCAATAGTTAAGGGAATTATTGCAGCATTTATTGATTTCTCTACGTTACAACAATTGTAAACCTTGATGCGCGTTAAGTTTTATACGTGTGTATTCATTTTAAGTAGCGAATAAATAGAGAAAAGTTATTATCATCGAACTTGAATAATTTCGATTGCAAAAGTTAAATGGAGGATCTAACACCCTTGACGAATCTTCAACAGGTATTTATAAAAAGCTTTCAGTCGTCTATGAAATGCATGTACATTATTTGAACCGAATTAAAAAAATGATATCAACATAAAGTTTATAAGTATTTTTGTTTTAAGGTTTGTCGTGTCTCACGCTATTATATACGTATTTATGTGCATTAGGGTGAGCCCATTTTTTGAGTCGAAATAAAATGAAACTACTTCATTTTATGATACTATTTCTCATTATTGTAATTTTTTCCATATTAAGAATTTGTACCTATAGATAACACTATTGGTATGATAATAAATAACAAATATTTTGCGATTATAAAATTATTTATCAATATTAAAATTTGATGTCTTAAATGAAAAAATGCAGGAAGGATAGTTTACAACCAAATTTTTAAAGTTATGCGAATTGAATTAAAGTATTTTCAATACTTATTTTGGTGGACCTTTATATAGGCCATATTTCGAAAATTTTAAATCTTTAATTAGTTAATATTTTCGAGAGATTTATACCTCATTTATACAAAAAATATTATGATACGATGGCAACTAATAATGATAAAGTAAAATGTATGCAAGGCGAATTTATACAAGGTGGAGTCAGTCAATCAGCTGATAACTTTTTTTTTCGTTTTTTGGTTCTAACTGTTGTCAAAGCATTTGTTTATATTTAAACATCTACATATTCTAAGCTTATTAACAAAATATTTATTTTTTACATAAATATGTAAAGCCCTCACTATTCAATTATCTACACTATATTAATTTTTAATACATATTTGTTAAATTTTTCATTTTTGTTTTTTGACATTTGTTAAGACCAATTGTTGTTTTTGTAGAACTGCCACCACCTTGTATGAATTCGCCTTGAATGTATGTTATAACTAGGAAAATTTGACCTCAGAAAAAAAAATAAACAGCAATGAATCATATTTTTTGTATATGAAGACTGCATTTACACATGCAAGTATAACATAGCCTTTACACATGCAAGTAACAGTTCGGAAAACTCAACACATTCATACTTTTGCACTAACCCAATCACACATTGCGTGAGAAAGTTATAGCGAATTAAATAAATAAACCACATTATTTATTTTTTAGTCCATTTGCTGTTTTAAACTAATTTCTATTATTTTAATTAATTAAAATCAAGTTTTGAGAAAATTTCAAAATACAAACATTTCTAGGGAAAATGTGTTCACGATACGCCTTAATATTTGTTTTACAGATATAAATAAAATAAGTTAAAAATATAATTATTATTTAACCACGATATAGTAAATTTTTATAAAACTTCTTATTGGGCAATTCTGTTCGTCTTTACATGCAAGAAAATATCGAAAATCAAGTGTTATTGTATTAATGAAAAAGTTTGATTATATTGAGTTTTTCGAAGTGTTATTTGCATGTGTAAACGCTAGGAAAATTCATAAAATTGAAAAGTTAATTATTAAAAAAATTATAAAAAGAAGGGTCGACTATTAAAAAATCGAAAATAGAATTTTTCTTATTTCGGTTTTTTTTTCGAACGAATTTCAATCTCCATACAGGGAAAATAATAGTGTATTAGCTTAAATTTCATAAAATTATTTGCTGATGACTCTGCAGAAAGGGCTTTCGATACACATATCGTCGCCCGGGAGTTTATGTGCTTTATATGCCATTTTTACAATTTTGATTTAAGGATGTCACCTTAGGTTTTCGACCCCAAATTTTTCAAATCTGCAATCCGATTTCGGCTATCTCGTCTCGTTGCTGAGATAAATCGTGTCCATTTTGCTCTATATCTTTTAAAACAGAACATTTTTGTTATAAAGAAGTTCTTCCTAGAATACTGTTGTAAAGCATAATTTATCTTACGACCAAAACTAAATAGGCGTTGCATTAGCCTGCTGTTACTCCATAGCGTGCATTTGCCCATTTGCATGGAGCAATAACCGTCTAACCCAGTTTCGGAAAGATTTTATAGAGATAAGTTCAACCACAATATTAATTTGTCCTTTACAAAGCCTACAGAGGATGAATTTGAAGAAATCGATATTTACAGAAATGTAACGAATGACCTTAAAGGAGAACGTGACGTATATCGCTGGAACAAGACCCTATTTCTGTTGTTCTATGCTTTGGTTTGCAAATCGTTTTTAAACTTCCTAAGGTTTTGCATTGTCTTTTTATTAAAAACGCAAAATAAATGTTTACAATATGACCGCTACAATTATTGTTCTCAATAAAGAAAAATTTACTTATTGTTGCGTTTGGGACTTATTTTATAACAGTCGTGGAGGTAACGAACTAAGCAGTTGTATATACTAAATACTCTGAAGATAGAACATCCAACTTTTCAAAATATGTATAGTTATGTGGAGTGATTCGTGCGTTGCTCAAAATAAAAACCAAATGATGTCCATAACAATTTTAAAATTTTGTGAGACCACTTACAAGTCAAAAGTATTATCCAGAAATTTTCTGAGCCTGGTCATTCACAAATCCAAGAAATCGTTTGCGATCATAATGCTTTAGATAAATATATGAAACGTTTAGAAATTCATAGTATTTTGTCACTTGTTATTTTTGATTTTTTGTAAATGAATATAGTTTTTTACTTAGATTTTTAAGTGTGTTTTATTGCTTTGTTAATGTAACTTTGCTCTACGTGTATGTATTTGCAAGGAAATATGCTTAAGATGGCGTATAGAGCAAACAGGATTTTTTTTACCGTTAGAAAATATCCCGTTGTAGATGCGACCGGGAGATAAAAATGTTTCATCAGAATCATCTTTTTAAAACAACTATATGGTATAAAAATATCAAAATCCTATCGATAATTTTTCTAAGAAAGTAGAAAAATTATGTTAAAATTTAACATCGATTTACTCAAAATGCATTTTTGGCACATAGAGCACTTAAACCCCCGGACGACGATATATCATTTACTTAAGATATTTAAGTATATATAGAGTGGGTCAATTTGTATGGATCAAAAAAAAAAAAAAATACACCAAGCGGTTATCAAAATTGTAATCTACGATGAATTCTAAGAAGGATTGACGAAGAAACCAAAAAAAAGCTTCCCATTTTAACGCGATTTTTTTTGGGGATTGTTTTAATTTGGGAATTGTTGGATTGTAGGTAACAATTCACAAATTTCTTTTTCAATTTTACATTTTAATCAAAAATGTCTATATAAGCGTAAAATTTCACTGCCTTGCCGACTACTGCATTACCAAACATCAGAGAACACTACAAGATTGTGCTATTTATTGCGTTCTATGTATTTTAAAGCCATTAATGAGACTAGTGGAATAAACAAGATATACATATTATATATCAGCGTAGAGGACATTATGTATTCTTTTCAAAAATGTATACAATGTCTAAGAATTAAAAAACTGTTCGAAGACTTTTTGCAAAAATATGGGAATAAAAAATTTAAAAATCCAAAAAATGGTATTTTTTATTTTTGACTCTGTTGACGGTACCGAGATCCGGGCTATAAGCTCCCTTTGCAAAATATTTAAGAACATAGTGGAGCATATAATAGAGGTTTTAATTTTTTGAAAGCAGCTATGCGATTAGAGAAAATTAGGCATAAATGTGAAATATGACCACACAGTTATACTAATATTGAAATTCACCCCTATCGCGAGTCAATATTTAACATGAAATGTGTTCCCTTTTCCCATTTTTCGTTCATGAATTTTGTTCACGTGAAAAAATTCCCCATGTTGTGAAATTTTTAGATGGAATTTTGTAAACAATAGACAGCTGTTACGAACAAAATCAACTATTGTGAATGAAAAGTGCATGGGAATTGCACGATTGCAATTTTCCCTTCGAGGGAAATGGATATTTCATGGGAACATAAATTTCACATGTTTTTCACGATAGGGGTGATTATTGTTCTTCTATACTACTTCCCAAAATGCTACCGTTGAGAAAAATATACACGCAATATTTATTTTGTTTATATTTTCTGTATAAATAAAGATTACTGTAAGTACCTTTTTCGAAACAAAATCGTGAAAAAACTACTTTTTAATTTTTTTTTTTAACATAACATAACATTTGATTTTGATTTTGAAATAGTTCTTTCCTCATAATACTAACACATTTGACGTTAATTAAAAAAATATATATCTGAACAAAAATCGGGAGAAATTTGTATCTGCTATTTGCAAAAATCCAGACCAAGATAAGAGAAAAACATACATTTTTAATTTTCAATGGTGAATATCTCGAAAACTATAAAAGATAAATATAGTTATGTTTTTTGTAGCTCTCTTCTTCTAGATTCTACATATATACAAATCTTTCAAATCGGATCGAGAACAACAATTTGGCATCATTTTTAATTTTTAATATACCCGAGACACCCCAATTTGGGGCCTGAGGCTCTGCTCTATCTTAGTGCAGAAAGTCTAAAACTTAAGCTCTAAAACATCTCCTCTATAGTCGTGGGAAATTTTATTAAATTCGGAATATTGGCTTAGAAGTTACAGATTTAATTGCACTTTTTTATTTTCATTTCCCCCACTGTGACCCAAAAGCTGGGTTTTAGGTTCTCGAAAAACCACGATATGGGATTTTTTTAACCAACCTCGGGTGAAGTTTACGGTTAATCTTCTCCATTTGCAAAGATTCATCTTTTCTGCCTTTCTTTCCTTTCGAAGAAGCTCAAAACTTAGTCAAGTTTCCTAAAAAGCTCAATAAAATGTTATCATATTTAAAAAAAATATATAAAATTCGAAAGCAAAATTTTCGCATTTAAAATGGGAAGCTCGATTTTGATTTTAGACCCATGGTTTCTTCGGCAATCCTTCTTAGAATTTGATAACCGCTTGGTCGAGAAAAAAAATTGACCCACTGTAATATATATATATATATATATATATATATATATATATATATATATATATATATATATATATATATATATATATGCACAGCGCATAGTTTGGGGACAGTAAAAATTGGTCATTTTTTTTAGGTAAAATTATTGATTTTATATTTATTAATCCTTTTAAAAAGGAATTTTAAATTTGTTTTGGCTAAATTAATTTTTATTTCAAATTAACTATACTCCGCATACTTTGAGGACAATCATATACGTTGCGCCTAGTTTGGGCACATGTCCCCAAATTATGCGGTATATAGAAAAAAAATCATGTTGCCACATGTTTGCCAATGTTTGGCGATTTTGGCATTTTTTCCAAGTGGTGCCAATGTTACATTTTCTTTGCGAATCGCTACTTTGGTACAATAAATCACCTAAAGAAAGAAAACACAAATTTATTGAAATTAAGTTAAATCGCTATTTTAGTATTTCCAAATGGCATGACATTTAATTTGATAGTGTTTTGTGTTTTTATTCATAACTATTTTAATATAAAATGCAACAATATTATTTAATAAACATTATCACATATTTAAAATATTATATATGTTAATAAAATTCAAAATTGTTTTCTAAAAATGCAATAGCACTAATTTTATATTTAACTTAACTTTTAAATATTTATGTCTGGTGTAAGACATAAAATGTCTGTCATATTTTAAAACAAAATGGTTTTAGGAACATATATAAAAAACAAATTTATATAATTGAATTTGACGATAAAAGCCATATATTTTGTTCCATGCTAGTTTACGAGTAGGCAGGGTTGTAAATCATAAAATAATTTTGCTTATATCTTTGAAACTACGGAATGTTCGATGAAAAACTTGTACTATATAATAAATTGTATTGCAAAGTATGGAGCTATGTCTGATTTAAATTTTGGAAGGCTAATAGTCAAGTCAGTGTTCTGCAGGGACATATCCGCAAGTTACAGATATATAGAAGATCAATATTCAATAAATCTTTTTTTAATGTAATATCAAAATGTTCTGCTCACTATTATTCTAAAACAATATTATCGTCAGCCCAAATGCAAGAAATTTGACTATACATAAAAGTTGTAATAACAACTAAATTTATAGATCTTGTAATAAGCAAGATATATGCAAGAAAATGAGTTTTGTGATTTTTCGCATACAAAACCGTTGGATATACGAAAATATTAATTGAAACCAAAATGTAGTGATTTTTTTCTCTATAAATGTTGTTATAACTGCTAAACACATAGGATGCCTAACAAACGAGATATATGCAAAAAACAGATTTTTTGTGATATTTTACATTCAATGTCTCAAAAACCGTTAGAGGTACGCACTAATTGTTATCTAAAAATGTTGTAATAACTCCTTAACTTGTAGGACGCATAATAACCGAGATATATGGAAAAAACAGATTTTATATGATTTTTGACATCCACTATCTCGAAAATCGTTGGAGGTATGCAAAAATTATATTTTACGAAGATATAGTGATTTTTATTCTATAAAAATGTTGTGATAACTCATAAATACATAGGACGCCTAACAACCGAGATATATACAAGAAACTGAGTTTTTGTGATATTTTACATTCAATATCTCAAAAACCGTTGGAGGTACGGCAAATTATATGTTACCAAAATTTAGGGATTACTATTCTCTCAAAATATTGTAATAACTCCTAAACTTATAGTGTGCATAATAACCGAAATAAATCTAAAAAACAGATTTTGTATGATTTTTGACATCCAATATCTCGAAAACCGTTGGAGGTACACACAAATTATATATCACCCAAATCTAGGGATTATTATTTTCTAAAAATGTTGTAATAACTCCTTAACTCGTAGGACGCATAATAACCGAGATATATGGCAAAAACAGATTTTATATGATTTTTGACATCCAATATCTCGAAAACCGTTGGAGGTACACACATATTATGTGTTACCCAAATGTAGGGATTATTATTCTCTAAAAATGTTGAAATAACTAATAAACTCGTAGAATGCATAATAACCGAGATATATGTCAAAAACTGATTTTTGTAATTTTTGATATCCAAAATCTCGAAAATCGTTGGAGGTATGCAAAAATTGTATGTTACCAAAATATAGGGATTTGTATTCTTTAAATATTTTGTAATAACTCCTAATCTCATACAACGCCTAATAACCGAGATAAATCTAAAAAACAGATTTTTTATGATTTTTGACATCCAATATCTCAAAAACCGTTGGAGGTACACACAAATTATTTATCACCCAAATCTAGGGATTATTATTCTCTAAAAATGTTGTAATAACTCCTTAACTCGTAGGACGCATAATAACAGAGATATATGGCAAAAACAGATTTTATATGATTTTTGACATCCAATATCTCGAAACCCGTTGGAGGTACACACATATTATATGTTACCCGAATGTAGGAATTATTATTCTCTAAAAATGTTGTAATAACTAATAAACTCATACAACGCCTAATAACCGAGATAAATCTAAAAAACTGTATTTTGTAATTTTTGGCATCCTATATCTCGAAAATCGTTGGAAGTATGGACAAATTATATGTTGCCAAAATGTAGGGATTATTATTCTTTAAAAATGTTGTAATAACTCCTAAACTCATAGGACGCATAAAAACCGAGATATATGGCAAGTACAGTTTTTTTGTAATTTTTTACATTCAATATCTCGAAAACCGTTTGAGGTAACCACGAATTATGTGTAACCAAAATGTAGGGATTGTTATTATCTAAAAATGCTGTACTAACGCCTAAACTCTTAGGACGCCTAACAACTGAGATTTATGCAAAGAATTGATTTTTGACATCCAGTATCTCGAAAACCGTTGGAGGTACTCAAAAATTATGTTACCAAAATGTAGCTCATAGGACGCTAACTAACCGATATATATGCAAAAAATATTTATTTTTGTGATATTTTAGGAACAACATTGACCAAACAAGCAGCAAAAGTAAACATACACCACCTTGTACAATTTCGTCTTGTTCCCGCTTTTTTTGTTCACGCCAAATTTAAACAAGGTGGTGTCGATTCTACAACAACAACATTGACCAAACAAGCAGCAAAAGAAAACAGACACCATCTTCTACAATTTCGTCTTGTTCCCGCTTTTTTTTGTTTATGGTAAATTTAAACAAGGTGGTGTCGGTTCTACAACAACAACATTGACCAAACAAGCAGCAAAAGAAAACAGACACCATCTTCTACAATTTCGTCTTGTTCCCGCTTTTTTTTGTTTATGGTAAATTTAAACAAGGTGGTGTCGGTTCTACAACAACAAGAATTGGTCAAAGTAGTCAACACCATCTTGTATAAATTCGACTTTAAAGGTACATGCAACCAAAACGTAGGAACTTTTATTGTCTAAAAATTTAGTTATAACTCCTAAACTCCTAAAACATGATTTGATTTTGATGTTTGACATCCAATATCTCGAAAACCGTTAGGGGTAGGCAATCATTATGTGTAACCAAAATGTATCGATTATTATTCTCTAAAAATGTTGCGATAACTTCTAAACTAGTAGGACGCATAATAAAAGAGATAAATGCAATAAACAGATTTTTGTAATTTTTAACATCCAATATTTAGCAAATAGTTGGAGGTATGCACGAATTATTTGTAACCAAAATGTAGGGATTGCATAATAATCCAGATATATGCAAAAAATATATATTATTAAAATCGTTGGAGGTAAACAAAATTTATATGTTTTCAAAATGTACACCCAGAGAAAAAACAACTTAAAATCAATAAGAACCATATTAAATCAATTAGAAACATTAACGAAAATTTAGAAATGTTGAATTTTTTTCTTTCAATATGGAACATTATTAATTTATTATTAAGTTAAAAATAATTAATTTATTGTGTTTATGAATGGGTTTTGTATGGTTTTTCTATTAAAATAAACATTATTGAATTATTATATCGCATTCTTGTTTTTAAGTTGCTGTTTTCCCCGAGTGTAGGGATTATTATTCTTTAAAAATTATGTAATAACTCCTAATCTCACAGGAACCGAAATAACCGGTTGGTAAAAAGCCGAATTTTGAACTGCCTAAAAATTTCGTTAAGTTTAAATAGTCGTAGTCTAACTTTTTATCGTGATTATTAAAAAATGCTTGTTTTCATTACTAAATTAGGTAACCATATGTCCTTTATACTAAAACAGTATAAAGTACGAAAAAACTACTTTTCATAAATTATCAAAAGTCGTAACGTCGACTTTTTGTTTTATAAATAAATCTATTTAATGATTTTATGATTATTTTTTAAATAAAATGTTGGAATTATTATCTAAAAATAGTAACTATATATATGATTGTGGTAACAATAATATGGTTAATTTACGATTCGCATGAATATTTCAACCATATATATGGTTGCAGTAACCATGTATATGTTTGTGACAACCATTTATATGATGAAGGACTTACCATATTATGATGCTCTCGTATCATAATCTGAGAACAACATATTATGATAAAATTATTCATCATATAAATGGTTGTCACAAACATATACATGTTTACTGTAACCATATATATGGTTGAAACATTCATGTGAATCGTAAATTAACCATATTATTGTTACCACAATCATATATATAGTTACTGTGACTATAATATTGTTAAAAATTTTGATATTGTTACAGTAACCATGCACAAATTTGAAATGGTTACAGTAACAATGTACAACTATATTTTTTTTCTGCGTGTAGGACGCATAATAATTGAGATATATTCCTAAAACTTATTGTTTATGATTTTTGACATTCAATATCTCGAAAATCGTTGGAAGTAGGTAAAAAACATTCTGGAACACTATATTCCACGATTTTCGAGATCTCGATTTAGAGTTCTATAAATCGACTTTATTTTCAACCTTTTGCTTAAACTAAGCCATTATTGATTAACTAAATATAGGCTAATTAAAAAATATCACAAAGTTTAAAAAATCGCAGTTGGCTACCTTTTTATTGTGAAAATTAAAAAAAATGTTGTATTTAATAATTTAGGTAACAAAAGACGAAAAAACTACTTTTCATAAATTAGCAAATGTAGCAAAGTTGACTTTTTGTTTCATCTATTAATCTATTAAAATATTTTATGTTTGTTTTTTAAGCCATTAATAATGGGCACATACTGATATTTCTCAGTTTCTTAATCTCTGAATCACTTTCTTGTCCATAGTGTAATATATTAATGAGATTACAAGTCCTAATTATGTTTTGATGAAACTAAAAGGATTAATTAAAAAATTATATAATAACTCCTAAACTCATACGACGCCTAATAACCGAGATCTCGAAAATCGTTGGAGGTATGCACAAATTATATGTTACCAAAATGTAGGGATATTTTGATAACTCCCGAACTCGTAGGACGCATAGTAATTGAGATATATTTCCAAAAATGATTTTTGACATATCTCGAAAACCGTTACATGATACCAAAATTTAGGGATTATTATTCTCTTATAATGTTGAAATAACTAATAAACTCGTAGAATGCATAATAACCGAGATATATGTCAAAAACTGATTTTTGTAATTTTTGATATCCAAAATCTCGAAAATCGTTGGAGGTATGCAAAAATTGTATGTTACCAAAATGTAGGGATTATTATTCTTTAAATATTTTGTAATAACTCCTAATCTCATACAACGCCTAATAACCGAGATAAATCTAAAAAACAGATTTTTTATGATTTTTGACATCCAATATCTCGAAAACCGTTGGAGGTACACACAAATTATTTATCACCCAAATCTAGGGATTATTATTCTCTAAAAATGTAATAACTCCTTAACTCGTAGGACGCATAATAACCGAGATATATGGCAAAAACAGATTTTATATGATTTTTGACATCCAATATCTCGAAAACCGTTGGAGGTACACACAAGTTACATGATACCAAAATTTAGGGATTATTATTCTCTTATAATGTTGAAATAACTAATAAACTCGTAGAATGCATAATAACCGAGAGATATGTCAAAAACTGATTTTTGTAATTTTTGATATCCAAAATCTCGAAAATCGTTGGAGGTATGCAAAAATTGTATGTTACCAAAATATAGGGATTTGTATTCTTTAAATATTTTGTAATAACTCCTAATCTCATACAACGCCTAGTAACCGAGATAAATCTAAAAAACAGATTTTTTGTGATTTTTGACATCCAATATCTCGAAAACCGTTGGAGGTACACACAAATTATATATCACCCAAATCTAGGGATTATTATTCTCTAAAAATGTTGTAATAACTTCTTAACTCGTAGGACGCATAATAACCGAGATATATGGCAAAAACAGATTTTATATGATTTTTGACATCCAATATCTCGAAAACCGTTGGAGATACACATATATTATGTGTTACCCAAATGTAGGGATTATTATTCTCTAAAAATGTTGAAATAACTGATAAACTCGTAGAATGCATAATAACCGAGATATATGTCAAAAACTGATTTTTGTAATTTTTGATATCCAAAATCTCGAAAATCGTTGGAGGTATGCAAAAATTGTATGTTACCAAAATGTAGGGATTATTATTCTTTATATATTTTGTAATAACTCCTAATCTCATACAACGCCTAATAACCGAGATAAATCTAAAAAACAGATTTTTTATGATTTTTGACATCCAATATCTCGAAAACCGTTGGAGGTACACACAAATTATTTATCACCCAAATCTAGGGATTATTATTCTCTAAAAATGTTGTAATAACTCCTTAACTCGTAGGACGCATAATAACCGAGATATATGGCAAAAACAGATTTTATATGATTTTTGACATCCAATATCTCGAAAACCGTTGGAGGTACACACATATTATGTGTTACCCAAATGTAGGGATTATTATTCTCTAAAAATGTTGAAATAACTAATAAACTCGTAGAATGCATAATAACCGAGATATATGTCAAAAACTGATTTTTGTAATTTTTGATATCCAAAATCTCGAAAATCGTTGGAGGTATGCAAAAATTGTATGTTACCAAAATATAGGGATTTGTGTTCTTTAAATATTTTGTAATAACTCCTAATCTCATACAACGCCTAGTAACCGAGATAAATCTAAAAAACAGATTTTTTGTGATTTTTGACATCCAATATCTCGAAAACCGTTGGAGGTACACACAAATTATATATCACCCAAATCTAGGGATTATTATTCTCTAAAAATGTTGTAAAAACTCCTTAACTCGTAGAACGCATAATAACCGAGATATATGGCAAAAACAGATTTTATATGATTTTTGATATCCAATATCTCGAAAACCGTTGGAGATACACACATATTATGTGTTACCCAAATGTAGGGATTATTATTCTCTAAAAATGTTGTAATAACTCCTTAACTCGTAGGACGCATAATAACAGAGATATATGGCAAAAACAGATTTTATATGATTTTTGACATCCGATATCTCGAAAACCGTTGGAAGTACACACAATTATATATTACCCAAATGTAGGAATTATTATTCTCTAAAAATTTTGTAATAACTAATAAACTCATACAACGCCTAATAACCGAGATAAGTCCAAAAAACTGATTTTTATAGTTTTTTACAGCCAATATCTCGAAAATCGTTGGAGGTATGGAAAAATTATATGTTACCAAAATGTAGGTATTATTATTCTTTAAATATGTTTGATAAGTCCCAAACTCGTAGAAGGCATAATAACCGAGATATATTTAAAAATCTGATTTTTGACATCTAATATCTCGAAAACCGTTGGAGGTACGCACAAACTATCTGTTGAAAATTAATAAATGCATATTTGCATTAATAAATTTGGTAGCTATATGTCTTTTATATTAAAACAGTCTAAAAAGACGAAAAATTTATTTTTCATAAATTAGCAAAAGTCGTAACGTCGACTTTTTGTTTCATCTATAAATCTATTCAAAGATTTTATGATTATTTTTTAAGCTAATAACCGAGATATATGATAAAAACGATTTCTGACATCCAATTTCTTGACTTTAAGTATGAAAGATAATGGTATGTGCCATTTCGCTATGATTTAATCTTATATTACTCGCGTTTTAATAAAAAATCGTATAATAGAGTTAAATTTGTCTGGTCTATCCATATGAAAATATGGCTACCCTGAAAACAATATTTGCTGAGTCATGCAATAATCCAGCCATAGGACAATATGGCAACTTTAAACTATGTGTTTGTTAGCGCCATTTTTTGCCCGGAAAAAAAATTCTTGGCTAAAAATCGCTAGTTTTAGAGCATAAGTACGGCAACATCGATAGTGATATTATTTCTTAAAAACTTAAAATTTTTATACTTAAAGCGTATATATAGCTATTGGAACTAGCTTAAACGATATTTAACATATCGCGGAATCTAATTATGTAATAAAAAAAAAATCGAAAAAAATGTCCCCAAACTATCATGTCCCCAAAGTATGCGCAAGATATATGATTAGTTTGAGGACAGTCCCCAAAGTATGCAATTGTCCTCAAACAATGCGGTAGATCGAAAAAATGTCCCCAAAGCATGCGCTGTGCATATATATATATATATATATATATATATATATATATATATATATAATATAAAAATTATTGTTGTCGTAACAGTTCCATTATCGGCGTAAATGGTTTAAAAATGGAAGCATGGTCAACAGTTAATGGCACCACCCTAATGTACATACATATATGCATTCATTCATATACATATGCAAGTCTTTTTTGTTTTAATTTTTGTTGTTTTATTTTCAAGGTTTAGCTAAAAAAAAAACAAAGTTGAATTGCAGATTACTTCTTTTTATTATTGGATTTTTTATTTGGATTGTTTCTCTTTAAATATCAGTAAGTTTATTTTTCTAATATTTTTAATTTCTTATTAGCGGTATTCACAATGTAGAGTACTTGGCCTGGTAATGTAGTAAAAGAGCAGAATATCAAAAAAATAAAAACAAAATACATTAGAAATTGAAATGTTTGTCAATAAATAGCTTTTCTGCTTTTTTACTAGGCCAAGTACTCTACATTGTGAATACCGCTATTGTATTTATTATATTGTATTAATAATTTAAAAAACAAATATATGTGTACATACTTGGCAATGGTTTATTCTTATCATGTATATAATAAGGATGTTTTTTATACATACATTTTTTGGAATTCAAAGGAGTGCGGGTTGGCCCAATATTTTGAAAATTATTTAAGAAGGGCATATATGGGATTATTATTCTATTTTAACGAACTGATTTCAGGTTTTTATTTAGTTTTTTTAAACTAAAACTAGGATATGTTTTTTAACTCAAATGAAATAAATACTAAATAAAACAAGTTAGAGAATACTCTTTACCCAATGTCAGCACTAGAAATATTAGTAAAAACTGATGTTAGTCTTGGTTATATCTCAGCCATTTGTACCCGATATATTTATGTGACAATCATGTTTGTAAGTTATTTGTGGATGGGGAGCTGCGGAAAGTTGAGTTTAACAGACGGCCATCGATATATATGTTGAAGTTTAATATAAGAGTTTTACATTAAGACTAAAATATAAATTTGAAAGAAATACTAATGTTTGTACCATACAAGAATGAACATGTAAAATGAAAATATTGCAATTAAAAAAGGGTTGCCATATTTCAACACTGCTCCTCAACATGCTTGTCCTTCACACAAAGGATAATAATACAAAGAATAATAAATTCTTCACCTATTCATTAAATTTGCAAAATACATGGGTTTCGCCTTAGAAAGATTCTTCGTCAGGATCTCGGCTACTATTTCATTCGTTGAACAATACTACAAAGTAACATCTGAATAACGCACGAACTCACGAATATGATAATTACTTATTTTAGCCAGCAAACGTTTCAGAGATATTGCCTCCTTACACGCACTCGACATAGCCATGTACTCTGCCTCAGTAGAGCTAAGAGCCACTGTAGACTGTTTCCGTGATTCCCATGAGATAACGCATTGTCCAAGGTAGAATATGTATCCCGTATATGAATTATGATCACTTATCTGGCGAATGTGTCACAGGTGGAATTTCGAGGTTTAATATACAATTCGTACTTCAAATTAAATGGTCGAAAAAACTATTGTCACTTATTGTTCACTATTATTGACATTCTATCACCAACGAAAAATTAGCCACTGTGTACATATTGCACACAACCAGTGTTACCATATGTCAAGTTTTCCCTTTTTTTGCAAGTTTTTTGAGATGCAAACAAGTTTTTTGGAAATTTATACAGTTTTTCCAAGTTTTTTAATATTAGTTTAAAATATTTGTACAAAAAGGCTCCACAAATCCTTCTTTATTAAAAAAAATATTTTTTTTCTATTAACAAAACAGTGTTTTTATAGAATGC
Source organism: Calliphora vomitoria (assembly GCA_942486065.2). Lineage (NCBI taxonomy): Eukaryota > Metazoa > Arthropoda > Insecta > Diptera > Calliphoridae > Calliphora > Calliphora vomitoria. The sequence goes on along the minus strand of OW818030.2, from coordinate 52,787,220 downwards.
TTCACTTCGGATGGATTTCTATACTCCTGTTTCAAATTTTATGTTGAACTTCGTATGTCCCCTTTTACAATGCAGAAATTGAAAAGCAGACAGACGAAGTTTGAAGGCGAGGGGTTGAAGAGGTAGAGTGTGTAGTACACGACTATCTGTACTAGACATTTTTTGTTTCTCTTTTCCACTCTTCGCAATTTACATGTTGTTGCTTCATATCATTTTTCTCACATCAATGTTTAAATGCATTTGACAATGTAAATATTCACACAGCGAAAAAGAACGAAAAAAGGAAACGAAAAATTTCTGTCTGTCTGGTTTGGGCAAGTTCAAAAGAGAATGAGAAAAATGTCTGCCTTTCAATTTCTGCATTGTAAAAGGGGACTAATGCCATATAAAAAGTTCCATTTCGACAGCGATTTTCTTAACCCTTTCAGACATTTTGTATAACATTTTGTTTTTTCCTTTTAAAGTCATGTAGCGTTGACGAAAATGGACAGATTTTTACAGTTAGTGGCGTTATCAAAAGAGTATTTACTAGATATATATATGCGATTTGAACATCTAATTTTTCATTACTTTTCGTTAAATTAAGTTATTTTCATAAGTTTGTTAGCGTTGTATAAGTGTGTATGAGACATAGTAATATTCAGTGCTTTTTTAAAGTGATAATTACATTATTTTAAACTCTAAAAAAAGCGTGTAAATATTAATTCAGTATTTGTTAGGTATTTGTATATTAATTTAATCAATTGATTACATTAATTTTTTAAAATTTATTTATAAATTGACATCACCTCGCAGCCAGGTGCGACGATTTACCTATAATTTGACTTCATATTCTTAATTAGCAGCCTCAAATTTGCTTACACAAAAATTTTCAGTTCTTTATCTCAACCATTTCTCTATAATGTCTGAAAGGGTTAAATCAGTGTATTTTTGAACTAAGGACTGACTGAGATTGAAAAATTTTTAACATATGTATATGTTAATAAAAATTAAACCACTAAACCCTTCGAAAACCCTTCCATTATGGTTTTTATAGTGCTTTATGTCACTTTGTTCGAACAGGTGGTCCATCTCCGTTTAAAATCTACCACACTTTTGGACACCTTTTTTGTGCTCTTCAATTCTCTTTTAACAAGAGCCCAATATCTCTCCACTGGACTCAGCTCCAGGCAGTTTGGAGAAATTGCCTCTCTTGGTACAAATACCACATTATTGTTCTTGTACCACTCAAGACCTTTCTTGCCATAGTGACAGATGCCAAATTATGCCAAAAATAAATGGACACATAAAGAAGTCTTATGAATGGAAACAGCCTTTTTTGTAAACATTCATTGATGTAAATTTCGGTATTTTTTTAGAGCCCTTTGTAACAAATGTTTGGCTTTTTTGCCGCAACTGCATATTGCTTGCCATACCAAGAACTTTTTGGGAAATTTTGTATGCTATTGGGTCCTAAACTTTTCTTCAACATTCCCTCGAGCATCTGCAACATAAAAAAATTGAACCAGAAGCTGCGAAAAATTTTACATAAGTACATTTCGTCATCCATTATGCAGCAGGTATATTTTTTGTATAAAATTTGACTTCAATTTCCGAGCTCTGTCTTTGGCCTCTAAATTTTTAGCAGAGTTCCTTTCAGGAACTTTTCGTACCAAATAGTCCGAGTACTGACCTAAACGAGCAGTTTTCCTACGGGAGGTGTTGGGAGCTCTTTTGAAAATGCTTTCTATTTTGTGGCTTTAGAAACATCATGTGAACAATTCCTTCTGCCTGAACCAGGTTTTATATCAACGGACAAGTTCTCCCGGTACTGTTTAATAACATTGGAAACAGTTTGATAGCAGACATTTGATTGTTTGGCAAACTTTTTGTAGGACCATGTTGGGTTTTGTTGAAAATATTTAATAATTTTAGTACGCACTTTTTTATGGTCACTCATTTTAATCAGATTAACAACAAATGAGCATAATTGCTGCACTTTATACATTTGTTCGGTTGTTAAAAGAAAATTGAGACGTGATAGTGGTGGGTGGATGAGGATTAACTTTTTTGAACTTTCGGTTATCAAGGTCAAATGAACATTGGGGTGTATATTGTAGATATAGGAATAGAGCTATAAATGTGATTCGTAGGGAAAAGAGGAAATATTCTAAATTGTATTCCGGTTTGGACAACTCTGGATTGTGGAGAGTTTTGAAGCAAGCGATTCCTTGTGTTCTGAAATTGGCGTTAATGATGTCAATAGGTACTTTGTGGATAATTCAACCTCAAATAATTTCAATTGTCCTGATTTTAATTTATTCGATAATGATGCAGGTTCTTTCTCATTTAAATGTATTAGTGCGGATGAGTTATTTGCAGCGTTGTGTAAAGTTAAGTCCAAGTCTGTGGGTGTTGATGGTATGTCCATACGATTTATTAGGATAATGTACCCTTATATTTCGCATCTTCTTCTTCATCATGTAAATTCCATTTTAACTTTAGCTTGGAAAACTGCTCGCATTGTTCCCATTCCTAAGGCTAAATCAGTTCGTAGTGTGGATGATTTGCGGCATATTTCAATACTTCTGGCTTTATCGAAGGTAGTAGAACATGTTGTAAGAGATCAAATGCATTCACAGTATGCTTTTCGTCGCGGGCATATCACCACTTAGTTATTTCTTAATTTGACTGATATTATTCGTCACAGGGTTAACGAAGGCATTTAATTCAATTCACTTTTGTACGTTGATTAAGAAGTTGAGGGTGTTGTTTAAATTTTCTAGGTCAGCTTGCAGATTAATTTTTTCTTACTTATCGAATAGATCTCATTTTGTGGAGTTAGGGGGCTGATGTTCAGATATACTCTCTTTAAATTCTGGTGTGCCTCAGGGGTCTGTCTTAGGACCTCTGCTCTTTATACTCTATGTGAATGACCTTTCAGTACACATTGATACTAATGTATGCAGTCCGTTTTTATTTGCCGACGATATTTTGCTTCTATTTAGTACAAATCGTGATAATGATGATGTATTGCAATCGACCGTAAATTATACCCTTGATCACATAGTGCAATGGTCAACGGAGAATGCACTCAAGATTAATTCCTCTAAGTCAAAGGCCATGATGTTCGGTGCTGCTTTAAATGATCTGGATGTTTTTGTTGGGGGATCAAGGAAAGCGTTTGTCAGTCAATTTAGGTGTTTGGGTGTGTGTGTTGATGACCAGCTTAATTTTTCTGATCATATTGACCATTTATTCTGAGAAGATTTTACTCATGCAACATGTACCTAACTCATGCCATTAAACGGAAATTGGCATATGCCCTTTTGATGCCACATGTTTGCTATGGACTGGAAGTTATTTCTGGTACCATGTCCTATAACATCCTAAGATTGAATCGTATTATGAATATGATTGTGTGTTATGTTTATAATGTCCGACGGCGTATGCATACTTCTGGATATGTAAGAACATTTTTAGGTTGTTCTTTTAGAGACTTCATAACACTTCGGAATTTATTGATGCTCTATACGTTGATAAAAAGTAGATTGCCGTTTCAACTATGCTCTGAATTTTATTTTTCTCATTCCACTAGGAATCTTCAGGTTGTAATAACTAGAATACGGAATAAATTATTTGAGAAATCTTTTGTAGTGAAAGTAGTTCGTTGCTGGAATCTATTGCCTTTTGAACTTCGCATATTTTCTCAAACGAATAATGTTTTTCGTCTGAAACTGCTGAGACATTTTGGGGGCTTTTAAATATAGTCCATATATTTGCAACTACTTCTCTTTTTTTTATATAATTGCTTTATTTTCTAGTGTATCATTTAAGTTCACCTTGCTGCAATTTATGGGATAATTCCTTTTATAAAAATATATTTTATTTCTTGGCTGGGGAGCTAAAATGTGATCAGTATTTTTAAGTTTAAGTGAAATCGAATAAGATTTTATTTGAATACTAGCTGAACCGGCAAACGTTGTCCTGCCATACAAATTATTTCTAGTAAATATTTTGGTTGTTAAATAAAAAATAAAGAATGTATTCTAAGTGAATTTAGCATTTTAGTTATTTTTGATGTCAAATTAAGAGAAATAAAAACAAAATTTTTTGGCGAAAATTATTAAAAAAAAAAAAATAAAAGGATAGGGACATCCTACTGACCTAGGTATGAAATGTACTTTACGACCTATTCTCGTACCTACCAAAAATATAAAAAAAAATCATAAAAAATGGTAAATATGTATTAATATTTGGATTTTGCTCATACAAAATACTACTAAAATCTCGGCTAAAAATGGGTGGGTGAGGGTCGGTTGATGAAAATTTGGGATTATAGGTAATTTTGAATGCCAAATAAAAAAAATGCGAATAAAAAGTTTTTGGCAAAAATATTGTAAATACAAATTCTGGATAGGGACACCCTCATGACCTAGCGGTATGAAATATACTTAACGACCTATTCTCATAGCTCCCAAATATACATACAACATTTCATAAAAATTGGTTAAGTCGTTTCGGAGGAGTTCAAACACAAACATTGTGATACGAGATTTTTATATATTAGATATTTATGGTATTAAGTTTAAAAACTAGGCCATCATTCCATATAGAATCGAAAGCCTTTTCGATGTCATGAAAAATAACTCCAGTACTCTTACGATTCCTTTTGTTACTTCCAATAAAATTAATAACTCTTTTTAATTGATGTACAGAATGCTCCTTAAAAAAACCAAACTGGTAAGGGTTAATAATATTATTTTGAATAGAAAAGTCTATGATTCTATTTATTATTTTCTAAATACTTTATCTAATAGGCTTAGAATGCTGATTAGTCTATAGCTGGACGACAATTTAGGATCCTTTCCTGGCTAATAAATTGGGATTACTTTAGCCTTCTTAAAAATCGTTGGAAAATATCCTTCTAATAGAAAAGAATTGAAAAGATTACTTAAAATTTCAAAAAAGTAATCGGGCATATTATTAATGACATCTAACCATGGGACTTTATTATTTTTCAATAAAAATATTCACGATTTAACTTCAGGGGGCAAATTCTCGCACTCGTAATCGAAATAAATTTCGAACGCTTATTAGCGTTCGAGTAAAAACTAGTTCGTTATCGAGTTCAATCATTACATTTTATTCGATATCGAATAAGAGAATCCCAAAAATAAAAAAAACTCGAACGTTCGAATAAGTATTCGATCGTGTTCGACTGCGGTAATTAGCCCCCAGATAAATTGGTAAGTTCCATGTTAGATCTGTCAAAAATTTTGAGATTAAGATCATGAATGAATCTTGAGACATCCGTGTCCATAGGTGGCCAGTCTGCAATTACAAGGGAACTGAATATGTCATATTTTGAACATCTACAGAAATAACACAAGAAATTGGTACATGGTCCGACTGTCAAATATTTGGATGTGTCTAAAGGACTAAAAATTGAGACATGAGTTTGATAAAAGAATATCTACTGTAGACGGCTGGACTGCGTTGATGTTTTGTCCAAAGCGAGTAAATTCATTTGGGTAATAAATGTAGTAGGTCGATTGTAGACAGTGGCTGAACAGCTCCTTGCCAGCAGAATTATTGGACATACAATTCCAAAGTGTATGTTGGGCATTCGGATCACCAAATATTAAAAGGTCGTTAGAAAAAGATGTATGTTTATCCAAATCAGCCTTGAAATTGGTAGTGTGAACTGGATTATACGCTGAAGTAAATATAACTGGGCGTCTATAATCATAACTTGTATTGAGATGCTCTCAACAGTACTTGTTTTGATTTTCGGTAACAGCATATGCATTATATCACCTTTTATCGCAATTGGAAAACCACCGCCATTCATAGATCGATCCTCGTTATAAATTTTATAGTCACCAGGTTGAAATTTGTGGTATGGTTTCAAAAAAGTCTCGTTTAAAGGAGAATATCGATTTTCCATTTATGCAAAACGTATTCCATCTGGGCAGACTCAGTTGTTATGCCTTGGGCATTGCAATGCATAACAAGAACATTGTGAACACAAGTTGAATTATATGGCATGTTTCAGCATCATACCCAAAACTCGTAGCTTGTCATACTTATTTTGACATCTTTGCAAAGCATCGACAGTGAATTGTTGTTTTTTTATTAAGGATTTTTGTGCGTATTTGTTCTGGCACAATTATTATTTATGCTGCTTATTTATTTATTTGTTCTCCTGTTACAAATTTTACGAAAGATTTTCTTCGATACCATTGAATGTACAAATACTTAATTGGATAGGTTTTATTCAGAAAAAGTAAAATCTATCTGAATTCCTTTTTTCTAAAACATACTATTTTTTTTGTTGATTCTATTACATTGCATTCATTGGATGTTTTGCTTAGGTTGTTGTTACATTTTGTTGTTACATTATTTATCCTTCTTTAACCACTTTACATACAAAAGTATTTTTATCTTATCTTATTAATTTTTCTGGACACCTATTACAAGCAGCAGGAATACATTTGAATTCATATTAAAAAAATCAATTAATCAAAAAATGCAATAATAATATCTATTTTATTGCACTTAAATTCCTTATTAACACACAATTCAATATAAATTTTTATTTTGAACACCCAAAACATGTTGTTCATAGTTTTTTTTTTTTATAATTTTTCTACTCAGTGACTATATGCGGCGAACTATTTCCATATATGTGGCGGAAATATTTTATAAATAAACATTTTCGCTTTAAATATTTTGAACTTCGCACAATTTCGTATTTTACATTTTTCAACTTCGTATGTTTTGGCAGTTTGAATTTTTTACTTCGCATATCGTTTGCAGTTTATGGTTTTCACGCTGCAATTTGTTTGCATGTTTGATGTTTTTGTAGTAAATTTTTTGTATATTATACACAAGCAATATCATTTGTTTTTGCTGACCAAAAATAATATATTTCGGCAGCAAATGTTTTAAAAACAGTTGTTTAGATATTCGAAAAGAACTATTTACCTATAACAGTTGTTTAGATATTCGAAAAGAACTATTTACTTAACCAAAATAACTCATGCAAAGTATTGAGAATTGCATTATTAGAGTTCTCCAGATATTCGATAGTAAATATTTACTTTGTATGGCATGGGGCAAGTCTTTTGAAGCATTACTTTAACTATTATAATTCTCCAGATATTCAATTATAACTTTTTTTTATATGAAAAGCCGATTCCACCAAATTTCATCCAACATCCTCAAAATTAAATAAAGTGATTCAGACAAAGCTAAAAGACTCGAAATTACAATTTCCTTTCTCTGTTCCGATTTCGCCCATTTTTTGCTAAATTTCGTACAGTGGCACTAATCTTAGACACGTTCACAATTATTATTTTTTTTAACGTTTATTATAATATTGTTCCTGCCTTTAATGTCTAGGCCTTACAATAAGTAATTAAATCTTATAACTAAACAATTATTGTTCTCTCAGTGGTAAATCAGCTCTACGCAGCCTTGATCTGTCTAGAGTTACTTCACAATTATTATTCTCCAAATATTCGAATATAACTAATACAATCTAGCACATTTTCAGCCAACTATGTAACTGTGGTAACGAAATAAATGGTTCAAAGTTCTACGAATTCCTCTAATACATTTCATCAGATATTCGATAATATGTCCAAAGTTTGAAGAATCTTGCAATTTTGTTACCCAGATATTCAAAATTGACTAAGAACTTTGTATGGAAGAGCCCATACCCACTGTTCCTATCCCAGCCATTTTCAGCTTAACTCCGTACGGTGATGAGAAATTAATTCATAACAAAGTTTAAATACTTTCACGGTTACAGTTCTCCAAATATACGAAATTAATTATTTACTTTCAAATGGTCGAATTCCGTCCATTTTCAGACAATTTATGTAAAATGATAAGTGAGCTATCGGACAAAGTTTGATGAATATTGTAACTATGGGTCGCGAGTTACTTAGAAATAACTATTTACTTTGTTTGGTAGATGACTCATCGCCTGTTCCGATCCCTCCCATTTTTGGTTAAATCGTATGCAGTGATAAGAAATTGATCGTATAAAGTTAGAAGACTCACAATTATAGTTCTGCAGATATTCGAAAATACTTTGCATGGGAGAGCTTCGGCCACTAAACTAATTTTTAGCCATACTATGTAAAACTATAAGAGAGATATTTGGACAAAGTTTGAAGTATATCGTAATTATAGTTCTAAAAATATTTAGAAATAACTTTTCTCTTTGTATGTGAGGTGACTCATCCCCAGTTCCGATCCATCCCAATTTTCGCTGTACTTCAAGCAGTGATAAGAAATTGATTCATATGAAGTTTGAAGACTTTCACAATTATAGTACTTCAGATATTCGAAAACATTAGTTTGATAGGTGCCATATCCACTAATACAATCCCTCCCATTTTTAGCCAAACTCCGTATAGTGATAAGAAATTAATATGTTCAAAGTTTAAATACTTTTACAATTATAGTTCTTCAATTTACATTGTATGGGAGGGGTGCGACCGCCCATGTAAAATGCTAAGAGTGCTCTTCGGACAAAGTTTGAAGACTTCCACAATTATAGCTCTCCAGATATTTGAAAATAATTATTTACTTCGTATGGTTGGTGTCACACCCCCTGTTCAGATCCGTCCCGTTTTCGGTTAAATATTATACAGTGATGAGAAATCGATTCCTATAAAGTTTGAATATTGTCACAATTATAGTTCTGCTGATATTCGAAAATACCTATTTACTTTTGAGGCAAGCAGTGCACAATGGTATCAAAGAAAATCGTGCGAAGTTTTGCGACTTTCACACTATCATTATCACCACATATTCCATAATAACTATTAACTTTGTATGGGAGGTGCGTACCAAGCCCACTTAAACTATCAAAATAAAAAATAGTCTACTGATCGTTTCAAATATACAGGAATATACGGTAAATTTCAACAGGATCGGACCAGTGGTTTAGCCTATTATAAGGTACAAACAAACAAATAAACATAAATATGGATAAACACAAAATTCCTAATTTTATCCGTTTTTACCCCCCTGAAGATAGACTTTTGAAATGGTACTTTCTAAATACAGTACGGGCTCGATTTGCGCAACCGAAAGGAAATCGGGGTTGTTGCGATATTCGAAATGTTGCAATAAACGACCACTATATACGTTATTCTTTTTTATTCTTTTTTTTTTAGCAAAAACATGCAATTTAATTAACAAAAAGTAATTCATTTATTAAACAAAACAAAGTAAAAATAAAAGGTGTAAATAAATATAATACTCGTAAAAATAAAAAAATATTTTATATCAAAAATTTGGTATTCACTATTTTAAACAAAAAAATTTGAGATTTTAGTTTGAACTTTTGATTTTTTAAATTTTTAATTATTGCAGACTCCTTTATATCCTGAAGTGCGACTATTTTTTCCAATGAAAAGTCATTTGCTGTTGCCCAATCTATACAAACATTAAGTGCTTTAATGGCATCATCTGTTTTTATTTTTGGTACTTCTTCTACCTCAATAGGAACTGAATTTCCATCGTCAGAAAGGCATATTTCTTTATCTTCATCTTCTACTTTATAATTGATCGACATATTGAATTCTTCATCTGAAAAAGTCACATTAGGTGTAATATCTCTTAACAATGTTGGTATGGATGGCAAAAGTAAGGACTGTTCCTGGACATATGCTCCGGTATTGTATTTAATTCATCTTCATCAGTCCATTGTTCATTGCTTGGCATTAGAATGGTCCAGCATTTCTTAATAGCGACGGGTGAAACTTTGTCCAATGCGTTGGCCAAAATGGTAACTGCCATACGAATTTTATAATCATTAAGCTTTTATTCCAAGTCTGGACCTCTTATATCAATTAAATGTGTAAGAAGATTTTTTTATAACAATTTTGTTAAGTTTATTGCATTTTGATCTAGTGGTTGCAGAATAGCTGCACAATTCGGACGCAGGCACATTATGATGAAATTACCGTCGTCACTTTTCAATTGGTTTTCTTTTGGATGGCATGGTGCATGGTCAATAAGCAACAATGCTTTTAATGGCTTGAAGAAATTCTGTTACCTATATAAAACATATAGAAAATCAAGTCTTAAGCTAAATTTATCAGACACCATACGATTATAATACAAACCTCAGGCACGAACACATTTTTAAACCAATCTTCAAAAATAACGTACGTCATCCAGGCACTTTTGTTTCCTTTGTAATGAACTGGGTTGTTATTAAAGTTTTTAAATGCTCGAGGATTTTCCGATTTCCCAATAACTAGCAATTTCAACTTATGAGTTCCATTTGCATTCATGCAAGGTAAAAATTTTATTCTTTCCTTCGAAATTTTACGACCAGGAGCTGATTTTTCCATCGAACTTACTAAAGTTGAATTTGGCAAAAGTCTAAAAAATAACCCGGATTCGTCGCAATTATAGATTTGATCACCCGTTAGTTGTAGTTCGTTGATTTTATTTTTAAACTGATCAACAAATGGATCAACACTTTCTGGCTTATTTGAAAGCTTCTCCCCACATATTTTTAGCCTGCGTATACCATGGTGACGTTTACAGTTTTTCATCCATCCATTACTTGCATTAAAATGTCCAGTCTTTTCCTTAATTTTATTATGAAAGTACTGGGCCTTCGATTTAAAAATTTCCTCTGAAATTGGAACATTTCTTGATCTTTGATTTAAAAACCAATTAAACAGCGCTTTTTCCATTTTTGGATATTCTGGAGACTTAAGGGTTGATCGATTCCCTGGTCCAGATTCAGTATTTCTTACAAATTTTTTAATGGAAACTTCATTTTTTTTAATCCTACTAACTGTAGATTTATTAACTTTGTAATCAATACAAATTTTCTTCACAGTTTCACCATTTTTTAATTTGTTCAAAATTTCTAATTTTTGTTTTATGGTCAATTTTACAATTTTTTTCACTAATCCCATATTTAACTTATAAAATGATCTTCACTTTAATGAAATATAACTTAAATAAAATCAAAGAAACAGAGACAAAATATAACAAAAAAATAACTGTAAATAAACAGCCAAAATTCTTTATGAGAGCAGTGTCGTCGAGAAATGATTTTTTTAGGTGCCTATGATTTGTCAAATAGTTTTGAATTACGCTTCTGATTAAAAAAAAACAACCAGAATAAATAGAGAAGAGAACAGAACAGAATAACTTCTAAATAATATTACATCTGAAAAAAAAAATAAAGTTGCACTTATAGCGTCTGTTTTTTGAAAAAAGTTGCAGTTATAAAGACTCTAATGTTAAAAAATAGGCTATTGCGCTAATCGGTCAGTTGCAATAATAGGTAGTTGCACAAATCGAGCCCGTACTGTACATATTTTTGTGACTTAGTGAGCTAAATTAAATATGTTTTCCTTTTTAACAAATATTCAATGTTTAAAAACTAAAGGTTTTCCCGTTTTCTCATTTTTATCCCTTCATAGTCCAAGTGTGAAAAATGCCTATTGATGCTTCCAAGTAATAACCTATCTATGTTCGAAATTTCAATAAAATCGGTTCAGCCGTTTAGTATTTATTGTTTAAGAACTAATGGTACCAATTTTCCGGTTTTCCTCTGTTTATATAGCCAATTGACGCTTCCAAGTAATGATCTATCTACGTTCCCAATTTCAATTAAATCGGTTCAGCCGTTAAGGCGTGATGCTCAAACAAACAAACTTACATAGACATTTATATATTTATATGGATTTTTTGACTAATATAGTAGTAATTTTAAACCCTGGTTATATTTTTGTAAAAATTTTATTTTTGTATATAATTTTTTTTAGATTTTTTGGTAATTAATTGAACTTTTTATTTTATATAATTTGAAAGTAAATTTTTAATTAGGCTTAAGTTCATTTATTATAATTAATCTGTAATAATTCAAAGAATATCACTGAATACCACAATTTTTAGATAATTGGCAAATTGGAATGCATTTTCTACCCTGCCAAGGTCGTCATCAACAATCTTTATTGTCATGGTCTATTGTAAATTCCATATATATTTTTTTTATAAAAAAATCAGGGACAGTAACAATTATGACATTTATAATAAAAATCACAACATAATTGTTAGTTTTTGATTTTTTTCAGAAATTATTGTTATTTTTTGATTTTTCTTTTTTCAAGAATATTTGTTAGACTTTGATTTTTATTTTTTTTGTCAGAAATAAATGTTAAATTTTTTCATTATATTTTAATGCTCATAATGTAAACAAAAAATAAACAAAACTAAAAAAAATAACACATTCTTATGTTAAAAACGATGTCAAATCTAAAAATCTAAATAAAATATGCGGCATTCAAATAGAATCATCAGTCTTAAAATTATTAAAAATAAAAAATTATTATAAAAATTCGTTGTTTTTTTTAATATTTTGTTGCATATCTATTATTTTTAATAACAGCATCACATATTTTGGGCATTGAATTTACCAAACGTTCGCATGTAGATCGTAATAGGGCAAGAAAATTCTGCTGACGTTACTTTGATACACATACAATATAGGCTTACTTGTGTGTTTTCTTATAATGATCATGTGTTTGTTGCTTTGTTTTCATCTCAGAGAACAAAATTTTTTTCTTTCAGTTTCTCAGTGTACGAAATTCATATGTTGAGTTGATTTTTATTCTCCGCTGTTTTACCAACTCAACCAAAGTTTTGATGGTATGTGTTTGTGCACCACTGGTCTAAATATATATTTTTATACCCTCCACCACCACAAGTGTGTAACATAGAGAAATATTCATCTGAGACCCAACAAAGTATATATATTATTGATCCTTATGAAATTCTAAGTCGATTGAGCAATGTCCGTCTGTCTGTTTGTCTGTCTGTGTAAAACACTCTCACGCCCAAAACACATAAGCAAAATTAATGAAATGTATTCCAAAATGTTTATAATTTTTCTAAGCAGTTTGGTATTGAAAATCAGCAAAATCGAATTGGTAGAACCAGGGCTATGGATTAAAATGTAAGACAACCTCCAAAAATGTTGATCATTTGCACATACAAATTTCTTCCCGAAATATGGTGCTATGGTATATAAATGCCCATAGAATTGCAGTATCCATACAAAATTCAGCACAACGAAGTTTCGTGCAAACAGAAGTCGCGAGCCGATTTTTTTTTTTGGATCGGGCACTGTTTGACCATAGCCCCACTATAAAGTTTACTTCCGAAAATCACTTAAATATCTTATATATATCGGTATCAGGTTGAAATTCAACTTGAACAATCCCCATGCTCATAAAAATCGCTGTAGGGAATTTCATGAAGATCGGCCCATAATTGGTTATTGCTCCCATATAAGGACCACTGCTAAAAACACCTTAATTTTTATAAATATCTGAAAAATATCGCTATCGAATTAAAATTTTACAGAGATCGGTAGTATTAATTCACAAATGATACTACTAGATTGTGTGAATATCGGTTCATATTTGACCATAGCTCCCATATAAGGTCCATTTCCGAAAATTACTTAAATACTCATTAATCTCTTATAAAACCTTCTATCCGGTTAAAATTTCAAATAAATATTTCCCATATATACGATAATCGATGTGTTGAATTTTATGAAGATCGGCCGATAATTGGTCATAGCTCCCATATAAGGACCACTTCCGAAAAACACATTAACCTCTATAAATATTTTAAATATATCGATATCGAACTAAAATTGTATACAGATCAATATATTGTATCCAAATATTATACTACTGAGTTTTGTGAATATCGGTCCATATTTGACCATAGCACCCATTTTAGCTCCATTTCCGATAATCACAATAATACCCATAAAACTGTTGTAAATAATGTTATGGAGAAAAATATCAAGCAAAATAGGCCTCAAATACACAGAAATCACGTTAAAATATTTAATTATATCTTCCAAATAAGTCGCACATACGAAAAATACATTAACGCTCTGTTGGAAACGGTAGGAATATGTAGTTATTTCAATTATAAATTGCTGAATTGGATAACATTTTTATACATTTCAAATAAAATATCTTCTGCGTAAACTAGTTTTTCTAACAATATTTAAAATACTACTATATTTTAAATAAACTTTTATTTTGTTTAAAAAAATTGTTTTATTAAAGAAAGTACATAATTTGTATATAGTCCAAAATGTTTATTATATCATTATTCATATATAATCCAAAAAGTGGCTTAAAGATAAATTCGGTTATAGTCCTAATTCGCTCATAGTACACAAAAATTGTGCAACTGTATTTGTAGACTATAAGCGAAAACTACTGTATTACATTACCATTCTACCAATCTTCATAATCGGAGCTAAGTCCCAATAATAAACACTGAATATGGATATTAGAGTGTTTATACCAATGTAATTTCTATAATTTTCATCTAATTTAGGTAGAGGGTATTTAAGATTCGGCATAGCCGAATATAGCACTCTAACTTGTTTTTGTATTGTTTGAAATAATTAAAATTTAATATTCTATGAAATGTATATGAACTCGAGCCTGAATAATTCATTAAATTAATTGTAAAGTATTATTAATTTTAAATAATAAATATTTTTGTGTTTTCTACTGCTTTTAATTAAAACATGTATGAGTTGGTGGTCTGCGAGACTGAAGAAACATTACAAATTGTCTGTAAAAAAATTAACTCAAGACCTACAAGTTCGTTAAGATTCATTCACAATTTAGTATTTAGTTTACTTTGTGTTTTAAAATACGATAATAAAATTGTTCTTATCATCTTCAATATTTGTATGTAGCCTAAAAAAAAAATGACTGAAAGACAACCTTTGTTGCAAACCGACCGTCTAGAAATTGAAGGCCGTTCTATACCACGACCTGACCTACGGAACTCCCCTGACAATATGTTAGTCAGCATCCAAAGTGATGAATGTTTTGGTAAGTAATGTCATATAAATTGTACAATTTAATTTAACACACCTCTTTCTACTTAACATTAAAGGAGACACCACTGAACATGAAAATAAGAATGAATATAACCCTTCTATGCATCGTACCTTGGATCATCCAACATCAAATTTGGATACAATGATACATTTATTGAAAGGTAACATTGGCACTGGGATATTAGCTATGCCAGATGCCTTTAAGAATGCCGGTTTATACATGGGCTTATTTGGGACATTAATAATGGGAGCAATATGCACACATTGCATGCACATGTTAGTACGATGTTCTCATGAATTATGCCGTAGGTTGCAGCATCCCTCCTTAAATTTTTCTGAAGTTGGTTATTGGGCTTTTGAAACAGGACCAGTTTCCTTAAGACGTTATGGAAATGTAGCAAGGTTAGTTTAAATAAACACGTAATATTTCACAAGAAAACTGAACTTTGATTTTTACGGCGCTATTCATTATACAAAATAATGTAATAATTACACTGTGCTAGTTGAAAAAACTGTCAAGCGGGGCACCCGGCGCACAGTGGGGGATCTGAAAAAAAGTGGAAATAAATCTGTAACTTCTAAACGAATAGCTCGATTTTAATAAAATTTCCCATGGCTATAGAGTAGGTGTTTAAGTAGTAAGTTTAACTTTTGAATTTGGGCTTAATCAACCAAGGGGGGGCCGAGCCACAATGCCCCAAAGTGGGGCACCTCGGGTATATCAAAAATTAAAAATGATTTTTTTGTTTGCGATCCGATTTGAAAGATTTTTATATATATGGAATGTACTAGACGAGATCTACAATTTGAAAAGTAAACTTTTATTTTTTTTTTTGCCTACCTTGGTCTGCTATTTTGCTAATAACGGATCCAAATTAACAACAAATTTATTAATAATCTTAAGAAAGAAATGTTAAAAAATATCTACTGAGTCAAAAATTATGTGCATTCAAACTTAAAAAAAATAAAAAAGCCATTTTTTTTTTCGAAAAAAGTAACTACATTAATTTTAAATTATACAGAAAATGAGATAATGTGTTTATATTTTTGTGAAAGGTAACATTTTGGGAAATATTATAAAAGCAAAATAATATCAAAATTTGTATTATTGTGTGGTCCAGAGACTTCCGAAGTAGACCTATTTTTTTTTGAAAATTTCAACTTTAAATCGCATAGCTGTTTTCAAAAAATTAAGACCTGTTTTGTATGTCCCAATCTGTTCTTCAATATTATGCAAAGGGATTTCATAGCCCCGAGCTTGGTGCCTTCAATAGATCCAAAAATCAAAAAAATCCAAATTTTGGGATTTTTTTCAATAACAAATCTAAATCCAAATTTTCACTTTTGCATTTCGACAAAAAATGTCTATATAATTGTAAAATTTATTTAAAAAATATTTATAAACCAAAAAGCTATAGCAGTTTAAATATTTAAATTTTCAACAAAAAAATAAAAAAAATAAATTATCTTTTTTTGCAAAAACTCTTCTATGGAGTTTTTAATATATTTAAACATTTTTGAAAAGAAGATACAATTTCCAAAATATTGATGTATAATATGTCTACCTTATTTTGTGTACGTGCCACAGTAATGAACGAATGATTAACATCTCTAGTGAAATTTCTTCACCAAGTTATTTTCTTCCATAACAAGTTCAATGTTAGGTACTTATATAATACATAAATACAAACATAACAAATTGCAACTCTTTTTTAACAATGAATACCAGGTACAATATGAAATACCTGGGATATCCCTAAAACATATTTCATACCTAATACTATTTTTTACTCCAGGTAATATAACAGGTAGATTTCATAACATACAGTTCATGTGAAATATTTGGTAAACTAAAGAAACAAGATTTTTGTTTTTTTGGGAAAATATTTTTTATTTTTAAATTTATAATTAGTTTAATTTAGTAAAATAATCAGAAACAGAGCAATCCATAGCTAAAAGATAAAGCAAATCTTTAAAGTCATGACTATTTTCAAACGTCAAACTTCTGTAGCAAATCCAACGTTTCCTCACAGATGATAAGACTGGATCTGATGATAAAATTAGATTATTCAAAATGTCTTCATTTTGAGATTGTCAAGAACACTTTCTGGAGCTGAACTTTGTTGCATTCACTTTGTGCTTACTATTTATTGCCATTAAAATAATATTGACTTTTTTCAGTAATTCCATATTAATTCCCGTTATATCTGAGGATGTTTCAAAATCTTTGAAAAATCGTCTAGCTGTGTTTCCATCATTTGTGCTTCCATATCCTACGAGTGGTTTATCAATGTTTAATCCAATCTGCTGTTTGAATTCTTCTTTTCTCCGTGGCTCTCATTTCCTCATTTTTATTTACTGATTTATTGATATTTTCTGGTATGCTTCTATATTTTAAATCATATGCCAGATGTAGAAAATGTTCAAGAAATCTTATACGGGTATGTAGAGGAGATATTCCGAATTTGAGCACTTCCTCGTTAATTGTTCTCTCCATGGATATATTCGAAAATTCCGATTTTTTTCACCACATATGGAACAGTTCCAAGTAGATGATGTTCCTGTTATGGCGTTGCTGACTTTTCCATCGATCATCGTTAGTTTCATATTAAAAGAAATGTTGAAGGAATATTGAGCTATTTGGATTGTAACCGGTACCAAGTCATTAATTTCAGATTCAATTAAGTTGATCAAATCTTGTGTCGTAATCTTTGTTTCTTTTGTATATTCGAAACATATTGGCCTACAAAAGGCTTTCGATCCAGGAGTTGAATTAATCCATATATCCTCAAAACTAGTTGATGGAGAATCACTGGCAGCTTACTTCCGAATTCTTAATGGAACCAATGATGACATAAATACACTTTTATATTCTGATGATGTTTGACTCGATGTAGTTTGCTTATATTCCGAAAGTGATGATAAGCCATCACATCCCCACTTACAGATTAGTTGCAGATCATAAGTATTTATTTTGTTTAGCTGTTCTGTAGAAAAGTCACAAGCAAAATATGTTTTAGGGATATCCCAGGTATTTCATATTGTACCTGGGATTCATTGTTAAAAAAGAGTTGCAATCGGTTTATGTTTGTACCTAACATTGAACTTGTTATGGAAGAAAATAACTTGGTGAAGAAATTTCACTAGAGATGTTAATCATTCGTTCATTACTGTGGCACGTGGACAAAATAAGGTAGACATATTATACATCAATATTTTGGAAATTGTATCTTCTTTTCAAAAATGTTTAAATATATTAAAAATTAAAAACTTCATAGAAGAGTTTTTCCAAAAAAAAGATAATTTTTTTTTATTTTTTTTGTTGAAAATTTAAATTTTTAAACTGCTATAGCTTTTTGGTCTATGAATATATTTTAAATAAATTTTACAATTATATAGACATTTTTGTCGAAATGCAAAAGTGAAAATTTGGATTTAGATTTGTTATTGAGAATCCCACAATTCCCAAAAAACTTTTCAAAAATCCAAAAATTGGGATTTTTTTGATTTTTGGATGTATTGAAGGCACCAAGCTCGGGGCTATGAAATCCCTTTGCATAATATTGAAGAACAGAGTGGGACATACAAAACAGGTCTTAATTTTTTGAAAGCAGCTATGCGATTTTAGAATAAATTGAAATTTTCATAAAAAATAGGTCTACTTCGGAAGGCTCTGGACCACGCAATAATACAAATTTTGATATTATTTTGCTTTTATAATATTTCCCGAAATGTTACCTTTCAGAAAAATATAAACACATTATTTATCTTTTTCTCATTTTCTGTATAATTTAAAATTAATGTAGTTACTTTTTTCAAAAAAAAAAAAAATGGCGGAAAAACGACTTTTTTATTTTTTTTAAGTTTGAATGCACATAACTTTTGACTCAGTAGATATTTTTTAACATTTCTTTCTTAAGATTATTAATAAATTTGTTGTTAATTCAAAAAAATACACTTCAAGAAAATCAGAAATCGATCCGTTATTAGCAAAATAGCAGACCAAGGTAGGCAAACAAATAAAATTTTACTTTTCAAATGCGAATAACTCGTAAACTATAAGAGAAATGTTTTTTGTAGATCTCGTCTAGTACATTCCATATATATAAAAATCTTTCAAATCGGATCGCAAACAAAAATTTGGCTTCATTTTTTAATTTTTGATATACCCGAGGTGCCCCACTTTGGGGCATTGTGGCTCGGCCCCCCTTGGTTGTTTAAGCCCAAATTCAAAACTTAAACTTATCAACACCTCCTCTATAGCCATTCGTTTAGAAGTTACAGATTTATTTCCACTTTTTTTCAGATCCCTTACTGTGCGGCGGGTTAAACTAATTCGAGTAACCTGAATCCAGTGGTTCTAACCGTTTTTTTATGTTAGCTTTTGTTTTCAAGATATACCGTTATTTTGAAAATGGAGGAGGTTGCACGATATATATTCGCGTAACTATAGCTTATTGATTTTTGTTGTATGTAGTAAAGATTATGTGATTCAATAATTTATTTTAAACGATAGTAGACAGCATCATTATTACTTATTAATTTGTCTTTAATATTTCTTAACAATGCGATTGTCGTTAAAAATTAATACTGATTGCACTTCATCTCACTAGTTAGCATACACATTTTTATTCCGAAAAAGGCAGCTCACATGTATAGTGGAAACGTCATCCGTTTGTATTAAAAAAATAATTTTTTTAAGTCAGTAATAGTAACATTTTTGAAATCACTTACAAAATGTTTCCATTAATGGAGTTTTCTAGTGAGTAAAACAATTTAAAAAATGTATATTTTTGTTAATATCTTGGAAAGTGTATTTTGTTCTAATGCAATATATATCAAATGATAAGAATTTAGGTTCCTCTCCGTCGATATATAACATAATTTATTAATATGAACCGACTGTGGCCCAATTCCGGAAAAAAGTATTGTTTGCCCAATATTTTTTTAAAAATTCTTAAAAAGGCCTATATGAGTAAATATTTGGGTGGTTATTGTGTAATTCGATTCGAAAAGGAAATTATTAGATTTTGTATGCTTTATGAGAAATCGGAAATGTACATATATTTAGAATTTAAAATTTTATCAGAAATATAACTAATACTTTTAAAATTATTCGGACCTGGGTATCTCAGTCACTTAAAAAAAAAGTCGGCCAAAACTTAAGAAAAAGATTTTGTCAATATCTCTTGAACTAAACTTAAAACACGATGTTAAGAAAATCTAAATTAATATTGAGATTTAATTAATTTGTATTATCTTTAAACAAATTAAAAAAATGTTATACAGAAATTATTTAATATTAATTTCTATATAATTTGAAAGTAAATTTTTAATTAAGCTTAAGTTCATTTATTTGAATTAATCTGTAATAATTCAAAGAATATCACAAGCACACTAGTATATAATAGTGCTGATGATACTGCTATTCTAAGCATTCATGAAAACTCTCAAGAAGCGTCTCGTTACTTACAAAATCACATATTTGAATTAGAAAAATTCTTAAAACAATGGAAAATTAAAGTCAACGAACAAAAATGTACACATATAACATTTACATTACGTAGAGAATCATGCCCCCCTATTCATATCAATAACCAAACAATAATCCAACAATCGGAAGTTAAATACCTCGGAATACATCTCGATCGTCGTCTTATATGGAAAAGCCATATAGATGCAAAGTTAACTCAAATGAAATTGAAATCAATTCAAATTAATTGGCTCATTGCCAGAAACTCTACACTTAGTTTAGATTGTAAACTTCTACTTTATAACATGATCATAAAACCGATATGGTGTTATGGCATAAAGCTATGGGGCACGGCCTCAGCGTCAAATGTAGAAAAAATCCAAAGACGCCAAGAATGATCACAGTTGCCCCCTGGTATATCAAAAACGCGAATATACACAAAGATCTAAACGAGCCCCTTGTAAAAACTGAGATCACGAAAAATGTGGAAAAATATTTAAAAAAAACTTGAAGTTCACCCAAACCCACTGTCCCGCAACATATTAGATAACCGTGGCCACACTCGATTAAGAAGGAGGGACACAGCAGACCTAATCCAAAGACTAGAAGGAAGAATGCCTATTTAATCAAAGCAACAATGAATAAGCAATTTTTCATCCGGCACTGGCAGGACTAATTAAATTATAATTTAATAAGATTTGAAATACTTGTTGTTAGTTCATAAAATAATGAAGATACAATAAATATAAAAATAAAAAAAAGAACTTTAGTAAAAAAGAAAAATACAAAAAAAAAAAATTATAAAACAAGTAAACATTTTTATTAAAAAATATAAAAATTAACAAACAACCTGACGTCGCGAAACAAAAACTAAATCCGATTAACTACGGTATTGAACATGATTTTTCAAAAAGATTGTCAATAAATTCAAATTAAATATTATTACACGTGTTAACAACGACAGCAGTGACAAAAACTTATCCGTTTCTCCCTTTTTAATAAAAAGGGTTATTGATTCAACTTGCAATGGAGAAGTTGCGGAATGCAAAAAGCTACGTAGTGGTTTAGTACTAGTTAAAACTAAAAATATAACTTAAGCGAACAAACTCATTAAACTTACTGTTATGAACCAAAATATAAACACAAGTCTCTAAATTTCACTAAAGGAGATATGTTCTCCTCTGATCTTTTTGGAGTATCGGAGCATTAAACAATATGGCTTCTCAAAAAGTAGTCGAAGTTAAAAAAATTAAAAAAAAAGAACAAGATAAATTAAAAGAAACGGGGATGTATAGACTACGGTCATATCCAGAAAATATGTGAACTATAAAATCTTTGTCACAACTGCTGTAAAGTAAATCATATCGACCCTGATGAAAACGAAGCATGCACAAATGAAACATGTTCCATGTGCATGCAACTGCAAGGAAAACAATATTAAAAATTATAAACACTCGCAAAGTACAAAAAATTTCCAGTATTTTTTAAAAACAAAGAAATTTAAGCCATTAGAATCCTCGAAAAAAACATCTCAAAAAATGCAAAAAAAATATATAACAAAATACACCTTAACAATAATGAAAAAGTAGCTTCCATCACCAAAGCCAGTAATTCTATTACAGCTTCTCAAAGGTCTTAACTAATCAGTTATGATGATCCATTATTAAACACAAATTTCACCATCAACATTGCTAACATACATAACAATCAAGATATAACGAACCAGAATCTATTATATTAGCCCACATTGACCTAGCAATACCATCTAGCCAAAATCAGACATCTCGATCTACAATCAAAATCTTTTCCAGAAAAAATTAAAGAAATACACCAAACCAAGCATCAACAAGACAATTAATAAGAGCAAACATAGTCAAGATGAAATAATGGAATAACTACAGAACAAATACCAGACCCCCCATAGTAGTGTGATCCGCCCTACACTGACATCTAATTTGGGGTTAATAGACTCATGGTGGAGGCCGCCCGTCTGGATGATCCCATGTTTGGTGTGGTGGTGGTGTTTTGGCGGTTGCAGGACTACAAAAGCATCACAATTTTGTTTTTGGTATCAGACACAAGACTAATGTTCGTGTGTTTTCAATTTAATCTTTGCGGCACTGTCTCAGCGTCATCACCGGCTCGTTTTGAGGAGCGACTTTACACGTAGAAGTTTGGAACTCCGATTGGTCAATTTGTGTGGTGCGGACCACACCTTTGGGGGAACATTCTACTAAAACCTCAACAAAATAGTATATATATTAAATTTTATTACTTATATTTATTATTTTGTATTTTTATGAATTACCTAAGTATATTCAACTTATATAAAATTAATTATGAACATTAACATAATCCAATAGAACATTAAAGGTTATTTAAACAATTATAATGAATTGCAATTATTACTAAAAATGAAACACAATTCGAAAATCGTACCTCTCAGGAAATTCAGTTTCACTCCCTTTCTGGCATTCCGATCCCATTAAACACTATAATGTTTTTTTTGTATAGAATACTTATACTACAATTCGACAATTGTTTCGTCTTGTCTGAGGAAGAAAAGTAGACGAAGTTACGATTCAGTAAAACAATAGCGGTATTCACAATGTAGGGTACTTGGACTAGTAATGTAGTAAAAGAGCAGAATATAAAAAAACTAAAAACAAAATACATTAGAAATTGAAATGTTTGTCAATAAATAGCTTTTCTGCTTTTGTACTAGGCCAAGTACTCTACATTGTGAATACCGCTAATATATTTTTTCGTCTGGGCTACGTGGTTTGTGTCTATGATTTACGTTATTATCATGTTATTACTGCCAAGATATATATTTTTTTAAATTTATAAATTTTTCTTCTACATTTTTCATTGAATTTATTCATTTTATTCGTTTGGCAATTATGTTTTTTATGAAATTTGACAAATATAAAAATAATTTTTAGTTAATAAAAATTGTTCAACTTTTTATACACATTTGAAAGTTCTTTATCAACAATATCTATTAGTATAATTGCCGCTACAACACTTGCTCTGAAACCACTGCAGACTCTTAGAAAGCCTCTCCCAAATATTGGAAGCATGTTCTTTGTTGAGGTGCTTGCGGTGTTCTCCCACGCTGCACAGTGTCAGATTTCATTATTTTAGCGGGATTTAATTTTAAAAAAATCCTGTTTTTTAAAAAAAATTATTGAATACAAAAAACAACAACCCTGGTATTTACAAAAACAAGTTTTAAAACAAAATATGTAAACAACAAAAATATAACGGTATCAAAGGGTGAGATGTTTAATTGACATTAAAATTTTTTAATAGTTTGAATAGTAAAATACAATATTTAAACTAAATAAGAGTTTCATTACATTTCAAAATACCGCTTGACAACCTTCCTATTTATAGAAACAAAAAAGAAAATCCACCCCAATTGACCCCCGGAAATTTTTGACCTATAAAAGCATCATGGCCAAACAAATGTTTCGTAGTGAAATTTTCAAAATTTAGTTTTCAACAAAGCAAAAGACATGAACGTGTTGATTTTATATGTAGAAGTATTAGTACTGGAAGCGACAAAATTGTAGACTTTTCCATGTTAAACAATTTTGTAAAAAAGTTTTGTTATGAAACAAACGTGAAGTGGAAGAAAGCAATCGTATGGGGGCTAGGATAAATAATGGACCGATTCTAACCAAATGCAATAGGCACCGACATTGGGGCAATGGAAAAGCCTGTACCTACTTTTGTCGAATTATCTTTGAAATTGCGACCTGTAGTTTGATTACAAAGTTTACATGGACGGACATCGCTTAATCGACTCAGAAAGTAATCCTGAGCAGATTGGTATACTTTAAGGTGGGTGTTGGAACAATATTTTTGCACATTATAAACATCAGCAAACATAACCCACTATACCCTCCTCACTATGGTGGTGTAGGGTATAAATATTAAAATTTTGATTTTAACATTTGTATGGGAGATAGGCGAAATATTGCCACGACCACCTCAATTTTTTCTCCAAAAATGTATCTAACCATAGGAAAACTGTGTTTCGAAAATCATTGAATTATCTTTACCCGTTTTGAAAATTCAGACTTTAGTCCCTCTAGATTACACAAATCTGACACTGTTATGGTGCTCCATACAACAACGTGGAGTCAGTTATTCGACTTTGCCGTGGTGCACAGACATTTGGCATCATATGAAACAAATGCTTTCTTACATCCATAATCAATATGTTTCTTAAAGCTGAGTCGGTATTTAGAATAATACCGAGGTAAATCAGAGGCTATCAATCTGAGGATCATATTTCTGATGTTCCCACGTTTATTGTCAGAGTCTCTCTATTTTTCCTTGCGCTTATGAGGACCAACTCCGTTTTGTGCTCAGCCAATTGTAGGTTTATAGATTTAAGCCAACTCTTTATCTCTCTGACTATTTCGTTGGCATATATTTCGACCTCTTTCACGTGTCTGACTTGGACTATAACCTCAATGTCGTCTGCAAAACCAACAATGGTAGCTTCTTCAGGAATCTTCAATTTAATATCGCCATTGTACATGATGTTCCACAACAATGGTCCTAACAACGATCACTGCGGTTTTGTAATATTAAATGTTTCCATGTCTATCTATCTATCTATCTATCTATCTATCTATCTATCTATCTATCTATCTATCTATCTATCTATCTATCTATCTATCTATCTATCTATCTATCTATCTATCTATCTATCTATCTATCTATCTATCTAATAGTTCCAACGGATTAGTTTTATCGCGCAATTGTTTTCTTTCAACTCGAAGAATGTCCGTTGTTGAAACAAAACTAACAAAAGAAAACATTTTCAAAATACTCTACAAGACTACAAAATTGTTTTCGTCTGTTTTGATATTGAAAAACGTCCACAATATTTTACTGAATCAAATATTTTACGTTATTAAGTGTCAACAACCATTACTGTTTTATAGAATTCTAAACTAATAACTCAAATATGAAAAGAAGAAAATTCGTCCTAAATCGTCTAACAGAATTGGGGCATAAGTGCCTAATCATAGAAAACAACCATTATTGTTTTATAGAATTCAAAACTAATAACTCAAATATGAAAAGAAGAAAATTCGTCCTAAATCGTCTAACAGAATTGGGGCATTATTCTATGGTATTATTGTTGGAGTAATCCTTAATAATTTTATTCCATATATGAGCTGGTGGTTTTGTTGATTGTATTTAAATATATTGTTTTAGTGCGTAGAATAAAACACAATCTTGTATTTTTCTATAAACTAAATTTTTATTTGTTATTTCATTGAAGTCTGCATACACTAGACTATACATTAGTATAGTCTTCTAGAAAATCTACTGACGCCGTTGAAACAGACTTTTATTCAAATCTCAGTCAATGCATTAGTGAGTTGTCAAAAGTCAAACTCTAACGGCGTTGCCAGATCGTAAACCAGCATTGGGGTACGATACATATGGATGCTGGTCCAAAAATCTAACCTTGCGTGGTTTGTATTATATTCTCTGCAACTCCGACAATTCCATAGGGACGTAAGCTGGCTTCAGTCTATCCACAGAAACTGTTCTCGACCTAGTTCCGACGCGTATCGTATAGGTCTTCGGATGTCGATCCAGTACTGCATAGGAACCATCATATGCTGTCCATACACCATCTCGCAACTTTGGTAACACTTGAAGTGTCTTTTTTTGAATTAACAACGAATTTGTTAATAATCTTAAGAAAGAAATGTTAAAAAATATCTACTGAGTCAAAAGTTATGTGCATTCAAACTTAAAAAAAAATAAAAAATGATTTCTTATCCATAAATCCATAAATTTGACAAGTGGAAAAGAAAAGATATACATATTATATATCAACGTGTAGGAAATTATGTCCTATTTTCAAAAATATAAAAAATGTTTAAAAATTAAAAAAAATGATAGAAGACTTTTTTCAAACATATGGGAATAAAAAATGGTAGCTGATTTTTCTGGAAAATTTCAATATTTAAAATGCAATAAAAATTTTGTTTATGAATCGTTTTTAATGAAACTTTAGACTTATATAGAAACTTTTGATCGAAATACAAAAGTGAAAAAGAAATTAGTGAATTGTTTTCGACAATCCCACAATTCCCACAAAACTTTTAAAAAATCCCAAAATTGTGATTTTTTTGATTTTTGAATCTATTGAAGGCACCAAGCTCGGGGCTATGAAATCCCTTTGCACAATATTGAAGAACATATTGGGACATACAAAACAGGTCTTAATTTTTTGAAAGCAGCTATGCGATTTTAGAATATGTTGTCTAAAGTTGAAATGTTCATAAAAAAATAGGTCTACTTCGGAAGGCTCTGCACCACGCAATAATACAAATTTTGATATTATTTTGCTTTAATAATATTTCCCGAAATGTTACCTTTACTTTTTTCGAAAAAAATGGCGGAAAAACGACTTTTTTATTTTTATTTAGTTTAAGTGCACATAACTTTTGACTTAGTAGATATTTTTTAACATTTCTTTCTTGAGATTATTAACAAATTTGTTGTTAATTCAAAAAAAAAAACACTTCAAGAAAATCGGAAATGAATTGGATCCGTTATTAGCAAAATAGCAGACCAAGGTAGGCAAAAAAAATAAAATTTTACTTTTCAAATGCGAATAACTCGTAAACTATAAAAGCAATGTTTTTTGTAGATCTCATCTAGTACATTCCATATATATAAAAATCTTTCAAATCGGATCGCAAACAAAAATTCGGCATCATTTTTAATTTTTGATATACCCGAGGTGCCCCTCGGGTGGCTCGGCCCCCCCTTGGTTGTTTAAGCCCAAATTCAAAACTTAAACATATCAATACCTCCTCTATAGCCATGGGAAATTTTATTAAAATCGAGCAATTCGTTTAGAAGTTACAGATTTATTTCCACTTTTGGGTATGTGGTGGTATGCCTTCGTGCAATCTTTCACAGAAAATAATGTCTTGCCATCAAGTTCACTCGCAAAATCTTGTATATGACGAACTGGATAATTGTCATGAGTCGTTTTCGCGTTCAGCAGTCTAAAATTGCCGCAGGGGCGCCATGAGCCGTTGGGTTTCCTGGCCAGATGTAAGGGGCTGGCCCATTTCGCAATTTCCAACTTTTCGGGTGATAATCGCCTTACCTTCTGTGCCACATGTGGTCACCTTGTCTGAATATAATGTTTATCGGATGGTTTTTTCGATAAAGCGTGGGAGTCGTCTGTGAGGTCGATATATTGTGCGAGGAGTTCATTGAAGGCGTTGATCGCCTTGCGTTTTGTCGCGATTGTTGAAACGAAATCGGTCAACTGGCACATATGGCGTACCTGCGTCATTCCATCTACCAGGGACTTACCTTTCATGTCCACCAATTCTGCAAGAAATCTGCATCTATTATAGCGTGTGAGTAAAAAGTCATTTGAACTCCCGTCGTAACCCGATGTCTAATTGATCTCCGTATTATTTGCCGCAAGCAATTTCAATAAGGGCGGCTGTAATTTCATTACATTCTTTTCTCTTTTTCTACCTGTTCTAAAATTTAAATTATATTATGTACAATTTAATTGTCCTATATGTTTTTATATGTATACACATATATAGTAATTAATTCAATTTTTTATTTTTTTTTACTAAAATCTTAAATCTATATTTTTGTTCTGATTTAATGTTCAGAATTCTTTATTATATTAATTGTTTGTTATAAATTTGTTCATTTACATTGGAGAGCTATTGTTTCTAAGACCATATTTTATTGTTTTAATTATATCATAAGAAAAAAATATTTATTGTTGTATATATATTTTTAAGTAGAAATTTGTGACCGATTATTGCCTATAATAGGCTTGGTTATGATGAAATAAATAAATAAGATATTTTTCAAAAATACAGAAATTCACACCTACGGGGGAGTTCCCGTTTAGTCAACCTAACTTTTTTGATTCAGTTGTTGTTCAAGCTAAAACTAAATTTACCATAATTAACTCCAATATTCTTCCTCCATCCAAGAATTTGACCTACAAACATTGAGAAATATGTTTGTTAATTTTAACAAAAACGTTCTTATGGTAGGTGATTTCAATAATTGGAATACTATTTGGGGATCTCCAACTGACAATCATAAAGGCAATGTATTAGCAAATTACATCACCCAATCCAACTTTGTTATTTTCAATTATGGTTCTCCAACGCATTTCAGTACACAAAATACATTTGCAAACGTTGATATTTTTTTTTTTTTTGGTTCTGCTTACTTAAAAATACAATCTAACTGGAAAACTGAAAGCAACCTATATGGAAGTGATCATTTTCAAATCATTATTAAACTTTTTATCCCAATCCAATATTTCTAAGTCCAGACCTAAATTTATTATTAATAAAGCCAATTGGAAGAGATTTCAGGAGCTTTCCTTTAAATTCGACAATGAACGTTCGTTCTGTAATAATATTAATAAAGAATGTAGAAAATCATTCTGTAAAGTGCAAACTCTTCAATTTCTCAAATAAATCCTACAATTACAAAACAAACCCCCTGGTGGAATAAATACCTAGAGGAATTAAAAAAGGAGAAAAATAAACTATATAATTAATACTATTGAGTCGACTGAAATTCCTGGACAATTTCTAATAGGCAAACAGGAGATAGTAGAAGAATTCTGGAAAAATTGGTCTTCTGACTCAGATGGCTGTAACTTCTCTGGCGAATTTCAATCAAATAAACATCAAATAAGGAATAACCAATTAAATGTACAGTGTTGGAAAAAATAATAGAAAAGAAAGCATTTTTTCCAATTTTGTAAGTATATTAGTCAAGTTTAGTTTTGTTAAAAAAAATTTATATGCAGTTTTGTTTATCAGACATACAGCATAAGAAAAAACATAATCAGTCCTCTTTTCATTGATATTTTAATACACTATATGACAAACAATGTAAAGAGTCAATATTTTTGCTGGAAAAAATAATAGAAACGCGTAAAAGGATTCAATTTTTAGAGGCATATCTTTTAATTTTTTGTTAAAAAATGGTTTTATTTTAATATTTAGAGGCTCTAGCTTTGTTTTTCATAACTTCATTGCATCTGCGAATCATGGAATCAACCAATTTTTTTTGAAAAAGTACTTGTCAATGAAAAACCACTCTTCCTGGTTTTTTCCACAATTCGTCCTTATTTTGCCGACTGATGCCCTCCAGCTTCCTCTTGAGCACTCCCCAAAGGTGTTCTATTGGTTTAAGGTCCGATGGATGGGAAGGCCATTACATAAGATGTACTTTGTTGACAGCAAACAAATCCTTTGCCAATTTTGAAGAGTGGTTTGGATCACTGTCCTGCTGAAACTCCCATCTCAAGGACATTTCTTCCTCAGCAAATGGAAGGATTATGCTTTGCAATATATTTATGTAGTCCGGGGCGCATATTTTGATCATTATCCAAAATATTGAACAGACACCAGAAGAAGAGAAACACGCCCATATCATCATTGATCCACCGTCGTCTTTTACGGTCTTCTTGGTGTATTTTGGATCATATGCCTTATTGTGTGGGTGCCTAACATAATGTTTCCCATGGGATCCAAACAAATTTATCTATGTTTCGTCTGACCACAGCTCAAGAAGACCGTCAAACACAGCGGTGGATCCATCATGATATGGGGGTGTTTCTCTTCTTCTGGTGTCTGTTCAATATTTTGGATAAAGAACAAAATATGCGCCCCGGACTACGTAAATATATTGCAAAGCCTAATCCTTCCATTTGCTGACGAAGAGATGTCCTTGAGATGGGAGTTTCAGCTGGACAGTGATCCGAACCACTCTTCAAAATTGGCCAAGGATTGGTTTGCTGTCAACAAAGTTGATTCCATGTGTCGCAGATGCAATAAAGTTGTGAAAAACAAGGCTAGTGCCTCTAAATATTAAAATAAAACAATTTTTTAACAAAAAATTAAAAGATATGCCTCTAAAAATTGAATCCGTTTACGTGTTTCTATTATTTTTTCCAGCAAAAATATTGACTCTTTACATTGTTAGTCATATAGTGTATTAAAATGTAAATGAAAAGAGGATTGATTATGTTTTTTCTTATACTGTATGTCTGATAAACAAAACTGCATATAAATTTTTTTTAACAAAACTAAACTAGACAAATATACTTACAAAATTGGAAAAAATGCTATCGTTTCTATTATTTTTTCCAACACTGTATATCCCTCACAGATGGCTAATAATATAGAGAAGGATATCAACATTAACTGAATTGGAATTCGATCTTGGTAAAATGAAAGGTAACACACCTGGTATAGACAGGATATCTTATCCAATGATCAAAAACCTATGTAACAAAACCAAACATAGAATTATACATCTATACAACCAAATTATTTCTAATTTTATACCATCCCTCTACACAATAACACCCATATCTAAACCCCATACATGGGCACACTGCATTATATTTATAATGCATTAAGCATTGCAGTATTCAGTAAACTTTTACTGGTAATGCAATCTAAATGTCATTACCAGTAAAATTTTACTGATTACTGAAAAAAAAATTCAGAATTCAGTAAATTTTTTGAAAATTGGTTTAAACGAAGCTTGTTATTTTTTCAAGTTGCAACTTTAAGAAAATCCCCTTATTACTAAATTGTCATGACTGTGGTAGTAAGTGAAGTTTTTGTTGAGAATATAAAATATTTTAAATTTAAAATTGTTTTTTAAAAATAAAAAATAATAAACACGTCTAGGATTCGAACCAGCGATGTCAATCTTGTAGTCCACTGTTCTACCCACAACACCACTGCGTAGCTATCTGATTCTATGTAAATTATTTTTAAATATAAATAACAGTTTCCTTTCCGTTTTAAACAAAATATTTAAAAATAAATTCGGCCAATTGACAAAAAATAACAATTACTTACATTTTTTGTTTATCAACACTTTCACGTATGCAGTCACTGGTGCTCCAAGATTTTCTTTAAATTATTCTCAATATAGAGCGAAATTTTGAGTTTACAGATACAGTAAATGGTTATTTTCAAAGAAAACGAATTTATTTTTAAGAATTTCATAGCACTGCCTGCCAAAAAGATAATATCTTGCGAAAACACTTTTTCCATTTTTCATCAAAAATTATTAATATATGTACGTCGAAATAAAGCGTGTAGTGAACTCATAGCTATAAAAATTCCAGCGGTTTAATTTTGTGCGTGAAAGGGTTAATTTAGATTTTTTAGACATTACTTACAAAGTAAAAAAATGTTCTTAAATCACATGCAAAAGTCTATTTGAAGTGTTTAATTCCAAGTGTAAAATAAGAAATGAGTGATTTATCAGATCTTGATAGTGATGATTCCCAAAATCCTAACATGTAATTCATAAAATTTTACCGTTAATGCATAATAGACTTCAATTTAATGATACTGATTTTTTTCAGTATTCAGTAAAAATTTACTGAATACTGAATCAGTAAAATTTTACTGAATACTGATTTGTTTTTCAGTAATCAGTAAAGTTGTACTGAATACTGAATTTTTTTTCAGTAATCAGTAAAATTTTACTGGTAATGAAATTTAGATTGCATTACCAGTAAAAGTTTACTGAATACTGCAATGCTTAATGCATTATATATACAGTGTGCCCATGTATGACGAATGGTACGTAGATTCGGGAGCAACATCATATGACTGAAAAAACAAAAACCCTTGATTAAACACATTTAGAGGGCAAAAATAATAGTTTAAACTGACTATATTTAATTTTTTTAATTTAATTGGTATGTTTAAAGCTAAAATTGTGGCGAAAACTAAGATCCCAATTGGCATGTAATATGAAATGATTTTGACTCTTAATTGTTTTTTGGTACTATCAAATTGTTTATTGAAACCGAATATATATTTTCTATTTATTTTTTTAATTTTTGTATACATATATTTAAAGAATATTTATTGTTTTACTATAAGAGAAAAATCTGTCACGTACGATATTAAATTTTAATTATTATAAAATCATCCAAAGATTGTTTTTATTTAAATATGATGGATTCTAAAGGAAAGATATTTGGTTCAGTGTAAGAAATTTAAAGAAAACATAAAGCTTCTGGCGATTCGCAAATTACTTCCGTTTTATGTCACGTACGATATACCATTATTTCGCTCGATATCTTGGACAACAATGTTTCGAAATTACTTATTATTTTTTTTAAATATGGAACTAAATGGAACACAAAGACAAAATTATTTTTCAGATTTTGGGCAGAAACCTCTGTTGCTGCTGCTTATTTGATAAATCGCGTTCCATGCAGAGGAAATGAAATAACACCAAGAAATTTGGTCAGATAAGAAACCTACGTTAAAACAGTTGCAAAGCTATGGTTGGACAAGAAATCATTAAATGGTATTCTGATGGGATACAGTTCTGAATCAAAAGCATATCGAATATTTAACCCAAATACAAAAGAAATAATAACAAGTAGAGATGTTGTTTTCTTGGAAAATGACAAATTAGAAAGATGGGAAAATATGACTTTTATTTTCCAATTTTAATTAATGAGATTGAAGAAAGTCAGAATAAAGAATTAAATTGTGAAGAATATATTAAGATGCCTAACACTACATAGGTTAAAACAGACTCCATAATTAGTGGTGAGGATTTCGTGGGTTTTTTGAAGAAGACAACAATAACGAACAAGATGTAATTATCGAAAGTAATAGAGTAAATTCACCAAAGAGAACTAACAAAAGATCAAGAGAAGATGAAAGATGTGGTTGAACTTCAAATATCAGAGAGAATTTCTAAAAAACCAAGACATTCGTATAATTTTTGTTCTACACAAGGAATGAACAAATAAAATTCATTTATGGATAATAATACTTGGAATCTAACAGTAAAAAAGCAATTTCGTGTAGATGGGATTTTAAAACCAAAACAAATGTAGCTGTTGAAATTATTAGAAGGAAAGCATTAGTGGGTAAAGGTTATAGCCAATAAAAAGGTATCGACTATAACGAAACTTTTGCTCCAGTAGTAAGGTATGAATCAATTAGATATTTGATTGCATTAGCATTCGGTCATGATTTAATTGTTCACCAAATGGATGCTGTAACTTCATGGGTGCCAAATGGATGCACTCAGAATTCAATACAATTAGATCAATCTCAATATATTTCGAATGTATTGACTCGTTGTGATATGGGAGATTGTAACCCTGTTAATACTTGTCGATTGTAATCAGAAAATATCAGCTGAACTTTGTCCAATGAACAATGATGAAAAAAAGCAAATGTACCATATGTGGAGGCAATTGGGTGTTTACTTTGGAAATACGGGAAAGGAACATTGGGAAGCAATCAATCGTGTAATGCGATATCTCAAGGGTAGTTTAGATAAAGGTCTTATATACACTAAAGGTGATGATAAACTGTTTATGAACAATTTATTTTCACTCACCAACTTGGATTCATAAAGGGCAAATCTATTGCGGATGCCTCACTTTTCATTGATCATTTACTCACTATCACACAATAACCACTCTTCAGTTTTATCCCTAGATTTCGCAAAAGTTTTTGATAAAATAGGAATACACACTGTCATTCACCAACTATTAGAATGGAATCTAGGACCAAACATAATAAAACACGTTCTAAATGTTCTATCAAAAAGACAAATTAGAGTTAAATTACACAATAATCTTTCTAATTTATACCGTATACACAATGGAATCCCACAAAGATCACCACTCTCACTCTTTCTAATTACTTACAATAGGCTAAGCAACAATATTTTATCAATTAAACAATACAACTTCCGTGCTTATGCAGATAATTTCTATTTAATTAAACAAAATCGGAAAAGAAATAAATGGAATCATCGACATTAATCAGGTGATAACCCAAATATAAGTTTGGTGTAAATATTCAGGTGCTAAACTATCTCTGTTAAAGTCTGAACATCTACACATGTGTAGGAACAAATCATGCAAAGCTATCTCTTCTAAAACTGTTTCTATTAATTTAAACTAATTACATTGAAAAATTACATTTTTCGGTGAATTTATATGTGGTTTATAATGTATTAATTTAAACTAATTACATTAAATAATTCTATTTCAAAATTTTATTAAAAATTACATT
Source organism: Calliphora vomitoria (assembly GCA_942486065.2). Taxonomy (NCBI): domain Eukaryota; kingdom Metazoa; phylum Arthropoda; class Insecta; order Diptera; family Calliphoridae; genus Calliphora; species Calliphora vomitoria. The sequence continues at coordinate 52,752,689 of OW818030.2, read as the reverse complement.
AAATAATTCTATTTCAAAATTAAAAAAAAAAACTTAAAATTTTCCCCAAATATTACAAAAAATCGAATATTTTTGGACTGTCACGAGAATGCAGTTACCGCATTTCATAGACCTTTCGCATATTATCAATATTTCATATGTTGAAAAAAATCATAAAATCCTTAAAAGGGACCTTTTTATCCTTTGATCCAGCTCACCAAATATGCCAGAACAAACATTTTAAGAAAATAGCTAAACATTTTTAGTTGGGAACATTGACACATTTTTTCCTCCATAAAAACCTTTGATCCAGCTCACCAAATATGTCAGAACAAAAATTTTGAGAAAATAGCTAAACTTTTTAGTTGGGAACATTGACACATTTTTTTCCTCCATAAAAACGATGCCACCCAAAGTACATGATTGGTTTTTTATATAATATTTGTGTTGTATTAATAAAAATTATGTGTATTTGTATTTGTAGGCAAGTTATTACGACATTTCTCTTTATTACTCAAATGGGCTTTTGCTGTGTATACTTCCTTTTTGTGGCTTTAAATGTTAAGGAAGTCGTAGATCATTATTTCATAAAATTGGAAGTACACGTTTATTTAATGTTAATGCTTATTCCAATGATCGTGTTAAATTTGGTAAAAAATCTTAAGTACTTGACTCCAGTTTCTCTATTTGCCGCAATATTAACAGTGGCGGGTTTGGCTATAACCTTTTTCTACATGCTACAAGATTTGCCTAACACGAGCACGGTAAAACCAATAGCGTCTTGGTCAACACTGCCCCTGTATTTTGGGACAGCCATATACGCATTTGAGGGTATCGGCGTGGTATTACCATTGGAGAATAATATGAAGACGCCAGAAGATTTTGGAGGAACAACCGGAGTCCTTAATACTGGAATGGTCATCGTAGCTTGCTTGTACACATCAGTAGGTTTCTTTGGATACCTTAAGTATGGGGACGACGTAAAAGGAAGCATTACATTAAATTTACCTCAGGATGACATGTATGTATGAAATGGCTTTCTGATTAAGTATATATTTTTTAATTTGATTTTCCCCAATTATTATTTCAGCCTATCTCAATTGGTGCGAATAGCTATGGCAGTAGCAATTTTTCTTTCGTATTCTTTGCAGTTTTATGTGCCAGTTAACATTGTGGAACCGTTTGTAGAGAGACAATTTGAAACGCCTCGAGGCAAGGAATTAGGAGCAACTACTCTCCGTATAGTTATGGTTACACTTACTTGTAAGAAAAAATATTTCAAATATTCTTTGATATTTATTTTATAAAACTCTTATTTGTAATTCGTTTCAGTTATTCTGGCTGCTTGCATTCCAAATTTAGGCCCAATTATTTCTCTTGTTGGTGCAATAAGCAGTTCAGCATTAGCACTTATTGCTCCGCCAATCATGGAAATAATCACCTTTTGGCCTGTGGGTTTTGGTCGCTATAATTGGATTATGTGGAAAGATATTGGTATTCTCATCTTTGGACTGTGCGGATTTACCTTCGGTACATATGCAAGTATAGCACAAATTTTAAATCCAAGTATTGTTTAAAATGTCTCACGTTTACAAAAATATATGAAGAAACAAACTTTAAAATAATCACGAATTTCAGTGTTCTATTGAAACAATTTTTAATTATATATGTTTTTATATTCTAATACAGTGGTGCTTATAAAAAAGTTTACTCAAGTTATGTACATAGGTCTTAACCAATTTGCATTTAATATAGATAATCTCTTTAGTATTTAGATTATGTTTTTATTTTAAGATTACCAAAAATAAATAAATATTCCCCAAGTATGTATTTTATGTTTTCTGTGATCATTTTTAGTATTTAACACCTATATAATTGAATATTTGATAGATGCTACATTTAACGTTCTCCATTCTAATACTTTAATTATTATTGCTCTAAATGTAGTAACAATAGGTCAATCCAATCAAAAGTTTTTATCAATTTTGAATAACATGATAATAACTCAATTGCTGGGAATATCCCGCTTTTTAAAAGTTGCCCCCCTCAAAAATGTCTATGTCACTTTTTTTGGTAAAGGTAGACCCAAAGAATTTTGTAAAATTTATATAGTACAACTAGCTTGACCCGGTGCGCTTCGCTACCCCTGTCGTCGTAAAAATCGGTTCAGCCGTTTAGTAATTATTGTTTAAGAACTAAAGGTACCAATTTTACCAGTTTTTTCCCCTGTTTATCCCTTTCTGGTAAAATTATTGAAAAAAGTTATAGCCTATTGACGCTTCCAAGTAAGGATCTATATACGTTCCAAATTTCAATAAAATCGATTTAGGCGTGATGCTCAAACAAACAAACTTACAAAGACATTTATATATTTATATGGATAAAACATTCTAGTAACTCAAAAGTTTTTAGTTATTTTAATACTAATGTACCAATAACTCTGATATTTAATAATATATTATACATTTTTAAACGGTATTACAAGGATAGTAATTGAAATTTCTGAGCGCACATATTTCATTATTTCACTTAAAAAATGGAAGTATTATTCAAAACCATGATACAATAATTCACAAGGTAGACCTAGAGGCGCAAAAAGTAAAAAAATTACTCTCCGAAATTCTATAGCTGACACAACAACAAAATACATTGATTTACATGTATTTTGTTGTTGGAAGACATAGGTTAGGTTTTTCATCTCTCAGCGTCTGTGTATATTTTATTATATGGTAGAATCATTAGGGAGAGTTTACAATATTTACCCCTAACCCCTATATGATTTTAATCCTTATTTTTTTTCGTGGTATTAAATAGATTTAACACGTTTATTTTGAAAATATAATGAAATTTGACGAAATATAATGAAATATTTATTTTTTCAACAAAACTAGATATAATTTATTTGTTTTCATTTCGATTTTTTCATATTTTCTCTTGATTGACGTCACAAAAATGTTATAATTTAGAATGTACATATTTTCTATTGAGTCTACCTTATATTGTTGTGCCATGATTCAAAACTGGTATTGTACGATATTAAATATATAAGGTAGAATCATTAGTAAGTACAATATTAATTATACTTTCCCTCAAATGTCATGAAAAGAAAAATTAAAGCAAAACTTCTAAAAGTAAAACAACTACACAGAAAAAAATTTCAATATAAAAAGTACGATTTGATTTCAATTATAACATTCCTTATTCTATAACTCAAACGTACATTATGTTAACATTAATAAAATAAATTCTTCCACTTTTGTATTCTATAAATATTTTGTTTGAAATGACATAAAATGTATCTGTGGTTGACGAAATGAAGTTTCATTTTCTACGATAGGCATTTGTAAGTGATACAACAGAAACTACTTATATTTCATTCAATTACTTACATAAAGCATTTGTTATTATAATATACTTCCCATTATTCACAAAAACCATCTTTTACGAGAATATATTAAATATTTTTGTACATATGGTAAAGAATATATAGGATCGAAAAACAATATTTAAAAAATCTACTTTAAATAAAAACATCAGTACCTAATTCTATTTATGTGTTAGTAAAAAAGTACCTAGGTCTTAGAGCTAGTTTCTGGGATAATGATGAGCCCTCATTACTATGTTATACTGGTTTTTTTCCAGTCAGTTCGCGTTTTCGAAATACCGCGGTTTTTATATTTACATGGAATACCCCATTTTTTGGAGCTTTTTTCAAAATTTTGGGTAATGCAGCTTAGATTGTGAAATTTGACCTTTTTAGCTTTATCCTTATTAAAATGTGGTATTCCGAAAATTCTAAATAAAAATTTAACACTGAATATTCAAGGCATTACAGCGAACATAGTTTTTAATTGAAATGAAAAATTACTTAAAAATTTAATGAAATATTTAGATAATACTCCGAACTTTCACATCCTAAAAAAATATTTTTTTTATAAATAAATTTTTAGGTAGTCATTAGCAGAGTTTAAAATTACTACTATGTTAGTCAAAAAATTGCAAAATATTTCATAATTTTAAATGAAAACTGCAACAAATATTAAACAAAATAATATTTCCTCACATACATACTAAAAATATAAATACTATTTACGAATTCCATATATGCGCAAGCTTCATGGTAGAAATATTTGTCGCAGTTTTTCCAAAAATATTTTGCCTTACAAAATATTTTACGTTGCAGCTAGAAGACAAAATGAAAATTTTTCATTTCTAAAACATTTGCTGCCCAAATATATGTATATTTTTGGTTAGCAAAAACAAATATATTGCTTGTGTATAATATACAAAAAATTTACTACAAAAACATCAAACATGCAAACAAATTGCAGCGTGAAAACCATAAACGATATGCGCAGTATAAAATTCAAACAATGGAAATATGGAAGATGCTAAATGTAGACTGCCAAACCATACGAAGTTGAAAAATGTAAAATACGAAATTGTGCGAAGTTAAAAATGTTTAAAACGAATATGTGCATTTATAAAATATTTCAGCCACATATATGGAAATATTTTGCCGCATAGTCCCCATCCATACTGTGAAACATTTGCTGCAAAACATTTGAGCTTGTCGATGAAAGGGGAAAGAGGAATGGAAAAGGGTACTCTGTTTCATGTACATGAAACTTTTGTTGAGTATGTCATTCACATTTATTCGTTCATATTCGTTCTGTACAGAAATGTCAAAAACTGAAAAGCAAAAACTTTACTGTGTGGACACGAATGCAGTTTCAAAAGAGAATTTAAAAATGTTTTGCAGCAAATGTTTCACAGTGTGGACCGGGACATATAGTCACTGAGTAGAAAAATGTGAAAAAAACTATGAACAACAAGTGTGCGTTGATTTGGGTGTACAAAATAAAATTTTATATTGAATCGTGTGTTAATAAAGAATTTAAGTGCAATAAAATAGAAGTTTTATTTTTGAGGTATGTAATTGTATTATGAAAGGAATGCAGTGAAAATATATTAATTAAGATTCTGGGCAAAGGATAGCGGACGATATTATTTTATTGAATTTTTTGATTAAATGATTTTTGTAATACGAATTCAAATGTATTCCTGCTGCTTGTAATAGGAGTCCAGAAAAATTAGTAACATAAAATTTTGTATGTAAAGTGGCTAAAAAGGATAGATAATGCAACAACAAAATGTAACAACAGACAAGCAAAACAGCCAATGAATACAATGTAATAAAAAATAACAGGATCTACAAAAAAATAGTATGTTGCATATGTTACTTTTTCTGAATGAAATCTATCAAATTAAGTGTTTGTACACTCAAATGTATCCTTTCGTAAAATTTGTAACAGGAGAACAAACAAATAAATAAGCAGCATAAAAAAATAATTGTGCAAGAACAATTTGATGTGTAAGATATAAATGCAAAAAGATATAAATGCAAAAGGAAATTAACTGTATAAAACTTGTGTTCTGTAACTGCATAATGCAACAACAATTTACGCAAAAACCATAAACAAACACATAAATAGGTTCAATGATGATCGTGAGTGTAGCAGGAGAAAAAAGGATAAAGAGGAATGATAGAAATTTAAGTAAGGTCCAGAATACATAATTATGCAATTAAGAAAATTTTACTATATGTACATACATAATTATGTATGACTTGTATTCTGAAAGATCGACTTTGTGATTTTAAATGCTCATTCATATGCAAGGCGAATTCATACAAGGTGGTGGCAATTCTACAAAAACAACAATTTGTCTTAACAAATGTCAAAAAACAAAAATAAAAAATTAAACAAATATGTATTAAAACTTAATATAATGTAGATAATTGAATAGTGAGGGCTTTACTTATTTATGTAAAAAATAAATATTTTGTTAATAAGGTTAGAATATGTAGATATTTAAATATAAACAAAAGCGTTGACAACTGTTAGAACCAAAAAGCGAAAAAAAAAGTTATCAGCTGATTGACTGACTCCACCTTGTATAAATTCGCCTTGTTCATATGTATCCATTCGTAATATTTGTAACAGGAGAACAAAAAAACAAATAAGCAACAGAGAACAAATTATGCAACGAAAGCACAACAATTTTTTACATAGCCACGAATGCAGCAGGAGAAAAAGGAAATACAAGAACAACTACTTATACACTCAAGTAATTGTGATATACAACTGTTGTATGTGTGTCCTCTAACTGCAAAAAGCAAAAACAACTCGTGCAAAAAAAGAAACAAATGCATCGTAAAGGAATTTCTAGAAATATGCAATTAATGCAATTAATTGCATTTTGTTGTTTTTTTTACTCTTAATGTAGAAAATCTACAACAACTTGTGCAATCTCAAATGCAAATGAGTATGATTGGCTGAGCGTTTGTAACAGGAGTAAAATAATAAAGTATAGAATGCTGAAAAAAATATAATTATACAATGAAGAACCTGTGGTATGTACCTACTTGTATTGTGAACGATAGGAATGCAGTAAAAGTACATTAAAGAAGGTTATGGGCAAAAGATAGCGGATGATATTATTATTGCATTGTTTGTGTAGAACTGATTTTTGTTGAGTACCGTTACAGATCATTTTTTATTACGCATTTTGGTTTATTTTTAGCTCGAGGAATTTTTGTCATGTGCACTGAATTGTTGTTTTTTGTAAAGGATTTTTGTGCGTATTTGTTTTTATGGTTTTGCGTAAATTGTTGTTGCATTATGCAGTTACAGAACACAAGTTTTATACAGTTAATTTCCTTTTACTCCTGTTGTACTCATGCCTGTTCCTTTTTGCATTTATATCTTACACATCAAATTGTTCTTGGACAATTATTTTCTATGCTGCGAAAGGATACATTTGAGTGTACAAACACTTAATTTGATAAATTTCATTCAGAAAAAGTAATCATCTATCTATCTACATTGCATTTTTATGCAACATACTATTTTTTTGTAGATCCTGTTATTTTTGTATTATATTGTATTCATTGGCTGTTTTGCTTGTCTGTTGTTACATTTTGTTGTTGCATTATCTATCCTTTTTTAGCCACTTTACATACAAAATTTTATGTTACTAATTTTTCTGGACTCCAATTACAAGCAGCAGGAATACATTTGAATTCGTATTACAAAAATCATTTCATCAAAAAATTCAATAAAATAATATCATCCGCTATCCTTTGCCCAGAATCGTAATTAATATATTTTCACTGCATTCCTATCTTTCATAATACAATTACATACCTCAAAAATAAAACTTATATTTTATTGCACTTAAATTCTTTATTAACACACGATTCAATATAAAATTTTATTTTGTACACCCAAATCAACGCACACTTGTTGTTCATAGTTTTTTTCACATTTTTCTACTCAGTGACTATATGCGGCTAAATATTTCCATATATGTGGCTGAAATATTTTATAAATGCACATTTTCGTTTTAAACATTTTTAACTTCGCACAATTTCGTATTTTACATTTTTCAACTTCGTATGGTTTGGCAGTCTACATTTAGCATCTTCCATATTTCCATTGTTTGAATTTTATACTGCGCATATCGTTTATGGTTTTCACGCTGAAATTTGTTTGCATGTTTGATGTTTTTGTAGTAAATTTTTTGTATATTATACACAAGCAATATATTTGTTTTTGCTAACCAAAAATATACATATATTTGGGCAGCAAATGTTTTAGAAATGAAAAATTTTCATTTTGTCTTCTAGCTGCAACGTAAAATATTTTGTAAGGCAAAATATTTTTGGAAAAACTGCGACAAATATTTCTACCATGAAGCTTGCGCATATATGGCATTGGTTTATAGTTTGTATATTTTCAGTATATGTGGGCATTAATATGAAAACGATTCATATTTATTGCATAGTCGGTAGTCAAATTTAAAAAACATTTAACTAAATATTAAACCCTGGTCATTAGTCTTACTTCTTAATACACATTTAAATCTAACTAGAAATACTTCATTTGACGTTTTTTAAATATCGCGAATTTTGTATTTACGTGATATAGCGTTTTTGGTGAAAATATTTTAAAATTTTTATAAAAACGCTAGTTTATTTTATTGTTATGTTTTCAGTTATTTAGTGTATTTATTCACTTAGAAAACTATAGTGTACATCAAGAAAGCTAACTGTGTAATAACGTATTTATTATAACTAGCGAAAGAATAAGAATAAAAGAATACAAAGTAAAGAAAGAAAATGTGCTTTGGAGTTGCCAGATGGTTGACTTCGTAACTATTGTTAGGGTTATCGTAACATTTATAAAAAAAAAATACACACATATAAATTTATTTCTACATAATATATCCAGAAATTGTCTAAGTTGTCACGCTAATCTACAAAAATAAATCTTTAGTTTAAGTATAAACATTCAAGTTACGAACATTTGTATAATTTTTTTTATACGAAAAACATAAAAATATTGTAAAACTTCGAGTTATTTGCTAAATAGTTTAGTTTCAGCAAATTTTAAATTTGTTTATATAAATTAGTTTATTGATATGTTTTTATTGTATATCGTGAAAAAATGTTGAGCCCTTTTACCATAGGTCAAGATAATTTTGTGTAGAATAACAGTACAAAAATACTTTTTTAATATTAGTCTCCATTTATGCAATATTCAAATAATAAGATAAAAAAATACGGAATTACCAAAAAAGTTACAAAACATTTAAGCTCTTAAAGGAAAACACATAAGCTTTCTTCTGAGCAAAAAAAAAAAAAATAAAAATAAAAAAATGGGTAAATTTTTTAAAAAAAAGACAACAAAGTTTTTGATTTTGCAAAAAAAGTCAAAAATTTTATATCTTGAGTTACAAAATATTTTTTTTGATAGATATACCACTCGCATCCCACTAAGCGACCATATAGGTCGCTTAGGAAAAGACCTAAGCTTTCTTAAAAAAATAAAAAATAAAAAGGGCCCATTTTGAAAAAAAAGTCAAAAATATTTTTGATTTTTAAAAAAAAAAGTCAAAAATATTTTATTTTTTTTTTTAATTTTTTTATCGAAAGATTGCATAAATAGCTATCTAAACTATTTGGGACATATTTTGCTAAGAACAATAGGTAATAAGTTATATGGATAAGAAAAAACACCTGTTTGTCAAATTTTGACCTCCTCTAACTCAGAGAGTTCTTAACCGATCTTGTTGAAAAATTGTGTCCGAATTTCTATCCAATAGAACTAACATTAGTGCAAATTTCATCCCGATCGAAGACATCGTTTTTAAAAGTTAGTTCACTTGACGTGAAATGCCCCATATACATATATAAAAACAGATTTGTGTATGTACGTTCCGCATGGACTCAAAAATGGGTGGACCGATTTTCATAAAATTTTTAAGGAATCTTCAGAAAAGCCTAGCGGGTAACACTGTACAGTCAGATTTTTGATTTTCGGTCTATGGATGGAACGGCGTGGCAGAATCAAATTTTTATACTATACCGCTAATGACATAAAAAAAAAGATTATTGTATAATTGTTGATCGACCTTTTCTTCAATTCTCACAGATAGTTTATTTAGTTTCCTATATACAGGCTTACAAGGTCAGTGATTATTGTAAATAAAAAAATTTAAAAAAAAAAAAATTAAAAAAAAAATTTTGTCCAAACAATATTTTCTCACCAAAAAAGAAATCCTTTTTTTTATTCCCAACGTTCAAACAATGACAATTTTCATTTCGTTTCTTAACATCATTCTAAAAATTTTAATTCAAAGTGATGTAATCTGAAGCGAATTATTTGGTGTAAGCGAAGAAAGGAATACATTTCAACACATATCCGGTACTATAAAAGTTCTTTTATATTATCAATCGATGATAAACAATTTTGTTTACTCTTTCCATATGAAATCTATGAAATAAAATAATATTTTGAATAACTCTCGACATTCCACTTTTAATAAAAAATAACGGTTTTATTCAAAAAAAAAATTGTTTTAGAAAGGGCATCTACGTCTAGAGCCGCAGAAACGGGAAGAGAACGAGAATCACGGCTCCAGCAAATGCATCGCATTGCATCTTCATCGAGTGCTGCAGAGACACCTCAACAGTACTGATTGCCGCAATGGACAAACATTGCTTACATTGCCGCGTTTTGAAGTTCCCTAAGGAATCCCCGGGAATGTGCTGTTCGAACGGTAAAGTTATTCTGCCACCAGTTATTGAGCCGCCTAAGCTACTTCTAAGTTACATTTCCGGCGCCAATCCTATTTCCAAGAACTTCCTTCAAAATATCCAAAAGTGCAACTCATGATTTCAAATGACATCGGCTTCATGCCCACCTTTAAAGTTCAAGGCCAAATGTTCCACAGAATTGGATCATTGCCCCCCCCCCCTTCCCAATGATGATTGTGAAGTTCCTTCAAATTTATTTCACTGGAGATGAAGCTACAGAAGCCGAACGCTATCAACGAACATGCGTGTGCATTTACTGCAATACCCTTCTGCCGAAACATTCTCAAAACAATTGTTGAACATCAGAAATGGAAAAATTTCAATTGATCTCCCCACAAATAAGATTTCGTTGTTGACAAGGTATTCCCAAGTCTTACAACCAACTACAAAAATTCGGATTGGCTGTGGGAACATGCAATTTTGGCACCAACAAATTATGATGTTAACAAGCTCAATAAACAAATACAATTGAAACTAGAGTTTCAAAAAAACCGAAGAATTTCAAAACCGCGGTTTCGGTTTTAAAAAATTGAAAACCGATCGGTTTCGGTTCAGTTTTGTGATAATTTATTAACTATTAAATAGGAACTGCTAAACAAATTTTTAATATATTAAATTAGTTAAAGTTTAGCCAACTTTAACTTTATATGATTTTCAGTAAAGAAATAATCAAGAATAGGGTGCTCAATTGTATTATGATACTAAACCAAACTAAGGAGTACTTTTTCGTTCTTCAAAATGAATTTTCTATAATATTGAACCTAGAATCAGGAAATTACTTTGAAATTTCAAACTTGACAGTGTGGAAAATTTTTACTTTTTCTTCTAATGGTACTTTTTATTATAATAAATAATTTTACTTATTGTATATACATAATAGTTGGTTGATATGCTTCTGGGTAAAGAAAGAATCAAGGATAGAGGAATTGCAGGTACTTTTTCGAACTAGTAGTACTTTTTGAATATTTTATAACGATGGACCTAGAATCGCAAATTCAAAACGGATAATTAATGTTACTATTTATTTATTGTAAAGGTACTTTTTGAATATTTTATAATAATAAACCTTAAAATTAGGCACAACTGATTCTGAATGAGTTAGAATTCACGAAAGGTGATTATAGTCTTACCTTTCTATTGTATTTTCTATAATAATGGACACAGAAATATGAAATTAAACATTCATGATGCTGAGTAGGTATACAAAATGTGGGTCTTTATTATACTGTTTTTATTCTAATAATCTAGAATGAAACGTCTAGAATGAGCTACAATCCACATTACAATGAATCAATAAACATGAAACTAGAGACATGTTTTCCTGAATTAGTATTAATTTACAAAGGGAGACTTAATAGTACTATTTCTATATTCCAATTGAGGTGGCGAAGCGCACCGGTCAGATAGTACTCTTTTTATCCGATATTTGAAAATAACTAAGACTTTGTTACAAAAATTTTGCATTATTTAGCCTGCGAAAGGTAGCCTGCTACATCATCTGAAGCAATTATTGTAATACAATTTAAAAAATTTTAACAAATCTTAAGATATTTTTACCGATAGTTTAAAAGTGAAAACCGAAGAATAATTTTCGGTTTCGGTTTTAGGCCTTGAATAACCGCGGTTTCGGTTAAAACCGAATTGGAAACTCTAATTGAAACTGCCTGGCGAAACAATAAAATGCAAATCGATTAACACAGTAATGAACGAAGAACAAGCCGTCGATTATCCTACTGAATTTTTGAATTCATTGGAACCAGCCGGACTGCCACCACATGTATTAAAATTGAAAGTTGGATCACCGACTTTGTCCGACACTGTATATTAAAATCGAGACCGAGATGCAATATAAAACAGATGTTTTCTAAGGGCCAGCAACGCGGACCTGGTTCAGCTAGTATTGAAATAAAAGCTCAGTTTTACTTAAAATATATCCATATTTACTTGTATATGAGTTTTTGGCTTCGTATGATACCGTTAAGCTATTCGAAGGTATAACCAAAAAAAAAATAATTTTTTTAACGGCAGTTTCAAAATTTTTAAAAATTTTGTTAAACAAATTTCAGAATTTTTTCATCATCACATAGGGATTTATTGAGATTATAATAGGGAATAAAAATAGATTTCATGTTATGTTTTTTTACATTAGCAATTCTAAATATTGAAAATTTTGACCTTCACGATTTATGGTTTAACGTGTTCCAATTTTAGTAAAAATGTCAGAGTATATTTTGAATTATCTGGACTATAATATTCTGAATAGGTTTTACTTAACATTCATAACAGTAAGGAAATTGAGCCCATTCGCCAAAAAATGGTCAAATAATGTGTTTTTCTCGAAAATTTTAAAATTTAAATCGCAGGTTCGGAAAAACTAAAGGAGATATTTTCATAATTTGTTCATATATATTCAATCTGAGAAGAGCTTCTAATAATTCGTATTGTATTTTATTGTAAATTACTGTTTTAGTAATATTCATTACTGAAAAAACACGATCAATGCAAGTGTTACTTGTTGGTACGCAGCATATTTGAAACCAATTCAGCAAGCTTCTTTAATAATTTTGAAGCTGCGGCATCTCTGTAGGTATTAAGATTATACAAAAATATATTTAAATTTTTCCCAGATTCTCCTGCAGTGTAATCGCTCCATGAATGGTAATTATTAAATAAGATTTTAGATTTTCCAGCAGAGTTAAATTAATGTGAATTATACAACTCATTAAGTTAGCCACAGATTTAAAACTGCATTGCAAAATATAATTTAAAATTGAAAAAATTAAAATTGTTTCATCTTCAACAAATCCCTTATATATCCCAGGCCAGTAAACAAACGAGCGATCGATGCCCTTCATCTTTACTACTCTCAACACAGAAAAACTATATTTCAATTCAAGTATTGATCACATATTGAACTGGTTTCAATTATTTTATAATTGTATCATGTGCCCAAGAACAAAATTTTCTATTATTTCCTACTGAATTTTGAGTTTTGAATTTGATAATTGAATATACAATTTTCATTATTGGTTGACTTGGTTGACTAATGTTGCTAAATTTGGAATAAAATTCTTGTCCAAGAATAATTGTAGATTTTCTATAGAATTTGGTTTTGCTAAAGTGTTTGTTAGATTTCGGCGTCAATTTTGTGAATTAAAAATTATATTGAAGCAACGAAGACGCACTGTCTTATTCAATTGTTCCAGTTTCGTGAGAGCATAAATAAGAATGTCATAAAAAAAGTTAAGTATATTGGGGATATACTATATCGCCATTTCCATGCACCTATACCGCGCGTGTTGGCCGTATCAGTCCGTGTGTTGGTGTAATCAGGGTCAATACATCTATCTATCTGTCGCACACTCGTCCTTCAATGCAAATGGAATTTCACGGGCTCTTGCGAACATTGGTCTAGCATCTGATTTGAAATATACTTTTATCGGTGTCCCCTTGAATGTTCCCGCAATACCACTAAATATATCATCATGTACGACACATTCACGATACTGCGCCCTATGCACAAATAATTAAAATATTGTTACGAATGTGCAATAGCGATTTGAATTTAACGGCCTGTAACGACTGCCTGCAACATTCATCATGTTTATAAACACGTCCATCAGTAGAAGCTTCTACTTATAAACAATATTGATAGCATGCGGTTACTAGCATTGTTTGTAAGTATGGCAACACTAAATATTTAAGCTGCTAACATTAACACCGAAAGCTCTAGAATTCGAATGTACTAGTTTGTCCGTTAAGATCATTGTAAAAGATTAACGAAAGATGGCGTGTGTATAAATAGTGGCAGAGGTTGCAGTCGTGAGTGAGTCTATCATAGGCGCTGTTAGAGTTAACATCAACTGCCTTGGACATTTAAGTTTGTACATTATAAAGTGTGTGTGCATTACTGCGAATTGATAAACGTGTATAAAAACACTGAGTGACTATTTGAACTGTTGTTGCACATTTTAAATAAGTATAGAGTTGTTACAAATTTTGAACTTTTAAACGGCTTTTATTTGCAACAAAAGTATCCGGTTTATTTAAAGGAAATTGTTTATGGGTCGAGTGTCCATAAATTAAATACACGGTTCTTTTAATTTTATTTGTTTAATGTGTTTTATTTAATTTCAATTTAACTTCAACCTTAATGATCTTTATATTAGTTATATTTGTCATTTTTATTTACAATAGCGGTATTCACAATGTAGAGTACTTGGCCTGGTAATGTACATTAGAAATTGAAATGTTTGTCAATAAATAGCTTTTTTGCTTTTTTACTAGGCCAAGTACTCTACATTGGGAATACCGCTAATGTTTTGTTTTAGTTTTTAATAATGTTTAATGTACAATATTTTGTTGTAGTTAGAGTCGAATTTTGTTTTATGTTTATTGTTGTGTTTTGTTCACAGATGTTTGTTGTTGTAGTTATTCACTTGCACTTGTTTATCGTTTAAAGATCAAAATTACAATGATTTAACACAGCGGTTTAACAATTAGAGTAGGTAAGAATTTAAAGAATGTAAATAAATAAGTGCAATAAGAATAAAGAAAAGTGAATAACTACACGGTGTGGCCAACAAAACATGAACATCTGTGAACAGAAATAAACCAAAGTTTTTTTTTGTTACAGAACCAAAGTAGTTACAAATTGCGAAATATTGTAGTTGAAGGAGTATTGAACCTGACAGAGTATATGGTATATAGCAGAAAATATAAATAAAAGCTACCAATCAATAGCAAATCCTCAAATGTACTACAAAACTAAAGTTATTAATTATAACTATCGAGATCATAAGCGAATAGTTTCCAAAAAAATTTTATAAACCTTCAAACAAGTTTGGCTGGCTACTGTTACCCCAAAAATACCGTTACATCTAAAACACCTTTACAGTTATTCTGTAAATCATTTTAATTTCTGAAAATACAATACCGAATCGGTAGTTAATCTTGCATTTAACAAATTTAGTGTTATGCTATTAGCCTCAAAAGTGTGTAAACACTTGTTATTGATTATATATTTTTTCTAAAATAATGTAAATCATATAAATCCATACATCGATTAAAATTTAAAAGTTTCGGTTGTATAGTAGGTTCGGTTCTGGTTTAGGTCGGACTGTAATGTTTTTCATTATCATAAACAAATAATATAATTCACTGGAGTTTACACACTTTTGACGACCATAGTATATGTATTTGAGACGATGTATACCGATTTTGAAGATATTTTTTATTAAATTTGGCAACTATTAAAAATCTATCTATTAATTCTCCTAGCCCCCATACAAATGTCCTCCCGACTAGGACGTTATCGGTCACAAATGCTTGTTTTTGCTCATTTACTCAGTGTATTGTACAGAGTTGGGGGTAGTGCACTAAATTTTCAGTTTCCACTAAAAGTTAGTAATAGTGCAATTTTTTTATTACTGTCACTAATAGCTATTTAGTGGTGAATTGAAAAATAACAGCATCACTAAGCAATAGTGGTAGTGGTACAATAAAGTTTTTCACTAAAATTAATTTAGTGATAGTGAAATACCTTTTTTTTACAGCTTAGTGCATATTTTTTTTCTCCACTGACAGGTTAGTTGAAAAATATAATCATTCACTAATGTTAATGGAACTCAAATATGTTTTATTTTTTAACTTAATATTTTATTCTTTAAGTTTATTTCTTAAAACATTAGGTTATATTGCGATATACGTTGTTAAATTATATTAATACAAATTAAAATTGCTAAGATTTTAATTCCTGAAATACTATTGTATTGTGTACTCAGTGTAGGCTATATGGTCGGGCTTTTTTTTCGCAATCAAATAAGCAATAGTGCCTTTTCATAAATTTCACATATTGTTAAACCCGAAGTCTTAAAAATGACCCATTGTCAAATTGACCAAGGAAAGCAATTATTTATCGATTTTGTTATATAGTTCGCAAATGTTAACATCAATAATACCACGCAAATTTTAAATATTTATTATAAAACTTTATAAATAATGTTCTGCTTAGTTATGCAGTATATTTGTCAAGATTACGTACATACAAAGATGTTTCTACCATGGTGTTATTGACGCACAATTGTAAGTTCAAATTATTATTAAAATAAAGTACATTCTCTAGTTCAAAGATATATGTTAATGTTCAAATAAGTTTATTTATTCAAACACTGAAATTGTTATTATTTTAATTTTGATGATACAAAATGTAGATAAGTATAAAATGTATATAAAAACCTTAATTCCACTAAAGTTAAAAATATTTATTTACACATTGTGGAAATATTTGAAGAAGTAAGTGTGATAACTATTTTGTACAAATATTCCATACAAGATTTTTAGGAATGCAAACGAGCCAATTGCTCGCCAGTTGCTGCTTTCATACAAGTCATGTATTAGAATTGGGTACAAGTTAAAAAATCCTTGGGACACTAGGCCACACTTATTTCGGAAAATATAAAAAATACACAAGTAAAATATACACTTAATAACGTAATTATTGACAATAATATTAATATACAATATATTTAAATGTTAAATATTATAAAACATACAATTATAATAAATAGAAAATATATTTTAATCTTAAAATAAAAATGTTTGTTGTTATTATTGTTAGCGGGTAAGTCATATTTGTATAAATCTATCAATTATATTTATATCCTTTTATTTGTTTTCATTTATTTTATCTTCATTACATAATGAACTAACAATAATTATTTCAATTCTTATATCTAATAACTATTATTTAATATGTTGCGTGCCAGAGGATTTCAAGCTTTATTAAATACTAGTTGACAGCCCTGGCTTCGCTGGGTAGCTATTTACTAATGTTAGTTCTTCAAGTTTCTCCAAAAAATGTCTCTTATTAAGAGTAATGAGAATTGAAATGAAGGCAATATAAGGACTGTGGTCGACAAATTTTTAACATACATATGTATATGTTAATAAAAATGAAACCACTAAATTTACAGTTTTGAATTTTTTTATTTGATTGAAAATATTGTTACAATTTACAAAAAAAAATATTTCTTCTACTCCGTTATACTTGGGAAAAATTATGGTTTTTTCATGCGAAAAATTGTATATGCAACAATTGATCAGCTGTTGGTTTTAATTTCGTGCGAAAGAAGTGCTGCTTATGTTATTTCGTGTGGAAAATTAAGGTTGCCAGATGTATTTCACATGTTTTCCACAATAAGAACAGAGTACTGCTTTTGCGAAATTATTTCGCATATATTTCAATCCAAATATTTTATATGTAGTTTGACAGCAGTTCGCACGAAATTTTGAACAGAGTACTTAGCTTAATGATAAAATTTTGAACCTTTTTCGAAAACCCTTCCATTATGGTTTTTATAGTGCTTTTTGTCACTTTGTTCGAACAGGTTGTCCATCTCCGTTTAAAATCTACCACACTTTTGGACACCTTTTTTCTGCTCTTCAATTCTCTTTTAACAAGAGCACAATATCTCTCCACTGGACTCATCTCCAGGCAGTTTGGAGGAATTGCCTCTCTTGGTACAAATACCACATTATTGTTCTTGTACCACTCAAGACCTTTCTTACCTTAGTGACAGATGCCAAATCAGGCCAAAAATAAGTGGACACATTAAGAAGTCTTATGAATGGAAACATCCATTTTTGTAAACATTCCTTGATGTAAATTTCGGTATTTATAGAACCCTTTGTAACAAATGTTTGGCTTTTTTGCCATAACTGCTTATTGCTTGCCATACCAAGAACTTTTTGGGAAATTTTGTCTGCTTTTGGGTCCTAAACTTTTTTTCAACATTCCCTCGAGCATCTGCAACATAAAACAAGTAAGAGAGATGTATTCGGCTGGGCCGAATCTTATATACCCTTCACCAAACTATACTTCAAAATAAAATTTTTTAGGTAATTTTAGGTAAACAAAATTTATTTTTTTTCCAGTTGTTTTTTTTCATTTTTTGGAAAAAAGTATTTTTCGAATTTTTTTTTAAAGTTTTTATGTAAAATTTTTTTTAAATTTTAATTTTTAATTTTTTTTTTTTAATATTTAGCGAAAATAACTTTTGGTGAAAAAAAAAAATCTGGTAAAAATTTTTTCCCGATTTTGACCCATTGTAGGTCCAACTTACTATGATCTTATATACATCGTTGCAAAGGTCTTTGAAATATCTATCATTAGATATCCATATTGTCTATATTAATGACTTAGTAATCTAGATATAGGTCAAAAAATAGGTAAAAAATCGAGGTTGTCCTGGTTTTTTCCTTATATCTCAGCCATTTGTGGACCGATTTTGCTGATTTAAAATAGCAAACTTCTCGAAAGCACGTCTGACAGAATTATTGAAGATTTGGATCCCGAAGATATCTGGGGTCTTCAGAAAATTGATTTCAACAGACAGACGGACATGGCTTAATCGACTCCGCTATCTATAAGGATCCAGAATATATATACTTTATAGGGTCGGAAAATTATATTGTGGAAATTACAAACGGAATGACAAATTTATATATACCCTTCTCACTAAGGTGAAGGGTATAAAAATTGACCCAGAAGCTGCGATAAATTTTCCATACGTACATTTCGTCATCCATTATGCAGAAGGTATATTTTTTGTATTCAATTTCCGTGTTCTGTCTTTGGCCTCTAAATTTTTAGCTGAGTTCCTGTCAGGAACTTGTTGAGCCGTGTATGCTTTTAAACTTGCATTGGCTTTAACTTTTCGTACCATATAGTCCGAGTACTGACCTAATCGGGCTGCTTTCCTACTGGATGTGTTGGGAACTCTTTTGAAAATGCTTTCTATTTTTTTGGCTTTAGAAACATCATGTGGACCATTTCTTCTACCTAAATCAGGTTTTATATCAACGGGGAAGTTCTCCCAATACTGTTTAATAACATTGGAAAATCTTTGATAGCACCCCTTTGATTGTTTGGCCAACTTATTGTAGGACCAAGTTGGGTTTTGTTGAAAATATTTAATAATTTTAGTACGCACTTTTTTCTGGTCACTTATTTTAATCAGATTAACAACAAATGAACATAATTGACATTAAACATAATAACTGACATGCATTGCAAAGGTAACTTGGTAAAAAAAAAGTATTTTTTTTTTTTTACATATAAAATTTTTCAAATTAACTTTGATTTAAATGTTAACATTTTTCTACAAAATTTTCATTTTAAAACTAGAACTCAATTAATAAAGTCATAGAATCATTGTGTATTATATAATTATTATTAAAAAAAAATACAAAAATTAACGTTGATATCCACAACAATAATAAAAAAAAACTATTTTCACATTAACTACATATTAATTTTAATGCTTCCTTAAATTAAAAATATACTTTAAAACCTTACACAAAAATAAGTATATATACTTACACATAAACTTATTTAACTTTACATTTACACTTTTCATATAAAACAATTTAACTACAACTAAAAATTACGAAATTGAAATCAACATTTAAAAAAAGAAGAAATTTCTCAAACCCTTTGTGAGTAAAAACAACTATTTAAATATTAGTTTTCTTTAAACATAAACAATGTCGTAATTTTTATTTAAAAAAATTAACTATGTATAGAATAATTGAAGTTTTACTTTGCTAAATTGAAAAAAAAAATTAAAGAAATTTATATATATTAATGAGGTTGTTAATATTTTATGATCAGAAGCTAAATTAAAATTTCACAAGATATTATTTTTGTATGTGTTAGACATTTTGATATATTAAATAAACTTTACACTTACATATCTACATTTCACAATTACAGATCATTTGTTGAGTAATTTGTGATTTAATTTAGTTTGTTAAACATTTTTATACAAAATATGTATATATTCATAATAAATATGAAATTTTAAATTTTGTTAAAATCATTTCACGAAACATTTAAGTACCAATAGTTAGAGTTATAGTGAGCTATTCAACAAATTGTAACGAATAGTATAGGATTTGGGTGGGTATAGAAGAAAAAGATATACAACATTTTATTTCTCTTTAAAACAAACTTCCTTTCACAATTGTCTTTTTATTTTCATTTATAATTTTAGTTTATTTATTATTTAATTATTTCTTTATAAATATATGTACGTATCAACTTTGATTATTTTGCTACCTAAGTTTTAATTTCATAGTAATGATTGTTCATATTTGGAGGAATAAAGAATCACACCATTTTCTGACAAGCTTAGCCGGTGTTATAGGTAGCAAACATTCTGAAGAATATGGAACATAGGAATTGTTACATAAATTAAATGGCGCCCAACGTGGGGCACAGCAAATACCGTTTTCATTATTTAAAACTCAATAAAAACTTTAAATTTTTATCTTGCTGTTGCTTCACAAAACTAAGTATAGTAGATACGTTTGTTTATTAATTCTTGATTTTATATTAACATTTTTTGATTTTTTTTAATTCTAACTTCATAACCAAAAGTTAATAAATATAAATTTTTGTTGTTTGAGATTCAGAGTTTTGAGAATATTTTTTTTAAACTTTACTCACAACTACTTTTCACATAATTTTGACTTTATATTTTAATTTCCTTAAATTAATATTCATAGTGGTTTATAATGGAGATTTTTGTTTCTGATTTTAAAAGTTGGTTACTAACTCTCATAAAAAGCGTGAATTTAGTTTTTTTATTTTTTTTTTTATTTTGAAAATATTATTTTTGGAAGTTTTGGAACGTTTATTTCTTTTATATTTTTTTATCTAACCTTTGGTATTTGATGGAGTAGTGAAATGTATAATAATTAATTTGATTGTAAACTTTTAAATATTTTTTAAAAATGGTTTTGACAAGAAGTCAGGAAAATTTAACTTAACTAGGTAGACCGTAACGTAAGTAAGTTTTATGGTTAATTTAGATCAAGACAATACAACACAAAGGTCACAAACTAATCAGTCTAGAACTCAAAATACAGATTCTTCACAGAATGGACAAGATGATAATATACGTGTTAGAGAGATAGTTTCTGAATCATTAAACAGTTCTCGCAATGAAATAACAAACTTGAATTTGAATATTCAATGAATTCTAATATTCCCAATCCTTTGAACAATATTAACTCGGACATGACAACACCAGAACGTGAAAATAGACCTTCGCCAAAATTAACTGGCCGAAACAATTCATATTCGACTCAAGAAAAATTTTTAGCAGAAAAGGTTTTAAATATTATACGTAATTGGCTGTTAAAATTTAGTGGGATATTCAACGAATAGTTTAGGTTTTGGGTGGGTATAGTAGAAAGAGATATACAACATCTTATTTCTCTTTAAAACAAACTTCCTTCCACAATTGGCTTTTTATTTTCATTTATAATTTTAGTTTACTTATTATTTAATTATTTCTTTATAACTATACGTATCAACTTTGATTATTTTTCTACCTAAGTTTTAATTTCATAGTAATGATAGTTCATATTTGGAAGACTAAAGAATCGCCGCATTTTCTGACGAGCTTAGGTAGCAAACATTCGGAAGAATATGGAACATAGGAATCATTACACATAGCATGAAGTCAATAGTCACTTTAGTGTCTCTTAGTAACCTATAGTGAAGTCACTTGAAACGTTTATTTTGTACTGCACTGTGTGAAAGAACTTAACAAATTTTGTCTTTGAATTGAATAAAATTTGAAAATTTTGACTTTGAATTTGTAAAAATGAAAACATTTAGTTTTCATTGAGCGAATTGAAAAAAAAAATATATATAGAAAAATAAAATTTGAGACAGTTCAGAAAAATTTTTAGAAGGAAGAAGTTGAAAATTATATTTACAAATTAAAATTTGTTTTAAATTCGAAAAATAAACTATTATCGAACAAATTTAACAAAATTTAAATATATCCTTATACTAAAAGGACAAATTTTAATAAAATGTGGCCGAAAAATATATTTGGATTTAAAGGATATAAAAATCAGCTTTTGAACATTATGAAAAGAATTTAAAATCTAATGTTAAAATTTTCATTTTTGAAAGAACGAAGAAAAATTTTGAAAAGAATTTAAAATCTAACACGATTTAAACAAAAAAGAAAAAAAAATGTCATTTAACTAATTATTTGAATAAAAATGATTAAACAAGATTCGATAAAAAGAAAATTAAAATAAAAAAAAAAAATCAAGAATGTTTATCAAAATTGGTGGATCATTGAGGAATTCCTAGAATGTCGATATTTTTGTGGTTACTAAATTTGTGATTGTTTGCTAAGTTTCCTATCAATTCCAACTATAAGAAATGGTTAAAGCAAGTGCGATGTAAAAAATTTCAAATTACAAAAATAATAATAATTAATTAATGCTCTAAAATTACCATAAAAGAAAAAAATCGAACAAAAATAAAAAATAAAAGTTTGATTTTTAAAAACTAACAGCCTTATGCATAAAAATTTACAAGAGCTTTATAAACCAATTATAAGCAAATTTTCATAAAGTTGTATTCATAAACGATTAATAGCTCAAAATACATTTGATAAACCTTTAATAAGTGTACAAATTTTAAAGTTCGTTCGACCCTTCTTTAAACCTACTATAAAGTATTCTTTTTACATTTTATATTGAAAAAAGGGAATTTTAAAGATAATTCTTTATAAATTTGCATTAATAGTCGATACTATTGCAATTGATAAACATAATTTTAACTCCGCTGGGAAATATGGTCCACTTTAATAATATAAGATTTTGTTCCATATTTCTCCAGGTTCGCAAGTGAGTTTTATTGCCATTTTTGTAATTTATTGTTAACCTGTAACGGCATTTAGTAACTAAATGCGTAAACATTGTGGCAGAAGGTCCACACAATCTAATATATCCACTCCGGAATTAAAATTATGTGTTTCCTCATTAATTCATTAATTTTTGTTAAAATTTAACAAAATGACAATAAAAATAAATTATTAAAACAAATTATAAAACAGTGATGTTTATTTTATCACAGAATATTCGTCATTCGAATACTTTTAATAATAATTGAACTAAAATATATAAAAACGTTTGTATATTAATGCATTTTAGCTTAATATAAATTTACTAGAATCAAATAAAAATTTGTTCTCTAAATATTAGCTTTTATCTTCAAAAATATATAATTACTAAAAACAAACAATGAAAAAAAGAGAATTAACGAATATTTTATCCTAATTGCAAGCAACACTAACAACGAAAAAGGGAAAATAACAGAGAAGCATTGCCAGCATAGACAAAAAACAGTACATTAGTTATTGTGCCTTTAACAAACGTTTATGAATACTATACTTTTATAAATGATTTTTAAAGCTAAAGTGTTTGTTAACAAATTTGTGTTTTAAATCTACAATAAGTTTTTTTTATGCATATAGCCGTAAATGTTTGAATTGAAAACTAAATAATTGCAATTTAAATATTATTAATAATTAATAAAAAAAAAACACATAGATTGTTGTTAACTAATTTAAATAATTGAAATATTGTTAATTGTGTTATAATATTTTTAATTTACTAGTTTGTCAATATATAATTCCCCAAAACATATAATACACATTCGCCGAAGTGATCACTTAGTTGTATGTAAGTAAAATTACACAAATTTTTTTTATTTATTGACATATACATAACATAATTCATATAATTTTAATTATTACTTTTTTTTATTATTAAAAATTTTGTTTAAAATTAATATTTTTAATAAAACATTAAACATTTTTTTATAATGAAATAAATTTTGATTTTTAAATTTGATTAAAATTAAGGTTGATGTAAAGGTAATTATGGGAACACATATTGTATAAAATATTCTATCTTGGTACAAATGTGATCCTTGAACAGTAAATTTTTTCCTGGTAATTTTTTTTCAGATTGTGTAATGTATACCAAGATCCCCCCATTTCCCTGAGCAAAGTCGTGTTAAATAAATTGTAGATCGAAAAAAATCGTTACAGCACCTTAGGAAGTAGTTATTTTACCCACCAGAAGAAATCCATTGTAGAGTTGTCGTGGAAAGGTTTGTTTACAAGCAATCGTTTATTGGACTGCCTATGATAGTATTTTTAGCTGACTATTTGAGGTCAATTAGCACCCGACATGTTAAAATAACTTGTTATGTAGCTTGTAACGATTCTATGATTCGGTGTTTTATCTTGGGAACGCACAGTGGGGCAGAATCATTGGTGACCCCGACGTGATGATTCAAATAGTTGTGGTTTAAATCAATTCGGATTTTTAACCAAATTGAATACTTTCGTTTTCGATATAATACACCATTCTTGATATAAATGGATCGACTTCAGGAAATTGGGGCAATGATGTCTCGAAATATTCAACTACAGTATCGTGGATTAGTAAAAAGTTGGCTGATCTTAATACTCGCTTAACTGCAGATGAATTAAATAGCTTGGATGACGTCGATCTCTCTGTGCGTCTTGACTACATTGAAAATCTGCATTCCCACTTCGAACAAGCTATTTCAATTTTTGAAGAAAAATGTGAAGGTGATATTGACAGCAACATACGTTTAAACTTCATGACATTATATTTCGAAGTTAGGGCAAGAATAAAGCGGAAAACTAATGCCAGTGGTTACTACCGATCTACGCCTCACTCCTCTACGATTCGTCAGTTTTCGTTGGATTAATCTATGAATGTTCGCAAAACTAGACTGCCTGAGTTGAAAATACCTCAGTTTAGCGATTCATACACAGAATGGTCTGACTTTTTCGCAATGTTTACAGCAGTAATAGCAAACGTTCCAGTATTTGCGTGCGTGTTTAATGGGAGCTGCTTTGGATACCATATTCTCTTTAGATCCTACCGATGCAAATTATGATAAGGCTATTCAATTATTAAAGAATCGTTTTGATAACAAATTAATAAATTTTCAGGCACACATTAAGGAGATTTTTGTAATGAATGGTGTCGATAAGAATTCAGCGTCAAGTCTAGGGTAATTAAGCGATATGCTCAATGCTCATATGAGAGCTCTTGAAACAATTTTTACTCGGGAAAAAATTGCCGACGGCCTTTTAATATACATCTTTGCACAGTAAAAAAAAAATATTTAAGATATTCACCCCTATCGGCAAAATATGTGAAATTTATGTTCCCATGAAATATCCATTTCCCTCGAAGGGGAATTTGTTACCGTGATATTCTCTTAAACTTTTCATTCACAATAGTTAACTTTGTTCGTAACAGATGTTTATTGTTTACAAAATTCCATCTAAAAATTTCCCATGTAGGGAAATTTTTTCACGTGAACAAAGTTGATGAACGAAAAATGGGAAAAGGGAACACATTTCATGTGAAATATTGATTCGCGATAGAAGTGATTATTTTCATTTAAAAATTCCAAGAACAAATTCATTACATTTTTGTTTTTTTCACACGTTCCGTTACTGGACCTGTTACGACCATGTGACTCCACAACACATTTAAAATTGGCTTACAACACCAGCAACAAAAAAATAAATTTTTTCAATATGAATGGTGTCAAAAAAATCTTTGCATACTGAGGAAGAAAACAACAAATTGGTTAAATTTCCTCTAAATTTTGAGCATTTCGACATTTTTATAAATGTTATTGCTTTTGTATAGCGTTTAGATGTAAAATAATTGTTTTAAGTGCTACAAGTGGCATTATATTTAAATAAAAATAATGCCAGGAAAACGCATTTCGAAAAATATTATACAATTGGTGTATTTTAACTATTATAAAGGCAATTCTGCAAGGGAAATCGTTGATATCTTCTCACTTAAAATCAGGACTGTGTACAACATCATATCCCGTGCTGAGAAAGAAGGAAGACTCGAGTTAAAAGGGTCACCAGGCAGACCAAAAAAAGTGACTAGAAGAATTGAAAGCAAAATAATTAAAACTATTTATGATAGACCTCCCCTTGTTAAGAGATGAGTCCCGCATCTTTAAAAATGTCATCAACTCTTTTATTTAGCTCTTCCAATATCACAACATCTTTATTTTCTTCTGAATTTTGTGATCTTCTAAATCTTACGTATTTATTTATTTTTCTATAAATCGTCAATATTACAATTGCTATATTATTTGTTTTTGTTTTTTCTTTTAAATATATTAAATTTATATTATCAAATGTTATGGAAGTATCATTGTCTATTACATTTATTATATCATAATTATTTATTTTATTTGTTCTAATATAATTCCATACTTGAAATGTTGGATTTTCATAATAAATTTTATCAATAGTTGTATAATTTTCAAATAGTATTAAATATATGCCTGTTATGTTTTGATCTTCGATCTCATGTTTTTGTTATAATATGAGTACAATTTGCTTTTTTATTATTTAATAGATTCGATAAACATGTTTCGTTTTTTACTTCTGAACAGTAAGTATTTCTTAATTCTAATTTCCAATTTTTTATATTTATATATTTATTTTTACATTTTGCAATATTATTATTTAGTAATAGTTTTTTATCATCCCTGACAATGGCTCTGACCTCATAGTGATTACATATTCTGCTTATGATTGGATATTTTATGTATATTACAATGCAATTCCTTACTTGAACTATCTTGAATGTAGAGGAATCCAACAAATCGGATATTGTGATTCTTTCTTTCTCGTGTTTTATTATCTCTTTAACTTCTTTCATATTCAATATTGCAGGGTTCAGTATTTTTACTTTTCCCAAGGATATGGTTTGTACTACATTTTGCTAATCATTAATTATTAAATTTATTCTGTGTTTGTGAAGTCTAATTGTTTCAGAGGTTTTGGTCGTTTTGACCAGTTTTGTCATTTCAGAAATCATTCCAAATAACTTAGAATTGGTAACAAACTGTTTATTGTTGTTGGCTATTAAATCTTCCAACTTATCATTTATACGGACAAAGTCGTCATGGTCAGGTGTTCCTGCAATCCATTTCCATAATTTTCCAAGTTCATTTATTCCTCGTTTAATTTTTCTGTCATTAATCATTAATTCTTTCAATAGTGTTTCTAGTAGTTCTACTGTCAGATCAAGTGAATCTAAATCCTTGATGTCGGTCGCTTCTGAATAATTGTTTTCATTAGTTGAGTTCAATAAAAAATATTCATAGGTTTGTTCATTACTTATCAAAGTTTTTGTTTCGTACTATACTTGTTTATAGTATGTGAGGTTTGTCACATGAAAAATTCTTCCAAAATCGTTATATATCGCTACTTCTCTCGTATAGTTTGTAATATCAGCCATCGTCGTACAGATCATGGTCAAAATGATAATTATTAGCATTGCAAAAGCCATCTAAAATGTTTTAATTATTTAATGTTATCTTTATGTATCAATCTATCGTTTCTATATATTCTAACTTTATTTCCTATATAACTGGCATTCATATTACATTGATAGCACGGAAACCAATACAACTGTTTAAAAACATATAAAATAAAAGTGTGTGAGGACCCAAAACTTCAGGGAATTTTGATCCCACACAACATAAATTACAAAATAAGAAGAAAAATGTATTAATAATTATGAGGAAACAAAAAAAAAAGAAACATTACTCGTTTTATTTGGGTAGATGATGGATGACATCCATCATAGTGGGGCGGATTACATCCGCCAATTATTTGGGATTGTTTAATTTCAGACAAACCGGAGCACGATGGGGTACAGGAGGTCTAACGAGCCGTACAGTCAGGGGCAGGTGGTGGGTTCAACACTGGCTGCGAAATTCAACAACAGAGAGTGTCTACGGCAGAGTATCAACTGCAGAGAGAAGTCAATACCGATGGTGTCAGCAGAGGGGAGTCAACAGAGTGTAAGCAGAGAGGAGTCAACAGAGTGTATCAGAAGATGATAGTCGCGAGAGATGATATTCAGCCGTATTGTAGAGGACACTAGACAAAGAAGGAAGTAGCCAAGAATACAACAAACACAATATCCACAAGAATTCAACAAACACAATATGAACAAGCAATATAACACACACAAGCATCATAACACAGTACCACACACACAGATCAACAACAAACAAACAGTGTTGACGATCAAACAATTGAGATGATGTTAGCAACAACCGCTATCGGTTCGAACATTTTTTACTGCATTAGCTACAAAGCTACAATAGTTGTAAAAAACAATAATATATAAGCTAATGTAACAGAGCAATCGATCTCTCTTTTGTATTGTACAAGTGAACAAGTAAGACGTGTGACAAGCCGGTAAGATAAAAATATATAAATTAAACAAGTAACAGAGCAGTGCTAGGGAGTAATTAAATTGGATTTGGTAACACCGATCCTTATATAGTGAGAACAGGGCGCTGGTTTACAATCAGCTAACGAGGCGGATTACATCCTACCTTACCCAAAACAGATTTACATCCGTGGAGGGAGGAGAACAGGGCACTGGCTCAGGGCAAGAGTGGTAGATATTTTTCTTGGCAGTAACAACCGGAAAAATTAGGGACAAGAGTAGATTCTAGGATGACATCCTAGAATATTATAAGAGCAGGAACTAGTGGGCAGGAGTGGTAGGGTACCGGTACGTGTCACCCGATAGTTCACGGAGCAACAGCAAGTTGTTCTCAATAAAGAGGCATTCAATTTGCATTTGTGGCTCAAGAAATAGAGATAAGCTAAAAGATACAAGAAAATAAACAGTGAAAAGAACCAAGATAAAGTGTTTTAAATTTTATGTTAAGGACCCTGGACTAGACTGAGCGCTACCCCAGCTTCAAACCCGGAGTAACCGGAGGTTCCTTACAAGTGTATAAGTGTATTTAATTTTTGTATGAAAATTACCAACAACATGCTTACACTATTGTAATTTAATACACTCAATACAAGGATACAAGGGGTTTGTGAATTCAGCAATTGATTTAGAACAATTATTGCCAAAGCTTGAAAAAATAGAAAATAATAATGGCCTCGCATATTTACAATTATCATTGAAAGATAATTTGTTTGATAATGTGCACATTGATACATTTAAGAATACAGGTAATAGAATATTGAAATATTTGAAAATAGTACTCGTACCAGCACTAATAAAGGTAGAAGCAAAATCTGATAGGGCTAGAATAATCGAAAGATATCACGATGATCCAGTATGGGGTGGACATCCTGGAGTAACCCGTTTGCTCAAGAAGATTAGGAGACGATATCACTGGAAGAATATGACAAGAGATATTTCTTGTTATGTCAAAGCTTGCAGTGAATGCCAAAGTCCTAAGTCTGGCGTTAGACCTAAGGAACCCCTTATCATAACGCCAACACTAGCAAAGGGATTCGATATCGTTATGGTCGATACCATAGGTCCGCTGCCCAAATCTGATTTGGGTAATGAATATGCGGTCACAATAATGTGTGATCTGACTAAATACCTAGTTACGATTCCAATTAAGAATAAATCCGCTAATGAAGTTGCAAAGGCAATATTTAAAGGATTTCTTTCAATTTATGGTCCGATGGCAAAATTGCTTACTGACATGGGAACGGAGTATATGAACAAAGTCTTGCATGAATTATGCACCCTAATGAAAGTTGTAAAGTTAAACTCTACTCCGTACCATCACGAGACTCTTGGAACAATTGAAATATCTCATAGGACATTAAATGAGTATTTGAGGACGTACATTTCATCCGACAAGTCGGATTGGGACATATGGGTAAAATTTTTTACATATTGTTACAATACCACACCATCCACGGCACACGATTATTGTCCATTCGAATTGGTATATGGAAAATGCCCCCCTGTCTTGGATTTTATTAGTAAGAATCTTGTAGAACCATTGTATAACATAGAATCATACCAAAAAGAGGTAAAATTTAGGTTACAGGTTGCTCAAAGACGAGCTACAGATCTTCTTGAAAAATCCAAATAAGTTAGGAAAAGACAATCAGAAATAAAATCAGACATTTCTAATATTAAAGTTAATGATTTTGTTTTAGTCCGCAATGATGCAGGACACAAATTGGATAAAATTTATAATGGTCATTTAAAGTAATAAAATTAGATAATAGAAATAATGCATTAGTATCAGACGATAATAATAAATCGACATGGATACATAAAAATAGACTCAAAGTTTATAATACTTAATTCCATTTAAATATTAATTACACCAAAAAATATATAAATATTTAACACTATATTACATTACTGTAAATTATATATAATATTATACATAAACAAATTTAAAATATTGCAAGAAAAATATATAATAAGTAAATTCATACAGATTAAAGTAAAAATGAACTAAATAACATGTATCTTAAATTGGATAAAATAATGCAACTAATAAACAAAAAAAATATATATATATTTTTTTTTACTTAGAATTACACATAATGAAAGAGGAAATAAACATAAAACTATAGTTACTCTTAAGGTAAGGTCAGACTACGCAAATTATTTGACACAAAATGTTTCATGTGTTTGATCAAAACTACATCAAATAATCCATGGCTTGACTTTGTGGTCACACTGTACACATTTATTTGCCATATTTGTTTAATCTAACTACACCGAAATACTATCAAACACACGAAGGGGAAAATATATTTGTCTTGTGGTCACATTTATGGTAATATTTTTTCTAAATAATTATTAAATAAAGCTGTAAAAAACCTTTAATTTCTGTCATCAATAAAAAATACATTTTTAGAAAGTAAATACTACTAGATTTTGTTTTATATTTGAAAGAATTGTGAAATTTCAGTACTTTTATTTAAACATCAAATATTTTATGTTTCTAGTGTGAACAGAAAATATTTTTGCACGGCAAACAAGAAAACAGTTGAATTTGGTCAAACAAATTTATTTGCCGATAAGAAAACTTTCATGTAATGTGACCAATGTGTGACCACTAAACAACAAATATTTTCCTCAATTTTGGATAATTTTTTATTTGATCTTGCAATTCATTTACAAGATCAAATAGCGTCAAATAACAGCTGTTGCATCATGTGTTATCGCAAAAGTAGTGTTGCTATATCTTCAACTAAAAATCGCTAAATAATGAAAACAAACCGGGAAAAGAACTCAAGCTTGAACAATTTAATAATATAATTATTAAATGTTTATTTATTAAATTGTATTATTATCAACGTATTAAAATTTGTAGGTATAATTGTACTAAAAGTCTACAAAATATCCCTAATATATTTAACAACTTTGAAATTTTATTGTATTTGTTTTGGCTTTGTTTGGATTTTAAACTAAAAATCGCATTATTCAAACAAAACGAATATTACTATGATAAAATTTACAATAATCAAATAAGCGAACTGTTAAAAAGAAAAAATATATTTTGAAACTGTTGAAACCAAAGTAAAATCAAGTAGTCCAACTCTTTAACAGCAGTATGTATATTTTTCACCAGCCACACAGAGCTTCATAGAAATGTTTTAAATTATAATTTGATTGAATTTTTAAACTCTGTTTAAATT
Source organism: Calliphora vomitoria (assembly GCA_942486065.2). Classification (NCBI taxonomy): domain Eukaryota; kingdom Metazoa; phylum Arthropoda; class Insecta; order Diptera; family Calliphoridae; genus Calliphora; species Calliphora vomitoria. The sequence continues at coordinate 52,721,141 of OW818030.2, read as the reverse complement.
CTACAACTAACACAATAAAATGTCAAAAATTAATAAAAAATGATTTTTAGTTTCTGCAAATTGGACGCAAAACGAAATGAATATGTGCTAGAAGTGTAAAATAAAATTATAAAATTCTGTGTGTTAAAGAATTACGAACAATATTTAATCCACAATTTTTTCTTAAAATTTCGAGACATTTGATGTGTTTACATTTTTCACAAGGGTGTTGAATAGTGTCGGACTACTTGTTATACTTTGGTTGAAACTATACTTATATGTAGAGGAACAAATTCATAATTGAAATTACTTTTTTTTACGAAACTTTTTACATTCAGAATGTTCACAAATATTATATACGCATTAAAAAAAAAAATTAAACAGATCATACTGTTTAAGAACTAATTTGTAATTGCAATCAAATCATACTATTTACGTATGTCTAAACTATTTTCTTTGATTTTAAATTCAATGTGTACAAAATTTCAATAAATATTCTATACATTTGACCAATTTTAAATTTTGTAAATAGACAAACTGCATGTATAAAAAATAATTAAACATCAGGCTATATTAAACGTATAAAAATATAAATCGCATAAAAGTGCAAAAATCGCAACATAGACTTCATGTCTTCAATTAGTTTTTCTCCCAGAATGTCATTCCAGGCTGAATGACTATTATGTGAAGAAGAAGACTTCATTTATTTATGCCATTTTTTAGTGAAAATAATTTAAATAACAAATTTTCAAGAAATACTGATATGTATTTATAGTTAAAGAACAAAAATAGTGTAATTGTGTTTTTAATTTAGTACCAAAAATATTTAAATTATTTGATCGGCTATGCTGATCAAATAATTTTCTTTTTTTGCTCTATTTGATCAAACAATTATTTCATGAAAGTAGTTGATATAGTGTGACCACACGGCAAATCTATTTACTGATTCTTTTTCGCAGCAGTTTGGTCAAACAAAAAGGGAAAAACTAAATTCACTATATGATAACAAAATTCAATAAAACTTTAATAAAATAATTGTTTTACAATTCGAAATAAGTACTTTAACCTTAAATAGATTTATAAGATCAAATTATATATTTTTTAGGTATTTATATATCTAGTGGTCACACTATGTTCACATTAAAACAATAATTTGTTTGCCGACAAATAAATTTGTTTGACTTAAATCATCTGTTTTGTTGTTTGCGATAAACGTCAAATATTAGCTGTGTCTGACCGTATCTTTAATCTTTTTTAATTAAATTTTTTTTTTACTCTCGTTCTTGTTGTTATTTTCCTTAGGTGTTGAGGTGATGCACTTCGGTTTATCAGGATGATGTCCTTAGAAATCGTTCAATGCTTCTTCTTCCTTAGGCGTGATAGTGCTCCACTAGTTGGGCGCCAGTTATCTTTATTGGTGGTTATATATTAAAAAAAAAAAAAATTTCCTAGATCCTATCCACTGGATCTTCTTTCAAATGAAACACTTTATTTATTACTTATTATTAACTTTTAATCTCAAATTAATTAAATATGATTCTTTTATTATAAATATTAATTGGTCGCACGGTATTTGATTTTTACACCAAGTCGGAAACTTCAATTTCTTTATGTGATCCCATTAGATTTTGAACCCAATTATGCCACATTGTGAAATTCAAGTGAAACTTGATAAGAACTTAATTTAATCCAAGATTCATGTTCATCCGTGTTTTACATAGTAACACACATCAACATGGTAACATAACTTGCACGTGTTAAAATAACTAGTCACGTAGCTATTGAAGCAACTCTAAATGATGGGTAAAATCACTAGTTCGGGACTGTCTCCTAGAACTGCTGGGGTATATTTATAGAATTGACTACAAAGGAATTTACTTTGTGGGCCTTCTAAAAGACACATTCACTTATTTTAAACGGCTTATATTAAATGTTCATTCAACTATGCCTTCATTAATCTTCTTTTTGAATCGAATAGCAAGGCACTGGGTGCCAATGACACACTGTGTAAAATTGAAAAGATTTTGTAATGCGGCTGGATGACTTGTTTGTCTGCAAAACAAGGCCCTTTAAAATGGCATCTTTACTTTTCCCGTTCCGAAAGATGAGACTAGGTTAATCACCCCTATCGTGAGTCAATATTTCACATGAAATATGTTCCCTTTTCCCATTTTTCGTTCATGTTACGACATAATCAACTATTGTGAATGAAAAGTTCATGGGAATATCATGATTGCAATTTTCCCTTTGAGGGAAATGGATATTTCATGGGATCATAAATTTCACATGTTTTTCACGATAGGGGTGAATGCAGGGACCGAAAATAATAATTATTCTTGAAATTTCAAAGGAAAAAAGCCATCACTAAAAAATATCGGAGAGTCAAGTCAAGCATACCATTTTGATCGTTTTCAACTATATTTTCATAAATTAACATGATTTTCAATTTCTTGATTTTTATTTTTTTTTGTCAAAAATAATTGTTATTTTTTGATTTTTATTTTTTTTTTTGTCAGAAATATTTGTCAAACTTTGTTTTTTTTTTTTTGGCAGGAATATTTGTCAGACTTTGATTTTTATTTTTTTTAATTAAATTTTAATTTTTTTATCAAAATTAAAAATTAAATTTTTTCTATTTACCTTTAAATTTGTATATTTATATAAGGCTATAGTAAGTTGGACCTACAATGGGTCAAAATCAAAAAAAATGTTCTTAAAATAAAAAAAAAAAATTGGAAAAAACATAAAAAAAAAAATAAAAAACCATTTCGAAAAATTAAAAAACTTTATTTTAAAGTATAATTTGGTGAAGGGTATATAAGATTCGGCAAAGCTGAATATAGCTCTCTTACTTGTTTGTTATAAACTTCATATGCAAATTAAAAAAAAAAAAAAATTCTTACTTAAATTATGGCTCTTCTTAAGAAAATAACTATCAATTTTCTAGACATCATAACTACATTCCGCCACAACCTAATATACCAAAATAAGGGTAAACAAGTAAGAGAGCTATATTCGGCTGTGCCGAATCTTATATACCCTTCACCAAATTATACTTTATAATAGAATAAAAAAAAATGTTTTTTTTCGAAATTGTTTTTTAAAAGTTTTTCCAATTTATGACAAAAATATGTTTTTTGTGAAAAAAAAAAATTCGGGTTAAAAAAAATTCCCGATTTTGACCCATTGTAGGTCCAACTTACTATAGCCTTATATACATCGTTACAATGGACTTTGAAATATCTTTCATTAGATATCCATATTGTCTATATTTATGACATAGTAATCGAGATATTGATCAAAAATATGCCAAAAATAGAGGTTGTTTCGGATTTTTTTATGGACGGATTTTGCTGATTTTAAAAAGGAATCCCGAAAATTGATTTCAACAGACAGACAGACGGACATGGCTAAATCGACGCTATCTATAAGGCTTCAGAATATATATACTTTATAGGGTCGGAAAATTATATTGTCGAAATTACAAATGGAATGACAAATTTATATATACCCTTCTTATTTATTCTAAAAGCATTGAATTCGATTTTATTTCTTTAAGTTAAGACTACCTATCCCATTGCTGAATCCCAACTTTACACCTTCTGTTCTGTCGCTGCGTTCATTGTTGTTTTGCACCTGAATCGTGGCCTGAACCGCTGCCCAACTTAATTCGCATGGCATAACCGGATATGAAATCGGATTACGACCGCGAATTTTTGAAAACTTGCTGAATCAAGTGTTTCCCTAGATGTAATTGATATGTTTACGAATTTATAATTTCACAATATTGTAGTTTTGTTGCAATATAACTGCTAACTGTATTATTGATATTTATTAAAAAATAATTTTTTTAATTGTGTTTTATTATTTTCTTAAATTATAGAGAATATAAAATGGAATTTCGGTGTCAAAAGTCATACTCCACTACCAACAAAGACTTTTTTCTTGTATTATTTGGTTAAATACATGCTTTCCAATATACCTGTAAATACATAGAAAATAAATATTAATATATATTTTTTTAATGTTACAATGCAATACATATACATAAATATATCATTCATTCCACCATACATAATCTAAAAATTTACTTAAACTATTTCAAAATTCGACAAAGTGTGTAAGTTTATGTATTCATATCTTGTAAAGCTGTGTTCTTGATTCAGAAACCATTGAAAGGTTATTATGACCTTAAGTTTAAGATTTTATCAATCTCTGATTATCGTTTTTCGTAACGATATACATCCAGTTAAGATAAATTGTGTATGAGATCTGTCAGTATATCGTTACGATAAAAAATAAGCAGAGATTCAGAAAATGAGGGGCAGAGTATGATATATTTTCTGATGAATTTTTGGTAAATTGTTATCCTTTTAATTTTTCCATTTTTTTACTATAATGAAATGTGAAATGTTTAGTAAACAACGCAATAAAAATCATTCTGGAACAACAGGCACTACTACTTTTAAAAATTATTTATAAAAAGTCCACCATTTTTCTCATACTATAATAAAATTAATTTTATTCAGTATGTGAAATGTTTAGTGAACAGCGCACTAAAAATTATTCGGGGACCATCAAACGTATCGGGCCATAGCTTCACAAAATTTCAATACATAAACTTGAATTCTTTGTCCAATTTTGTCAAATTTAAAAATCGAAAATAGTGAATTAAATCGCGAGATTTTCTAAATTAGAAAAATGGAACTGTCAAAACGGTATCATGCGATATACATATGTGTGAAAAATTTGAACAAGTCATGGAATGAATGAACAGAACAGAACAGAGTATCTGGCCTGCAATCGATTCGGCAACCCCCACACTGGCAAATTAGCACGATACTAGGAAATGCTGTTTGTTAGATTTATTCCGTCTCTACTAATAGCTCAAAGTGCAAATTTAGCTCTTTTTACAATTTTCTTTTAGCTTTTTTTACTTTTAGTAATAGCGACTTGTGAATTAATATGTTGATACTGTTTTTGTTAAAAGTAAAATATATTCGCTTGGACTTTGTTTTACTTTTTATTTAAGGTGAATTTATACCAAGTGAAAGCAGTGGCGAATTAAGGTTTAAAGGATTAAAAAAGGATTACAAATTTTATATTTGAATAAACTAAATATTCTTATGGTGTCTATTATCTATTGTCTATCCTACAACTGCCGCGAGTATCTGAATAAAGAAATTCCCGGTAGTTATATTAATTTGTGGACCTATCTTCATTTCATTTATCTCCTAGTAATTTTATTGAACTTCATTAAGTTTTCTATAGTAAATTCTACATATAAATAACTTATTTGTCCTGAATTTTATTCATTGTTAATTTTTCACTAACACTATTGAGGAGGGTGCAAAATATCAGCCTTACTAAAAATAGTGATAGTGGAGTTAAAAATGCTAAACATTATTTAGTGCAACATTTTTTATCTCACATAAATGATTCACTAAATTTAACTCATTTTATTTTTACTAATTCAAAATTTGTCCCAGATATTGTATTAAAAATAACAAATTCAAAGACATGGATACAGAATTACAAAAATAACAAAAACGCAGAAGATAGGAGAACAAAATATTGAAAAAAAATAATCAAAAATCCTAGCAATTGTTTGCTTTAAGCAAAACAAGCTTTTCGAAACAATGGTTGAAGTATTTGTTTATGTCTGATTTGCCTTACAATTTCTTTAAAATACCTAAGTCGAAAGGAACAAGGAAAAATAGTGGATTTGCATTCCGAAAATCTAAAAACTAGTAGCTTTGCTAAAAAGCTTAATATACACTTAGTCGCAAAACTCTACATACGATATCGAAATTTGATTTAATTTGAAAATTATTACAGATTTAATGTTTAATCTTTGAAAATTACCACTTGTTAATATTTATCAGGGTCTACTTTACATCACTGAAATAAAAAAGTTTAAAAAAAATATGGTCACTGTTGTTAAATTTTGCAATATGCAACATAGGAAGCGTTGCAAAAGTCTACATACGACTTTTACTTATATTATTATATATTACTTATATTTACTTACTAGCTGACCCGACAGACGTTGTCCTGTCCATATATTAGAAAAAATGTTTGTGTTCGATTTGTGAATTTGTGAGAAGCTGTTTGAATTATGAAAAAATAGTAAAAAGAGACAAACAACGTACTTTTAAATGATAATTTTTATTTATGTAGGTTTGAGGTGTGTTTAAATTACATTTGATTTGAAAATATGTACAATATATGGTGTTATATTTACATTTTGATTGAAAGATCGATGTTCAGGAACCAATTAAAATAAAGAAATACTTTTTTCTGTTGCTTTGCAGTGATATCGTAGTTTCCTTCATTGCAATGCTTTATGATACACGACATTTTTAGTTTTGTTGCCTGGCGCGTAAATAAATAATGCTGATGGTGTTCCGACACGGGAACAGGCGACATACAATTGACCATGCGAGAAGCATGGATTTTCAAGGTTAATGCCGCAAACACGCAATGACTGCCCTTGAGATTTATTAATTGTCATAGCGAATGCAAGCCGTACCGGAAACTGCAATCGTTTAAAATCGAATGGCATGTCGGTCAGAGCCATTGGGATCCGTGGTATCAAAACGTCTTCTCCTTTGTACTTTCCTTTAAGTATTGTTGCTTCGATGACGTTGTTCATCAGGTTTTTTACCGCAAGTCGGGTGCCATTACAAAGACGTGGTTGGTTTATGTTTCGTAACATTATGATTACCGATCCGACTTTCAGTTGGAGATTGTGAGGCGGTAATCCGGGTAATTCCAGCGAGTTTAAAAACTCGGTTGGATAGTTGACAACATCATTTTGGGAAGTAACGGAATCCACCGATTTGTACGTCATCAATTCGACAGCAATTTCACCTTGAATCTTAAAATTCAATTCGTCGACATCAATGTTTTTCGCAGCCAATATAGCACGTTCGCTCAACCAATCATGATTTTTGTAATTTTGTGCAATGTTTGGAAATACCTTTCGGATTAGCTCGGATTTTGATTCGGTGAACTGACAGAAACCGGGGGGAAATTGAATGCAACCGGTCGAAATGTCAACCGGGATTTTGCCGTTGCCAATGTCCAGCAATTGTTTGGAAAATGCTTCTCCAGATTGATCGTTCTGCAGCTCGACACGCATGTTCACAGTCAATTTGAGTTTCTTGAAGTGTTTCCACAAAACGGACGACTTCAAACATGCATTAAGTTCATCGGCTGGCGTTGACCGTGGAATCACTGGCAATGTTTGCCGAAAATCCCCTGCCAACAGAATCATTGCACCACCAAAACGGCTTTGATTGTTTCGTAAATCTTGCAAAGTTTTATCTAATGCCTCCAAAGACTTTTTATGCGCCATTGTACACTCATCCCAAACGATTAGTTTGCTTTGCTGCAAAACTTTGGCCATTGCACTGTTCTTGGAAATGTTGCATGTTGGATTTTCATTGATGTGCAACTTCAATGGCAATTTGAGTGCTGAATGGGCAGTACGACCGCCTTCCAACAACGTAGCTGCAATTCCTGATGAAGCAAGTGCAAGTGCAATATCATTCTGCGAGCGTATCGTGGCCAAAATCAACGCAATCAAAAAAGTTTTTCCAGTTCCACCGGGAGCATCCAAAAAAAAAAATTCCTCCAGTTCCATCTTTCACAACTTTCATAAGAGTGTCGTATGCATATTTTTGTTGTCGATTCAACAGTGGAACGTTTGTTCGTACTAATTCCTTCAAGGCATCGCAATCATATTGTATTTCGCGTCGCAACTCTTGATTAAATACGTCGTGCATCGGTCGATTGGTAGCTGCCATGCCTAACTCAGACAATACCTTGTTCGCCATCATCAAGCACATGTCCTCAATTAAAATCAAAGCCTCGTTGTAAATTTCCTCATTCAGTTGCAAATTTGGATTTGATGTTCTAATACGCACCTGATGCAAAATATCATCACACATGGCATCTTTGTATTTGCTCCATAAATCAGTCGGTTTGGATGGGCAGCATGTTGAAACAATTATCGAAAACAGTGTTCGTATTTGATGAGCATTTGATGAAAGCACAGCATCTTCGAGGGTGCATTCCCAATGAGCGTCATTCTCCAACAATCGCAAGCGTTGACATGCTTCTCTATACGTGTCACACAATTCACCATTTATAGTTCTCAAATCTTGGAATGATGTTGGGCCACGAACGTTGACTAATAGCAAACGCAAATAGAAACACTCATCGTTTCTTGGATGAACTGTGTAAATACGACCTAATGCGTTGGTGGAAAATAAATTGGGGAAACCTGGAACAGGATTTCCTTGTTTCCGTCGTTGAAATTTCTTTGTCGATTGATTCCAAGTATAATATCTTGGCATTTCGGAGTATAGTAACGTTCGGGCAAATTCATCGTTCCTGCACATTTCAAAAAATCTGGTCAATGTTGTAGGTGGCGGTCGATCAATTCGTTGTAATACATTCTCCTCAGTAAAGTACACTCTTTGACCATTTTCCAAATGTACGGCTAAATGAATAACAGAAGGATGTCTTTCATGAATGCTAAATGAAAAAATGCGCCAAATTGCTTCGTTACTACTAACATAGCGGCCCATTTGAAATTGAGTGACTTCATCGATGGAATTCTCCGCACTAACTCCAATCACAGCCATGTCACTACCTTTGGTCACATATTTGCAGATGTATTTGATGGATTTCACGGAATGGCAAGATTCGACGTTGATATGTGCTTTGAATGTTTTGGAGAGTAGTGGCGAATACGGAACAATCCAACGGTTATCAATTTGAATGTCCTGCTGATTCACTTTCACCATTGTTGATCTTCCATTGTCAGCAATTGAACGGCGACGATACAGTGGGTAACCATCATTTCCGGTAATTGTTTCAGCTACTAATGGCCTTGGATAACGCTTCGAACATTTGCCGTCGACCATACACGGAGAAAGGATATTTAATGATCCACAGGGACCATGAATCATGTTTTTAGTAACAACCTCGTGCAAGCCTGGATCTTCTACTTCATCAGGAATTTCAGCTGATATCACATCATCGATTTCATTCGGTCTTATCTTCTCAATCAACCAAATGAGGATATGCGTGTGGTAGTCCGCGTTTTTGCCACTCTACTGAATACATCCAGCAGCGCGTCTCGCCGAACACGCGATACTTCACAATGAAATCCATCAGTGATTTTAATTTTTGTTTGAAGACTCTCGCGGTGACGTCATGGCGATCGATGGGTGATTTACCAGGGAATAATTCTTGCCGAATTTCTATCCACTGTGGATTGCAAGTGAAAGTTATGAATAAATCTGCTGTACCGTAGTGTCGAACGTAGGTTATAGCATCCTGAGCATATTCATGCATATGGCGAGGACTTCCGACGTACGTTGCTGGGAGAATCGTCATCCGGCCGATATTGTGTGCGTTCCCGTCCACATTTATGGCATCTCGAAGGTGTATGTACTCTTCGGAACGCAGTTTTTTCTGGTTCAATCTAATGAATGTCAATCTTTCTGTTTCTATTTTTACATACATATCGACAGCATATTGGTGGAAAAGACGACGACATTTCAATATGTGATTGTCCTCATTTTCACGAACCATCAGTCGAAATGCATAATAGTTCATTGAACTTACTTTTTTGTTTGTTTCAGCGCCTGTACATTAATTTTCGCGTCAATAAAATTAATTGATCTTATAATAGAAAAAATATAGATTTGATATTCACCTGTAAGCGGATTTATCATTTTGATCGAGAAATGATAACCGTCTTCACCTTGCCAAAATATGATTGGATATTGTAACGCATCATATGATCGGTGAGTTTCGTACACACGCTGCTGCTGATTATTTCGTCGATGTAGAACGATATCACGTGATTCCAAATTTTCACCAACGACGACAATGGCGACATCATCAATTGTTGGTGCATTGAAACGTCTTGCGTGTTCTCCCGTAGGAGTCTTATCGGCTCTGATAACAATTTTGTGATTATCAGAGGGCATGCGGTCTAGTGCGGTTTTGAACAATGCAATCAATTGATTGTGTTGATGGAAAAAAGTTTGCAGTTGCTCAACAATTGGTCTTTTTACCGAACTGTTGTATGCACAACGCTGTTCTACTTCTTGTGGAGCATTGCCCATGAAGTAAATCTGCAGAAATTTATAGTCAGCACCCGGAACTGGCAAAAGCGAACCTGCTCGATGATATATTTGACCTTGAATCTGTAATGTTTAATTTACATAAGAAAACAAAATAAAATGCTGTAAGTGGTGAAATTACCTTGAAAGTAGGCATGAAATTATCCCGAATCACATTTGTTGCGCCAAATGAAGTCATTTGGAAACAATTGTTGTAGTTCTGGATTTGTGTTAGGAAATGCTTGGAATGAGCTCCTGTTCCAGAAACCAATGAGAGCAATGGCTCTGGTGGTGGAATCAACGGTGTCAATTTCACTTTGCCACTTGCGCAACACAATCCAGGAGTTTCATTTTTATATTTCAATGCCTTACAATGTGGGCACACAACGCTCATCGAACCAATAGCAACGGAATGGTCTGCACTGTAATCGACTGTCCTGTTGTAATGAAATGCAGCTCGATGAGTATTTAACGCAACATTTGTTTCTCTTCTTGCACGTACATTTGAATTAATTATCACTCGGTTGGATTCTATAGAACGATTGTGTCTCATTCGATGCATATCTACTTCGTTTGCATATTCTCTTTCTTCTTGTGTACGTGCAAAACGTGTTTGTGATAATCGATTTCGTTCAATTTCATTTCGCTCTTCGAGTTGTTCCGCAGTTTGATTAGATCGAAAATACGCTTGATTTGAAGCATTGCGAGTTCTGCGACCTAAATTGCTCCTTCTTATTGGCGGCATTACAATGCGATAGAATTTATTGACTTTGCTCTTACCTTTTAACCGTTTATAACTTCAAAACCCACAGTCTATAGTAGGTTAATCTATAAATTTGTTTGAGGTAACACGATTTAACTTATTTCAATTAATGAATTGATTGCAATGTACTTACAATGGAATCTTAATTCAAAAAAAACTTATCACCGTTAGTTAACTTTTTTAGAAACACTTTAAACTTTTTTTAATTCACAATTAACAATTGCACTTATTTTATTTTTCGTCCACCGATTAATTTGATCAACAATTTGACAATAAGCAGTCAATCAACATTTGCACAAATAAATTGGAATGTAAATAAAAAAGTAACGGTATTTTCGGACAAATCGCGAAACAATACAAAAGTAATAACAAATGAGTTATTTACAACATAAGAATATCCCAGCAAAAACTTTACTTACAAATAAGCCGAAAAATAAGGAGAATTTGACAAATCGGTGCAGCCGTTTTCCGATTTTAGATAAAACGAAAAAAGTGGGCGTAAAAGTGGGCGTGGTAAATTTTTCTTTCAGTAAAAACTTAAATTAGATTACTACGATCATTTAAATAAAAGATTAGCCATATCGGTGCAGCCGTTTTCCGATTTTAGATAAATGGAAAAAAGTGGGCGTAAAAGTGGGCGTGGTAAATTTTTCTTTCAGTAAAAACTTAAATTAGATTACTACGATCATTTAAATAAAAGATTAGCCATATCGGTGCAGCCGTTTTCCGATTTTAGATAAATGGAAAAAAGTGGGCGTAAAAGTGGGCGTGGTCAATTTTTCTTTCCGTAAAAACCTAAGTTGGACTATGACGAACATTTCAGTAAAAAAATTGTCCAAATCGGTCTAGCCGTTCTCAACTGATGCAATTACCAACGAACGACAATTGATTTTTATTTATATAGATAGATATTATATTATATACTAGCTGACCCGACAGACGTTGTCCTGTCCATATATTAGAAAAAATGTTTGTGTTCGATTTGTGAATTTGTGAGAAGCTGTTTGAATTATGAAAAAATAGTAAAAAGAGACAAACAACGTACTTTTAAATGATAATTTTTATTTATGTAGGTTTGAGGTGTGTTTAAATTACATTTGATTTGAAAATATGTACAATATATGGTGTTATATTTACATTTTGATTGAAAGATCGATGTTCAGGAACCAATTAAAATAAAGAAATACTTTTTTCTGTTGCTTTGCAGTGATATCGTAGTTTCCTTCATTGCAATGCTTTATGATACACGACATTTTTAGTTTTGTTGCCTGGCGCGTAAATAAATAATGCTGATGGTGTTCCGACACGGGAACAGGCGACATACAATTGACCATGCGAGAAGCATGGATTTTCAAGGTTAATGCCGCAAACACGCAATGACTGCCCTTGAGATTTATTAATTGTCATAGCGAATGCAAGCCGTACCGGAAACTGCAATCGTTTAAAATCGAATGGCATGTCGGTCAGAGCCATTGGGATCCGTGGTATCAAAACGTCTTCTCCTTTGTACTTTCCTTTAAGTATTGTTGCTTCGATGACGTTGTTCATCAGGTTTTTTACCGCAAGTCGGGTGCCATTACAAAGACGTGGTTGGTTTATGTTTCGTAACATTATGATTACCGATCCGACTTTCAGTTGGAGATTGTGAGGCGGTAATCCGGGTAATTCCAGCGAGTTTAAAAACTCGGTTGGATAGTTGACAACATCATTTTGGGAAGTAACGGAATCCACCGATTTGTACGTCATCAATTCGACAGCAATTTCACCTTGAATCTTAAAATTCAATTCGTCGACATCAATGTTTTTCGCAGCCAATATAGCACGTTCGCTCAACCAATCATGATTTTTGTAATTTTGTGCAATGTTTGGAAATACCTTTCGGATTAGCTCGGATTTTGATTCGGTGAACTGACAGAAACCGGGGGGAAATTGAATGCAACCGGTCGAAATGTCAACCGGGATTTTGCCGTTGCCAATGTCCAGCAATTGTTTGGAAAATGCTTCTCCAGATTGATCGTTCTGCAGCTCGACACGCATGTTCACAGTCAATTTGAGTTTCTTGAAGTGTTTCCACAAAACGGACGACTTCAAACATGCATTAAGTTCATCGGCTGGCGTTGACCGTGGAATCACTGGCAATGTTTGCCGAAAATCCCCTGCCAACAGAATCATTGCACCACCAAAACGGCTTTGATTGTTTCGTAAATCTTGCAAAGTTTTATCTAATGCCTCCAAAGACTTTTTATGCGCCATTGTACACTCATCCCAAACGATTAGTTTGCTTTGCTGCAAAACTTTGGCCATTGCACTGTTCTTGGAAATGTTGCATGTTGGATTTTCATTGATGTGCAACTTCAATGGCAATTTGAGTGCTGAATGGGCAGTACGACCGCCTTCCAACAACGTAGCTGCAATTCCTGATGAAGCAAGTGCAAGTGCAATATCATTCTGCGAGCGTATCGTGGCCAAAATCAACGCAATCAAAAAAGTTTTTCCAGTTCCACCGGGAGCATCCAAAAAAAAAAATTCCTCCAGTTCCATCTTTCACAACTTTCATAAGAGTGTCGTATGCATATTTTTGTTGTCGATTCAACAGTGGAACGTTTGTTCGTACTAATTCCTTCAAGGCATCGCAATCATATTGTATTTCGCGTCGCAACTCTTGATTAAATACGTCGTGCATCGGTCGATTGGTAGCTGCCATGCCTAACTCAGACAATACCTTGTTCGCCATCATCAAGCACATGTCCTCAATTAAAATCAAAGCCTCGTTGTAAATTTCCTCATTCAGTTGCAAATTTGGATTTGATGTTCTAATACGCACCTGATGCAAAATATCATCACACATGGCATCTTTGTATTTGCTCCATAAATCAGTCGGTTTGGATGGGCAGCATGTTGAAACAATTATCGAAAACAGTGTTCGTATTTGATGAGCATTTGATGAAAGCACAGCATCTTCGAGGGTGCATTCCCAATGAGCGTCATTCTCCAACAATCGCAAGCGTTGACATGCTTCTCTATACGTGTCACACAATTCACCATTTATAGTTCTCAAATCTTGGAATGATGTTGGGCCACGAACGTTGACTAATAGCAAACGCAAATAGAAACACTCATCGTTTCTTGGATGAACTGTGTAAATACGACCTAATGCGTTGGTGGAAAATAAATTGGGGAAACCTGGAACAGGATTTCCTTGTTTCCGTCGTTGAAATTTCTTTGTCGATTGATTCCAATATCTTGGCATTTCGGAGTATAGTAACGTTCGGGCAAATTCATCGTTCCTGCACATTTCAAAAAATCTGGTCAATGTTGTAGGTGGCGGTCGATCAATTCGTTGTAATACATTCTCCTCAGTAAAGTACACTCTTTGACCATTTTCCAAATGTACGGCTAAATGAATAACAGAAGGATGTCTTTCATGAATGCTAAATGAAAAAATGCGCCAAATTGCTTCGTTACTACTAACATAGCGGCCCATTTGAAATTGAGTGACTTCATCGATGGAATTCTCCGCACTAACTCCAATCACAGCCATGTCACTACCTTTGGTCACATATTTGCAGATGTATTTGATGGATTTCACGGAATGGCAAGATTCGACGTTGATATGTGCTTTGAATGTTTTGGAGAGTAGTGGCGAATACGGAACAATCCAACGGTTATCAATTTGAATGTCCTGCTGATTCACTTTCACCATTGTTGATCTTCCATTGTCAGCAATTGAACGGCGACGATACAGTGGGTAACCATCATTTCCGGTAATTGTTTCAGCTACTAATGGCCTTGGATAACGCTTCGAACATTTGCCGTCGACCATACACGGAGAAAGGATATTTAATGATCCACAGGGACCATGAATCATGTTTTTAGTAACAACCTCGTGCAAGCCTGGATCTTCTACTTCATCAGGAATTTCAGCTGATATCACATCATCGATTTCATTCGGTCTTATCTTCTCAATCAACCAAATGAGGATATGCGTGTGGTAGTCCGCGTTTTTGCCACTCTACTGAATACATCCAGCAGCGCGTCTCGCCGAACACGCGATACTTCACAATGAAATCCATCAGTGATTTTAATTTTTGTTTGAAGACTCTCGCGGTGACGTCATGGCGATCGATGGGTGATTTACCAGGGAATAATTCTTGCCGAATTTCTATCCACTGTGGATTGCAAGTGAAAGTTATGAATAAATCTGCTGTACCGTAGTGTCGAACGTAGGTTATAGCATCCTGAGCATATTCATGCATATGGCGAGGACTTCCGACGTACGTTGCTGGGAGAATCGTCATCCGGCCGATATTGTGTGCGTTCCCGTCCACATTTATGGCATCTCGAAGGTGTATGTACTCTTCGGAACGCAGTTTTTTCTGGTTCAATCTAATGAATGTCAATCTTTCTGTTTCTATTTTTACATACATATCGACAGCATATTGGTGGAAAAGACGACGACATTTCAATATGTGATTGTCCTCATTTTCACGAACCATCAGTCGAAATGCATAATAGTTCATTGAACTTACTTTTTTGTTTGTTTCAGCGCCTGTACATTAATTTTCGCGTCAATAAAATTAATTGATCTTATAATAGAAAAAATATAGATTTGATATTCACCTGTAAGCGGATTTATCATTTTGATCGAGAAATGATAACCGTCTTCACCTTGCCAAAATATGATTGGATATTGTAACGCATCATATGATCGGTGAGTTTCGTACACACGCTGCTGCTGATTATTTCGTCGATGTAGAACGATATCACGTGATTCCAAATTTTCACCAACGACGACAATGGCGACATCATCAATTGTTGGTGCATTGAAACGTCTTGCGTGTTCTCCCGTAGGAGTCTTATCGGCTCTGATAACAATTTTGTGATTATCAGAGGGCATGCGGTCTAGTGCGGTTTTGAACAATGCAATCAATTGATTGTGTTGATGGAAAAAAGTTTGCAGTTGCTCAACAATTGGTCTTTTTACCGAACTGTTGTATGCACAACGCTGTTCTACTTCTTGTGGAGCATTGCCCATGAAGTAAATCTGCAGAAATTTATAGTCAGCACCCGGAACTGGCAAAAGCGAACCTGCTCGATGATATATTTGACCTTGAATCTGTAATGTTTAATTTACATAAGAAAACAAAATAAAATGCTGTAAGTGGTGAAATTACCTTGAAAGTAGGCATGAAATTATCCCGAATCACATTTGTTGCGCCAAATGAAGTCATTTGGAAACAATTGTTGTAGTTCTGGATTTGTGTTAGGAAATGCTTGGAATGAGCTCCTGTTCCAGAAACCAATGAGAGCAATGGCTCTGGTGGTGGAATCAACGGTGTCAATTTCACTTTGCCACTTGCGCAACACAATCCAGGAGTTTCATTTTTATATTTCAATGCCTTACAATGTGGGCACACAACGCTCATCGAACCAATAGCAACGGAATGGTCTGCACTGTAATCGACTGTCCTGTTGTAATGAAATGCAGCTCGATGAGTATTTAACGCAACATTTGTTTCTCTTCTTGCACGTACATTTGAATTAATTATCACTCGGTTGGATTCTATAGAACGATTGTGTCTCATTCGATGCATATCTACTTCGTTTGCATATTCTCTTTCTTCTTGTGTACGTGCAAAACGTGTTTGTGATAATCGATTTCGTTCAATTTCATTTCGCTCTTCGAGTTGTTCCGCAGTTTGATTAGATCGAAAATACGCTTGATTTGAAGCATTGCGAGTTCTGCGACCTAAATTGCTCCTTCTTATTGGCGGCATTACAATGCGATAGAATTTATTGACTTTGCTCTTACCTTTTAACCGTTTATAACTTCAAAACCCACAGTCTATAGTAGGTTAATCTATAAATTTGTTTGAGGTAACACGATTTAACTTATTTCAATTAATGAATTGATTGCAATGTACTTACAATGGAATCTTAATTCAAAAAAAACTTATCACCGTTAGTTAACTTTTTTAGAAACACTTTAAACTTTTTTTAATTCACAATTAACAATTGCACTTATTTTATTTTTCGTCCACCGATTAATTTGATCAACAATTTGACAATAAGCAGTCAATCAACATTTGCACAAATAAATTGGAATGTAAATAAAAAAGTAACGGTATTTTCGGACAAATCGCGAAACAATACAAAAGTAATAACAAATGAGTTATTTACAACATAAGAATATCCCAGCAAAAACTTTACTTACAAATAAGCCGAAAAATAAGGAGAATTTGACAAATCGGTGCAGCCGTTTTCCGATTTTAGATAAAACGAAAAAAGTGGGCGTAAAAGTGGGCGTGGTAAATTTTTCTTTCAGTAAAAACTTAAATTAGATTACTACGATCATTTAAATAAAAGATTAGCCATATCGGTGCAGCCGTTTTCCGATTTTAGATAAATGGAAAAAAGTGGGCGTAAAAGTGGGCGTGGTAAATTTTTCTTTCAGTAAAAACTTAAATTAGATTACTACGATCATTTAAATAAAAGATTAGCCATATCGGTGCAGCCGTTTTCCGATTTTAGATAAATGGAAAAAAGTGGGCGTAAAAGTGGGCGTGGTCAATTTTTCTTTCCGTAAAAACCTAAGTTGGACTATGACGAACATTTCAGTAAAAAAATTGTCCAAATCGGTCTAGCCGTTCTCAACTGATGCAATTACCAACGAACGACAATTGATTTTTATTTATATAGATATAATATTGTTATGGTAAAGCCGTTAATTTCATAATTAATAAGTTGATTTAGTTTTAAAGAAGCTGCGTGTGTGAAATTTTGTGGTATTTTTTCAATTTTAATATATCAAATCTGAAAATGGCGAAAAGAAAGGAAATATCCACAAAAGTCCGAAAATTAGTTGTCAAATTGTTAAATGAAGGAAAATCTATGGCAAAAGTGGGGGAAATCGTTAGTTTGTCAAAATCTACAGTCCAAACTATCCTTAGGAACTATAAAAGGATTGGAAGATTTGAAAGTTTGCCGCGAACAGGACATCCTTTAAAGCTTGATGAAAGATAAAGGCGTAAAGTTTTAAGAGAAGTCCAAGAAAATCCCAAAAAAAAGTAGCGTAGAATTGAAAAACGGTATCATAAAGACTATGGAATTGATGTGCAAGCAGATACAGTTCGCCGCTGCTTTAAAAAATCTGGACTTCAGTCGTGCATAGCAAGAAAAAACCGTTCATTAGATCTACAAATAAAAATAAACGTTTTGACTATGCTGCTCAGTACAAAGACGTCCATTTAAATGATCCAACGTTTTGGGAAAGGGTTATTTTTACAGACGAATGCAAGTTTGACCTTTTTGGAAACTACGGTCGCTCAAGAGTTTGGAGAAAGCAATGTACTGCCTTAGAACAAAAAAATGTATGCAGTACTGTAAAACATGGTGTTGGATCGGTGATGGTGTGGCGGTGCATAAGTGCTGATGGAGTCGGAAAACTAAGATTTATTGATGGAATTATGGACAGTCGTGGCTATATAGACAATTTAAAAAAAGGTTTTTTACCGAGCGTCCATAAATTAAATCTTAAAGATAATTTTATCTTTATGCACGACAACGACTCCAAACATAGCTCAGGCCTAGTGAGAGAATGGCTGCTTTATAACGTAAAATCGAAGCTTCCACATCCTCCGCAATCCCCAGACCTAAATGTAATCGAACATTTATGGGCCCATTTAAAACAAAAACTCCGAAATAGAAGGGCATCCACAATTTCCCAGTTAAAACTTATTTTAAAAGAAGAATAGGAAAATATTCCTGCTGAAGTAACACAAAAATTAGTTTCTTCGATGCCTAAAAGACTTAAAGAAGTCTTCGATGCAAAAGGTGGACATACAAGCCATTAAATATTGTTCAAATCATCCCAAAAATGTATCGTATGTAGACTTTTGCTGTTACAAGAAATGCAGAATTTTATTATTTTTTTCGTTAAATGCTTTTAAACCATGTGAATTGTGATTGTTTTTGTTTAGTTTTGTTATATTTAATCCTGTTAATAAAAAACGTTAAAAAATTTTAAAGTTTTTTTTATTAAAAAGTGAAATTTATTTAAGATATTACATCGTATGTAGAGTTTTGCGACTAAGTGTAAGCTAAAAAGTAGTTTTAAATTTTTGGAAAACCCCAGCAATGTATGGGAAAATAAAACTGGTGGACAAAGAAGATTTAACGGAACGAGAGCGATTACTATTTATTCAAATTTAGAAGTAATGTTTGAAAATAACGTCGCCAGATAATCAATTTGGAATCTTTTAAACAATGTGCCATTCGCTGCAAAAACACCCCAATACATAAGGCTGCCACAAAATGGTCAATAAATACAAATTTTATTAAAAACTAACTGACCCGACAGACGTCGCACACTGCACAGTGGTGTAGAAAAGTTTTTTTTTTTTTAGTAATTTGGTATCTCGGGAAGTATTTGAGATATTGTTACCAAATTTCACGCGGTTAGTGCTAATTTGTTTTCGAGTTTAATTGCGGTTGTTCAGCATCCTAGCGCTAATGGGGGTCAGTGCGTTGCCCCTCAAAGTTGATGACCTCGGGTCTAAATCTAAAAAATCGCCAAAAATCCGTTTATGATCCGAATGAGCTGAAATTTAAAATATAAATAGTGCTTAAAAAGATCTACAAAAAATATGCTTACGCGTTTAGGTTATCTCTATTAGTTGAAGATATATTTAGGTTTATTTCATTATTTGTTTAATTTTGCTCGATCTTTTTGTAGTTTTTAAGACCTGGGTCGAATTTTGTTCCTAAAAAACTTCTAAACCACTGTGCAATGTCGCGAAGGCGGCCAAAAATCAAAAAAAAAGTTTTTAATTAAATCGAACAAATTACTGTATTTTGTGTGCAATATTCTAATTAAGTAAAATCAAAAAGAATTTTTAAAAAGATTTAATGATTCATAGTCAATAGTTTAGGTAAGTACGCAACCATTTGAAAATATGATGAGAACGTATGTAATCTTTAACAGGTTAATTTTAAAAAAAAAGTGTTGATATTGCAGTAAAACTTGCAAAAATATATATATTGTTATAATATGGCTGCATTACGTTTTTCTATATTTTGAAACTCATATGCGATGTACCGTTACTTATAATGTAAATGGAAAGAAAAACATAAGTTAGTGATAAAAGTACAAGTTCAGTGGTCTATAGAAAAAATACATACTTTTACATTATATTTTTACTAGTAAGTAGATTTAAAATTTTTTTTTTTGGTTTTTTTTCCAGCTTTTTCCCCTGACAGTTTATTTTTTACAATTTTCAGTGACAACTCGGATTAAAATACGTACGTTTTGATTTTTGGCTTTGACATAAAATAATAACTTATGTTGAAAATACTTATAAAATAGAACTTTCTAATAAACAAATTAATTCCTACCATGTTCTGCATAATGCAAAAAAAAACATATATATATACCTGAAGGAATCATGGTTACAGAAACATACGGAACATTACCATTACAAACTAGTCTAAATATAACTGTAAAAGGCTATTTTGATATATGATTCAATGTGTGAAGTTAAGTTGACGGTAGCTCGGGACTAGAGATGCTAATCGGGACTGATTTTTAAAAATCCAGGGGTTCGGGATTTTCGGGAAATCTAAATCTCAAAAATTGTAAGAAATAAACGTATATACATTAGACCGTCTCACTTTTCATTTTTTTCGAAATTCCTTCAGGCACATTGAGTTTCTTAATCTACTCTAAAAACCAAGAATTTTGGTGTTTAACACTTAAATATGGATGAACGGGAAGTGGTCTCTCAAATCGTTTTTGTAGGCAAAATGCATTTTTTCCAAAAAATTTAAAAAAATCTTTCTTTAGTAATTTACCTCTAACTCAAGCAGTTCTTAATGGATTTGAACTTAATTACATGCATTAGAAAGCTAATAAAATTTCCTAAATGTATCTTATAGTAATATGGCCATTTTGTTCGATAGTTTTTTATTCATAGCATTTTTTTTTTTAATTTTTGCTTACCTTTTCTTATATAAAAAATTGAACGAGGCAAAATTTTTATATTCTGTATATGCGTATGGTAGGAAATTTTAAAATAAAGATTTTGATGTAAATAACAGTAGCATTCTATTAAGAAAAACTGCAGTTTTAGTTAAAATGATGAAATGACTAAAGTTGTTTATTTGTAAATTTGCTTCAATTTCATAAATACATTGATGATTTGCTAAAATTGTACTTTTGTTGGAGTTTTGATGCGTTTTGTGAAAATGCTCGATGACTTGAATCAAATCATTTTGTTCACTGTTTCCCATCACTAGTGTGTTATTGACGGTTTTTAGAAGGCCAATTGCGCACTCAGCAAGGTCGTTAACTACTGTTAAGTTTATTGCAAACTTTTAAACTTTTTTGGAATTTTAATTTTGAATCTTTACAAATACTTCGCCAGATGTGAAGAATTTCACCCGCAACATTGAGGGACGCATCATTCTTAAATTTCTTGTCTTTTACTATTAAATAAAGCAGTCTACCAAGCGCATCCCTTCCTTTGGGAATTTTACTAGTTAGACAACTAAATTAACAATAATATGCAATAATAATATTCAGAGCAATATCAATTACGGATTCTTAAGGTGACTTAACTCTTTTTTTATTAAAATAAAACTTTCTTTAATAACAGTTTTATGTTTTTCTGTAAGATATCTTTACGAAGAATATTTTGGTATAAAAAACATGTCATAAAATTTTTATCCCGATCGGGTTAGAAATGCCAGATTTATTTCCAAAAAATTTTGATTCTGCCCCACTGTGGGCTAGTTTGACATATTTTTATTATGGCTCCTGCATATTACACAATCTTATTTTGATGAAGAGCAGACATATTTAACAAGTAAATATAGACCGCAAAATAATTACTTTTCACCATTTTAACTAAAACTGCAGTTTTTTTAACAGAAATATTTTCCTCGTCCAATTTTTATATAAGAACAGGTAAGCAAAAATGAAGAAAAAAATTATAAGTTCGTATTTGAAAATCTGTAATGCTATGAATAAAAAACCATCGAACAAAATGGCAATATTACTTTAAGAAACATTTAGGAAATTTAATTAGCTTTCTAATGCATGTAATTAAGTTCAAATCCGTTAAGAACTGCTTGACTTAGAGGCAAATTACTAAAGCAAGGATTTTTAATTTTTTACAAAAAATGCATTTTGCCTAAAAAAACGAAAAAAACGATTTGAGAGACCACTTCCAGTTCATCCATATTTAAGTGTTATACACCAAAATTCTTGGTTTTTAGAGTAAATTAAGAAACTCGATGTCTTTACAAAAAAAAAAAAAATATATATATATATAATTCATAAATAAATCACATTATATAAGAAGAAATAAAACTAAAGTATGTACAATGTACATTAGGGCTATAACCAAATTTTGGCCCTAGCACCATGGGATGGCAAATTTTGTGTTATTTACTATAACATTTTTTTCGGGTCATTTTGGAATAAAAACCTCACACACAAAAACGATTTTTTAAAGTCAAAATTTTCTCAAATTTGTATTACCCTTTTTATACTTTTATAGTCAAATAGCGGATTTATCCCGTTACCACAAATTTTAAATATAGATTCGAGCCAGGTTGGTATATTTATAAAAAAAAATGATTTGCGTTTTTTGTATAAAAAAAAAAATGAAATAAAAAATTATCTCCAAACTTTACCGCGTTTTGTAGTAATACCATTATTTAAATAACTTTCAATGGTCGACTATGCTAGGGCCATTTCGATATTTGCTAGGGCCATTTTGGTTTCGTTATTGTTATTTGGGGGCTTTTACATTTATTAATAATATATTTTAGCCTTTGAGCAATCATCTGATTCGTTTGAAGAGGATTTTAATTGAGTTTTGTTAGATAACTTATGAAAAAAATTATGAAAAATTGATTTTCCAGGGCCCCACTCAAGGAAAACCAAATATACCGCATTCCTTTATTAACTATGTTGCAGCAGACGTTGAGCTTAACAACTTTGCTGAAAATCACTCTGCAATATTCGGGCATGTAGTATGTCAAAAAATCCTGGGATTTTCGGGATCGGGACTCCCCGTTTGGCATCTCTACTCGGGACACAGCATATATGTACAAGCAAAAGTTTAGTGATCCGTATTCGAAGAACGAATTTCTGTACAAAGCCCCATTTTCTTGTCGATATTGTGGAACAAGCAGTAGTTCATCATTATTAACTCAAAAATCCCGTTTTTTGAGTTGTAAAGTTTTTCCAGCAAATGAGCGATATGAAAAGGATATGTTGGAAGACAACAGCTAAATTTTTTTTATAAAATTAAGGGCATTTAGTAATTTTTACACAATGGAATTTTAAACTAAAATTTATATATTTTCAGCACGTTATTTTTCCAGGATATAATATGAAGGACACGAGTCCTTGTAATTTAAATATCCACATTTTATGTGTGATTTATATTAGATGTTGTGTATTGTTAAACATTTAACTCATATGTTAATTTCCGATATTACAAAAAAATTTGAAGTCAATATCTCAATTATATTCAAAAATATGCATTTCAAAACTGTGTCCTTCAAAAATATTGCTCTTTTTCATATTTTAATATGACTAAGTCAATACCATTGACTTATTGTTGAATAAAATATTAAGAAAATTTAAAAAAATTTTTTAGTTTGAAAAAGTGCAATATTTTTGAAGGACGGAGTTTTAAATTGGCATATTTTTGAATATAATTGAGATATTGACTTGAAATTTTTTTTGTAATATCAGAAATTAACCTATCTAAACAAAAAAGTTAGTTCGGAAAAAATGTGGACCAAATTGTTCCTAATATTTGCAATCCTATCAAAATTTTGATGAAAATTTTAGTTTTAGAGCTCAATAAATATGTAATAAAATCATTATTTATTAACAAAACTAAACGAAACTTGTCAAAAGGTCAAAGGGAATCCCGCAATTCCTAAAAATTGGGGCGAAAAATCCCAAAAATGGTATTTTTTACAATTTTGCCCGTAACGTCCACATTTCCCTTGGGGCTGGGAAAATGCTTTAAAAATAAATAGGAATTACATCAAGGTTTCCAAAACTGCTTTCCATTTTCTGATCCCAGCTTTGGGATTTTAGAACATGTGGACCAAAGTTAAAATTTTGATAAAAAATAGGTCAAATTCCGAAGGGCGTAGAGACAAAACTGTTATATGTTCCTAAAGAAAGTTTTATTTTAATAAAAAAAGGGTAAAGTCACCATTTCGCCCAAAAAACAGCAAAAATCTAAAAATTTTGGAATTTTTAAATTGAAAATCGTTTATTTTCGGATCCGTAATTGATATTGCTCTGAAATTTTTTGCATATTATTGGTAATTTAGTTATCTAACTAAAAAATTCGAGTCGATTTCTTTCAAAAGTACGCTCTATATTTTTAAAAAAGCGTACCATGGTATGGCAAAATTTGAAAATTTCAATTTTGAAATGCTTATAACTCGGAAATTATAAGAGATAAATAGCACACGCAAGCATGTTTTTGCAAGATCTAGCCGAGCGCTTCCCAAAAATTTTAAAATCTATGAAATCGGATGGGAAACAAGAAAATGGCACGAGTTTAAAAATTTTACAAGTCGAAGGTACTCTACTTTGAGCCCCCATAGCGCCTGGAGAATTTGAAGGGTCCATTTTAATAACTTGAACTCGAATACTCCTTGGCTACCTTCGTGTCAAATTTTGTCCCGATCGAGCCATCCGTTTTGAAATGCCAGATTTATTTCCAAAAATTTTTGATTCTGCCCCACTGTACATAGAGTACACAGTATTCACAGTAGCTGGAAAAGGTTTGTTTCAGTGGAAGGTGATGTCTTTTGGGTTGACATCAGCACCAGCAACGTTTCAGAGAACACACATGGCCAACCTAAAACAGGTGTTTAGAAGACTTCGAGAGGCGCGTCTAAAGATAAACCAAGAAAAATTTAAGTTTTTCCAAAAGCGGATTAAATATTTAGGACACGTGGCTAATGAGAGCGGAATCAATACCGATCCCGAAAAGATCACCGCCATTCAAGGACGAAATGTTAGAGAACTGAGAAGATGCCTCGGCATTGCTTCGTGATATAGAAGATTCGTCCCCGAATTTTCCCAGGTTGTGCATCTACTGACCACGCTGCTGAAGAAAGGAAAACATTTTCGGTGGAACCAAGAGGAACAGAGTGCGTTTGAGAGCTATCTGCCCACAGTTTACCCTTCAAACGGATCATGTGACTATGACTTAGGAACAGTGCCCAAGAGTTTTAAGGTCAGGAGAGAGTGATTTCGTACACAAGCCGCAGATTAAACCCTGAGGAAATGACAGAGAAAGAGTGTTTGTCGATAGTGTGAGCGATCAGAAACCTTGAAGGCTATCACTTTACGGTAGTGACGGACCATTTGGCATTAAAATGGCTCAACTCGATTGAGAATCCCTCAGTACGAATTGCTAGATGGGCCCTGGAGCTACAGCAATATAGTTTTGATATCCAGTACCGCCGGGGAAAACTAAACGTAGTACCCGACGCCAAGCCGTTCGAGATAAGTCAGTGGAGTGCAACTGGTGGCAAAGAAAGTGTGTGGAGATAAGTAAAGAGCCAGAGAAGTTCCCAGATTTTACAATCCTCGGGGGTCAACTTTATCGCAACCTCCCAACGCATGATGAAGACGAAGAATGTACCCCCTGGAAGCTATGTGTCCCTTCATACCAGTGCCAGAGAGTTTTACAAGAAAACTACAACGCCCCGACCCACGGTCACCTCGGTATCAGAAAAGCCATGGTGCGTGTAACGAACAAGTAGTATCCCGCTGGACAAATGTTGTCACGTATTGCGGAGGAATCATGGGCTGTCGTTTGCGAAGATTTTGTAGGCCCGCTACCAAGGTCAAAACACGGAAACTCTAGTGGTCTTCACGGACAAATTTTCAAAGTGGTCAGAGTTGGTGCCATTACGCAGAGCAACACGCGAAACTTTACGAAAGCATTTAGAGAAAGGATCTTGGCAAACTTCGGCGTACCGAATATGTTAATCACCGAAAACGGCTCTCAGTTCACAAGCAAGGTGTTCCGAGAATATCGCAAAGAGATCGGGGTTCATCACTGTTGTACTTTATCAAATTATACTTTAAACTTATAATAATTTTTAATCTAGTTTTACTATGTTTTTGTGTTTTAAATTTTCTATGAAAATAAAATATTTTTTCACTTCGTATTGAGATACCAAATAGAAAATATTGCCTTTCACTTTTCAATAGGTTATGGGCCTTACTCATAATTGAATTTTTTTGATTGTGCAATTCGGATCTCAGAATTATACGTGTGTGATAATAGTATTTCAAAAATGGCAAGCGCAAACTCAATTATTCAGATGGAAAAATTGGTTGGATCCGAAAACTGGTTCACGTGGTGTTTTGCGTTAAAGGCTCAGTTCGAGTTGGATAACTTATGGTGGTGCATTGAAGGTACGTGTGAAGATGCTGTGAAGGAAACACAAGCAAGATGCCGTATCGTTCTGGCAATTCACAAAGATTTGTACGTGTATGTACAAGAAGCTCTTACTGCCAAAGAGGTGTACGAGAAATTGAAGAACTTATTTCAAGATTCTGGTTTGGATAGGCGTATTGGACTTATGCGTAAACTATGTTCAATACAGATGATGGAATGCAATTCTGTGGAACATTATGTTTCAGAAGTTGTATCAACCGCACAAAAGCTAAATGGAATTGGGTTTGGCGTATCAGATGAATGGATAGCGTCAATTTTGTTAAAAGGCTTACCAACGGAATATAATCCCATGATTATGAGTATGGAAAGTTCCGGAAAGGTGTTAACTGCGGATGCTGTCAAGTCAAAGCTGTTACAAGATGTGAAGTATGAATCACAATTGCCAAATTCAGCCCTAACTAGCAAAAAGACCAATAAAAAGAAGGATGTTAAGAACATCAAGTGCTATAATTGTAATAAATACGGTCACTATGCAACAAAATGCCCAGAAAAAGGTTCTGTAAACAAAAATCAGTCCTTGTTTGCTGCCTATATGGTAAAAGGTTTAAGCCAAGATGAGTGGTACTTCGATAGCGGAGCATCCGTACATATGGTACAGTCTAAAGAATATTTCGAAGATATTCAGCCATATAAAGGTGAAGTACTTATTGTCAATGATAAAACATTGAAAGCAGTTGGTAAAGGCACGGTTGTAATCGATGTTTCAATTCCAAGTGGAAGTCAGAAAGTTACAATCAAAGATGTTCTTTACGTGCCAGAGCTTGGAGCTAATTTACTATCAATAAGCGAGATTATAAGACGAAACAAAAGAGTAGTTTTTGATAAAACTGGGTGTAGAGTCTTAGATGAAGAAAACATATTGGTTGCTTACGGAAAATTGGTCGATGGTATGTATAAGTTGTGCACACCTACTAATCAACGTGTTTATTTGGCTAGTGAATCATCAAATTTCGAAACGTGGCATAGACGTTTAGGCCATGTGAATCAACAGTCTATGGAGAAGATGAAATCTGATGGTATGTTAAAATATGATGGTCCTGTTACCCTAAATTGTGTGGCATGTGCTGAAGGGAAGCATTCTAAATCCAAATTCCCCAAAGAAGGTTCAAGAGCCAGTGAGATTTTAGAAGTAGTTCACACAGATTTGTGCGGACCTATGGAGGTCAAATCAAATGCAGGAAGCGTGTATATGCTGACGTTTACTGATGACTTTAGTCGAAAAGTTTTCACGTATTATTTGAAAAATAAAAGTTTGGTGTTTGAAACATTTGTCAATTTCAAAACATTTGTCGAAAATCAAACAGGAAAGAAGCTAAAATGTCTTCGTTCAGATAATGGTGGCGAATTCGTTAATCAGAAGATGTATGATTTTTTGAAAAAGTGTGGAATTATGCATCAGAAGAGTGTGGCCTATAATCCGCAGCAAAATGGTCTCGCAGAGCGGATGAATAGATCATTAATTGAAAAAGCCCGTTGTATGTTATATGAAGCCAAACTTCCGAAAAGTTTTTGGGCAGAAGCGGCATCCACAGCTAGTTATTTGATCAATCGTATTCCACATCGTATTCTACAGAAATGTCCAGATGAGATATGGTATGGAAGAAAACCAGGTGTTGGTCATTTAAGAGTTTTTGGCTGTAATGCAATGGTGCATATACCTCATCAGAAAAGAAGAAAGCTTGATCCAAAATCTAAGAAGATGATTTTCATTGGTTATTGCAACGAATCCAAGGGATATCGATTATACGATCCAGCTCAGAAGACTGTAACTATAAGTCGCGATGTCATATTTTTTGAAGAAGAATTCATGTCATTGAATAAAGAAAAGTCGATTGAAGAATATTGGTTTTCAATTCCTCCTCCTGCTTTGGAGCATAATAATGTTGATGAAACTCCTGATTTAGAGCAACATCACATTGAAGAAACTTCGAACAATACAAATAACATTGTCGATAACGATTCATTGCTATTCTCTTCGTTTACAGAGGATACCAATGAAGTGGGGGAAGTAATCGAGCAAGAAAATCCAACTTCAAGTGTTGCAGTGGAGCCTGAAGTCGTAGAAATTCCAAGACGCAGTGAGCGTTTAGCGGCCAAAGCTCAAAAAGGACTTATAGCTTGTGACATTGCAGAAGATCCCTTAACTTACGAAGAAGCAATTAATAGTCCAGAGAGAGACAAATGGTTAGAAGCAATCAACAGTGAAATTAACTCTTTGGAAACCAATAATACATGGACAGAAGTCAGTCGTTCCAGTTGCCAAAACGCAATAAAAACCAGGTGGGTTTTTAAAATCAAGGACGAGCCAGATGGAAGTAAAAGGTATAAAGCACGTTTGGTTGTGAAGGGGTACACACAGAAAAAAGGCATCGACTATGAAGAAACATATTCCCCAGTGATTCGTTATACATCTTTAAGAATGTTGATCGCCTTAGCTGTAAAATATAACCTTGAGATAGAACAAATGGATGCTGTAACGGCGTTCTTGCAAGGAGAATTGAGTGAAGAAATATATATCCATCAACCCGAAGGTGTAAAATGTGCAAATCCAAACTCAGTTCTTAAACTTAACAAGGCTTTATATGGTTTAAAGCAGGCAAGTTTAGTATGGAACAGCAAATTAGATAAAGTTTTACTTAAAATTGGATTTAAGAAATCTAAAATTGATCCATGCGTGTATTATCATATCGAAAATACAAATCGAACGTATTTGGCAATATACGTTGACGATATGTTGTTGTTAAGTAATGATTCAACATTTCGTGAAGCCACAAAATTGAAGCTGTGTCAAGAACTACATATGAAGTTGCTTGGAGAAGCTAAAAAGTGTTTAAATATAAGAATCACTAAAGAAAAGAACATGATATATTTAGATCAAGAAAGCTACATTGATCAGATACTGCAAAAGTTTAATATGTCTGATTGTAATGCCGTTCAAGTACCTATGGATCCAAATCAAAAGCTTAGTAAGAAAGAAGAAGGTGTGAGTGCATGTAATGTTTATCCATATCAACAAGCCATTGGAAGCCTGATGTACTTAACGCAGTGCACTAGACCAGATATATGCCACGCAGTAAGTTATTTGAGTCG
Source organism: Calliphora vomitoria (assembly GCA_942486065.2). Lineage (NCBI taxonomy): Eukaryota > Metazoa > Arthropoda > Insecta > Diptera > Calliphoridae > Calliphora > Calliphora vomitoria. The sequence continues at coordinate 52,691,649 of OW818030.2, read as the reverse complement.
TTTTAACAATAATCCTAGCCAAGAACATTGGAATGCTGTGAAAAGGGTGTTTCGATATTTGAAAGGAACAAAACACTCTAAGCTTTGCTACAGACAGGATGGTAATAATGAGCTAATAGCATATTCTGATGCTGATTGGGCCAACGATACCGATGAGAGGAAATCAGTAACTGGGTACGTTGTCATTCTGCAATCAGGTGCCATCTCATGGAGCAGCAAGAAACAACAGACCGTGGCCTTGTCTTCAACCGAGGCGGAATACATGGCAATGTCTTCAGTAACTCAAGAAGTAGTTTGTTTAAGAGAACTATTTTATGAACTCGTTCCAGATATTCCAAATAAAGCAACCCCGATATTATGTGACAACAGAAGTGCAATAGCCTTGTCATCTACTAATGTTTATCGAGCCCGTTCGAAACATATTGATGTGCGTCATCATTTTTTGAGAGAGAAGAAAGATGCCAAACAAGTTGAATTTTTCCCTGTAAAAACTGATGAGATGATAGCCGATTCTTTGACAAAAGCCACAACTGCACCAAAACATATTTTTTGTTTTAAAAAACTGGGTTTAATTATTACAAAGTAAATTTGAGTGGGGGTGTTGTACTTTATCAAATTATACTTTAAACTTATAATAATTTTTAATCTAGTTTTACTATGTTTTTGTGTTTTAAATTTTCTATGAAAATAAAATATTTTTTCACTTCGTATTGAGATACCAAATAGAAAATATTGCCTTTCACTTTTCAATAATCACCAGTTGACTGCCCCTTTACGCCACAAGAAAATCCCACAGAGCGCATGAATCGCACTGTAAAAACCATGATAGCGCAATACGCCGAGTCTTATCAAAAGACATGGGACGAGGTACTCCCAGAGATACAATTGGCCATAAACACGGCAAAATCAGATACAACGCAGTATAGCGCCGCCTTTCTAGTTCAAGGAATAGAGCCGAGACTCTTCCCCGCGGTGGAACAGAAACTGCAGATCGCAACCCAAAAGAAAGAGCAGATATGCTAAAACACATTTTTGCCTAGGAATATTTTATGCAAAATACAATGCAGGAATTTCATACAACTATTTTAGCTCTTGAGCATGACTATTGTAAAGTTTTAGACCATACCATAAATGAAACAATTTTTGGCACCAAAGCAAGTTAACAGCATTTTGAAAAAAAAAAATCGCCTAATGAACAAAAAACGTTTAAGACTGAAGTAGAAGACTTTTTAAAAACAGCGCGCTGTTAGCCATTTAGAAAACCGTTAAAAAAATATAATTTTTAAATTTAAAAAACCCGTATTTTCTTGAGAAGATTTACAAAAACTTCAAATATCTGAAGAAATAGATAACTATAATATATACATATATCGATTACTGCTGCCTTCGTGAAGCTTATAAACAAATACCAAGAGATTTGTCAAATGATATGGCCTATTGTTTTACCAAAGATGAAAGGATTGAATTCGAGAATTTAAGAAAAGTTTTATGTTTAAATTGTGAAAGAGTTTTTACTATTTTGAACAATCTTTATAATAAAGATAGAAACCGAATCTTTATAGAGCTGAAATATTAATATTAAAAAAATGATTAGAGCTGAAATATTAATACGAACAAATTTAGAGGAATCTTGTAAAGATTTTCAAAATTATTTACAGATCTCTTAAGGTTTGGAAATAAAATAAAGAGTCAGTGTTTTTAGTATTTAATTTTAATTTTTACAAACATACATACATTAATATGACGTACTGAACCGAAAAATTGAAGTTTAGTTAAATAAATTTTAAGAAATTACATAAAATATTTTATGGTAATACCATATTTAAAAAAAAAAAAAAAACATTTCGTCCGAACTTAAAAATCGACCAAGTGGGGGTTGTAAATATAGATGAGGACATACAAAAACCGTTTTCAAAGATTTTGAAACAACCTCAAAATTTTTAGTTATTTTGAAAAAACTTTTTTTCGGTAGGTCTTAGTACTTTAGTACACGTTCTTAGACCGGAACGCAAAGAATAAGCTTTCATAAAATGAGGTAAGTTTTTATAAAATGTTTCTCATTTTTTTTTTTCGTAATTTTTCAAATTCAACAATAGATGTTTCAATTTTTTGATAAAAGATGATAATTTTTTTAGATATTCTTAACAAAAATAAAACTTTTTTCTCTATCCGAATTACACAATTTGCTGTAAAATGGCATCGATTTGTTAGAGCATATTTTATTGATAATGCATATTTTGTTATATTTTACTTCGAAATGCATATTTATATGCATATTATCCCAATTTTTTATAAAAATATAACTTTTTGTCGTGAATAGGCAATATATTGTCTCAAAAAAAAATTTTTTTGTTAGTCGACAACATTTGATGCTTCATATACACAGTTACTGATCTTCACAGTCATTTATTACAATATGAAAATTAAGGACGGATGCTACTTTAGAGCACGATCAACATTTTGTAAAGATTATGGCGTTAAACAATTTTAATTCCACGATATTATCGTTTTCTCAGAAGAACAATTATAATTTTAAAACTTTTACTATGTAATTCATAGTATTTTAAGAGTCCTAACTGCTGGGAACTATTTCGCGTTGTTAATTATTTTATGTTTCTGCACAAAAATAAAAATGCATATTTTTAAAATTTTTGGGTTATATTTTGATTTTTTTGAAGCATATCTTAGGAGCGTTACTTGTTGATAAGCTGATGAATTTGAGGTTGTTTTTGAAATTTTTGGACACAATTTGTAATGTATCAAAAAGACCTATAATATACGGTAAGTCGTTTTCGAAGTTTTTGTTTTCACTGTAGCACCGTGTAATACATATATGTTGATTACAATGGATAAAAATATATTTTAATAAAATATTTTCACACAAAACCAAAATTAACATTTTCTCAGTAATTTTTTTTAATATCCAGTTTTTTTTGATTTGCCCAGCTTTCTAAACCCCAATGTCCAGACTTTTTTTTTGAATTTGAATCTGGCAACCCTAACCACCTTTCACTAAATCTAAAATAATAACATTTAATTTACGTGTATAATATTTTCTCGGATGTATAATTTAGGTATGAGCCATGTATAATTTATAATTTTCTTGGAGGCAACACTGGTTAGGTTATTAAACTTATTTATCTTTAGAATAATATTTTACTTACTTCATTGTGTGCATTGGTATAGATGAAATGAATAATAAACAAATTATATTATCGTTAGAATCAAACTGAGACATACACTTGTGAGTGTCCAATGACCAAAATTGACTGTTTACTTCGCAAACATGACTTGTTGTTAATTTGCTTTTAAAAAACTGGACATTTGAAAAAGAATCATCAAAAAATATTCTCAATACATCCATATTGTGGAAGTTTTCGAGATATCGTGTTGTAGATGCACTGTGATGTATATTTGATGAGAATACATATTTGCGTGTAATACTATTGGCAACTATTATGGCTACAATGCCTGAATCCAGTTCAATATGTTCTGGTAAACCTCCCGGTATTGATCGTTCCATGTTGTGTAGCATGTTTGATTCACCACGAAAAGTATTTTCTGCAATATCATGTAAGCTTCGTAACGAGGGCTCAGCACCACAAATTACACATAAAACACTGTTTGCTGACACAGATAGTGTGATGAAACGGTATGCAACCTACAATGAAGAATTAAGAAACTGCAAATGTTAGTTTAAATTTTAAAGAAAGAAAAAATATACGTTAGGAAAATGAAAAAAACATGTAGGACCCAAAAAGTGTTGTACCGCCGAAAGTATGTATATATAATTTGTAAGATTAATTTATGGGATTTTAAAATTATTTTTAACCTTTATTTTTTTCAAATAAATTATTATAAAAATTTAATGTGTGTGAAGATAAATTTAAATTTATTTAGCACAGACACAAACCACATTTTTTAGCTCAGCCCATTTTACAGTTAACAGAGCTCTGTTAATCACTTAACAGTCATAATACTTGAAATATAATAAACAAATTTATATCTACAATATCTGAAATAATTTCAGAATAAGAAAAAAAAATAATAGATACATATTTGAACCCTTCTTAATATCAGGATTCCAACAAATTTAAGTTTTTTGAAAAAATAAATCTGGAGAGGATTTTTGGCCATTATGGAAATTAGGAAAAGGGCTCGGATATGACACTATATAGAAATGGTAGTCCTAGGGCCACTTAATGGAGCTGTGGTAGTGGGATATCTGAAATAATTTTGGGATTCCAATAAATTTGAGTTTTTTGAAAAAATAAATCTGGAGAGGATTTTTAGCCATTTTGGAAATTAGGAAAACTCAAATTTATTGGAATCCCAAAATTATTTCAGATATCCCACTACCACAGTTCCATTAAGTGACTCTAGGACTACCATTTCTATATAGTGTCATATCCGAGCCCTTTTCCTAATTTCCATAATGGCCAAAAATCCTCTCCAGATTTATTTTTTCAAAAAACTCAAATTTATTGGAATCCCAAAATTATTTCAGATATCCCACTACCACAGTTCCAATAAGTGGCCCTAGGACTACCATTTCTATATAGTGTCATATCCGAGCCCTTTTCCTAATTTCCATAATAGCCAAAAATCCTCTCCAGATTTATTTTTTCAAAAAACTCAAATTTATTGGAATCTCAAAATTATTTCAGATATCCCACTATCACAGTTCCATTAAGTTGCCCTAGGACTACCATTTCTATATAGTGTCATATCCGAGCCCTTTTCCTAATTTCCATAATGGCCAAAAATCCTCTCCAGATTTATTTTTTAAAAAAACTCAAATTTATTGGAATCCCAAAATTATTTCAGATATCCCACTACCAGAGTTCCATTAAGTATGATTCGTCGACGAGTATGATTCGTCGTGCCGTTCCAGTTGCTCCTTTTATGGGATCGTTGCCAAGTGATAGACTAACTCCATATGTCCGGCCATTTACTTATACTGGTGTTGACTATTTTGGCCCAATAAATGTGACTGTTGGTAGACGTCATGAAAAACGTTGGGTTGCCCTGTTTACGTGCCTTACAATCAGAGCAGTACATTTAGAAGTGGCCTATGATCTCTCTACTGATTCGTGTATTTTAGCTTTACGGAATTTTATAAATCGTCGTGGCACCCCGTTGAAGATTCGGAGTGACAACGGAAAGAATTTTGTTGGAGTTAACCAAGAAGCCCAGCGATTTGATGAAGTATTTTATCTGGTTAAAATTGAAGATGAGTTGTCCACAAGGGGCATTGAATTTATTAGTTTAATTGTCCACATTAGTTTAATTGTCCACATAATCCTGCAGAAGGTGATATATGGGAGCGAATGGTTCAATGTGTTAAGAAGGTTTTAAGAGTAACCCTAAAAGATGTCGCCCCAAAAGAGCACACCTTGCAAAGTTTTTTAATTGAAGCCGAAAACATCGTGAACTCTCGCCCATTGACTCACTTGCCTGTCAGTCCTGAAGACGAAGAACCATTGACTCCTAATCATTTCTTGATGGGTTCTGCAAATACGGCTCAAACGCCAGAAGATATTGAGATTACAAAGCCAGTGGTACTGAAGAAGCAGTGGCGAATTGCTCGACAGCTACGAGATCATTTTTGGAAAAGACAGATTGTGGAATATTTGCCCACACTTACAAGATGGTTCAAATGGTGCGAATATACGAAGCCTGTGGCCCCGGGAGATCTTGTACTAATTTGTGATCCAGCTGTTTCCCGTCAAGATTGGAAGAGAGGTCGTGTAGTAAATGTGTTTCCAGGCAATGATGGTGTTATTCGTCGTGCTGACGTACGTACCAGTACAGGAATACTAAAGCGCCCTGTTTCCAAGCTTGCTGTCCTTGATTTGGAGTAGTGAATCGTAGCCGATCCACGGGAGTGGCAATGCCACCGAATGGCTCATAATCGAGCATAAATTTTATTTGTTTTTATTTATATGTCTTTATTATTTCATAATTCGTCATTGTATAATTTTGTAGTTCATTTAAAATATTTATTTGAATTTATATGGCGTCCTGTGAGCCGCCTTAATGTTTTGTTTATTTGTCTTATTTACCTATTTGTTAGTGAAGATTATGTACTAGTTGTTGTTCCTTGGTACCGTTGGTTGGTACCGCTATTTTTAATGTGTTATACACATAAATAACTAGTGGTCCAAATAAAATAATAATTTAAAGTAAAGTCAGTTCATAAGGGAAAAGCACTGCGGTAAGTAGTTGAACATAATTTGTATTTCTTTTAGTTTAATTTTAATAATTTTTTTGATAGAAATAAACGCACGCATAAACGAACGCACGCACCCACAGAAACATTTTGGTGTTCTTATTTGTGTTGTTAAATTCGCCCCTTATGGACGACCATCGTAGCCAGCGATAACAATGTGAGAGAGTAATTTTAAATAATTCAGAGTCGGACTACTTGGTATACTTGGCTAAAACTATGTGCAAAACTATTTTAATTATAATACAAGAAATATACTGAAAACAACTCACATAAATTTTAAAACTATAGACAAAATTCTAAAATAGTTAGAAATATTCAATAAACAAAAAAACCACTTAAATTCTAAAAATCTCATTCAAGAAATAAAAAAGGCATTGCAATTGGAAAATTAAACAAAAGAGATATTTAAAACAATTTTGAAATTACAAAAAGAGAAAAAATTATCGAACACTTACAGCTAACCAAACAATTTGTGGGAAAAACACACAATTTCATCCACCTTGGTCTTATAATAAACAAAGGTAGTATATTTTCAATCAAAACAATGATCACGTACTTTTAAATATTACCTGCTCTTACTTACTCTCCCACACAATCTCACAATTCTCTCTCACTCTCAACAATTCTCATTATCCAACTAGAATCCCATTAGGACAAGTAAGCTCTTCGTCATCGTCACATTCAAATTCCAATTAAAAACAAACGGCGGCATTCCTTTAATGTCTAAGATCCCCATTACCTATCTACTCCGTTGCACAGTGGGACAGAATAAAACTTTTTTGGAAATAAATCTGGCATTTCTAAACGGCTGGTCCGATCGGCATAAAATTTGACATGGGCGTAGCCAAGGAGTATTCGAGTTTAAGTTATTAAAATGGACCCTACAAATGGTTCAGGGGCGGCGCTATTGGGGCTCAAATTAGGGTACAAATATTTAAATATTCAACAAAAAATGTTCGAATACATTTTTTCATACAAATTTTCCTTGAATTATTTTATTTGTGAAAATAAAGTTCAATAATTAAATATTAAACAAATTTGTTGAAAAATTTTATAAAAAATATTTTTGTGTGTGATTTCAATACAAAATGAGCTCGAACGATGAAGATTATTCTTCTGATGATTATGGAAAATATCCTTCTTTTGCCATGGAAAAGCAAAAACGATGCTAAAAAATAATTCAACGATATTTTAACAAGAAAGAAGTAAGTACCATAATTTTGTCCGGCCAATTTTTTGTGTTTGTATTTGTTTGTAATTTGTGTAAAGTAAAATTTATTAGAATTATTTCTAGTCAGTCATTTTTGAAAAAATAAATTCATTTGTTTCAAATTTGTGAGAAATAAAAATATTTTTATTCAATTATTTTTTGTTTGAATAAATTTAGTTTTTGTGTTTTGTTTGAATTAATATTCGAAATAAATTAGTTGATTTTGTTTGTAACTAAATGAAATGAATTTGAATTTTATTCAACATTATTTTATTCGAATACATGTAAATTTGACTATTTTCTAAAAAATCTCAATATAATTTAGTTACAATATTAAAAAATGATTTTGTTTATAATTTATTTGGTTTAAATAGATACAAATGTGCATAAATGTAACTGTAAATATTATAAATAAATTAGACAAATACTTTATACAACTAATAAATAATTTGGAAAATAACGGTTTTAAAAAAAAAACTTATTGTAGCTTTAAAACACATATTTGTTAACAAACACTTTCAGCCGTATGCATAAAAATTTACAAGATCTTTATAAATCAATAATAAGCAAATTTTCATAAAGTTGTATTCATAAACAATTAATAGCTAAAAAAACATTTGATAAACTTTTGATAAGTGTACAAATTTTAAAGTTGGTTCGACCCTTCTTTAAACCTACTTCAAAGTATTCTTTTTACGTTTTATCTTGAAAAAAAGGAATTTTAAAGATAATTCTTTATAAATTTGCAATAATAGACGATACTATTGCAATTGATAAACATAATTTTAACTCCGCTTGGAAATATGGTCCGTCCACTATAATATATATGATTTTGCTTCATATTTCTCCGGGATGAGGTTCGCAAGAGAATTTTATTGCCATTTTTGTAATTTATTGTTAACCTGTAAAGGCATGTAGTAACTAAATGTGTAAACATTGTGGAAGAAGTTCACACAATTTAATATACCCACTCCGGAATTAAAATTATGTGTTTTCTCATAGAAATTCATTAAATTTTGTTAAAATTTAACAAAATTACAATAAAAATAAATTAATAAAACAAATTATAAAACAGTGATGTTTATTTTATCACATAATATTCGTCATTCGAATACTTTTAATAATAATTGAACTAAAATATATAAAAACGTTTGTATATTAATGCATTTTAGCTTAATATAAATTTACTGGAATTAAATATACATTTTTTCTCTATTAGTTTTTATCTTCAAAAATGTATTATTACTAAAAACAAACAAGAAAGAAAGAGAATTAACGAATATTTTATCTTAAGTACATTAGTTATTGTGCCTTTAAGTCTGCTTTTACACACAGCAAGTTTACTTGTAGCAAGTCTCTTCGATTCTCTTTTAAACTTGCTCGACTGTTTACACACAGCAAGTATGTGTTCAATTTTGTATGTCAATTATCTTTTGCACTATGGCGTGCAAAAGAGAATTGAAGAGACTTGCCAGTACAAGCAAGTCTTCTTTCTTCCTGAATCTTTCTCCTGTAAACTCAGAAATGCGGCAAGAAAACTTGCCCTGTGTTAAAGCAGAATAACAAACGTTTTTTTTTTTTAACAATTTTAAAATAAAAACCCGCTTTTTATTATTTTCTAACTATAGTCAAAATTAAAGTATGTTTTAAATTGAACCGACTTTAACTGGGTGTCACCTCAAATGTAGTAAATCTTTTCATACAATATACAACAAAATATAGACAAGTGGCATCGCTGAACAGCTGACTTAGAAAATTTAAAAAAAAAAAACAAAAAGTGACAAACAATAAATGTAACCGGGAAACTAAAGAAAAAAAACAGTTTGTGGTGGAAAAATAGAAAAAAAAAGATTAATATCAAATTTATTCTATTTTGGTACTAATTTTATTGATTCAATATTCAATAATTGCAAAATCTCTCCAATATCTTGATACTTAAACATTTTTGACTTTTTGTCGAACTTTTTTACATGGCGTAGAACAGCAGATGCTGTTGTTAAATGAGTTAAAAACAACTTCAGCTAATTTTATATTTACAGTCGACTTTAACGTCAGAAGTATACTTTAACTTGTCTATGGTAGACCTAAAGTCCACACTTAAGTAAAGACGACATTATTTCTCTTAAAATATAATTTATTTTTGACTATTGTGGGCCTATACTTTTATAAATGATTTTTAAAGCTAAAGTGTTTGTTAAGATATTTATAGACGGCAATACTGAGTATTAACACTTGTCAAATTTTAAATATTATTGAAATCATTCGGTATTTCAAGAAATCGTTTCGAAAAAACATTTATTGTTTACACGATAGTATTATTTCTTTGTTGATTGATATTTTCTGCAAACTTCATTTTTATTTTATATTTCCTTGACATTTTTGTTTGCCTTATTTGTATTTATAAATGTTGAAGTTTATTATAAGAGTTTCACATTAAGACTAAAATACAATGTTGAAAGTAATACTAATGTTACTACATTATAAGAATGAACATGTAAAAGGAAAATAGAGAACGTACATGTTGCAATATAAAAGGGTTGCCATATTTCAACACTCCTCCTCAACATGTATATCCTTTATACAAATTATACAAAAATATAATAAATTCATGACATATTCATTAAATTTACAAAATACATGTGTTTCGCCTTAGAAAGATTCTTCGTCAGGATGTCGGCTACCATTTCATTCGTTGAACAATACTGAAAAGTAACTTCTGAATTACGCACGACCTCACGAATATGATGATATCTAATATCAATGCGCTTCGTACGGTTGTGAAAAATCGGATTCATTGCCAGTTTCATTGCTCCTTGATTATCCACGTTTACCAGTATATATTCATCATTATCAAAACCAATTTCAGATATATTGCCTCCTTACACGCACTCGACATAGCCATGTATTCTGCCTCAGTAGAGCTAAGAGCCACTGTAGACAGCTTCCGTGATTCCCATGAGATAACGCATTTTCCAAGGTAGAATATACATACATAGCGTTGCTACCCCAATCAGCGTCAGCGTAACCTCTAACACGGGCATCACCAGCTTCATAAATCAAACCAAGATTCATAGTACCCTTTAGGTATCGCAGTATATGCATCACTGCGGTCATATGTTCGAGATGTGGATCCTGATTGTGTTGTGCAAGCTTCGATACAGAATGTTGTATATCAGGTCTAGAAGTTATCGCGAGATAAGTTAAAGCACCAATTATCGACTGATATTCCTCCTTACCAGCCCTCTTACAATCATTAGCACAATGGGTTTGTAAACCAGGGTCGAGAGTTACAGACACAGTTTTACAATTCTCCATCCCATACTGCATCAAAATATCATTCACATATCGTCCTTGACATAATTTTATGACACCCACTTCACCGTCACGTTCAATCTGCATTCCAAGGAAATGGCGTAGAATTCCCTTATCTGATACTTCAAATACCTTTGCCAAATTAGATTTAAACCTTAAAATCACCTCCTTGTTCTTGCTAGCAATTATTAGGTCATCAACGTATACTGCCACTAGCATCATGTCACCGGTAATTGTTGTTTTATATAGGCATGGCTCATTCCCACATGCCATAAAACCCATTTTCTATAAAACATCATCAAGTTTTTCATACCAATTCCTTCCGGCTTGTTTTAACCCATATAGAGATTTATTCAATTTCAGTACCTTGGACGAATCGGTCCTATTAACAAAACCTTCTGGTTGGGTCATGTAAATCTCGTCATTCAGGTCACCATTCAAATATGCCGTGCTTATATCGACCTGATGCAAATGCATTTTTTCCTCCACCGCCAATGCCAACAACATGCGTATTGTAGCGTATCGCACCACTGGAGAAAATGTCTCATTATAGTTGATGCCAAATTTCTGGCTGCATCCCTTGGCAACTAGACGCGACTTATATCGCTCTGTCTCACCGTTTCTATTGCGCTTAATGGCGAAAACCCACTTGCATCCGATTGTTTTATGACCGTGTGGTAAGTCGACTAGGTTCCATGTGCTGTTCCTTTCCTTTGTGGAATAAAATCATTACGTAAATGACTAATTCCGCACCTTTCGGGGTCTACCAGGTTCACCACTTCTCAAAATTCGGGGTCTACCAGGTCCCGCCTTTAACCCAAGAAAATCATTCTCCGAGTCTTCATCAGCTGTGTCAAATGTGTCTGCGTTATCATCGTTAACTTCAGAATTCTCATGCCGCTCACTGCAGCTATTCTGTCGGGCCCCATGGACACCGATAACTTCGTGGTCATTTCCACTCTCAAAATCAAAAAATACAAAATCATTTCCATTCGTAACAGAACCATTTTCAATATTCCGTGGAAATTTTGTCTCATCAAATTCGACATCACGGCGTTCAACAATGTTATGCGTTGCCATATCATACAATCGATACGCTTTCGACACCAATGAGTAACCAACCATGATATACTCATCACCTCTGGCCTCTGTGGCTTCTTAAGTGCCACTTTCAAGCATCCAAATGTTCTCAAGTGGTTTTCATTAGGTCGTTTGTGTAACGATCCCTATAATATCATGTCTAGTAAAGCATAAGCTACCTATAACACCAGCTAAGCTCGTCGGAAAATGGGGAGTTTCTTTTAAATATACTGTCCATGACAAAGTCGTTACTATGAAATTAAAACCTAGGTAGCTGTAAGTAATCGCAAATACAAAAAAAAATAAAAATAAAACAAACTAATAAATGTGAAACAAAAATTGTAGAAATATAGAAGTATATTTTCGGGAAAAGAAATGAGATCATATTCTTTCTCTTCCGTCTATACCCGCCCTGGACCTATGCTATTCTTTGAATATGTTGAATAGCCCACTAGAATTCTAACAATCGGCGATTAGATGTTTCGTGAAATATTTAAATTAAATTTAAGAAAGCATTTATAAAATTTAACAAGTTTTATTTGAGTTAAATATATTAAAATTAAACATTGAAATTGAAATTAATAATAATGAAATGATCCGAACAATATTCAAAAGTAAATATACTGAGTAGAATGTATGGAAATTGTATTTTTCTTTTTAAGATTATGTAATTAAATATTAAACATTTTGACATAAAAAGGATTATCCTTATATTTCCAAATTTGAATTATTCATTATATTATATATTAATTTAAGTTTAACTATCACGACACTATATTTTATATATTTTTTAAATAAACAAAATTATATCAATTGACTCACCAAAATTCTCGTTCCGACGACCGCAGGCCTGTTGTCATAGGATCTTGAATGATATTTAAATCTTTCAGGATGTTTTATACCGTAGTCGTAAGTTGAAAATTTAAATATATATTAGTATCGTAACAATTATTTTAAATATGTAACATATTTACCTTTTATAAATTGATAAATGTTTAATATTTCTTATTTTTTTTTTTTTTAAGTATGTTGTTAAAATTTGATTATATGTAAGTATTATTAGTTATAAGTATATAGTGTATAGTGTATTATAAAATGTGTGATCATAAATTCTAAATGTATTAGTGTAGTATGTTTCGTATTAATTTAGTTTTAAATTAAAATTCCATAATAGTAGGGTATTTTGAATTCAATTCGGACATGTTTTGAGTTTTCCTCATTTGAGTATCCAGTGTTAGGTGGAATATATTATTGAATAGATAGCTTTTGAGTTGATTAGGGTATTTTTGGATTCGGCAAGGTTTCAAAATCTTCTCATTTGATAAATAATTAAATTTTCCCAATATTTCTTAGTCTCCCATCCAATTTCCCGATCTAATAGATCCGAAAATATAAAAATTTCACCGCAATGTATTTGGACTCTCAATATACAAAATTCTGTCCTCAATATTAGCCACTTCCAAAATCTATAATCTGATAAATTCTCTGTTTTCGTCCTTTTCATCAATAAAATTAATAATTCGGCCTGAAGTTATATTTTAAAATTTTCAAAAAAAATTATATCAACCCTTGTATTGAAGTTTAAAATGAAAAAAAAAATTTTTCAATATTCAATTTTAATTATTCAAACTAAGTTTACTAAGATCCAATATTGATTTATATAATACAAAAGTTATACACTATAAAAAATTTTATTAAAATAACAACTAGTCCTCACAAAACAGGAACAGCTTGAGGTTTCCCTAAACCGACAACTGGTGCTGTAAAGGACTAATTTGTAATCGTCAAAATCGTCATGTCCATATGTCCTTAGCGTGATATATTCCAACAGAGTCACTGTCCAAGTCTTGCAACTCGTAATTTACTTGTCCGATCTTACGTATAACTTTTGCCTTTACACCAACTGGTGCCAATTTCGAATTAAAATATTCTATTTTCGAGCTTTGTTTAAAATTTCGTCTTATAACTTCTTGTCTAATAGAAAACTCTTTTGTCCTTGATCTCAAGTTATACATGCGTACATTCTTATCATAAGCTTTCTTCACATAGTCTCTTATTGTATCGCGAATTAATGAAAACTCATCCTGTCTTTCAATTTGTAAATCCGTTTCAGCCAAAAGATTGAGTCTATCCAAAAGTTTATAGTCTTTTCCGTGCGTTATCATGGTCTGTCCGAAAACGATTTGGTATGGAGTCTTTCCTATAGTCTGATGTATGCTATTCCGAAGCGCACAATTTATACCACTTAAGTATAAATCCCAGTTTCTTTGGTCATTTCTAACATAAGATCTAAGTGCCTCGTTAATTGATCTGTTCACACGTTCGCTAGCATTTGCCTGGGGACTGTACACGGCAGTAAACATATGCTGTACCCCATATTTATTCAAAAATTTTCCAAAATCCTTACTTTTGAACTGTGTTCCATTATCTGAAACTATAACTTCCGGCACTCCATAACAATCAAAAATTTTGGTCTTAAGGTAGTCTATAATAACTTTCGAAATAGGTTTTCTTAAAGGTTCTAAAAACGTAAATTTTGAAAAATGGTCAAGTACAATTAAAATGTTCGTATTCCCGTTCTTTGTCCTAGGTAATGGTCCAATCAAATCTATGTACAATCGTTGAAATGGTCTCTCGGTCTTCACCATTTGGCCTAATGGTGGTCTCAAAGTAGATGTTGGTGTCTTGGATGTTTTACATAGGTCACAATTTAAAATATAGTCCTTAACGTCCGTCACGAGTTTTGGCCAATAAAAGTATCGTCTAATTCTTTCTAATGTCTTACCGATTCCACCATGGGATGAATTTGGAATGTCATGTGCCGAGTAAATAACGTCCTTTTGAAGTTCTGTCGGTACCAATAATTTCCATGAAGTTGATTCGTCCGTTTGTCCTAAAGAAAAATCTGTCCGTTTATAAATGTATTTATCTATAATTTTGAAATCTGGTAACCCAGAACTTTGAAAGTCTTCGCGAAGTTTACGGTATTCATCGGAATCGAATGCGTCTGAATCAAGATCAATAGCTGGCAGTCTTTCTAATTCTAAGGATTCCACAAAATCTTCACCCTCATGTGCCCTGGATAAAGTATCTGGAACAATATTCTGTCTTCCACTACGATGTTCAATCGTAAAGTGAAAACCTTGTAGCTTCAACGACCACCTGGCCAGGCGACCTGAAAGATCTCTTTGGCCCATTAACCACTTTAGGCTCGCATGGTCAGTTACAACCTTAAACTCATGCCCCTCTATATAAGAACGAAATTTCTTAATGGCTAACACTACCGCAAGACACTCTAGCTCAGTTATTGTATAATTTCTCTGAGCCTTGTTTAATTTCTGCGACATAAACGCAATGGGTCGCTCAGTACCGCTTTCGTCCTCTTGTGCTAATACCGCACCTACACCGTAAGTACTAGCATCGCATTGTAAAATAAAACTTTTGTCGTAATTCGGATGTACTAGTAGTGGTGCAGTGGTCAATTTGGTCTTTAGTTCGTCAAACGCAATTTGTGCTTGTTCCGTCCAAGTAAAAGTTTTTTTCTTCGACAAAAGTTCAGTCAGAGGAAAAGTCAAGTCCGAGTAATTGTGTATAAAGCGTCTGTACCATCCTGTCATTCCTAAAAATCGTCGTAAGTGTTTAATTGATTTAGGTACGGGGAAGTCTTTAATGGCCTTTACTTTGTCGTCGTCAACTTGCAGCGCTCCGTTTCCTACTATGTAACCAAGGTATTTCACCTTATTTAAACAAAAACTACTCTTTTTAACGTTAATAGTAAGTCCTGCTTTTCGTAATTGAGAAGCTACCTCCAACAAATGTGCTAAATGTTCGTCATATGTCTGTGATACTATTAGTAAGTCATCTAAATAAACAAATACTCTGGATTTCAAATTGTACGGAATAACCATGTCCATCAGTCGGCACAACGTTTGCGGTGCATTGCATAGTCCAAACGGCATTCTTGTAAATTGATACAAGGGCCGATTAGGGACCGTAAAAGCAGTCTTCGGTTTAGAACTTTCCTCCAATTTTATTTGCCAGAAAGCATCTTTCAAATCTATTTTCGATATGAAATAAACTGGAGGAAGTCTTGCAATAAGTCCGTCAATGTTAGGTATAGGGTACGCGTCTTTCATTGTCACTGAATTTAGCTTCCGACTGTCCACGCACATTCTTATCTTACCGGGTTTCACAACTACCACTGTAGGAGAGGACCAAGGTGAACTAGGGGCTTCTTCCACAACACCTAAAGACAACATTCTCTCTATTTCACCACTTAATTGTTTTTCAACAGCAGGTGAAATAGGGTAGTAACGCTGCTTTATCGGTTTCGCATTACCAGTGTCAATAAAATGTTCTAAAAGTGAAGTACACCCAAGGCCTTCGACCTCCGAGTTAGGAAACGCTGCAATTACTCTATCTAGTCTTTGTTGTTGCTCGTTATTCAATATTATCTTGTCCGGATTATCTTCAGTACATTTAATTTCCCCAACATTAGGTATGCAAATTTTGAGTCCGAAACTCGTCCAAAAATCAAAGCCACATATCACGTCCTGTTGTATTGATGGTACCACTAAAAATTCTATTGATTTTGTTTGTCCATTGTATGTCATATTCAGTAAAACTGTCCCTAATACAATTTGTCTTTGTCCGTCCGCAGTTCGTACATTGCCTTTACATCGCCGAAATTTTGTATTCTCTTGAACCATAATTGCCAAATTTCCACCAATCACACTTTTGTTGGCACCACTATCAAGAAGAGCAAAATACATTTTATCCTCTATCTTCAATTTAATGTAAGGCCTGCTATCCATATCCTTATTTACAATAGACGAAATTACACAAACTTTATAAAATTTTAATTTCCTATAAAAATCCTGAATTCTTTTAGAAGATCTACTACTGGAAGATTTTACTTCACCGAAAATTCGATTACGAACCTTTTCATATTCCCTTAATCGTATATGATACGGTCTTTTCAACGGATGAATATTATCGTTTATGTCAGTATTATAGTCCTGTCCTTGTCCTAATATATTCTGTTTACTGTCATGTACTTCAAATCCGGATGTCCGCACTACTTCCGCCGGACATCCTTCTGAGCGTTTCCCTGTTTTCTACTACAATTTGGGCAAGTTGGTCTGTAAACATCTTTTACCCCACAACCATAACAAAACACTCGTCTGGTTTCCAAACAGTCGAAGTACGTATGTCCAAGTTTTCCACAATTCCAACACTTCAAATTTTGAATTGCACAAATCTCACTGTTATTGTCCATTGTTGTATTTAATGAGTCCGTTTCGTCAGTTTCAGCTATTTCTAAAACATGTCCTTTGGTTGTCCTACGAGATTCTAATGCATGAACATCCTTCATAAATTTTTCGTGTTTTCTCACTTCACGACGTAATTGAGACACACTGGTAATTTCTGAATGAAGAAGCTCGTGTCGAATTTCATTTTTCAAATTTCTCATTAAAATTTCACATAAATCTCTGTCGGAAATTGAAGTCCTTAATTTGTCGGTCATTGTAGATATAATGTCCAAATAATCGTCAAAACTTTCGTTTGCTTTCTGTTTTCGTCGCCTAATGTCTTCTAAAATGTCTAAGTCATTGTGGTCAACTTTATATTGTCTTCTCAAAGCGTTTGTCAATGTCATCCAATCTATGACATCATCATGTTGGCGATGAAAACGCCAAAACCATACAAGCGCTTTGCCCTCAAACAAACTATGAGCATGTTTGCATAATAATTGGAAATCTCCCCTCAAATTGTCTGTAGTCAAAATACTGACTCGATAAATAAATTCGTCAACAGTCATATCATTATCATTACCACTAAATTTTAACCGCCAATTACGTATAATATTAAGAACCTTCTCTGCAAAAAAATGTTCTTGGGTCGAATCAGAATTTGTCCTATTAGGTGAATGTCTATTTTCCCGATCTGGTGGTGACGCATCAGAAGTATTTCTGTCCGAAGAATTCGGAATAATGGGATTGCCTCGAATATTTAAATTTTGAAAAAGTGATCTAATTTCACTCGTAATTATATTATTCATTTCACTACGAAAACTGATTAATGATTCCGAAACTATTTCCCTCACACGATTGCTATCAACTTGTTCATTCTGTGAATCTAGGTTCTGATTTTCTGATGTACTTCTGGTTTGATCTGTCCCATTAGTTTGTCTTTGCATTGAATTTTCCTGATCTAGATTTACTGTAAAACTATAATTACCTGGTCGGTCCATAGCCGCCAAATTTTCTTGACTTCTTGTCAAAACCATTATTAAAATTAATAAACCTCAATAAACAAATTAGCTGTTCATTTCACTACTCCATCTAATACCAAATGTTAGAATTAATAAAAAAAAACACTTCTACATTCCAAACAAAAAAAACAAAAACTTAGATCCAAATTCCCGTTTTAAAATGTATAATGAGTATATCATCTGCCGTTTTCGACATAAGATACAATATCTCCAACCATACATATTCAAAATTCAAAATAAAACTTATCCGAGATTCATATGAGAGTATGTTTCCAAATTGAAATCAGAAACAAAAATCTCGATCATAATCTTCCAGGAAAACTAATTTATCAAACATAAAATATGCCAAAATATGTGCAAAGTTATTGTGAGTAGTATTCTAAACCCATTACTGATTTCAAAACACCAAATCTCAAACAAAACTAAACACTAAAGATAATTCGAAAGTCTATTCCATACTATATTCGGTTAAGAAGTTTACGTTCAAAAATTCCGAAATTATAATACACAAAAGAGAATTTAAACAAAACCAAAATGAAAGAAAATTAAAATGATTAACCGTATCTACAATCTGTTTAAAATTTGAAGCAACAGCAAGATGACATTTAAAAGTATTGAATTGCAACTTGGAAGCATAACATTGCTGTGCCCCACGTTGGGCGCCATTTAATTTATGTTACGATACTAATATATATTTAAATTTTCAACTTACGACTACGGTATAAAACATCCTGAAAGATTTAAATATCATTCAAGATCCTATGACAACAGGCCTGCGGTCGTCGGAACGAGAATTTTGGTGAGTCAATTGATATAATTTTGTTTATTTAAAAAATATATAAAATATAGTGTCGTGATAGTTAAACTTAAATTAATATATAATATAATGAATAATTCAAATTTGGAAATATAAGGATAATCCTTTTTATGTCAAAATGTTTAATATTTAATTACATAATCTTAAAAAGAAAAATACAATTTCCATACATTCTACTCAGTATATTTACTTTTGAATATTGTTCGGATCATTTCATTATTATTAATTTCAATTTCAATGTTTAATTTTAATATATTTAACTCAAATAAAACTTGTTAAATTTTATAAATGCGGTTTTAAATTTAATTTAAATATTTCACGAAACATCTAATCGCCGATTGTTAGAATTCTAGTGGGCTATTCAACATATTCAAAGAATAGCATAGGTCCAGGGCGGGTATAGACGGAAGAGAAAGAATATGATCTCATTTCTTTTCCCGAAAATATACTTCTATATTTCTACAATTTTTGTTTCACATTTATTAGTTTGTTTTATTTTTATTTTTTTTTTTTTGTATTTGCGATTACTTACAGCTACCTAGGTTTTAATTTCATAGTAACGACTTTGTCATGGACAGTATAGTTAAAAGAAACTCCCCATTTTCCGACGAGCTTAGCTGGTGTTATAGGTAGCTTATGCTTTACTAGACATGATATTATAGGGATCGTTACATTTGCCGTGCCATACTTCATATGGAGTTTTGTTATTCAAACAACGACTGGGGAATCGGTTCCTCAAATATACTGCTGAACAAACAGCCTCCGCCCACAAATCAATTGAAATACCCGCATGGATCAGCATCGATCGTGCCATCTCAACTATCGTTCGGTTCATCCGTTCTGAAACGCCGTTTCGCTGGGGCGTGTAGGGTACAGTTAACTGTCGAGTTATGCCACACTCTTTCAAATAATCGTTAAAATCCTTACTAGTGTACTCACCCCCATTGTCGCTGCGAATAGATTTTATTTTTCGACTTATGCCTTAAAAACTTTAAATTTCTCCAATACCTCTGATTTCCGCTTCAGAAAATAAACAAATGTCCGTCTGGATTTATCATCGATAAAGATTAAGAAATATCTCGATCCGCCAATAGATTGAACCTTCATCGGTCCACAGACATCCGTGTGCACCAGTTCCAATAACTCATTCGATGTTGACGTAGATTGTTGAGGAAAAGGGTTAACATGAACTTTGCTCAACATACATGTTTTACACCTCCCTGTTGTATCATTCCCCTTAGAATCCATGCCAATGACCATCTTATTTCTAGATAATAAGTCCAAACTTTTGTCATTCAAATGACCATATCAATCATGCCATTTAAAATTCGTTGCGCACAAATGCTCACCCAAAGTATATTTATACAAGTTCATGCAAGTGATCAGCTGTTCATTATTTTCTCCTTTGTAAATACTTTTGAGATTGTCAAAATTTTTTACTTTGTTGTTTTTCTTTCTGTTTGTTTACATTTTTTGTATGTAATTGTAAACAATTTTTGACAATCTCACAATGTTTTACACAAACAAAATTAATGTTGTTTTTTTTATTGTTGATTTGTTGTAGAGTTGCATGTACTTGTATAAATATACTTTGTGCTCACCTACATCACATTCAACGACAAATAAATTATTATGTTTCACAGCCTTAATCACCATGTTACCATTCCTGTCATTTATACAAGCAGCATTCTTGTTAAACATAGCCACATAGTCACGTTCAATAGCCTTACCTAGCCTTTACACATGCAAGTAACAGTTCGAAAAACTCAACACATGCATACTTTTTCACTCACACAACCATTCATGCATGTGTAAATTTACACACGCATGTGTGATTGTGTTAGTGCAAAGGTATGAATGTGTCGTGTTTTTCGAACTGTTACTTGCATGTGTGAAGGCTAGGTTACTTATCGAAACAAAACATGCTTGCAATTCCGATGAATACAAAACATTTCTCAAAACAACATCAGTGTTGCACGATCTAATTTTACATCACCCTTGCCTGTTGCCATAACATATTTGTTGCCAGCCAACGATATCATCTCATCATGTTGCTCAAAGCTCATAAACATGTTCTTTCTGCAACGTATCAGCTACTGCTAAAATAGAAAACGATTGTTGTTGTTCCGTTTGTTGTTTCTTCATCTCACATTTATTCGCATAGTGACCGGCTTTACCACACACAAAACATTTCCCCTTCAATTTCGGCTTGTTGCTACCTCGTGATTCTCTTTCACATCGTCGTTCATTTTTCGTACGAATACCAAACGCCTGTTGATTCGTAACGTCTATTTTCTCGTTCTTTCTCATCTCACCTTCTTCTAGAAGTTTGTGTTTCAGAGAAATCAAACTGGGCAAACTGTCTCTGGTCTCCATTGCTATGATAAAGTTTTCATACTGCTGCGGTAAACTGGACAATAAAATTATGCACAATAGCTCCTCCTGCAGAGAAATACCAATTTCCTCCAACTTGTCAGCAATTTCTGCAAACAAATTAATGTGCTTAACCATGTCCCCGTCTGCAACCATAGATAAATTTAGCAATTTCTTGTAGAGCGTCACCTTTTGTATAGGCCCCCGTGGTCTGTACACCTCCTGTAACTTCAGCCACGCTCCACACGACGTTGTACAATTCTTGACATAGTTCAACTGTGTCGGCTTTACGCTGAGACAAATAGTGGCCAACGCCTTTTCATTGTCACACTTAATTTTCACAAGCACGGCAGCTTCCATACCAGCCTCCTCCCTTAGCTCACCACTAACTATCTTCCAATAGCTGCCGTGCACCAGCACACTACGCATTTGGATAGACCAGGAGTCGAAGTTGTTGCCGTCCAGCTTCTCAATTTGATATAACGATGAACTCATCTTATTTGTTCCTTCTAACTAGTCTTAACTTATTTTTCATAAAAACCGTTTTTAAATTTTCCGCGAACACTGCGGCCCATAACCTGTTGAAGTTTATTATAAGAGTTTCACATTAAGACTAAAATACAATGTTGAAAGTAATACTAATGTTACTACATTATAAAGGGTGGATTAGCCGACCGTAATGTAATGTAACCTTAACGGAACGGAACAGCTGATCGTTTCTATTGTGTGTAAAATGTGGTTAAAGCAGTTATAGTGAGAAAATGTAACGCAACTCTAACGTCTGAACCTGTTAAAAACAGAATTTCTTTAAGTTTCTACGTGACATTTACTAACGGTGTTGTCAACTTGTTAATTAAAGTCTTGTATAAAAAATACTTATTTTGCACAGAACGCTTAAAAATATTTTCAATATTCTAAAAATGTTTTAAATATTTCAATAATAAGTATAAATACATAAATAAAAAACAAAACTTTGTAATGTTATGGTAATACTTACTTATTATACAAATTAATTTATACAAGTATTTATAAAATGTATACTAATAATCGGCGAAAGTATTTAAGTTTCAAAATATTAAATTAATATTTTGTATACACAAATCAACTATACTTAGGGCCATTATTACAACTTGCCTTTATGTTCGAAATAGTAAAAGTTAACTTTAAGCAATATAAAAAGGTACCCTTAAAGTCAACTTTTGCTATTACGAACAAAAAGGCAAGTTATAATAATGGCCCTTAGTATAAAGTACAATACAATATTAATTAATTTTTAAGTTATCGGACCTTAAATAAATAAAGTTTGTATGACAAGGTAATAAATAATATTTATAATTGTCTCCTAATGGACAATGATGATGAATACATTATGTGTAAATATACTTCATATACTAGTCTCGACGCGAAATTATATCTAAAACACAACGTTTTTTGATTAAATACAAATCATAAAATTAAGATTGAAAGTGCCAATTAAAATTCATTTTTTTCATTCTGGTGTTTGTTTTGTTTTTTCCACCAGTAAAGAGCACAAGTGCAAATAAATAAACAGAGAATACTCTTTATGAGTTTCTCAAGTGCTAATCATAGTGAGCGCAGGCTTAGCTTAAACGGCAGAAATGCATATGTGTTTGTGAATGTGGAAGAAAATTCAAAAGAGTACAAGAGTTGGTGACAGCTCGTTCATTGTCCCCAGCTTTGTTTACGAATAGTATTTGTACAACAAAAGAAAATTTATCATTGACAGCTGTTGATAAAAGTATGGTAAGCAAAAGCAAATTTTTGGCAGCGCCTGAAAGTATGCCTAGTAATTCACCCCCTAAAGTGAAAACATACGCAGTAAATACGAACCCAATTGACCAAAGAATCAGCCCATAAATAGTGCACAAAAACCACAAATCCAAGTGGGAATTGATAGGTACATTACCGTACTGAAACGAGGACGCAGCCCAAAATCCTCAAAAGTTGCATCAACTGCAAAAGTACCTAAAGATAGGGAAATTGATAGGAAAACTACCGAAAACAGATTTTCTATTTTGCAAGATGAAGCAGCTGACCCCCCAACATTACCCAAGTTGTACAAACCCCCTCCTATTTATTTGAGAGAACAAAATTCGAATGCTCTAATTAAGAATTTGATATCATTGGTCGAAGAAAATTCTTTTTACGTTGTACAGGTAAATCATGAAAATGATTTCCGTAAAGTCGTTACCGAATTTGAAAACAATAAAAAAAGTTTTTACACATACCAGTTGAAGAGTAGCAAAGGCCTCCAAATTGTTATTAAGGGTATTGACTCTTGTGTAGATCCTGGAGATATAAAGGCTGCTTTGGAACATAACAGGTTTAAAATAAAAAATGTAGTCAACATTAGAAATCGCGAGAAAATTCCCCAACCACTGTTTAGAGTTGAACTAGAACCAGGTGATGTTAATCTCAAGAAAAATGAAACACACCCAATTCTAAATTTAAAATATTTATTGCATCGTAAAATTACGATAGAAGAGCCACATAAGAGATCGGGACCCGTCCAGTGTTTAAATTGTCAAGAATATGGTCATACTAGGGCATATTGCAAACTACCTCCCGTTTGCGTGGTGTGTGGAGAATTGCACGGTTCTACCCAATGCGATAAATCCAAAACCGACTCAAAAGTAAAAAAATGCAGCAATTTTGGCGGAAATCACACAGCAAATTACAGAGGATGCCCAGTATATTCCATAGTTAAAAAAACATTAACACAGAAACCTAGTATTTATCCTGTGCAATCAAAGAACCTAGTTGGTACCCATTACCCCCAAATCTCGCAAACCATGAATAATAAAGGTTCATACGCTAGTGTTCTAAGAACGAATCAAACTTTTGTTCAAAACCCACCATTAGGAAGTGAAAATAACCGAAATATCAATGTGGAATTTGCAGACCAACATCCCACTTCTAATTTTAGTCGACTGGAAGCTACAACAGAGACCCTAGTGAAATCGGTTAACAATTTTACCAACTCTATGAGTAATATGATGCAGGAAATGCTTAAAATTCAATCAGTGTTATTACAAGCTATCCTAAATAAGCCATGAACTGTTTGAAAATAAGTTTCTGGAATGCAAACGGCGTACGCCAACACAAAAACGAACTCGAATATTTTTTTAAGAAACCAACAAATTGATGTAATGCTGGTTTCTGAAACCCATTTGACGTCCAGAAGTTCATTTCGAATAAATGGATATGTAATATATGATACCAAAGATCCCAGAGGTAGAGCATGCGGAGGCTCGGCAATTTTAATAAAAGCTCGAATCAAACACTACTTAATGTGTGATCTTTGCGAAGATTATCTTCAAGCTACTACTATCTGTCTTGAAGATTTTCATCGAAACTTAGTGATTTCATCGATATACTCACCCCCTAGATTTTCAATTACAGAAAGTCAATATAATAGATTTTTTAAATCACTAGGCCCCCGTTTCCTGGCAGCTGGCGATTATAATGCTAAGCACACATTCTGGGGATCACGACTGATTACCCCTAAAGGTCGTGTTTTGTTTGACACAATTTCTAAAATGGGTTTGAATGTGATTTCGAGCGGCCAACCTACTTACTGGTCTACTGACCCGCGAAAAATACCGGATGTTATTGATTTTAGCGTGATGAAAAATATCCCTGGAGAAATGATTCAAGTTGAATCCTCGCTGGAACTATCTTCAGATCACTCACCCACTATTGTTACTTTATTGAGCCCCCGAGAAATTGTATCCCCGACTGGTAATTTAGCGATGACAGGCACAAGAATTAATTGGCTCAAATATAAAAAATACCTTAGTACACATTGCTCGGAAAACACACCGCTAAGAAAACCAGAAAACATCGATCACTCTCTTATCAATTTCGATAAAAATCTCACTGGCTGCTCAACATGCTGCCCAAACCCCCCGACAAATCAGATATAATAGAATTTATTCTGCAGATGTCGAACGGCTCTTAAATGAAAAAAAAGAGTTCGAAGAGAGTGGCAATTGCACAGATCCCCCCAACTCAAATCGAAGCTTAAAGTTTGTATAAAAAGACTTAAAAAGCTCTTGGAATTTCGAAAAGCCTGGACGCAACCCCGCAATCGGATTACTCATTATGGCGAGCCACAAAAAGTCTTAAAAGACCTGTCATATGTAAGCCCCCTTGCGAAATTCAAGTGGCGGTTGGGCAAGAAATGATACTGAAAAAGGGAATCTGTTTGTTAATCATTTGAAGCAAGTATTTACCCCGAACACATCAAATGAAACTATTGAGTTGCCACCTGTTGTACCCCGTTTTGGAGCAGACGTACCCCTACGTTTTGAGATTCGAGAGATCGAAAAGGCTATTGTTGATTTAAACTCCAAGAAAGCACCTGGTATTGACAAAATCAGTAACAAGATGCTTATGGAGCTACCGCGGATAGCAATAAAAATAATTCTTTTTATTTTTAATGCTATATTACGCCTTGAATATTATCCTCCAGAATGGAAGGTTTCACTGGTTACCATGATACCTAAGCCGGGAAAAGATCACACAAAAGTAGAATCATATAGACCAATCAGCCTATTGTCTAATATATCAAAGCTATTTGAGAAGATACTCATGAAAAAGTTGTACCCGATGTTAATTGAAAACAATTGTATTCCGAATCATCAATTTGGATTTAGAAGAAAACACAGTACTATCGAACAAACCCATAGACTTGTAAATATTGTAAGAAAAGCGTTTGAGGAAAAGAAATATTGTTCCGCTCTCTTTATCGACATTTCTCAAGCGTTTGATAAAGTATGGCATGATGGTTTAATATACAAACTGAGTCAAAATTTACCCGCAAACACAAATAAGCTATTGAAAAGCTATTTAACTGGTCGAACATTTAAGGTTAAAGAAGGAGACTTTTTAAGTAGTCCCCAACCCATTGATACTGGAGTTCCCCAGGGCAGTATCCTGGGACCCTTTTTATATTTGATATATTCGTCTGATATGCCAACTAACAATCGCACGCATACATCAACATTTGCAGATGATACTGCTATTCTAAGCATTCATGAAAACCTCAAGAAGCGTCTCGTTACTTACAAAATCACATATTTGAATTAGAAAAATGGTTAAAACAATCGAAAATTAAATTCAACGAGCAAAAATGTACACATATAACATTTACATTGCGAAGAGAATCATGTCCCCCTATTCATATCAATAACCAAACAATAATCCAACAATCGGAAGTTAAATACCTCGGAATACATATCGATCGTCGTCTTACATGGAAAAGTCATATAGATGCAAAATTGACTCAAATGAAATTGAAATCAATTCAAATTAATTGGCTCATTGGCAGAAACTCTACGCTTAGTCTAGATTGCAAACTTCTACTTTATAACATGATCATAAAACCGATATGGTGTTATGGCATACAGCTATGGGGCACGGCCTCAGCGTCAAATGTAGAAAAGATCCAAAGACGCCAAAACAAGTTTTTAAGAATGATTACAGTTGCCCCCTGGTATATCAAAAACGCGAATATACACAAAGATCTAAACGTGCCCCTTGTAAAAACTGAGATTACGAAAAATGTGAAAAATATTTAAAAAAAACTTGAAATTCACTCAAACCCACTGGCCCGCAACATATTAGATAACCGTGGCCACACTCGATTAAGAAGGAGGGACACAGCAGACCTAAGACTAGAAGGAAGAATGCCTATTTAATCAAAGCAACAATCAATAAACAATTTTTCAGTAAGTAATGAAGATACAATAAATAAAAAAAATTAAATTGAAAAAAAAAAAAAAATTTGTAAATAAATACAGTTTACCAAACAAAGTTTAATAATCTTTTTTAAAATCGCAAAAAAAAAATATAAAATCGCTTGAACAGCTGTTTAAATTTTGAAAATTTCAATCAGCGACAAGCGCGAAATATTAAAGAAAAACTTAAAATTAAACAAAACATATTAAATTTATCTTTATTAAAATGAACGACGAATAATTGATTTTATTGGTACAGGACAATGAAAGTTTATACAACAAATATAGTTCCGGCTATATTTTGTTTTGTTTGTTTATGTCAAAAACATATGACACGTTTTTAATGTTCTATAATCGCACTGAAGTCTTACGTTAAGTCAACATTACGGTTACATTACATCAACGGTCGGCTAACCCAGCCTTAAGAATGAACATGTAAAAAGAAAATAGAGAACGTACATGTTGCAATATAAAAGGGTTGCCATATTTCAACAATAAATACATCCCGATACATATGAAAATAAAAAGTTTTTGAATTGTTTTAAACAAAAATCATTCGTATTTTTTGAAAATCTAATACAAATTTTGTTTAGACGTTGAAATTCTATATTTATACTTCAGTTTTTGACAAATATTAATACTCAGTATTGCTGTCTATAAAAGCCTTTAACAAATTTGTGTTTTAAATCCACAATAAGTTTTTTTATGCACATAACCGTTTAGCTTTAAAGACCTTTAATAAAAGTATTGTAAAATTATTGGACCATATTCATAGTCAAACAATAAAGTCGGTTCTTTTTAAAAACAACTTTAAAATAAAAACCCGCTTTTTATTATTTTCCAACTATAGTCAAAATTAAAGTATGTTTTAAATTGAAGCGACTTTAACTGGGTGTCACCTCAAATGTAGAAAATGTTTTCATCTATATATACAAAAATGGATGTTTGTATGTATGTAGGTATGTATGTGTATATGTTCCGAATGAACTCAAAAACGGCTGAACCGATTTTGATGAAATTTTCAGGGAATCTTAAGAATAGCCCAGCGGGTAACACTGTTGAGTCAGATTTTTGATTTTCGGTCTGTGGGCGGAGGGACGTGGCAAAATTTAATTTTTACATTTTGCCGCTAATGCCATCTATATATATAAAAAACGGCTGGACCGATTTTGATCAAATTTTCAGGGAATCTTCAGAATAGCACAGCGGTTAACACTGTAAAGTCAGATTTTTGATATTCGGTTTGACATTATACCGTTAATGCCATATATATCTATATATGTATATAAAAATGGATGTTTGTATGTATGTGGGTATGTATGTGTGTATGTTCCGAATGAACTCAAATACGGCTGAACCGATTTTGATGAAATTTTCAGGGGATCTTAAGAATAGCACAGCGGGTAACACTGTTGAGTCAGTTTTTTGATTTTCGGTCTTTGGATGGAATGGCGTGGCAGAATCAAATTTTTATACTATACCGCTAATGACATAAAAAAAAGATTATTGTATAATTGTTGATCGACCTTTTCTTCAATTCTCACAGATAGTTTATTTAGTTTCCTATATACAGGCTTACAAGGTCAGTGATTATTGTAAATAAAAAAATTTAAAAAAAAAATTAAAAAAAAAATTTTTTCCAAAAAAATTTTGTCCAAACAATATTTTCTCACCAAAAAAGAAATGCTTTTTTTTATTCCCAACGTTCAAACCAAAGTATATCAAGACTCTCAATTTTTTCAAATTACTCTCTCACATATACGGGTACCGTGTGAGTTCAGAGAAATGTAAACAAATGAAATTTCTTGAAATTTAAACTTTTGATTTTTGTTAAAATAACGTTTTTTTACACATTATTACTTAAGCACATATAATTTTATATTTTTTTAACACACTTTCATTGTTAAATAGTTTCTATTTTGCACAAATAAAGAAAAAAAATATTTTGGAATTTCTGACATGCAATTTTTTATTATTGTAGAATTTAAACTATAGGACAGAGTTACAATTTTTGGTATTGAAAACAGGTATGCTTAGATATATAAGAATTAATAAGCGAAATTTGAGTCCCCAGAAAAGTTTGCCTTCTGAAAAAAAGCAGAAAATTACTGATAACCCCTTGAAAAGTAATCGTTTTGCTCTCTTGAGTGAGGATGATTTTAATCATCAAAAACATGATGATAAATCTATCCGAAAACCGCTAAGACCACCACCAATATTCCTTCGTGAAACTAGCTCCAATGGCTTAGTAAAATCATTTATAGAACTCATTGGTAAAAAATAATTTTCATATTGTTCCAATAAGAAAAGGAGGTGTGCAAGAGACAAAAATAGTTGTATACACTGAGGATTGTTATAGAAAAATCTCTCAACACCTAAATGACAGTAAGAAAAATTTTTATACATATCAACTCAAAAGTAGCAAAGGCTTGATAGTAGTAATAAAAGGTATAGAGTCCAGTGTAGATACAAACGAAATCAAGGAGGCCCTGGAAGAATTGGGCTATCAGACAAAGAATGTAGTCAATATATTTAATAGAGACAAGGTTCCTCAGCCAATGTTTAGGGTTGAGTTAGAGCCTGATGATGGGAAATTAAAGAGAAATGAAACTCACCCTATATACTCTCTAAGATATTTGTTGAATCGTAGAGTAAATATAGAGGAACCTCTTAAGCGTAATCGTCCAGTTCAGTGCAGTAATTGTCAGGAATTTGGACATACACGAAATTATTGTACCCTACGCACTGTATGTGTTGCATGCGGAGACCTGCACTCTTCGTCACAATGTGATATAGTTAAGAATGGTCTCAGTAGAAAATGTGGTAACTGCGGTGGAGATTATTCCGCTAATTACCGCGGATGCCCAGTCTACAAGGAGTTATTAAAAAGATTAAGAGAGAGGCAAAAGCTATTGAGAGGTGAAATAGTTGAACCAACACCTACAAATTCGGAATCTACATCTAGACCACTAAGCTCTGGAGTAGTTTTTTCAAATAAAAATATAAATGCGGCTCATCCAATATTACAGCAAAATGACCAAGGAGCTACAATTAATGCTGGAGCCAGCTCATATGCCAGTATTTTAAGATCGGGTTATCAAAAGCCCAGTGTCCCCCAAAATGTGGGAGGGTTGGAAAACCTTATGCAAGCACTTACTGAGAATATTTCCTCTCTTAATCAAAATATGACTAACTTCATGTCATCCATGCAAACCACAATACAAGAGCTTCTGAGAGCACAGAACCAAATGATTCAAATTCTATTAACAAGAAAATGAATTTTTTAAAAATATGTTTCTGGAATGCAAATGGTTTAAACCAGCACAAATCGGAAATTTCCCATTTTATGTTAAATAAAAGCATCGATGTGATGTTAATTTCAGAAACACATCTTACAAATAGATATAACTTTAATATATCAGGTTACTCGTTCTATTACACAAACCATCCGGATGGTAAGGCACATGGCGGCACCGGTATCATAATTAGAAACCGATTGAGACACTATGCCCTAGATGCGTTTTCAAAGGATTATATGCAAGCAACATCTATTCGCCTTGAATACCCAGCTGGAGAATTAACTCTGAGCTCTATATATTGCCCACCACGTTTTTCGATGACCAAGGAAAAATTTGAAGAATTCTTTATAACACTAGGAGATCGGTTTCTGGCATGTGGAGACTACAATGCCAAACACACATATTGGGGTTCGCGATTGGTGAATCCCAGAGGTAGACAGCTGTATAAAGCTCTAGTAGATCGCAAAAATTGCTTAGATTTCGTGTCCCCTGGACACCCAACTTATTGGCCAACTGATCCTAGAAAAATTCCTGATCTAATAGACTTCGCCATATGTAGAAATATTAGTCGAAATACAGTATCCCCAGAGGTATCCTATGATCTGTCTTCTGACCATTCTCCTGTAATTATTACTTATTGCGAGAGACCCAACAACCCAAGATTTCCTAAGGACTCTTTGTGTTTTAAGACAAATTGGCTAAAATATAGGAAATATATCAGCAGTCATATCCACACAAATCCTAATTTACAGTGTGAGGAAGACATAAATAAAACCGTCAATGACTTCACGTCATTGATGATTTCGGCTCTGGAACACTCTAGGTGCCAAATCCCTCCAAAAACTAATACACCTATTTCAAATTCGGATATTGAAAGACTTCTTCTCGAAAAGAGAAGACTCAGAAGAGAATGGCAACATAATAGATCACCTGCTGCAAAGCAGAGGCTGTCCACAGCAGTACGAAAACTGAAAAGAGCCCTTCATTTAGAAGAGGATCGCATAAACGAAAATTATATTAAAAGTTTGACGAGCACAAAATACACAAATTTCTCTCTTTGGAAGGCAACGAGAAACATTAAGCCACCGGTAGAGGCACAAAGCGCTTTAAGAAAAGCTGACGGAACCTGGGCACGAAGTGCTATAGAAAAAGCAACAATATTTGCTGAACATTTAAGTGAAGTATTTCAACCTAATTCCACGGCAAATGAGTTCGAGCTCGAAGAATTTCCGGTTTCAACAATGGTTAATGCAGCCCAATTCGATATTGGTCCTGAGGATGTTAATAGAGTAATTAAAAATAAATTGAACTTAAAAAAATCACCGGGATATGATTTAATAACTCCATCATTGATTAAGAACCTACCAAATGTGGCAATAATTGTGCTTTCTATATTGTTTAATGCGATCTTGAAACTTGGAATTTATCCAAAAAATTGGAAAATTTCTCAAATAATAATGATACCGAAACCGGGTAAAGATTTAACCCTGCCATCTTCTTATAGACCTATTAGCCTACTCCCTTGTTTGTCGAAGCTGTTCGAGAAAATATTCCAGGAAAAGATCATACCTTTTTTGAATGATGGAAATATTATCCCAGTACACCAATTTGGTTTCCGTGAACATCATGGCACCATTGAACAAGTCAATCGTTTAACTGGAGAGATTAGAAAATCTTTTGAATTAAAAAAATATTGTTCTGCCGTCTTTTTAGATGTTGCCCAAGCTTTTGACAAGGTATGGCATAAAGGTCTAGTACATAAAATAAAATGTTTACTACCACTATGTACTCATAAATTGCTGGAGTCTTATCTATCGAATAGACTTTTCAGAGTTAAGTTCAATGATTATGTGACGAGAGAATACAAGATTAGAGCTGGCGTTCCACAGGGAAGTGTACTAGGACCTACGTTATATTTGATTTACACCTCTGACTTGCCTACGTGCGACAAATTAACAATATCTACATTTGCGGATGATACCGCCATTATTAGTTCACACGAAAACCCACTCATAGCATCTAGTCAACTGCAAAATTATCTCGTACGTGTGGAGACATGGTTGAAAAACTGGCGAATAAAGGTGAATGAGCTGAAAAGTAAACATGTTACGTTCGCTCTAAGGAGAGGAAATTGTCCACCTATCACACTCAACAACGTTAATATACCGCAGTCTGATTATGTCACCTACCTTGGTATTCATCTTGATAGACGGCTTACTTGGCGCCGTCACATAGAAACCAAGAGACTTCACATGAAGCTAAAAGCCTCTAGCTTTCATTGGTTAATCAGTGATCAATCAAAATTAAGCCTTGAATATAAAGTCATCCTGTATAAGACCGTTTTAAAACCAATTTGGACGTATGGAATTCAATTATGGGGAATGGCTAGCAACACCAGTATTGATCTTATACAGAGGGCCCAATCTAAAATTCTTAGGACCATGACGGGAGCACCATGGTATATAAGAAATGAAAACATCCACAGGGACTTAGATGTGACATTGGTAAAGGAAGAGTTCAAGAAAGTCCGTGAGAAATATATTGTTAAGCTGCAAAACCATCCCAATACGCTTGCAAGACAACTTGTGCAAATCCAACCCCGATCCAGGCTCCGTAGAGCTGATCTACCACCCCGCTAAGATGAGTGCCAGTTAACCATGAAGGCTCTCTTGTTGGAGAGCAACTATTTTTAATTTTAGTTATAAGATTTGAATACTTATTGTTAGGCCTATAAAAGGCAGATTCAATAAACTAATAAAAACGTATAAAAAAAAAAAAAAAAATTCATATAAAATTAAATTTAGAACGTATTTATAAAACTCTGCTGCCTGTAGAAAATTTAAAAGGTACCAACACATGTGTAATTTTGTTACTCACACATGTTTAGAGTTAAGTACTTTTTTACTAACACATACATAGAGTTAGGTACTGTTGTCAAATTTTCATTTCGTTTCTTAACATCATTCTAAAAATTTTAATTCAAAGTGATGTACTCTGAAGCGAATTATTTGGTGTAAGCGAAGAAAGGAATACATTTCAACACATATCCGGTACTATAAAAGTTCTTTTATATTATCAATCGATGATAAACAATTTTGTTTACTCTTGCATATTAGGTGCATGAATAAGAAATTTCCATATGAAATCTATGAAATAAAATAATATTTTGAATAACTCTCCGCATTCCACTTTTAATAAAAAATAACGGTTTCATTCAAAAAAAAAATTTGTTTTAGAAAGGGCATCTACGTCTAGAGCCGCAGAAACGGGAAGAGAACGAGAATCACGGCTCCAGCAAATGCGTCGCATTGCATCTTCATCGAGTGCTGCAGAGACACCTCAACAGTACTGATTGCCGCAATGGACAAACATTGCTTACATTGTCGCGTTTTGAAGTTCCCTAAGGAATCCCCGGGAATGTGCTGTTCGAACGGTAAAGTTATTCTGCCACCAGTTATTGAGCCGCCTAAGCTACTTCTAAGTTACATTTCCGGCGCCAATCCTATTTCCAAAAACTTCCTTCAAAATATTCAAAAGTGCAACTCATGATTTCAAATGACATCGGCTTCATGCCCACCTTTAAGGTTCAAGGCCAAATGTACCACAGAATTGGATCATTGCCCCCGCTTCCCAATGATGATGCGAAGTTCCTTCAAATTTATTTCACTGGAGATGAAGCTACAGAAGCCGAACGCTATAAACGAACATGCGTGTGCATTTGCTGCAATACCCTTCTGCCGAAACATTCTCAAAACAATTGTTGGACATCAGAAATGGAAAAAAATTCAATTGATCTCACCACAAATGAGATTTCGTTGTTGACAAGGTATTCCCAAGTCTTACAACCAACTACAAAAATTCGGATTGGCTGTGGGAACATGCAATTTTGGCACCAACAAATTATGATGTTAACAAGCTCAATAAACAAATACAATTGAAACTGCCTGGCGAAACAATAAAATGCAAATCGATTGACACAGTAATGAACGAAGAACAAGCCGTCGATTATCCTAATAAATTTTTGAATTCATTGGAACCAGCCGGACTGCCACCACATGTATTAAAATTGAAGGTTGGATCACCGACTTTGTCCGACACGGTATATTAAAATCGAGACCGAGATGCAATATAAAACATATGTTTTCTAAGGGCCAGCAACGCGGACAGCTGAATAAAGAAAAAAACAGCTGAATAAAGAAAAAAAAGCAGTTTGTGGTCGAAAAATAGAAAAAATTCAAATTAATGCTATTTTGGTACTAGTTTTATTGATTCAATATTTAATAATTGTAAAATCTCCGCCAATATCTTGAAACTTAAACAATTTTGACTTTTTTTACATTGCGAAGAACTGCTGTTGTTAAATGAGTTAAAAACAGGTTGTCTATGGTAGACCTAAAGTCCACTCTTAAGTAAAAACGACCTTGTTTCCCTTAAAATATACTTTATTTCTGACTATGATTATGGGCCATTCTATTATTGTCATAAACGTTTGATAAAGGCAGAATAATTAATGTACTGTTTTTTGTCTAAGTGCTAGTTTCTTACTTGTCTGTTAAACTCAGCTTAACACGCTGTTGTATTAAACCTGATATATATTTAGCCGGGATTTAACCAATGATTGTGTTTCTCAGTAGTGAAAAATTCTCACTACTGGATTACCGTGTCAATTTTGTTAGCATTGCCATACTTTTCAGTCAAATCATATCTGCATTCCTCAATATTTTTCATATAAATATGGCAATACTTTAAATTTCATAAGAAAAAGCAACCGCGTACATAACTTTTTTTGTAAATTTATATTTGTAAACGAAAAAATGACATTAAAGTATATAAAATGTATATTAAAAATTATATTGATGTTAATAAAGCAAATCAAAACAAAGAGCTGCTGTGCTGAATTATTTATTTTATTTTTCAGTTATTTGTGCTTTGGCATTTTATACTTAGGTTTAACTCGCCAATGATACTCAGTTAAACCTAGAATATATACAAAATAAACAGTAAGTGAGAAACACAATTTTTAGTTTAATTTAGGTTTAAACGAAGAATGAAGATTATCTTTATCCCAGAAACTAGCTCTAAGCTGGCAATGCTTCTCAGTTATTTTCCCTTTTTCGTTGTAAGCAACACTTGCAATTAGGATAAAATATTCGTTAATTCTCTTTTTCTAATTGTTTGTTTTTAGTATTAACACATTTTTGAAGATGAAAAATAATTTTTGAGAAAAAATTTATATTTGATTCAACCAAATTTATATTAAGCTAAAATGTATTAATATACAAACGTTTTTATATATATTTTTTTTCAATTATATCGAAAGTATTCGAATGCCGAATATCCTAAGATAAAATAAACATTACTGTTTTATGATTTGTTTTATTAATTTATTTTAGTTTTCATTTTGTTAAATTTTAACAAAATTGTATAAATTTCTATGAGGAAACAGTTAATTTAATTTCCGGAATGGGTGTATTGTGTGGACCTTCTTCCACCATATTTACATATTTCATTACTACATGGCGTTACAGATTAATAAGCAAATTACAAATATGACAATCAAACTCACTTGCGAACCTCATGTAGTTCACTGCCGGAGTGGACCATATTCCCCAGCGGAGTTAAAATTATGTTTAGCAATTGTAATAGTCTTCAAAATTCCCTTTTTTTCAAGATTAAATGTAAAAACAATTTTTAAAGTAGGTTTAAAGTAGGGTCGAACCAACTTTAAAATGTTTGCTCTTATCAAAGGTTTATATATTAAAGGTATTTTAAGCTATTAATCGTTTATGAATACAACTTTATGAAAATTTGTCTATAATTGGTTTATAAACCATTTGTAAATTTGTATGCATACGGCTGTAAATATTTATAATTGGAAACAAAAACTAAAATAATATAAAAAATATTTATATTTTTACTTCATTCACAAGTTACATCTATACCTACATACATGCCAAAGTATATAAAACAGTACCTAACTCTAAATATGTGTTAGTAACAAAATTGTATATGTGTTGGTGCCTTTTTAATTTTCACCAAACCCACAGTTTTTTAAAATTGTGTTAAGTTTCAATTTGTTTGATTTTTATTACCAAACATTAAAAATTCTACCACAAATAAAATTAAGCGTCAAAAATTAATAAAAAATAATTTTTTTCATTTTAATTAACGTGTTTTGGAAAAAAATTGAGCTGCAAAATATTCAAAAACTATTGCGTAGAAGTGTAATAAAGTGGTTCTGCCTTTATTTATTCGGAAGTTTAAATTTCAAGTTTTTGCAAAAACTAAAAACATTTTTTTATTAATTTTTAACATTTAATTTTGTTTGTAGTAGAATTTAAACTATTAAACAGAGTTTCAGTTTTCCGCATTTTTATAAAACCTGTGTCTGATGAAAAATAAAAAGGCATTTTTGTTACTAACATATATTATTTGAGAAGGGCTAAAAATCGTAATTTGCAGTTAATCAAAATAAAAACTGCCGAATTTAATTATAAAAAAATTCTAAATGGTCTCATTGTCGTTTGTGTAGAAGCAAGGTTGGCAACCGATTGTTGTTTTTTTATGTGCTATGTGAAGGATCCATTTAATCACAGCTCGTATATTCATAGACATTCATAGAGACGCCATCAATTCCGCGGCAGCAGGATACCGTATGAATGTCGTACTGCCATGCAAAATAAGTCATTCTGGCACAACTACGATCAGCAACAGGCTTAATGCCTTCTGGTCTTGCATAGACTTATGCCCAGCATGTAGTCAGGGTCCCCATGACACCCTCCACTTTTTTAACTGTCCAGCCAACAATACTTCACTACGTCCAGTGGATTTATGGACCCACCCAGTAGAAGTGTCACAATTTATTGAACTTGACCTTGCAGGACCCCCAGATTAAATATTGTATAATTGTTCACCATTATTAATACCGATTAAATAACGTTTAAAATTGAGTACCGGTATTGATGCCGATACCGAAATAATTATTTCGGTAATATCCCGGTATTCAAATACCGTTTCCGCTAATACCGGTGTCAATACCGTTATAATAACGGCATCAATACCTTTACCATACCGGTATCAATTGCAAATCAATCATACCAGTTTCAATACCGATATTAACCGGCACTAAATTTAATTTTTCATGGTTAAAATGATTTTTTTATGCTATGTATTTGATGTTCAGTACCTTGATACACCCTTTGATACTCTTATGATATAACAGTATTGAGATAGTTGTTTCAAATGTCAAACCATACATAAAAAAGTAATGAATTCGCTCGTATTTGCCTGAATTCGCCACTGACACCACCTTGTTCCGAAATATGCATCTAGAGAACAAGCGATGATAGAATTATCTTTGAAAATCAGCACAATTATGAATTAGTATTTATATAACCAATCGAGGTAAAAATACAAGCATCTTCTGATTGTATTACAAAAACAAAAGACATTCAGCCCAATTATGAATGA
The DNA here is from genome assembly GCA_942486065.2 of Calliphora vomitoria. Classification (NCBI taxonomy): domain Eukaryota; kingdom Metazoa; phylum Arthropoda; class Insecta; order Diptera; family Calliphoridae; genus Calliphora; species Calliphora vomitoria. Next base: position 52,653,820 of record OW818030.2, on the reverse strand, counting down.
AAATTCCGCGGGAGTTTATTCCCTTTTTTTATTTTTAACATTGAATTTGAATAGGTGAAATGGGAAAAGGGACAAAACTTCCGGGGAATTTTCATTCATAATTGGGCTGAATGTCTTTTGTTTTTGTAATACAATCAGAAGATGCTTGTATTTTTACCTCGATTGGTTATATAAATACTAATTTAAAAAATACATAAATATTTATAACTACTTTTGTGTTCCTAAACTTTAAAAGGGCATTATTGCCCATTTTTTATTGAATTAACAAAAAAATGTGAATATGTAAATTAATTACTTATACTATTTCGATTTTTTTTAACTTTTTGTTAGGTTTGATGCAATTAATTTTAATACCGGTATAAATACCGATATATTAGTTTTATACCGTTATACCGATACCGATATAATTTAAATATCGTTACCGATATCAAAATAACGAAATGAATACCGATACAGTTATTCGTATCGGCTGCAGCCTTGGTAAAAAAAAATACGATTAATGTTCGTGCCCTGTTGCTGCGTTTGCCGAAGATTGATTTGTACCTAATTCAACTCTCGCCACACCTGTTCACTTTATTTGATAATCTGTTCACTTTATTTGATAATCACCAACGGCCACCAATTTTAAATAACGCAAAATAAAAATATGGTAAATTCAGCAAAGCATTTCAAGTACCTGCACCTTTAAGATGTCTCAATGTTTTCAATACATTTGTTTAGACAATACGTGGACTTAAAAAAATTATATTTTACTTACGTTTGGACTCTTTTTCGGCAAATAAACTACTACATCATTTTGTAAAGAACTTGAGGTTTCTAAAAATAGGAGCAACAGTTGTCTGTCGACTATATCTAAATCCCACCATCCTTCTGTAGCTACAGCTATTTTATGCCCAACAACTAGACAACAAAACAAGGATCCACATTGAGTGCTAAATTCATCATTTAAACATTGTAACATTTGAGCGTTTTCCGTGGAGAGTAAGCAACTAGAAAATCCCAAAATCTGATTTGCGGTTGACTCTAAAATGGCATCAATAAGACGCAGATAATTTTTAGATTCCTTCTTTAGTCGTTCTAGAAGGGAAGGGTGTGACATCTCATCTCTACTTATAAATAAAGAAAATGCACCAAAAATAAAATCTGGTAACAGTTCAGTCGTATAATTACTGATTCCACAGGAACAAACAATCACTGTAATCGTATTGAAAAAATCGTGCCACACATAGGTCCAGTTACTAGCATATGTAGTGTATAATGAAACACCCAACGATTTGAAGAACATATGCAATCCATTCAAAGAAGCAATCGTTGAAAATGGTAACTAAATGATTTTCAAAAATTTTGTTATTGTCATGATCTCTATAAGGCAACATTTAATGTAGTTACTTACGTTTTCACAATTGCCTTTTTTACGCGTTAAAATTGGTAGGCCACCATTTGTGGTTAAACAAATCAAATATATTGACATAATTGTAGTATATGAACTAAATATTATTGAATGTTTTGTTTACAAAAATTTTGTTTACTATTTTTGAGATATACCAATTGTAAGCATTGTTGCCAGAAGTTAAGAAAATATAATGATCTTATTTAACCCTAGAACACACAAAAAGTATATATGGCCCAGCTTTATTTAAATAGCTATCTAATATTGAAACAACAAATTTGACTATCCAACTTTCTTAGATAAATAGGCGATTTTTATACATTATAGAAGAGTTCGTTTCAACTTTATATCATATTTTAATGCAGATGTTTTGAAGAGAAACACGAACTTTTTTTATTCTTTAAAAAAAATAAATTGACTTTTGTTAAAATCTAGATTAACACCGGCTTATAACTAAAATTTTACCAGAGGTATAATGTTTTTGTCGCCGTACGTTTATCATCCAATTTGGACAATATACGTCATTGTATATGTTCAAGTTAGAAATTTCTTTATTTATTTGATACTAAGTTAGGGTTTATTTAACTACCTATTTCTTCATCCTTGAAAAAGTGTAGAGATAAGTCCTTCCTGGTAAAACCGCTAACGGTAAAACTAAATTTTTCGCGACTAGTTGCATAGTTTTTGCTTTTTATAAAAACACTCGTTAAGTGGACGCCATCGACGACTTAGTGCACAAGCTACTTTGAGCAAATTAAAGGATACACAAACATTTGGTCAAATCGAGCCGGGTTTTTGAAGCTGGACTTCTTGTTGTTATTCACTTGGATTAATTTTCATTTTCAATACTCTCTGAGAATAATTTTCAGCAGAGAATTGAGTGGTTTCTGCTTTCAGGGTGGATTAGCCGACCGTAATGTAATGTAACCTTAACGGAACGGAACAGCTGATCGTTTCTATATTGTGTAAAATGGTTAAAGCAGTTATAGTGAAAAAATGTAACGTAACTGTAACGTCTGAACCTGTTAAGGGTGGATTAGCCGACCGTAATGTAATGTAACCTTAACGGAACGGAACAGCTGTTCGTTTCTATTGTGTGTAAAGTAGTTAAAGCAAATATAGTGACAAAATGTAACGTAACTGTAACGTCTGAACCTGTTAAAAACAACACCCGTGAACAAAACAAACCGGAAACATCTGATTGTTTTTTTGTTGTTGTTGATGTTGTACATTCCATTTTATTTATTTTGGTGTGGTGAATATAAAAGTTAAAATTTGTTATTGTAATAGTTTGTTAAAATGTCAAAATGAAGTTTGTTGCATATGAACAAACCAAAACATAACCTTAAAATAAACTAATGATTAAAAAAAATTGCAATAACTTTGATATATACAGAAAAAAAATTACCAAATTTATACAAGACGATGGGCATCATATCTGGGAACGGGCACGATAAGTGGACAGTCATGGGAATCGAATGGCATATAAAGAATTTTTGGAAAAACTTGAACTTGTGGGGTAGGCCCATTCAAACTTTGATGTCAAAAGCATTTTTCATTAAAAATTTAAAATTAGAAAAAAATTACGACAATTTTATAAGACGTTGGGCATCATATCTGGGAACGGGCACGATAAGTGGAAAGTCATAGGAATCGAATGGCATATAAATAATTTTTGGAAAAACTTGAACTTGTGGGGTAGGCCCATTCAAACTTTGATGTCTAAAGCATTTTTCATAAAAAATTTTAAATTAAAAAAAAAAAAGTTGTTGACAAGGTATTCCCAAGTCTTACAACCAACTACAAAAATTCGGATTGGCTGTGGGAACATGCAATTTTGGCACCAACATGTATTAAAATTGAAGGTTGGATCACCGACTTTTTCCGACACTGTATATTAAAATCGAGACCGAGATGCAATATAAAACAGATGTTTTCTAAGGGCCAGCAACGCGGACCGGGATCAGCTAGTGTTCTATCACAAAGTATACAGAGGTGTCAAATTTGACGTTTCAAAAACTCGAAATCAGATGAAAGGGCAGTTCTCTTAAAAAAGGATAGCAAATATTTTGTATTACAATATCAGTGATGTGTTAAAGCAAAACGCTATATACAACGCGAATATGGTAGGCAAAATAATGTAATCAAAACAAACAAATAACCAAAACAAAACAATGAAAAAGGCAGTTTATAAAGAAAGAGACGAATAGAAAACGAGATTATTTTCTGTCTCGTGACACCTCTGTATACTCTGTGGTTCTATAATCGCACTAAAGTGTTACGTTAAATCAACATTACGGTTACATTACATCAACGGTCGGCTAACCCAGCCTTCACAAAGTATACAGAGGCGATTCGGCAAAAAATATATTTGTCTCTTAAGCCTAGTGCTCTGTTCATATTTGCGAAAAATGTTAGTTTTTTCATGCGAAAAATTTTATATGCAAAAAATGATCAGCTGTTGGTTTTAATTTCGTGCGAAATAAGTGCTGCTTATGTTATTTCGTGTGGAAAAATAAGGTTGCCAGATGTATTTCACATGTTTTCCACAATAAGAACAGAGTACTGCTTTTGCGAAATTATTTCGCATGTATTTCATTCCAAACATTTTATATGTAGTTTGACAGCAGTTCGCACGAAGTTTTGAACAGAGTACTTAGCTTTTCCCTCGAAACCATTTCAACTGGTTTTGTGCTTATTTTTTATTATTATATAGTGTTGTTTATAATAATGTTTTCTCTTTCTAGCGAAACTATTTCAAAAAAAGCTGATTTTATACCCGTGAAAATAACAAACTTTTTCAACAAACTTTTTTGTTTTCACTCATTTTGAAGAGATTAAGTAAAAAATACTCTCTGAGAATAATTTGCAGCAGAGAATTGAGTGGTTTCTGTTTTACAGACTGAATTTTCAGTGCTGCCAAGTTTAAATATACGAATTAAGTACTTAATTTATATATAGATATCAATTAACAGTGAATGCTTGTTCTTCTTCATTTTTGTGCATGGGAGAGGATTTTCAGCATCTAACAAAATTTTATTCATTTTCTAACAAACTTTACAGTCACTTTAACTAAATTTTTAATTTATTTAATATTATAATAAAAAATGTAATAAGTTAGATTTTTAATTTATATATTAAAAAATGTTTTATGTTAAAAAACACTCATGTAATGTATGCTTCGAAAGCAAATAATTACGTTTATACAAAAAAATCACTCAAACCACTTTTTAGCCTATTGTTTAAAAATGGGGCCTTGTGACAAAATTTGGAAAACGGGGTGTTATAGAGGAAGGTCTTGGCTACATTCTCCTATACTTGGTTTTTTCCTGTACGGATAGAAACCAATTTTTGAAAAAACGGTTATTTGTGCCAAAATTTGGAAAACGGGGTGTGATAGGGCATGGTCTTGGCTACATTCCCCCATACTTGGTTATTTGCTCCAAAATTTGGAAAACGGGACGTAATTGGGAATGGTCCTGTCTATATTCCCCCATACTTGGTTTTTTCCTGTACGGATAAGTGTTCGAACAAATTTTTCAAAAAACTATTTTTTGAAAAATCACTCAAACAACTTTTTGGCCTATTGTACCAAAATTTGGAAAACGGGCATGATAGGGGATGGTCTTGGCTACATTTCCCCATACTTGGTTTTTTCCTGTACGGATAGGTGTCGGAACAAATTTTTCAAAAAACTATTTTTTGAATAATCACTCAAACTATTTGGGGACATATAGGGCAAAAACATTTATGTGCCAAAATTTGGAAAACGGGGCGTGATAGGGCATGGTCTTGGCTACATTCCCCCATACTTGGTTTTTTCTTGTACGGATAGGTGTCGGAACAAATTTTTCAAAAAAATATTTTTTGAAAAATGAATCAAACAGCTTTTTGGCCTATTGTTTAAGAATGGTTATTTGTGCCAAGACTTGGAAAACGGGGCGTGATAGGGCATGGTCTTGGCTACATTCCGCATACTTGTTTTTTTCTTGTACGGATAGGTGTTCGAACAAATTTTTCAAAAAACTATTTTTTGAAAAATCACTCAAACAACTTTTTGGCCTATTGGTTAAAAATGGTTATTTGTGCCAAAATTTGGAAAACGGGGCGTGATAGAGCATGGTCTTGGCTACATTCCACATACTTGGCTTTTTCCTGTACGGATAGGTGTTCGAACAAATTTTTCAAAAAACTATTTTTTGAAAAATCACTCAAACAACTTTTTGGTTTATTGGTTAAAAATGGTTATTTGTGCCAAAATTTGGAAAACGGGCGTGATAGGGCATGGTCTTGGCTACATTCCCCCATACTTGGTTTTTTCCTGTACGGATAGGTGTCCGAACAAATTTTTCAAAAAACTATTTTTTTTATTTTAAAACTTAATATGCACACAATAACAGAAATAAAATAATATCCTGCAATTTGGTACACTTGCATTTTTTCTAGTGTATGCAAAAATAAAATAAAAATTTGTATAAAATAATGCTCTCTCTACACAAAATTCTTCCAAAATTATTCCAGAAAAACTAAAGGCCTAATTCAGAAACACGAAAGGAAAACAATTTTAAAATTTTTGGTTGACAATCACTTAGTTTTTAAATAATTTTTTGAGAGTTTTTCGTACAAAAATGTCTAAGGGCCTGATTTTGAAAATCACACAGTTTTTAAATAATTTTTGAGTGTTTTTCATAAAAAAATTTTAAAATTGTTTTCCTTTTGTGTTTTTGAAACAGGCCCTAAATATTTGTAGTGGCTTATTCAGAAACACGAAAGGAATACAATTTTAAAATTTTTTTATGAAAAACACTCAAAAATTATTTAAAAACTGTGTGATTTTCAAAATCAGGCCCTTAGACATATCGTATATACTCGAATTGCAGAAAACTTTTAGAATCCTGTTTTATAATAAACATGACAAATTAGTAATGTAAATTTGTTTACTATTTTGTAGATTTAAATCTAACTATTAGAAACAAAAGTGATAATATTATTTAATACATTATCGCCTTGATATATTTCATTTTAACTGCTAAACATTTCAAAATGCGCATCAATAAATGTAGAAACCATTCAGTGCCCCGTGTTTCGTTCGATGTAGAACGCTCTCTCTGGGATACTCTTCATTTTGGAAAAATGTATCCGATTTTGGCTTGATTATTTCATGGGTTCAAAAGATGAGTACATAGTTCTTTTGGCTCGGATGGGAAAAGATCATAGCTAATAATGGCCAATACATTGAATACATTTATATTGTACAAATGTTTCAAAATAAAAGCTAAAAATTTGAAAAAATCCCGCATTTTTAAATCATACACCCAATAAATTTGTCCTGTAATCAAATATACAGTGCCGGTCAAAATAATAGCACCACAGAACCTTAAAGCAATTAACTTGGGAAATATTTTTATTTCCATAGTAATTTTAATTAAATATATTATAAAATCGTTAATTAATCTCTATTTCTTCTATGGGTTAAGTTTTCTTTAAGAAATATTACACTTTTCATCAATTATATGATATATTGGAAAAATACCCAGATTTTGTGCAGTCAAAATAATAGCACCATTGTCGAAAATTATAGAATATTTATGTTTTCGTTTTAAAAAATCGCCATAAAATTATAATTTGAATCTTTTTATATCGAATTAAGTAAAATTAAAAAAAATAATATTTTATAATTTTTTTAGTAGCAAAAAAGTGGTGTATGTGAGCTGTAGTTTGAAAGTTTAGGATTTCTGAACATAGAAATTAGCTGAATTCAGAATAAAAATATTTATAGATATTTAGAAATGGTATTAAAAAAAATGCGTTCAAATAAAAATATAAATTTTAGGTTGTGAAACCACGTATCGCTTTTAATCATAACACTCTTGGCCCACCGTTTAGAAAATCAGACCTTTATGTTATCTACGGTGGTCAAAAGTTCCGACTTGTGTTGCAGTTACTCGCTGACCATTACGAGAACAAAATTTAAATTATTTAAATCCTAGAAAAGTTTCACCAATAATAATAATATAACATCATCTATTAAAGGTAAAATTTCCAAAGTCGCATTACCATTCTTCAACATTCAAGTACCAAAACACTTTCTGGTCAAATAATTAAACAAATTATATTGTTTGATATCAGACTTCTATAGAATGTCATCTGAATCCAATTTCAACCAAAATGTAAGATAAGATGAATAATATACACAAACTTTAAAATTATAGTTTGATCGTGGTTTTCCTACTATAACATTCGAAGAATATATTGAATATGTGGAATAAATAATTCAATCTTACATGATCAAATGCTTTATAAAATCATACTCAGATATAAATCAAAGAAATTATGTCCTTAGGAATGATCTCTGGAATGATAAATTTATATAAATTTGGGTTTCAAGCTAAATGGTCAATGTCGTGGCACATGATGTGATATCCCCAAACAGAAGCCAAGAGTCACAAAAAGGGCAAAAGGTAACCAAAAATATTTAAGAATGTATTCTGTGGAATGAAAAAATATATTTGGCATACAAGTTCGATACAACAAATTTTTTGCGAAAATAAAAACAGCAACATTTTAATTTTAATAATAATGTGTTAAGAACGTTACAAACCATAATAATTGTTACTAAATTCAATTTTGTCCTGGTTAATTTTTCTTTATTGTAATCGATTTCTATCTTGGCGCTATTTTTTTGACTGATGAATTTCTTAGGTATACATAATATATGTAGATTTTCTTCAAAATTATTTTTAATGTTTGAAATTTGATTGAGTATTAAGTATAAATTAATACAAAAACAACAAAAATCAATTTAACAGTTTTTACGTAATATTATTATTTAACAATATGAATGTCGTGGTGCTATTATTTTGACCGCAGCTGTATGTACATCGAGCCCTTAACGCCAAATGATTATAAGATTTTTTAAAAATATAATTGTAAAATTGAAAATGTTTTGAACCAAATATTTTTCCTTTACAATCCGTCATATTTAAATAAATGCAATCTTTGGATGATTTTATAATAAATAATATTTAATATACGCGACAGATTTGTTTCTTATAGTAATACAATATATATTCTATAATTATATGAATACAAAAACTAAAAAAAAACAAGCAAAAAAGTAATCTGAGTCAAATTTATTTCTTAATAGTTTTTTAAAAATTTGTTCGAACACCTATCCGTACAGGAAAAAACCAAGTATGGGGGAATATAGCCAAGACCATGCCCTATCACACCCCTTTTTTCAAATTTTGGCACAAATAACCATTTTTAACCAATAGGCCAAAAAGTTGTTTGAGTGATTTTTCAAAAAATGTTTCTATCCGTACAGGAAAAAACCAAGTTTAGGAGAATGTAGCCAAGACTTTCCTCTATAACACCCCGTTTTCCAAATTTTGGCAAGTGGTTTGAGTGATTTTTTTGTATAAACGTAATTATTTGCTTTTGAAGCATACATAACATGAGTGTTTTTTAACATAAAAATTTTTTTAATATATAAATTAAAAATTTAACTTATTAAATTTTTTATTATAATTTTAAATAAATTTTTAAATAAATTAAAAATTTAGTTAAAGTGACTGTAAAGTTTCTTAGAAAATGAATAAAATTTTGTTAGAGGCCGAAAATCCTCTCCCATGCACAAAAATGAAGAAGAACAGGCATTCACTGTTAATTGATATCTTATATAAATTATGTAGTAGGGTTCTATAAGTCGATTATTCGAACAATCGACTTTTTGCTGAAAAAAGTCGAAAAGTCTATGTCGACTTTTTGGTCAGAAAAAAGTCGAACATTCGATTTGTTATCACAAAAGTCGATAAAAGTCGAATAGTCGATAAAAGTAGAAAAAAGTCGATAATAGTCAATAAAAGTCGTAAAAAGTCGACTTTTAAGATTGTTAAAAAAATTTTTAATTGCAACATTATACTAAAACAAAATATGCACAGAATAACATAATAATTTTATGTTATTGCAATTTGGTACACTTACATTTTTTCTAGTGTATGCAAAAATAAATAATAAGTAAATGTTCATAAAAAAATGCTCTTTCTACACAAAATATTTATATAAAAATTAAAAGTTCTTAGACATAATGTTTTATTGCTAAACATTACACAAGGCGCATCAATAAATGCAGAAACCATGTATTTTTTACAAAAAATGGTAAAAAGTGGAAAAAAGTCGAAAAGTCGAAAAAAGTCGATTTAACTAAAAAGTCGAATATTCGAAAAGTCGACTTTTCATAAATTACCAAAAGTCGAAATTTCGAAAAGTCGACTTTTAAAAAATCGAAAAAAGTCGAAAGTTCGAAAAGTCGACTTTTTGTTTCAACTATAGAACCCTACTGTAAAGCAGAAAACACTCAATTTTCTCTGCTGCAAATTATTCTTAGAGAATATTTTTTATTTACTCTTTTCAAAATGAGTGAAAACAAAAAACTTTATTGGCCAGAGCTTGTTAACTTCTCGTGGGGCATATTTTTTTTAGTCTGACGCAAGGAAAATTTATACAAGGTGGAGTCAGTAAAACAGCTGATAACTTTTTTTTCGCTTTTTGGTTCTGACAGATGTCAAAGCTGGTTTTTATACTTTAATATCTGCATATTCTAAGCAAGGCGAATTTATACAAGGTGGAGTCAGTCAATCAGCTGATAACTTTTTTTTTCGCGCATCAATAAATGCAGAAACCATGTATTTTTTACAAAAAATGGTAAAAAGTGGAAAAAAGTCGAAAAAAGTCGATTTAACTAAAAAGTCGAATATTCGAAAAGTCGACTTTTCATAAATTACCAAAAATCGAAATTTCGAAAATTCGACTTTTAAAAAATCGAAAAAAGTCGAAAGTTCGAAAAGTCGACTTTTTGTTTCAACTATAGAACCCTACTGTAAAGCAGAAAACACTCAATTTTCTCTGCTGCAAATTATTCTTAGAGAATATTTTTTATTTACTCTCTTCAAAATGAGTGAAAACAAAAAACTTTATTGGCCAGAGCAAGGCGAATTCATACAAGGTGGTGGCAGTTCTACAAAAACAACAATTGGTCTTAACAAATGTCAAAAAACAAAAATTAAAAATTAAACAAATATGTATTAAAACTTAATATAGTGTAGATAATTGAATAGTGAGGGCTTTACTTATTTATGTAAAAAATAAATATGTTGTTAATAAGCTTAGAATATGTAGATATTTAAATATAAACACAAGCTTTGACAACTGTTAGAACCAAAAACCGAAAAAAAAAGTTATCAGCTGATTGACTGACTCCACCTTGTATAAATTCGCCTTGCTTAGAATATGCAGATATTAAAGTATAAAAACCAGCTTTGACATCTGTCAGAACCAAAAAGCGAAAAAAAAGTTATCAGCTGTTTTACTGACTCCACCTTGTATAAATTTTCCTTGCGTCAGACTAAAAAAAATATGCCCCACGAGAAGTTAACAAGCTCTGGCCCAAGGCGAATTTATACAAGGTGGAGTCAGTCAATCAGCTGATAACTTTTTTTTCGCTTTTTGGTTCTAACAGTTGTCAAAGCTTTTGTTTATATTTAAATATCTACATATTCTAAGCTTATTAACAACATATTTATTTTTTACATAAATAAGTAAAGCCCTCACTATTCAATTATCTACACTATATTAAGTTTTAATACATATTTGTTTAATTTTTAATTTTTGTTTTTTGACATTTGTTAAGACCAATTGTTGTTTTTGTAGAACTGCCACCACCTTGTATGAATTCGCCTTGATTCTAAGCTTATTAACAAAATATTTTTTTTTTTTACTTAAATAAGTAAAGCCCTCACTGTTCAATTATCTACACTATGTTAAGTTTTAATACATACAGTGACTCTCATTAATATTCGGTTTTATATATGAGTTTCTGAAATCCGAAAATTCTCAATGAATATAATGACATCTTGTTAATATTTCTTTTTTTACTTAAAGGTATATATTTAGAGTTCACTTTTGGTTTTTATTAATATTGAGTGAATATATATTAAAATAATAAGAAACTAAAATACTATAGAAATGCATGCTTCATTAATATTTGTTTTTTAGTTTTACCATAAAATTCACCGATGTAAATCTGCATATTTACATAAATTATTTGTAAAATTGGGATACGCTCATTAATTAACATCAAACAAATAATGTTAGCTGAATAAACATTGTTATTCTGAAGTTTTTTTTTTATAAAAGCCGCGATGGATCGTAAAGGAAAAAATACTTCGTTAAAGCAAAGAAAATTAGTGATTTTCATTACAAAATAGGAAAAAAATATAAAAATATTGCTGAAATATTGAATATAAAGCCAAATACTGTCGGTTACATTATTCGAAGATATAAAAACCAGGATCGAATTGATTTTAAAAAATAAACTGGGCACCCAAAAAAGCTTACCGAGGTGGATGGTTTTATTAGAAAAATCAAGGCTAACCCACGCTTAAGTGCCCCCAAAATTGTTACTGAAGTTAAGGCGGAATTTGGAAAGACAGTTTCAGAAGCAACAATAAGTCACGCCATTAAAAAATAAGGGTTCAAATATTATGGTTTGGGGCTGCATATCAGCGAAAGGGGTTGGGAAACTGGTATTAATCGAAGTCATTATGCACAAGGATGTTTATTTGAACATTTTGAGAGATAATTTGAAACAATCTGCAGAAAAAATGGGAATTTCGAGAACTTTAGAATTGTATCAGGACAACTACCATAAGCATAAAGCCCACGTTGTTCGTGAGTGGTTGCTTTATAATTGTCCAAAAGCGATTAATACGCCTTTTCAGTCCCCAGACATGAATCCCATAGAAAATTCATGGGACTATTTAGATCGCCGAGTCCGCAGAAATCCCGTTTCTTTGAAAAACGAACTCAAAAAAAGGCTGCAGGAAGAATGTGATAAAATCAGTGTTGATTACTTGCAAACAAATTTTTATAACATGCCAAATAGTCTTTCTGAGGTTATAGAAAGCCAGATATAAAATTATTTTTTTAAACCAGATATTAAATTATTTTTTTAAATTTCTATTTAAACAATAATGTTATATGTGCTAAAAAAAAACCGAATATTAATGAAGTGTGAATTATTTGTTTTTTTGTTTTTATTTATGTTGTTTGCTCAATATTTAAAATTCTGAAATAAGATTTTTTTGATCTCTTAATATGTCTTATGAATAAAAAAAAATAATATCATAGAAAGTAGTTATTTTACCCACCAGAACTCGAATAAAAAACCGAATATTAATGAGAGTCACTGTATTTGTTTAATTTTTGTTTTTTGACATTTGTTTGTAGAACTGCCATCACCTTGTTTGAATTCGCCTTGGTCTGACGTGTTTATTCGTGAAATTGGGAAAATAAAACTTTTGGAGAAGTAAAGTAATATATTAAAAAAAATGGTTCAAATAAATGCAGTTTTGGAGAAGTTTTGCAATGACTACGTCGGCAAGACGCCCAAGAAATTGAAAGTTGTTGATATTTATCTTGGATATATATTATTAACCGGCATAATTCAGTTCGTTTATTGTTGTATGGTTGGCACATTTCCCTTTAATTCGTTTCTCTCTGGATTTATAAGTACTGTAAGCTGCTTTGTGCTGGGAGTGTGTTTAAGATTACAAGCGAACCCACAAAACAAGAACGTGTTTGTAGGAATTTCTCCGGAACGTGGTTTTGCTGATTTTATTTTTGCCCATGTAATTTTGCATTTGGTTGTAATGAACTTCATTGGATAAAAATAAAACATTAATAAATAAACAAATTTTTTTAAGTGCTATTTCTTGAATTTGTTTCCATCTGTAATACAAGAGCATATTCGAATCTAAGGGTAAAATTTAATAAAACGAAACGACAAAATTCTATGGAAAATATTCAAGTTTTAAACTATTTTCCCAGTATTCTTTATACAAATTGCTTACGCTTCCAAACGTTTCGACAAAAAATAGGTATAAATAAAATTGAAAAAATCTAGTTTATGGGAGCCAAGGAAAAAAAACTCGAAATGTGAGGTCCGGTCCTCATTTTTCGAGTTATAGGCCTCTGAAGTAGAAACGGGCGGAGGGGTTTTATGTTCTTGTATGTCGAACACCGTTTTCGCATAGAATATTTCCTTGACTACCGTAAGGAGTTTCGAATCTGTGGTATGTCGTACACCGGCCTCGCTTAAAATAGTTTTATTGTCTAAAGGAGTATGACCGGATGAAGGAGTTTTAATCTCTGTGGTATTGCGTACACCGGCTTCCCTTAAAATTTTGTTCATGATTGCCGGCCTATGCACAGTGGTTTAGAAACTTTTTTTTTTGGAAATAATTCGGTATCTCGGGAACTATTGAAGATATTATTACAAAATTTCACATGGTTAGAGCTGAGGTGTTTTTGAGTTGAATTACATTTGTTCAGCTTCCTAGGGGTAATACGGGCCAGTTTGTGCCCCCTCGGGTCTCAAAATTTTTAAAAAAATCCCCAAAAATTCATTTATGATCCGAATGAGCTGAAATTTAAAATATAAATAGTCCTTGAGAAGATCTAAATACGCTTACTTGTGTAGGTTATCTCCTTCAGTTGAAGAGATATTTAGGTTTATTTATTTATTTTTTTTTTTAATTTTGCTCGATTTTTTTTTTTTTTGTTTTTTAGATATGGCGGCCCTACGGAGGGTCGAATTTTTTTTTCAAAATATCAGCTATATTGGCAATAAAATTCTAAATAAAATAAAAAAAAACTTGGTAACAGTTATCTCGTCCGTGTAAAAAGTTACACGCATCCAAAGTTGGAACATGTAAAATGGGCCTAATTTTTTAAAATTTTTCCTAAAAAAGTCCCTATATTTTTTCTTTTGTAGAAACAAATTTTCTTTGGGACTATATACAATTTTAATAGGTTCCGGAAAGAAAACTTAATGCAAAAGCATGTAAAGTAAAATTGGGCTCACTTAAGCGGACACAGTATCCCCCAGACCTATCCAAACTTGGACAATTTTAAAAAAAATATTTAGGTTTCAGTAAAAAATTCTAAAAAGGCAAAGCACCGATCCTCGAAAAAGTTCCGTATTTGTATAACCCTATATGTTGTTTAAATACTTAGAAAGTTGTTTTACTATCACACGGTAAATAGCGTCACAGTAGGCACTTTTCTAAAAAAACTCAGTTTTTGGAACACATTTTCCCCGTTTTAGGAATAATGTCATTAATTTAAGGACTTTTGGATCTAAATTAGTTCCCAATTTTGTTATGATATCTTTACCGTTAAAATTTTACATTAAATCAAATTTTATATTTTTCTTTATGGAAAATCACCATATTATAATTTTTTAAGTTTTTATGGTAAATGGCGTTCAAATGTGAAATGGCTCTAACCATGTGAAATTTTGTAATAATATCTCCAATAGTTCCCGAGATACCGAATTATTTCCAAAAAAAAAAGTTTCTAAACCACTGTGCTATGGCATGAAGAATGCCGTTTACGCGTAAAATATTATACCTATATCTTTAATATTAAAGTTTAGGCATAAATCAAGATCATCGAAACAGCTAGCATTTTAAAATTTGTTTGGTGTTGATAGCTCTCATAATTATAAGCACAAAAACAAAGAATAATAAAAAGAAGTGAAACGCTGTCAAAAAAAACCTAAGTTGGTTGTCATAAAAACCTAACTCTATGAATATTTTGTATTGGTTTTCAAACCACTTTCACCACACTCCTCAAACACACAGAGTTGTAAAAAAATGACCTTGAAAATAATAAAAAAATTGTATTACAATTAAATTTAAAAATTAAAACAACTCTCAAATTATTTAATGTATATTTGACCTGGAAAGATTTTATAAATAGATTTTTCAGCTTTTTCTTCCATAATTTCTGCAGAAATTTAATTTGCTTGAATTTTTTTTTATTAATTTTCAAGACCAAATTTTACAAATGTGATTTTTCAGTTTTAATTTCAACATCCAAAAATTAAAAGTAAAAAAAATTAAAAACAATATATTTTTCGTTTGTGCAAAATATACATGTTTCATTTACTTTAATGGTTTATATGTGTGGAAAAAAAATAAAAGAATATTATGTGTCTGTGAAAGAGTCTGTTAGAATGGCAATTTTGAAGAAAAAGTTTTGAAGTTAAATCTCTCTCTCAAATGTGTTGAATTCACAAACTACTTGTATGTGAGAAGAGAGAGAAGTTGTTGTTGTAAAAAAATTGAGATGCTTGCCTTCTTGTTATTCTTAGTATTTGCACAAAAACGTTAAAATTTTTGTTATAGGAATTTAAAGTCAATTTTATGGTTTTTAATTTCCCGACCTTTTTTGATTCCCGAGAATTGGGAATTTTTTTATACATTCCCGGGTACCCGGCTATTCCCGAAATATATAATGTAAATAGTAAATAATAATGTAAATTAGGAACATAGCCAAATTTAATTTAAAAACTTAGTGTTATAATTATTATATATCAGAGCTTCGTATTTATTTAGTTCAATTTGAGCTTAATTTACTAAAATCTTAATCCGTAATTAAAAATGTCATCCTTTCATTCCATAAATCCATAACCGATATTTTATTCTTTAAAAACTTTTCTTTAAATATAATAAATTTTTAAGTCAATTAATAACAGAATTTATTCAAACTCTAAATGATTAAATTTTTGTTAATTCAAATCTAATACAAATAGTGTTAAAATGTATTTTCTTCATTCAGTTTTACTTTTAATCATTTGCAAAATGAATTGAAAAAAATTATCTTAAGCCTTTTTGTAATAGATTTGAAGAAAAATTTAATCATTCAATACATTTTTGAAGCTATTTTGTTATGGATTTGTTGAAAAAGAAATTTATAATGATTCAATAATAAATTAATTCTATAAATAATGAATTCTCAATCGTTAAGAGATAAAATTTATATTGATCTCGAAAAGGAATTAATTCATTCGATCCTTTGTTTTGTATGTATTGTTACGTTTTAAAAACGTTGGTTTATATCCTTTAAATAATCCGGATACTTTTGATTGCAAATAAAATATAACTATTACAAGGTAGAATCAGTAGAAAAGTAAGTTCTCAATTTTTCATGCCTTGAATTGTCAGACTTACATATACAAAATAAAAAACAAGTAAGAAAGTATGGTCGGTCAAGCCCGACCATATAATACCCTACACTAAGTAAATGTGCAAAAACCTTTTTCTTTCAAAATTTCAATAATTTATATTCGTGAACGATTTTCGGAAGTGGGCCTTATATGGGAGCTATGACCAATTATGGACCGATCACCACGAAATTAAGTAGTGTGATTAATGTCTGTATGAAAGTTATTTATGTTGCATTTTATGTCTATACCAACATTTTTAAGAGATTTATGCTCGTTAAAGTGATTATCGGAAGCAGGCCTTATATGGGAGCTATGACCAATTATGGACCGATCACCATGAAATTAAGTGGTGCAATTAATGTCTGTATGAAAATTGTTTATGTTGCATTTTATGTGTATACCAACATTTTTAAGAGATTTATGCTCGTTAAAGTGATTATCGGAAGCAGGCCTTATATGGGAGCTATGACTAATTATGGACCGATCATCATAAAATTTGGTGACATGAATTTCGTATATATAAAACTTATTTGGAGAAAAACTTGTGTAGGTACCTATATAAATTGAACATTTATGACCAATAAAGTCCAATTTCGGGAGGATATTTGTATGGGGGCTAGGTGAAATAATGAACCGATTTTAGCCAGTTTCAATAGGCTTGGTCCTTGGGCAGAAAAAATGATATGTACCAAATTTTATCGAAATATCTTCAAGATTGCAGAAAGTGATTCTGAGTCGATCGGTATACTTTAAGGTGGGTGTTAGACTAATATTTTTGGGCGTTACAAACATCTGCACAAATCCAATATACCCTCCCCACTATGGTGGTGTAGGGTATAATAAAATATCAAAAATTAAAAAAGTTTACTAAGTATTTTTGTGAAGAATTCAATTTAACATTAAAGAAATATGCGTGTGAAATATGCTGTGTGTAAATGTTCAGTTGAACAAAAGGATATAAGATTTTTAAAAAGTCCTGAACAAAAAATTAAAGAATGGAGTACAGCTTGCGGCGTTGAAGAAACACTCCAGGATTTGTATGTACCATTTTGATAACAGCACGTTTAAAGCCAAATGTACTACCTTCTCGTTAGCCAATAAAAGGAGTAAATAATTTTTTGGCGTATGCAAATGAATTGTGGTAAATTTTTTAAAATGCACTAAGTTGAGTAGATTCTTTGAATAAATTAAAATCGATTGGTGTGCTCGGTGACAATTACATACAATACCCATTGAATCTTAATGAAAATTCCAGAATGCCCAATTATTGACTGAGGATTCAAATTTTAACCTGACAAATTTTCCCCATATGGAAGGATTTTCTTTCCGTAATGTATCTGTAAGCGAGGTTTATGACGCGATGTTAAGCATAAAGTCGAATGCAATTGGAACTGATGGCATACAGCTTAGGTTTCTAAAATTAATTTTTCCACTAATATCTGAGCATTTCACATACCTCATAAACTCCATCATCACTTCTTCTACGATTCCGCGTAGCTGGAAAATCAACAGAATTGTGCCAATTCCTAAAATTAGGAATCCAAAAGATTCAGCGGATTATCGACCTATCAGCATTATTCCTATATGCTTGAAGATTTTGAAGGTTTTACTAAGGGAACAGATTTTATTGCATTTGAACTCAACTGGTAGTATATCTGATTTTCAGTCGGGTTTTAGAAGGAATCATAGCACCACCGGTGTTTTATTGGACATTACGGAGACGATAAGAATGACTGTAGATAAAGGGGATATTTCCACACTAATTTTTTTGAACTTTTGTAAAGCATTTGATTCAGTTGATATTATAGTTTTGATTGGAAAACTTCTCAATCAGTTTGGTTTTAGTTCTTGTAGCTGTAAACTTGTCTGGTCTTTATTGACAGATCGTAGTCAGTTTGTGCAAATTGGTGATCAACGATCCGGTACTATAGGAGTATTCAGGGGGGTGATCCAAGGTTCTATATTAGGTCCTTTACTATTTCTATTGTATATTAATGACATTTTTCAGAGCTTATCTTTTTTAACTTGCTACACATACGCTGATGATATTCAGTTACTGGCCTCTTCGCAAATTTCTAATCTTCAATATGTAGAAGGTCTGATAAATGATGATCTTAAGGGAATAATGAAATGGTCCAGAAATAATTTTCTGGGATTAAATCAAATGAAATGCAAGGTTTTGTTTTTCTCTAAATACCCGAATTTAACGATGAATATTTTGCTTGATGATGAACCTTTGGAAATTGTTACGCACTATAAATCTTTGGGTCTCGTTATTGATGATAATTTGAATTTTGATAAACATATCAACCTCGTAATATCTAGGGGATCTTGTACTCTACGTAGAATATATTGTGTTTCTTATTACTTACCATTGACAGTTAGATATAGAGTAGCAATGGCAACATGTTTGCCGCTGTTTCTTTATGGAACGGAAATATACTCATGTACATTGGCGAGAAATTTGGATAGATTAAGAAAGTGCTTTAACAGGATAGTCCGTTACATTTTTTGTCTTCACGTTAGAGAAAGTGTATCGCAATATCGAAAAGAAGTATTGGGATGTGAATTTGAACACTACATTGACTTAAGACGAATCCAGCATATTTAATCCGTAAATTTGAATTTTGTGAGTCAAGTAGAACATATGTTTTGACATGTCCTAGATATTCATCATTGATCATGAGTCGATCGTTTTGTTTGAGTCACTAAATTGTGGAATACAATGATTTCTTACCAAGACCGGAGATTTTCACACTCATTATTAGCATTTAAAAACATTTTCCTGGCAAATTTTTGAATACTGTCTATATTTATTTAGAGGAAATTTTCATTAAATTTCATATTTTTAATGGAAGTGTCTGTTAAATTCTCCCTTTTCGATTTTTAATTTTGAAAAATACAACTCTGAAATTATGGAGTAGTACTTACTGGTTTCGTAGGAAATATTCTGTATTCAGTAATCAATACCTGGATACTTGATACTTTTATGTCACTTTATTAGAGACACCCAAACAATTATTTTCGATTATGTTAACGGTTAGTTTGTGCTTATAATTGGGTTTTTAATATTTTTTTTCTTTATATTATATATTGTTATTTTTAATTTTTTTTTTCATATTGAATTTAATATGTACATAAATACAATATTGTAGTATTGCTAATTGGGCATTAATAGGCTTACGGCACTTTTTTGAAAATAAATAAAAATAAATATTGTAGTGTATTTTGTATCACTAGTTATTTTTATAAAATACTTGATTTAAGGAACGCTAATTTCATCAAGTATTGTTAATTTTTATATTTTAAAATGAAATTTCAACCAACAGATACTGAAACTGACAAATTCCTGTTTAAAAAAGCATGTTTGCAACACACCAATGAAAATATTGAAGAATCTGAAGAAATTGACGGTTTAGAGAATGAAATTGAGAAGCAGGCCGATGAATTGACAAGTGTAATTGAAAATGATTTTGATTGTTTTTTGATTGGATGATGCATTACACAGAAAAAATAAATTCATAATTGTAATGAATTTTGTAATAAATATTGTTAATCGAACATGACTTTTTTTTCCCAAACTTTTTTCATTCAGAATAAGAACATGTTCATAAATATTATAAAATTGTACATAACGCAAATGTTTGCTTGTTTTACGCAAATTTTATAATATTTTATAATAAATTGCATTATAATTGTATTATATAATTAATTAGTTTGCATAATAGCCATATATTGGCCAATATTTCAAGATAAATCAACAATATCTAAAAAATTAAAAAAATATCATTAAACATAAGAAAACATACATAAACATAAAAACATCTTATCCTCTTAAAATAATTTAATCAATTTCGGACATATTACCTCATTTTGTAGCTGAAAATCATAAAAAATTTAAAAATTTTCCAAGGAAAATTTCAAACATTTTTGAGCAAAATAAAAATATAAATTAAATTGTAATAATATTTTCCAAGCATTCTAGATTTTATTTGAAAACATAAAGTATGAAAAAAATCATACTACCTATTTAAGAAATTATTTATAAATATTATGAATTGAAATCAAATCATAATATTTATGTTAAAACTTTTTTCTGTGTAGAGTATGTAGCAGGATACATAATTCAATTTCAAACTAAAAAATTCTGAATCAAAAAATAACGAAGAAGGCTTTACTTGGGTTAACCAAATCTCAAAAGGAGGACTCAAAAAACCTAATATTACTTTTTTAAATAATTTAAAGGATCTTGAAAATGTATTCAGAAATGTAAATGGTGATTCCATTATTAACGTTAGTAATTTTACTAAACATTTGTTAGATAAAAGTTCTAAAAATGTTTTACCGGAAAATGTAAAGTCGTTTTTATTTTAAATAAGAATGCATTTTCGAATAAAATATCTAAATAAACATTTAAATAACAAAATGTAAAAGACACTTATTTATTTAATTCAGACTGTTTAAATCACTACGTTTATCTAAAACAATTTTTTACTTGTTTTTTATTTGGAATATATATAAATATAATTATTAAAAAGCACATCCAAGTTCTACTGTAATTTAGATAAATAAAGATTCTACTGTTTTTCAAATGTAAACAATTTTCTTTATTTTTTTTCATATATTTTTTTCTCATTTTCTCATATTTGAAATAACAAGGCATACAATTTTAAACTCTCCCTACTGATTCTACCTGTTTATTGTTGTATCATGCCAAAAACCTATGTCTGTTGTTAAAATCCTAATTCATGAGAATGTATTGCATCTATTTTGTTATTGTTAGTACTTTCAAACTAACTTATAATATACATGTGGCGACATCAACCATTTTATGATAATTTGTTTTCACATGTAAGTCGCATTAAATTCAGTAGTTGCTGTAAATTTGTCCCGTCTTTCGCACTTATACCGATAACAGGACCGTCTATTCTATTTTTTAATTCTGATAAATTTGTGATGGCTTCGGGTTTATCAATTTTGTTTGCCACAATTATTTTAGGATATGTTGTTAACTTTTTATTAAAATTAAACATTTCGTACTTTAAGTTTTCATAATGCAGCCATGGACTTTCTGCGCTTGCGTCCAAAAGATAAATCAAAGAAGAACAACGCTCAACGTGTTTAAGAAACTGCAATCCCAAACCCTTATTGCGATGAGATCCTGGTATAATTCCAGGTAAGTCTGCAACTGCTAATTGGAAGTGGTCGGCGTATTGAATCATTCCTATTTGTGGGTGTATGGTTGTGAAAGCATATGGAGCAACTTTAGAGCGTGTTCGTGTTATTGCATTTATTAGAGTACTTTTGCCAGCGTTGGGAAATCCAACTATACCTATGTCGGCCATGCTGCGCATTTCTAATATGTACATGAAGTCTTCACCTGGTGGACCATGCTCACAAACTTTTGGACTGTTTTCTTTTTCTGTGGTAAAAAATCGATTTCCTTTTCCTCCAGCTCCACCTCTCGAAGCTACAAACATCATGTGTTCTCTATCTAAGTCACCGATTATAACTCCACTTTTATTTCGTATAATAGTACCAATAGGAACTTTAGTTATAGTATGTTTTGCATTTTTTCCATGACATTCTTTTGGGCCGCCACATTGCCCATCTTCCCCTCGAATAGTGGTACATAAATGATTTAAATTTCTAACATCTTTAGATGATTCGAAAATTACATGACCTCCATTTCCACCATCTCCACCATCAGGTCCTGCTCGTTCATTGCACCAAAGTTGCAAAAACGATATACAACCATTCCCACCTTTCCCTCCGACAACTCTTACTGACTTGGTATCCGAAAAATAATTTGGCTAGAGAAAAATTGCACATATTTTAATAATACATAACTATTATTAGTTTGAATGTTAAATTAAATTGAACTCTCTAACTCAGCACAAATTTTAACATTTTCACCAGCATTTTTTATTGAAGATAGTGATAATCAGAAGATAAATTAATATATTCTCATAACAATTTCCAATGTCCATATTTTCGTTTTCGAATAAAAATTGTAGTAAGTATTTAAGAGTTAAGTTAGAGAGCTCAATGTGTTCCGCATTTTGATACCAACCACATTTTCACTATTCGATTTTGGTTTTTTGGGTCTCAGTGCAGGTCTTGCAGCATCTGACGAACTGAATTTATATTTACTGCTGTAAAATCTAGAGTGCTTTTGAAATAATAAAAATATTCCTTTTAGTGACATACTTCGTTTATATTAAAATTAGTTAATGTAAAAAAATAGAAGCGTTGTCAACTTTTTAATTTCAAAAAGCACTAAATTCAAGACAAAATCGCCTAGTCTTCGTAACACCCTATCTATACTTGACATATATTTATCATAACAATTAAAGACGTTTCTTGTCAAGACAAAGCTATCTAAGCAAAAGCACTATCAATTTTGACATAACGAAGCAATGATACTAATAAATGGAGACAATACTTGATAAAATTTTTATCTTGACAACCATTTTGACGTTTATCATGATAAAAATGTATCACGTATAAACAGGGGCTAAGAAGCGCTAACAACATGTCGTTTACATGTATAAAAATGCTATGTCTATACCAGATAAAATTGTTAGTGCTTCAGTTCACACAACTTTGTCTTGGCAACAAACGTCATTAATTGTTATGATAGCTATTTGCAAAGTATCAAGGCGATAATGTATTAAATAATATCACTTTTGTTTCTAATATTTATACCCTTCACCTTCGTGAGAAGGGTATATATAAATTTGTCATTCCGTTTGTAATTTCCACAATATAATTTTCCGACCCTATGAAGTATATATATTCTGGATCCTTATAGATAGCGGAGTCGATTAAGCCATGTCCGTCTGTCTGTTGAAATCAATTTTCTGAAGAACCTAGTTATCTTCGGGATCCAAATCTTCAATAATTCTGTCAAACATGCTTTCGAGAAGTTTGCTATTTAAAATCAGCAAAATCCGTCCATAAATAACGCAGATATGAGCAAAAATCCGAAACAACCTCTAAAATTTAATAAAAAAAGACAATTTATTGCATGCTTTGACAAAAAAGCAACAAAGCGTATGTGTGGATGTGTGTTGGTTATTACTTTGCGTAATTTGTTTTTGTTTTTATACCCTTCACCGCGAGAGGCAAGGGTATATATAAAGAGAGAGTTGTTTATAATTAGTTTTTATATGAGCAACTCTATCATACGTAAACACCACACACACCCAACAACAACATTCTACAACAATGGTGAGCAGCCCATACCACAATTCAAGGCGAATTTATAGAAGGTGACCTCACAAGAACAGCTGATTATTTTTTATATTCAGTTGTTTAGACAAGTAACTGTCAATTCACTTGTGGTTGTTGTGGCGAAAAATACAACAAACCCAAAAGCAAAAACAACAACAGGCAACTTTGACAGTTCACTTATCTTTTTACAAAAACAAAGTACCTGTTGTTTTTGTACATGTTGTATTTGTTGTAGTTCTGTCGTCACCTTCTATAAATTTGCCTTGGCACAATTGTGCAAAATCAAGGAGAATTCATATAAGGTGTACTCGTCCCTACAACAAATACAACAATACAAAAACAACATACATTTTTGTTTTTGCTTTTCATCCCATCTGTCAAAAAATACAAGTACGGCGAATTCAATATTAAACTGAAATTTAACAACAAACTAGTGTAAGTTTTATATTTATTGCTTTATTTCATGTGGAGGATGTTAAAATGTTCGATGAAAGTTCAAACGCGTGGAGAAACAGAAGACATTGAATATAAAACAATAGGAAAAAAGTGGACGCATCAAAAACACACAAACACAAAGACACACATATATATTACGCGCACCAATATTAACACAAATTTTGACAATTGAGATGAAAAAGCTGATGATCAGCTGGGCTAACGAGTACACCTTATATGAATTCGCTTTGTGCAAAATCAAATCACACGTATTCTTATGCTCTTACAATTTAGTATTCGTTGTCCACTCAACGAGACAAGTAAAAAAGCGCATGAGCATGGGTGTATGACTTTTTCTTTATTTGTTTAGTTTTTGTAATTGTGCAAAATAATTGTTGTGTTTATTTGGTTAGTTATCAGTGAGCACTCAAAGCGTGAATATCGAATGTTTTGCTATGGTGCGCAGCCACAGAGTATAACAGAGATGTCATATTTGACGTTTAAAAAACGCCAAATCAGATGCTAGGGCAGTTCTCATAAAAAGAGATAGCATATATTTTGTACTACAATATCTGTAATGTGTTAATGCAAAACGCTATATACAACACGAATTTGGTAGACAAAGAAAAATAAACAAAACAAACAAATAAATTTGTAAAACAATTGTTCGTGGTTTGTGGCACAAAATTCTTGTTTTGTTAAAATATATTCTGTGCTATGTGTTTTAAATGTTTTATTACAAAGAATTATTACTTTTAAACAAATGTTAAAGTTTGTACTTACATTTATTTATGTACATCCAATAAAAAACAATAATAATGAAGATATCTGAAACATTTTTATTGTTTGTTTTCAAAGAAATTGAATTATTGCGGCAGAAAAATAAAGCAAAACAAAATGAAAAGGGCAGTTTATAAAGATAGAGACAAATAGAAAACGCGATTATTTTCTGTCTCGTGACACCTCTGTATAGTACTCTGTGGCGCAGCCCTGAACAAAATAAAGAATTGAATGTATTGGTGAGAGAACTTACTTTTGCGCACCTCTGAGATGAAATGAATAAGAATTATAAATCAAACACACGCATGCATAATTTCGTTTATTTTAATTTTTGTTGTTGTTTGTCGTTATTTTTTCAACATACAATTGTGCAAAATAACCCAGCGTCGAAATTTTTGAGGCCTTCAGCTATAAGGCCTTCTGTAAGACCTTCCTAGACCTTTTTTTAGATCCAGTACTCATGCTCGCTTGCCTTCTTAGGAAGGCCCTATGGAAGGCCTACCTACTCCATTCTAGGTTTTTTTTATTATGTGTATGTATACATACTTACGTTAATGTCCCGTTACAAAATCACATTCCAAAGACAAAAAAATAAATACAAAAACTATTAATAAAAATGCAAAATGTGAAAAGAAAAAAGAAGTAAACTTAAAGTAGTTTTACTTAAATTCTGTGACACAGCGGTTGTGCATTCTGTAATTTTTTTACGTGGTATTTATTGTTTTTTTTACAATAAAATTAAAATGAATAAAAGATCACTTAGACCATAATATAACTATTACAAGGTAGAATCAGTATAAAATTAAGTTCTCAATTTTTCATGCCTTGAATTGACAGACAAAATAAAAAATAAAAATAAAATATCAAAAATTAAAAAAAGTTTATTAAGTATTTTTGTGAAGAAATCAATTTAACATTAAACCATATAACAAGAATATGCGTGGGAAATGTGCTGTGTGTAAATGTTCATTTGAACAAAAGGATATAAGATTTTTAAAATGTCCTGAACAAAAAATTTAAGAATGGAGTACTGCTTGCGGCGTTGAGTTTTAAATTTTCTTTATTTTTATTCATATATTTGTTTCTAATTTTCTCATATTTGACATAACAAGGCATACAATTTTAAACTCTCCCTACTGATTCTACCTGGTTATTGTTTTATCATGACTTAGACGTTTAAAAAAATAGAAAAAGAAAAAATTCTAATGAAAATTTATAAACAAATTTAAAATCGTTTTAAAAATAAGTGTTTTTTACTATTTTTTGGCAAAAAAAAAAATTGTGTCAGATATTCAAATAATTTACCAAAGAAGGTCTGATACCAGGCCTGTCGAAGAAGGTCTCTAAACGGGCCTGCTAAAGAAGGCGTCTAACCAGGCATGATGAAGAAGGCCTACTGACAGGCCTGTTGAAGAAGGCCTACTATCAGGCCTGTTGAAGAAGGTAAAGCAGAAGGCCTTGGCTGGCTAGGACATCGTGTGTAAAAAATGTATGAGTATGGAATGGGACAATAAGGCCTTGTGTCTGATAAATAAGGCCTTCCAGAAGGCCTGCTTACTACTTCTTTTCGCCGCTGTCTTTGGAATGTGATTTTGTAACGGGACATTAACGTAAGTATGTATACATACACATAATAAAAAAAACCTAGAATGGAGTAGGTAGGCCTTCCATAAGGCCTTCCTAAGAAGGCAAGCGAGCATGAGTACTGGATCTAAAAAAAGGTCTAGGAAGGTCTTACAGAAGGCCTTATAGCTGAAGGCCTCAAAAATTTCGCCGCTGGGTTCTTTTTGCCGCTGGGAATTGTTGTGTTTATTTGGTTAGTTATCAGTGAGCACTCAACGCGTGAATATGATTATCGGATCTTTTGCAATTCCATCTGATATAATATTTTGATTTTTTCTTGTTGTTGTTGCTATATGAAGAGTTTTGAATAGGTGAAGGGTATATAAGATTCGGCACAGCCGAATTTAGCTCTGTTACTTGTTAGATTTAAATTTGTAAAATAGTAAACAAATTTAGAATAGTCATTTGACATGTCTATTAGCAAATACTTTTCTGAAAATTGCCATCACCATTTATCTATACTCGATGTCTATTCTTGACGAATATTTATCATAATAATTAATGATGCTTTTTGTCAAGTCAAAGTTGTCTGAGCAAAAGCAACCCCTTTCTATAGATGATACATTTTTATCATGATAAACGTCAAAATGGTTGTCAAGATAAAAAGTTATCAGGCATAGTCTCCATTTATTAGTATTATTCGTTATGACAAAATTGTTAGTGGTTTTGCTCAGACAACTTTGTCTTGACAACAAACGTTATTAATTGTTATGATAAATATTTGTCAAATATAAGCAGTGGGGCACTAACAATTTTTGTCATAACGAAGCAATAATAAATGGGGACTATACCTGATAATTTTTATCTTGTCAGCCATTTTGACGTTTATCATGATAAAAATTTAACAGGTATAGACAGGGGTTACAAATATGTACATTAGAC
Organism: Calliphora vomitoria; assembly: GCA_942486065.2. Taxonomy (NCBI): domain Eukaryota; kingdom Metazoa; phylum Arthropoda; class Insecta; order Diptera; family Calliphoridae; genus Calliphora; species Calliphora vomitoria. Next base: position 52,626,401 of record OW818030.2, on the reverse strand, counting down.
CAGCCCTTAAAAAATAGATTTGCTTTGGTTGGGTATTATTTTGTTCTTTAGTAGCTAAAACTAACTACTGCAAAATTTAAGTACAATCGGATAACTAGAATACGTGCCGGAAATCGATTGAATATTGTAAAATTGGGTAAATAATGATACTTTTTTCGTTATCTTAAAAAAATTCCCTATTTAAATAATGTTTTAAACATTTGCAATAATTCTAAGCTTCTAGAGAAAATGATCTTTCAAACAAGGTATAAAACATGAACATCGAGTTAAAAGAAACAAAATTATACGAGTTTTATCTGACCAAATATTGAGCAAAAAGTACTACCTTACGCATATTTTATTCGCATTTCTGTGTAGAACATAGTTGTTTACATCACAGAATTTCTTTACGTTTCTACTAGGGTTCTATAAGTCGATTGTTCGATTGTTCGAACAATCGACTTTTTGCTGAAAAAAGTCGAAAAGTCTAAGTCGACTTTTGGTCACAAAAAAGTCGAACATTCGATTAGTTATCACAAAAGTCGATAAAAGTCGAATAGTCGATAAAAGTCGAAAAAAGTCGACTTTTAAGATTGTTAAAAAAATTTTTAATTGCAACATTATACTAAAACAAAATATGCACAGAATAACATAATAATTTTATGTTATTGCAATTTGGTACACTTACATTTTTTCTAGTGTATGCAAAAATAAATAATAAGTAAATGTTCATAAAAAAATGCTCTTTCTACATATTATATATTATCGCCTTAATACATTTAATTTTTATTGCTAAAATTAACACAAGGCGCATCAATAAATGCAGAAACCATGTATTTTTTACAAAAAATGGTAAAAAGTAGGGTTCTATAAGTCGATTGTTCGATTGTTCGAACAATCGACTTTTTGCTGAAAAAAGTCGAAAAGTCTAAGTCGACTTTTTGGTCACAAAAAAGTCGAACATTCGATTAGTTATCACAAAAGTCGATAAAAGTCGAATAGTCGATAAAAGTCGGAAAAAGTCGAATAGTCGATAAAAGTCGAAAAAAGTCGACTTTTAAGATTCTTAAAAAAATTTTTAATTGCAACATTATACTAAAACAAAATATGCACAGAATAACATAATAATTTTATGTTATTGCAATTTGGTACACTTACATTTTTTCTAGTGTATGCAAAAATAAATAATAAGTATATGTTCATAAAAAAATGCTCTTTCTACATATTATATATTATCGCCTTAATACATTTAATTTTTATTGCTAAACATTACACAAGGCGCATCAATAAATGCAGAAACCATGTATTTTTTACAAAAAAATGGTAAGAAGTGGAAAAAAGTCGAAAATAGTCGGAAAGTCGAAAATAGTCGAAAAAAGTCGATTTAACTAAAAAGTCGAAAGTTCGAAAAGTCGACTTTTCATAAATTACCAAAAGTCGAAAGTTCGAAAAGTCGACTTTTTAAAAATCGAAAAAGTTGAAAGTTCGAAAAGTCGACTTTTTGTTTCAACTATAGAACCCTAGTAAAAAGTGGAAAAAAGTCGAAAATAGTCGGAAAGTCGAAAATAGTCGAAAAAAGTCGAAAAAAGTCGATTTAACTAAAAAGTCGAAAGTTCGAAAAGTCGACTTTTCATAAATTACCAAAAGTCGAAAGTTCGAAAAGTCGACTTTTTAAAAATCGAAAAAAGTCGAAAGTTCGAAAAGTCGACCTTTTGTTTCAACTATAGAACCCTAGTTTCTACGTGACATTTACTAACGGTGTTGTCAACTTGTTAATTAAAGTCTTGTATAAAAAATACTTATTTTGCACAGAACGCTTAAAAATATTTTCAATGTTCTAAAAATGTTTTAAATATTTCAATGATAAGTATAAATACATAAATAAAAAACAAAACTTTGTAATGTTATGGTAATACTTACTTATTATACAAATTAATTTATACAAGTATTTATAAAATGTATACTAATAATCGGCGAAAGTATTTAAGTTTCAAAATATTAAATTAATATTTTGTATACACAAATCAACTTAGGGCCATTATTACAACTTGCCTTTATGTTCGAAATAGTAAAAGTTAACTTTAAGCAATATAAAAAGGTACCCTTAAAGTCAACTTTTACTATTACGAACAAAAAGGCAAGTTATAGTAATGGCCCTTAGTATAAAGTACAATATTAATTATTAAGTTATCGGACCTTTAATAAATAAAGTCTGTATGACAAGGTAATAAATAATATGTATAATTGTCTCCTAATGGACAATGATGATGAATACATTATGTGTAAATAAATTTTTTTTAAATCGCAGAAAAAAATTATAAAATCGCTTAAAAAGTATTTAAAACAATTATGTTGATAACACTTTCAAACATCTGTTTACAATTTCAATCAGCGACAAGCGCGAAATATTAAAGAAAAACTTAAAATTAAACAAAGCGTATTAAATTTGTCTTTATTAAAATGAACGACGAACAAATGATTTTATTGGTACAGGCCTATATTTTGTTTTGTTTGTTTATGTCAAAAACATATGACACGTTTTTAATGTTCTATAATCGTACTGAAGTGTTGCGTTAAGTCAACATTACGGTTACATTACATCAACGGTCGGCTAACCCAGCCTTCACAAAGTATACAGAGGCGACTCGGCAAAAAATATATTTGTCTCTTAAGCCTAGTGCTCTGTTCATATTTGCGAAAAATGTTAGTTTTTTTCATGCGAAAAATTTTATATGCGAAAAATTTTATATGCAAAAAATGATCAGCTGTTGATTTTAATTTCGTGCGAAATAAGAAGTGTGTCAAGATAGCAACGATATTTAGCAACGCCGGAAATGAAAATGAAAAATTTTATGGGAATTTACAAAAATGAAAATTAAAATTCCATGGAACGTGGGCAGTGCCACGGGAACAGCTATATGGGAGATGGTAGTATACATGGTATAGATTAAAAAAAGTTCCCGTGGCAGATTTGTTTGGAACGTGGCCAGTGCCACGAGATTACCTACATTAGAGATGAATGTATTCATGGTATAGATTAAAAAACGCTTTCCGTGCAAAAAATCTGCTGGCCCATTTCAGAGAAAATTGAGTTCCTCCAAATTGGTCAGAAAAAAATGGAATTTAATATTCCATGGAACGTGGTCAGTGCCACGAGGTAACCTATATTAGAGATGGAAGTATACATGGTATAGATTAAAAAAAGCTTTCCGTGCAAAAAATCTGCTGGCCCATTTCAGAGATAATTGAGTTCCTCCAAAATGGTCAGATAAAAATGCAATAAAATAGTCCATGGAACGTGGTCAGTGCCACGAGGTTACCTATATTATAGAAGAAAGTATACATGGAATAGATTAAAAAAAGCTTTCCGTGCAAAAAATCTGCTGGCCCATTTCAGAGATAATTGAGTTCCTTCAAAATGGTCAGAAAAAATGGAATTTAATATTCCATGGAACGTGGTCAGTGCCACGAGGTTAGTTATATTAGAGATGAAAGTATACATGGTATAGATTAAAAAACGCTTTCCGCGCAAAAAATCTGCTGGCCCATTTCAGAGATAATTAAGTTCTCCAAATTGGTCAGAAAAAAAAGTAATTTAATATTCCATGGAACGTGGTCAGTGCCACGAGGTAACCTATATTAGAGATGAATGTATACATGGTATAGATTAAAAAAAGCTTTCCGTGCAAAAAATCTGCTGGCCCATTTCAGAGAAAGTTCAGTTCCTCCAAAATGGTCAGAAAAAAATGGAATTTAAAATTCCATGGAACGTGGTCAGTGCCACGAAGTAACCTATATTAGGGATAGAAGTATACATAGTATAGATTAAAAAACGCTTTCCGTGCAAAAAATCTGCTGGCCCATTTCAGAGAAAATTGAGTTCCTCCAAATTGATTTTTCAAAAAATAGTTTTTTGATAAATTTGTTCGAACACCTATCCGTACAGGAAAAAACCAAGTATGGGGGAATGTAGCCCAGACCATGCCCTATCACGCCCTTTTTTTCAAGTTTTGGCACAAATAAGCGTTTTTGCCCTATATGTCCCCAAATAGTTTGAGTGATTTTTCAAAAAATAGTTTTTTGAAAAATTTGTTCGGACACCTATCCGTACAGGAAAAAACCAAGTATGGAAGAATATAGCCAGGACAATCCCCTATCACACCCCGTTTTCCAAATTTTGGCACTAATAACCATTTTTACCCTATATGTCCCCAAATAGTTTGAGTGATTTTTCAAAAAATAGTTTTTTGAAAAATTTGTTCGAACACCTATCCGTACAGGAAAAAACCAAGTATAGGGGAATGTAGCCAAGACCTTCCTCTATCACACCCCGTTTTCCAATTTTGGCACATGGCCCCATTTTTAAACAATAGGCTAAAAAGTGGTTTGAGTGATTTTTTTGTATAAACGTTATTATTTGCTTTTGAAGCATACATAACATGAGTGTTTTTTAACATAAACCTTTTTTAATATATAAATAAAAAACGTAATTTATTTAATTTTTTATTATCATTTTAACTAAATTTTTAAATAAATTAAAAATTTAGTTAAAGTGACTGTAAAGTTTGTTAGAAAATGAATAAAAGTTTGTTAGAGGCCGAAAATCCTCTCCTATGCACAAAAATGAAGAAGAATATGCATTCACTGTTAATTGATATCTTATATAAATTATGTAGTAAATTCGTGCATTTAAACTAGGCAGCACTGAAAAATCGGTTTGTAAAGCAGAAAACACTCAATTTTCTCTGCTGCAAATTATTCTTAGAGAACATTTTTTATTTACTCTCTTCAAAATGAGTGAAACCAAAAAAGTTTGTTGGCCAGAGTTTGTTAACTTCTCGTGGGCGCTAATTGATATCTACATATAAATTAAGTACTTAATTCGTATATTTAAACTTGGCAGCACTAAAAATTCGGTCTGTAAAACAGAAACCACTCAATTCTCTGCTTCAAATTATTCTCAGAGAGTATTTTTTACTTACTCTCTTCAAAATGAGTGAAAACAAAAAAGTTTGTTGGCAAGAGTTTGTTATTTTCACGGGTATTATTTGTTTACATTTGTTAGCTGTCATAAAATTATAATTTCAGTTCTTAGTTTGTGAAATTTTTGTTTTTGCACAATAATGTATTTGAAATGATTTATTTATCACTAAAAAATTTAAGTATTATTGAATAAACCAATTTCTTTAGCACAGTTTTAATTTGTTTTTACTGTTAATGATTTGTTTTTACTGTTAATAACTTCTTGCATGTATTGGCAGCCTTTGGCCGGACGCACATCTTTAACACTTAAAAATTTCACTGAAATATACATAAGCTTGGATTATATGCAGTACAATTTTGTCGAAAATGAAAAACATCTTGCCAATGACACGTAAAATGCATAGGTTTTATATTTATTGGCAATAACTTTGATCTTGTACAGGCGGCCTTTGGCCGGGTGCACATACATTCAAGAATTATATGGTAGTTTTTTCTACTTAAAACAACATCCAAATATCGAAATTCTACAGCATCATGTGAATTATATGAAGTAAAAGTTGTTCAATGACTCGCAAATGTAAAATTGACTGGGGTTTCATCTAAACTATTACAAATTACAAAATATTAATTATTTCTAAAATAATGCATTTGTTTACAATTTGTATTTATTATCAGCTGATTTTGACATTTGGACGAATTTTTCACAAAAACAAAAAGCATGTTGTTTTTGCCTTGTTGTATTTGTTGCCGTGGCGCTCTCACCTTATTAGATTCGCCTTGGTGTACTCGTTAGCCCAGCTGATCATCAGCTGTTTTACCCAAACTGTCAAAATTTGATTTTATGTTGGTGCCCGCCATATATATGTGTGTGTTTGTGTTAGTGTGTTTTTGATGCGTCCACATTTTTCCTGTTGTTTTAAATTCAATTTCTTCTGTTTCTCAATGCGTTTGAACTCTTCATCGAACATCCTCCACATGAAATGAAGCAATAAATATAAAGGGCACCATACACTATAAAAATGCTTGATGTCACTTTCGTGTACGTGTAATTTGATGCTTTGATGTACACTTGATTGATGACAAGGCGAATTTATACAAGGTGGAGTCAGTCAATCAGCTGATAACTTTTTTTTCGTATTTTGGTTCTAACAGTTGTCAAGGCTTGTTTTTATATTTCAATATCTACACATTCAAAGCTTATTAACAAAATATTTATTTTTTACATAAATAAGTGAAGCCCTCACTATTCAATTATCTACACTATATTAAGTTATAATACATATTTGCATAATTTTTAATTTTTGTTTTTTGACATTAGTTAAGACCAATTGTTGTTTTTGTAGAACTGCCACCACCTTGTATGAATTCGCCTTGATTGATGACTCGTCAATCTGCATTTTGATTTTGTGGTGTTAACACCTATAGCGGGAATTATTATCCATTTTTATTTTCACTAAAAGTGTATTTAAAAATGTTAATATCGGATGAAACTTTAATTGCAATAACGGCAGAATGTTTAGAAAAAACAAAAATAATAAAAGAAATATGTAATTGTCTTCATCCGACACTTATCAATCTCACGCCTTGAAATATTTTTGTGAATGCCTTCGTGATTGACGAGAAAACACCATACACTAACAAAAAGTGACATCAAGCGTGCTAAAAATCAAAATGTTTTTGATTTTCCATCAAGCGTTGTCGGTGTCACACATGCAAACACATATCCACTAATACTACCACAGTGCTTGATGAGTATTTTGATAGTTTATGGTGCCCAAGGCGAATCTAATAAGGTGAGAGCGCCACGGCAACAAATACAACAAGGCAAAAACAACATGCTTTTTGTTATTGGAAAAAAATCGGCAAAATGTCAAAATCAGCTGGTAATAAATACAAATTGTAAACAAAAACTTTATTTTAAAAATAATTAATATTTTGTAATTTGTAATAGTTTAGATGAAAAACCAGTCATTTTTACATTTGTGAGTCATTGAACAACTTGTACTTCATATAATTCACATGATGCTGTAGAATTTCGATATTTGGATGTTGTTTTAAATATAAAAAACTACCATATAATTCTTGTATGTATGTGCATCGGCCAAAGGCCGCCTATAGAAGATCAAAGTTATTGCCAATAAATAAAAAACCTATGCATTTTACGTGTCATTAGCAAGATGTTTTTAATTTTCGACAGCTTTGTACTACATTCAATCCAAGCTTCTGTATATTTCAATGAAATTTTTAAGTATTAAAGATTTGCGTCCGGCCAAAGGCTGCCAATACAATACATGAAAACTGGCACTCCACACAGACTTGAATCGTCATGTTTCCGAAGAAGTCACCGGGCCTCGTTATTGTCCATCTATAGAATTAAAAGTATTACCATTTGGTGAAAAGCAACATCAAATATGGTTGGAACCAGAAGGTTTCAATAGTGATTTAATTTATCCGCAGGGTCTACCCTACCTTACGAACAACAAGTTGAACTTGTTAATTTCATACATGGACTGGAGAATGCCAAAGTTGTGCAACCCGGATATGGCGTAGAATATGATTTTATAGATCCAAGAGAACTTTATACAAGTTTAGAAACAAAGACAGTTAATAATCTTTACTTTGCTGGACAATTGAATGGTGCAACGGGATATGAAGAGGCGGCGGCTCAAGGTATTATAACCGGTGCTAATGCTGCAGTCAAGACGAAGCAGTTTGATCACAATAATGAACCCCGACAATTAACTGTAAGTCGGATGGAGGGTTATATTGGCGTTCTCATAGATGATTTAACCAGTCTTGGAACGAATGATCCATATCGCATGTTTACTAGTAGAGCAGAATTTCGATTATCATTACGTCCTGACAATGCCGACCTCCGATTAAGGGAAATGGGTTATAATTTCGGTTTAGTATCAGATGAGCAATGAAATTTTTAAGTATTAAATATGTGCGTCCGGCCAAAGGCTGCCAATACACGCAAGAAGTTATTAACAGTAAAAACAAATTAAAACAGTGCTAAATTGATTTATTCAATAATTCTTTAATTTTCTAGTGACAAATTAATCTTTTTAATTCATTATTGTGCAAAAACAAAAATTTCACAAACTAAAAACTAAAATTATTATTTTATGACAGCTAACAATTGTAAACAAATAAGCAATTTTGACAGTTTAACGATGCCGGCGAATTCAAAAATAAAAGTCAGCTGTGCTCGTGAGGTCACCTTATTAGATTCGCCTTGATGGTGCCCTTAAAACTTACACTGGTTTGTTCAAGGCGAATTCATACAAGGTGGTGGCAGTTCTACAAAAACAACAATAGGTCTTAACAAATGTCAAAAAAACAAAAATTAAAAATTAAATAAATATTTATTAAAATTGAATATAGTGTAGATAATTGAATAGTGAGGGCTTTACTTATTTATGTAAAAAATAAATATTTTGTTAATAAGCTTGGAATATGTAGATATTTAAATATAAACAAAAGCTTTGACAACTGTTATAACCAAAAAGCGAAAACAAAAGTTTTCAGCTGATTGACTGACTCCACCTTGTATAAATACGCCTTGATTTGCATTTTTACCCAATCTGTCAAAAAACACAAGTACGGCGAATTCAATAATAAACTGGAATTTAACAACAAACCCAAGGCGAATTTTGTATTGTTGTATTTGTTGTAGGGACGAGTACACAAAGGTATATTAATTTATAAAGTAGTGTCATCGGCGAATTCAGAATACCGAGCGAATTGGTTATATTTTTTTATATGTAGTTTGACATTGTGCATGCACTTATGGCGAATTGGCTGTCGGGGAAAAATGTCAAAAACAGCTGACAAATAAATCAAAGCGAATTAATTAATAATTAATATACGTTGGAGTACACCAAGGTATATTATAAGGTAGTGTTATCAGAACAGCTGATCGTTTTTTGCTACTATGTTCATTTTTCGCCGTGGTGCAGGATAAATGTCAAACTTTGTTTACATTTTGTAGATGTCAAACTTTGTTTTGCTGTTAAATTCGTTTATGTTTTAAAACCAATAATAATACTACACGAAATTATTTTTATTTTTAAAAACATAAATTATATTACAAACAGATTAAAATTTATAAACATTTTTTGTTTAACAAAAATACGCTTTGATTTATTTGTCAGCTGTTTTTGACATTTTTCCCTAACAACCAATTTGCCTTCAAGTGCTGGCACAATGCCAAACTACATATAAAAAAATATAACCAATTCGCTCGGTATTCTGAATTCGCCTATGACTCTACCCAATGCGAATTCATATAAGGTGTACTCGTTAGCCCAGCTGATCGTCAGCTGTTTCATCTCAAATGTCAAAATTTGTGTTAATATTGGTGCGCGTCATATATATGTGTATGTTTGTGTTTGTGTGTTTTTGATGCGACCACTTTTTTCCTATTGTTTTATATTCAATTTCTTCTGTTTCTCTACGCGTTTGAACTCTTCATCGAACATTTTAACATCCTCCACATGAAATAAAGCAATAAATATAAAACTTACACTGGTTTGTTGTTAAATTCCAGTTTAATATTGAATTCGCCGCACTTGTATTTTTTGACAGATGGGATGAAAAGCAAAAACAAAAATGTATGTTGTTTTTGTATTGTTGTATTTGTTGTAGGGACGAGTACACCTTATATGAATTCGCCTTGACTCTACCTTATAATATTAATATACCTTGGAGTCAAGGCGAATTAACAAGGTGAGTGCGTCCCGGCAACAAATACAACAATGCAAAAACAACAGGCATTTTGTTTTTGTTAAAATGTAGAACAAATGTCAAAATCAAGGCGAATTAAAATATTACTATGTTATTTACAATAACAAATGTAAACATAAACATAGTTTGACAGAAGACTTACATTAAACCACGGCGAATTAAGAAACAGCTGATCTTATGCACTCACCTTGTTAATACGCCTTGCTTGGAGTACACCATATATGAATTCGCCTTGACTAAAATAATTCTAAAAAATTTGTACCAAGGCGTTATTTTTCGCCGCAACAACCACAAGTGAATTGACAGTTCTTGTCTAAACAACTGAATATAAAAAATAATCAGCTGTTCTTGTGAGGTCACCTTCTATAAATTCGCCTTGATTTGTACGAAAAGTCGAAAACGGCAACACCAACTGGGTTATTTTTGTTTATAAATAGCTGGCATCACTTTCACGAATGTTACAAAGTTGCGAATTGAAAACGTGAAAGGTTTGACGAAATTTTAAGATTTTTTTTTTTTTTTGGATAAAAGTAAGTTTTTGAGAAAAATTAGGTATATAATATAAAAAAGTTACAAAACTTAAATAAGGATATTATTATAGTTCTATATATTTGCATAAATCATTGTCTGATTATACATGTAAAGTAGTAAACTGCGTTGCGTGGCATACATATCTAATATTAATTCATGTCATGTTTAACTTTCTAGTTGCCAACATGAAGACTATAACTGCTGCTGAAGTTCGTCAATGCTATCTTGACTTTTTTAATGAAAAAGGTCACATATATGTCCATTCATCTAGCACCATTCCTCTGGATGATCCCACATTGCTTTTTGCGAATGCCGGAATGAACCAGTTCAAACCTATATTTTTGGGAACTGCAGACCCCAATAGCGACATGTCAAAGTGGAAACGTGTGGCCAATACACAGAAATGTATTCGGGCTGGTGGAAAACATAACGACTTGGATGATGTTGGTAAAGATGTCTACCATCACACTTTTTTTGAAATGTTAGGAAACTGGTCTTTTGGGGATTATTTCAAGAAGGAAATTTGTACCTGGGCTTGGGAGTTCTTAACCGAACGGGTAGGACTTCCCAAAGATCGTCTATATGTAACTTATTTCGGCGGTGACCAAGTTAGTGGATTAGAGCCTGATTTGGAATGTAAGCAGATATGGTTAGACCTAGGTCTTAAGCCAGAAAATATCCTTCCAGGAAGTATGAAAGATAATTTTTGGGAAATGGGAGAGACTGGACCTTGTGGTCCATGTTCTGAGTTACATTTCGATCGCATTGGAGGAAGAAGTGTTCCTGAACTGGTAAATATGGATGATCCGGACGTTCTTGAAATTTGGAACTTAGTTTTCATACAATTTAATCGTGAGCAAGATGGAAGTTTAAAACCTTTACCTAAGAAACACATTGACTGTGGCATGGGATTTGAGCGACTAGTTTCGGTTATACAAGATAAACGTTCAAACTATGACACTGACATTTTTATGCCATTATTTGAAGCAATACAAGCTGGTACAGGCTGTCCACCATATAAAGGTAAAGTAGGTGAACAGGATATTGGTGGAATCGATATGGCATATCGTGTGTTGGCTGATCATGCTAGAACATTAACCATTGCATTAGCTGATGGTGGAACTCCTGATAACACTGGACGTGGTTATGTGCTACGCCGTATATTAAGACGCGCCGTCAGGTAATTTAAAACATTTAAATCGTTTTTAGATTATTTAATATTTATAAAATAAACTGCATCCAGAGATGCAAATTGTAATATCGAGATTGTCGTCTATCGATTAGCCAAGGATATGGCACCATTGACTGTTCTTTGGCATAATTTTGACAGACATATCCACAATTTTTTTCAAATTAATATTAATTTAAAAGTTATTCAAATTATTCCTATCTCTCACGCACTCACAATATATATGCAAAAGGACTGTTTTAACACACAAGTGTGTTTTATTCAGCTGTGTAAATTCATACATATTCACCAGGAAAACATACGGGTTTTCTACAACTTGAACATTTTTTTTATTCCACATATCCTTGTCCATGTATGTTGTACCGATTTTGCCAAATATAATGACCTACATTTTTTTTTTATTATTTTTCATTATTTATACAACATTGGCCATCACGTGGTGATATGCCAAAAATTTCTCTAAATTTAGTTATATACCTAGTGCACATATACTGAAAATATACAAACTATAAACCAATGCCATATTTACAGAAAAAATAAATTCATAATTGGAATGAATTTTGTAATAAATATTATCAATCGAACATGACTTTTTTTCCCAAACTATTTTCATTCAGAATAAGAACATGTTCATAAATATTATAAAATTGTACATGACGGAATTGTTTGCTTTTTTTGCATAAATTTCTTGATATTTTATAACAAATTGCATTACGTAATGCCTCAGTTTAAATATGTTTGTAAAATAGCCCTATATTACCAATTATTCAATAATTTAGCATCCATTAGTATTGATTTTGATTTTTATTCATCCTTTATTAACTGGTTTATTTACAATATATACAAAATTTTGAGATTTTATCAATTAGATATTACAGCAAATAACATAATGGAATTATAAGAAATAAATAATTTTAGATATTTGATACATTTAAAGGCAAAAACAGGGAGAAAACCTTTATTTGAATGGAAAAGAAAGTCAAACATGTACAGAAAATATGTAGTTTTATGAATAGTCTATTTTTAAAAATAGTCTTTCATAAAATTACGATTTTCAGTTTGATGATTCAATATTATTTCAGATAAGTGGTCTACATTCTCGAATCAGTGGATACGAGGAATTTTCAACTTTTTCGAAATATTTACTATTTAGTCTTGTTATAAAATCAAATATTTTTTCATATTTAGTTTCCTGATGTAGAATATTAGTTGGATATTTCCAATTTTTGTTATTTATTATTTTTAAACATTTATTTTGGATAATTTGCAAACGTTTTAGATGACAATTTGCAGCCGTATACCAAACTGGGCTTGCATAAGTTAAAATAGGTCTTATAATACTTTTATAAAGTAGATTTTTATTTTTGGCGTTCAAATAAGAGTGTTTATTCAGAAGGGGCGATAACGATCTTATAGCTTTGATGGCTTTTTGACACGTCTGTTCAATGTGTTCTCTAAAAATTAACTTTTTGTCTAAGATCACACCTAGATATTTAACGCAATTATCTATAGGGATGTGCTCATTCCCTATGGATATTTGTCTTCTTGGAATTCTTTTAGGAGATTTGTTATATGGAAAAATTATAGCTTGAGTTTTATTGGGGTTTATTTTAATCCTCCATTTATGGAAATATTTAGTGCAAGCTGAGAGTGCCTTTTCCATTTTCTTAAGCAATGCACTGGTAAGTTTGCTCGATGAGATCAAAGCAGTATCATCTGCATAATAAGCTGTTTCTAAATCTTTTGGTGCTGTAAAATCCGAAGTATATATTGAGTAGAGTATTGGAGATAATACGGAACCCTGTGGTAAACCATTAGCTATTCCTTTAGGTGCGGAATTTACTCCATTTAGAGCAACACAAAAGTTTCTGCTATCTAAAAAACTGTCGATTAATCCACACAAATATTTTGGTACATTAGCTTCTAGTAGTTTATATAAAAGGCCTTTATGCCAGACTGTGTCAAAGGCCTTTTCTATATCTAGTAGTATCATACCAGTGGAACGTTTGGTGTTAATGTTATTAATAATTTTATTTTTAATTCTATTTATCTGGTGTGTTGTACTGTGCTCCTTCCTAAAACCGAATTGTGATTTGGAAAGGATAGAATTTTCCTCAATGAATTGATTAAGTCGCGAATGTACAATTTTCTCTAAAAGCTTACCTAAATTGCTCAGCAGACTAATTGGTCTATAGCTGCCAGGATCATTTTTTGGTTTGTTTGGTTTATGAATGGGAATTATCTTTGCTGTTTTAAATATATTGGGGAAATAATTAAGTTTAATGCAACCATTAAATATTGTAACTAGTAGTTTTAAAGCATTTAGGGGAAGTTTTTTTAATAGAAGATTCGATAGGTTGTCAAACCCGGGGGACTTAGATGATTTGAGTGATGAAATTAAGTTAATCATTTCACAAAGAGATGTATATCTGCAATTGTCAAAAACTGTGTATTGGTTTCGAAAGTTGTCTACTAAAGAGTCAACCTTCTTGTCAAAGGAATGAGTGAAATGTGCTGTGAGGTTATTAGCCTGAACAAATCTATTGGCGAGAACTTCAGCCTTCCCGCTGTCAGAAGTAATTTTAGTAGTTCCTACATTCAAATGGGGGATTTTTGTTTGACCTTTAGCTCGTAGGTTTCTACTTATTTTCCAAAATGATTTGTCACCTGGCTTCAATTTGGATAAAAATGCTGACCATTTCCTATTTCTTTCAGTATTAATGTTCTCATCAATTAACTTGCTCAGAAACCTTGAATATTGTTTATAGAAATTAGCTTCAAATAAGTTAGTCGATCTATGAAATTTCCTATTAAATGTTCTTCTTACTTTTATATATTTAATCACTTTTTCAGGTAATGTAACTTTGTTTGAAGGATATAATTTAGGAGTAGATATGTCTCTAGCTTCCAAAATGATCTTGCTTAAAGTAATTAATTCATTATCGATAATTGTTTTAGTATTATATATATTAGTGTTAGAAACTATTTTATTATCTATATAGTTTTGGAAGGAATTCCAATTAGTTAATTTATAGTTATAATAACTTAAATCTACCGTATTTACAGTTGTTGAACTAATAGAGCAGACAATCGGGCGATGGTCTGATGGAACCTCATATTCTAGTACTTCCAGGTTCAAATTTAATGTGGTGTTGCTTAAGACTAAATCTATTGTAGAGGGAGCACGTCCATGTTGATGTGGGTAGTAGGTTGGATCATTTGGATAATAAACGAAGAAGTTGCAAGTGTGATGTAATTGACTGAGCACGTTACCAGCGGTGTTATTCCTGATACAGTTCCACGAGGTATGCTTGGCGTTTAAATCTCCAAGTAGTATGTAATCTTTGTTTGGCGAAGTTAATTCAAGGATATCATGTTTAAAATTATGGTTATAATGGGCTGAATATGCTGTTATTATTTTCATAGGTCTGTTATTCATCGATATTTCAACTGAAATATTTTCTATTGATTTAGTTTTATCCACAGAAATGTTTTTGTGGTTAATATGCTTATGGATTATAAGAGCAACTCCTCCTCCCCTTGATCCGTCGGTTCTGTCATTTCGATAAATAAAATAATTTTTGAAATATGGTTTACTCGTTTCATTAAAAAAGGTTTCGTTAACAGAAGCAACTTTAATTTTTTCTTTTTCTAGTAGAAACTCAAATTGAGTTAGTTTGGAATAATTTGAGATGCCATTGGCATTCCAGTGAAGTATTTTGAATTCATTTATATTAACGTAATCCATAGGCATATTTAACCATTGACATTACGACTTGAATTTGTTGCACTTTGGAAGTACATCTACTTAAGTCTTCCATTGTTGTTGAGAATATATCGAATAATTCATCAATACTAAAAATGTCATTATTTGATTTCAGCTGGTTAGCATAAGTTGATTTATTATGAACGTTGTTATTATTATTATTATTATTATTATTAACTGTATTTGAAACTATATTTGGGAAGTAAGCATTGTTATAATGAAATGTGTCACGTTGATTTCTCCTGTTGTTTCGTTGAGAGTTTTTAGAGGTTGCTCTAGCCCTTGTCTCAAGATATAGTGATCGTAGGGGACAATTAATGTCATTCGCAGAGTGATCAATTCGTTCTTTTCCATATTTTTTACAGTTGAAACATGAAAAGGCAGCAGGACTTTTGTCATTTGAATTATAAGGACAATCTTTTGTATGATGATCGTTGGCACAAATCATGCAGGCTGGACGTCTAAAACAATGTTCACCACCATGGCCATACATAAGGCAATTCCAACATTGGGTTGGTTTATCATTTTTTGGTTTGTACTTTTTCCAAGTAATTATTACGTTAGATATTGTTCTAATCTTTTTTAATGATTCAGGATTGAAAGTTTTCCTAGTGAACTGTACTTTGTAAACAGCGTTGTTTGATGAACTGAACTTTGTGTTAACCTCTGTCACTGACGAGGGTATAAGATTATAACTTTTTAGTTCTGACATGATGTCATCTGTTTTTATTTGAGGTAAACCGTAAAGAAACGTTGTATAGAGCCTATTTTCCTTCGAATTGTAAGAATGAAATTCTATTTGATTTTCCCTTAATATTTGCTTACAACATCCGTATACTTCAATACTAGGAGAAAAAATCTTAGTACCAATGGAAGTACGTTTGTAAATACAATCTTTGCCCAAAAGTTTTTGGATCTCTGTAAAGGGTTTATCAGCCTCCACAACAATAGGGGGTGGCTTAGTTTTTTTAACTTCATTTATATTTGATTCGGGGAGAACTTCCATATCGTTCATACCGGCTAATAAACTAAATCTGTTGCTTGAACATGATGCTATATTTGGGTTATAGGCCACAGGTCTATGAGTGTTAACCATGATTTTCTTAGAAAATGATTTTTTCTTCTTAGATGAGGATTTGGCCCCGCGGGCCATCACCAATTGTATTCCCTTTTATTCGTTTTGTAGTTGACTACACGTGAGCGAGCTCAAACGGGAACGAGAGTAGGCAATAATCAAAACAAAATATAATAATACTTTTTTAACTGTTAATTCTTGTTTTTTTTTTTTTAATTGCTAAGCGCTTTAATGGACACAACCGTTCATAAAGAGAGTTTGGTTTGAACTGAGCATCCATTAGTATTAAATCATCTCATCTGCTTAAAAAAATGCAGTCAATTTCGCGCACATTTTCTCATTTTGTAGCTGAAAATTATAAAAATTTTCCAAGGAAAATTTCAAACATTTTCAAACAACATAAAAATTTAAATGAAAACTAAAATATTTTTTTCAAGCCTCTTAGATTTTAATTAAAAACAAAAAATATGAAAAAAATTTTACTATTTAAGAAATTATTTATAAATGTTATGAATTGAAATCAAATCATACTATTTATGTTGAAACTTTTTTCTGTGTATGCACAAACTTCATAGTAGAAATATATGTCGCAGTTTTTCCAAAACTATTTTGCCTTACAAAATATTTTACGTTACAGCTAGAAGACAAAATGAAATTTTTTCTTTTTCAAATATTTTGCTTGTGTATAATAACAATTTAATTTAAATTTTTTTTATTGAGACTTTAAAATTGAGATCACATAAGCAGCCGGTTACAGATAATATAAAATGTAAAAAAAACTTAAAACTATAAAGTATTGTTTTAATAAACATTTAAGACATTATTTGTACAGAATAACGCTACATGCTCAGATAAATAGGACGTACATTGAATTTTACAACAAAAGATAAACATTAATATTATATCGCTCATAAATATAAAAAAAGTTTATGTAGACTGTTGATGTCAGATGAGATCTTACAATACAACTTAAAACTAGAACTAAAACTAAAACAACATATATACACATTCAACAACAAATCCGACATTCAAAAAATAACTAAATCTAGCCCCTATTGGTGCCCGGAATCGTGTGAGAATAAAACCCTGGTAGAGTGTATCCGTTCAAGTTAAGTAAGGAGTCCATGTCCTCCTGTAGAATTCCCACCGGGGAAAAATATAAACTATTCGACCAATCAAATCCACTTTGAGAATCAATAATGCCACACATAAGGCTGTTCCCATGATCTCGGATACGGTTAATGAACTTATTAAGAAGCGTCAAAGCATACGAAGCAAGAGGTTGTACTTCTGATTTTCTGTAAATAACTGTATTTGAATATCTTTTAACAAAATTTTCAAAATTTGCATTAACACAAAGTCTTAAGCAGCTTCGTTCTAATCTCTCCAACTCCACCATAACTGTTGGAGAGATTGAGAACCAAACTTGGAATCCATATAGAACAGCAGAGCGAATACATACTTTATAAATCAATAACTTTGTTTGTACACTCAAGTGTCTGTTGACTAGCAACCTTGAAAACATTCCCTTGATGCGAACTCCTTTACTTTTAGCCATTCTCCCATGCTGGTTAAACTTAAACAATTTATTTATTGTTACGCCAAGATATTTTATATGTTCCCTGAAGGGAATTTCTGAACCGTTTAAAGAGAGTTTCAATGTTTTACTTTGTCTAACAACGTCGTGTGGCCCCTTGCCCGAAGCATTGCGAATACAAATAGCTTCTGATTTCAGGGTATTTATCTTAATACCCCAGTCCCTGTAGTATGTATCAATTATAGTAAGGTGGCTCTGAACTTTTTCCAACGCCATTTGCGGATTATGATCGTGTGCATAAATAAATGAGTCATCAGCGTACAGTATACCTCTGGAGCCATTGAAATTGTGTGGAAAGTCATATACTAAAACGTTATATAACAAGGGGGCCAATATTGCACCCTGCGGGACCCCACAAGAGATGTTACCCAAGCCAGATCTTATGTTATTCAATTCTACAATAAATCTTCTATTCTCGAAATAACTTTTAAATATTTTCATAATATGGGGGTCACAGCCCAATCTAATCAATTTAAACAAAATACCCAGATGGTATGCTCGGTCAAAAGCTTTTTCGATATCCAGCGATACTGCTATCGTGCACTTTTTATCCCTTAAGTTACAGGTAACTTCATTATGTAAAAATACCAAAGCGTCTACAGACGAGTGTCCGCTTTTAAATCCGAATTGAAATTCGGGTATAACATTTTGGTGAAGAGAATTTTCCAACTTAGCTTTAATTACTTTTTCAAAGATTTTTCCAATATTGGAAAGCATGGATATTGGGCGAGCGTTGTTAATCCTAAAATCATTTGGTTTCTTCATTAATGGGTATATTTTTGCTATTTTCCAGATATTTGGGAAGTATCCTATATTTAAACAATGATTGAAAATGGCAGTTAAAAATTTTATTGCAGAAAACGGCAGCTTTTTGATCAAAAAATTCGAAAAGTTGTCTACTCCTGTGGATCTTTTAGAATTTAGTGACTTTATTATATTACTAACATCGGATGAATTTGTGAGTAGATCAATATTATTAGTTGAATTTAATGCACCAGAGGTATCAGAAAATAAACATATTGATTCAGGACAGCTATTAAAGAAGGTATTTACTGAATTTTGAACTTCTGCAATATCTTGTCTGACTGGAGTTGTGTGTTTGTAAACATCTGAAAAGTATTTCTCAAACTGATTTACTTTATCCACATCTTCAACGTAAGTAGTATCATTAATAATAAGTTTATTAAAACTTTTAGACTTTCTATTTCCTAACACCTTATTAACCTCCACGAAAGCTGTAGGGCCTGGTCTAATATTTACCATTCTCTTGTTAAACTCCTCTGCCTGGTGTATTTCAACTTGTTCCTTAATAATCGTTTTAAGGAGTTGGATTTGACCACTTAAGTTACGGTACTCAACTGAATTTCTATTTCCGTTTCTGTGAAAAATTTTTTTTAATTCCCTTTGCCATGTGTGTTTGACTTTAAAAAGCCTTTTAATTTTTTCTGGTACTATAAAGGTTTTGTTTTTCAACTCTATTTTCTCCGAATGACGTTCCACTTCCCGCTTAACACACTCATTAAAATTTGAAATATGTTCATCAATATCGTTAGAATCTAAGTTTCTGTCAGACGGAAGATCCATTGTCAACAATCCATAGTGGATATCATTACGAAATTCCTCCCAATTCGTTTTCTCGAATGAGATAAAGAACTGAGGTGGAGATGTGATTAAATCAAAGTCCGAAAATTTGAAGTCTAGCCACAAAGGAAAGTGATCAGAAAACGTCGATAAAGTTTTTATGTGATAATTTGTATTTACCAGATCTATAACGTTTGTACTGATTAGGAAATGGTCCAAGAACGAACTTCCTCCAGGAAACGAAGGAGAGTCATTACATAGCCTTGTTAAATTAATACCAGAAAAGCTTAACCAATCAAACAAACTTTGACCGTTAAAATTGTCCATAGAGTCACCCCATTGCATGTTTTTAGAGTTAAAATCTCCCCCGATAAAAACACCGTCATAAGATAATGAGAAATTCTGAATATAATCAAGATTTAAACAAAAATCAGTTCTATTAAAATTGGTTGTAACATATATACTTCCTAACAAATAGCTTTTCATTTGGCCTGCAAAACTCAGTTTTATTTCAATAAAAGTGCTCGGAAATTTGATATTAGGTATACTAACAGATGAATATTTTATATTCTTTTTAATAAGAATTGCTGTACCTTGACTTGAGTAATCTCTGATAATGTTATAATTTTGGAAATTTAAAATAGCGTTCTTTTTAAAGTGAGTTTCTTGAACAAAACATATGTCAACCATGTGAAAATTTAGAGTTTTTATCAATTCGATACGTCTACTTAATTCGACTAACGACCTTACATTAAATGTAACAAAAATTAAATTATTTCGGCCCATATTGAGAGAGAACTTCATTTAATAAATCGCCATATTCTTTTCTTGCCTTATCTAAAGGCTGTGCCTTGTATGTGTTTAAGAAATTTAAAATTTTCTCCTCAAGTGACTGGGTTTTTGGTACCCTGAAATATTCTCCTAATTTCAAAAATTCTTCTACAATTGTAGGTACGGATTGTACCTTATTCATACGATTATTAGGCTCGGGATAGAAATGGCTTGCAAATGAAATGTTTTCCTTTACCTGCTGACTGCTCATTATAGCAGTTTTAACATTATTCTTAATTTCCTCTCTATTTTTCCTTGCCTTATCTAACATTTCCTTTTTATTTTTTAAATATGATTTGTAAAATGAACAGCCTCTATAATTCGCAGCGTGACCACTTTCATTACAATTTACACACACTGGAAGAGATGTACCCTTTTTTATACTACAACAACCGGGTTCATGGTTGAGATTACATTTAACACACTTGTAAACTGTTATGTCCCATTGTGAATTGTAATAGTCTGGCAACATTGTAAATTATTCCTGTAATTATCATATTCCTTTTTATAGTTAGTTCGTAAGTTATGATGAAATAAAATGTTACATGAAATGATTCAACGCGTGTTTCGATTGGATTTATATATACAATTATAATCTTACAAAAGATAGAACAAAGTGGCGACGGGTGAAAATTAATTTCAAATAAAAACAAAAATAAAATAAAGAAAATACACCATCATGAACGACGAACAATTCAAACAATTGCTGGAAGTTTTCAGTAAATCTCAACGTGACTTGTTACAACAAGTAAATTCAAATTCGACTCTTCAACAAACACAACAACAACAGCAGCCGCCATTACAAGTGCAACTGCCGCCATTTGAAAACTTCGATGAAAGCAAAGAAAACTTTAAATTATATCATCAAAGGTTCGAAAATTACTTGAGAATGAAAGGGGCTTTAACAAATAGATCCTTGTGCCAACAAATGTTTTTGAATTCCATCGGATCAATACATTTTAGATTGTTAGTGTCATTGGTGGCCCCCAAGAATATTACAGATGTCGAATACGATGATTTAGTGGAAAAACTTAGTACACATTTATGCCCCAAGAAAAATATATTGGTTATTCAACATCGTTTTCTATCAACATATCAAAGTGAAGAGCAAACAGTGGCTAGTTATGTGGCACTTCTCCGGCGTGATATTAACGATTGTGCATTTGTGTCGGCATGTGAATGTCATGCTGATATTTCTAGTATTTTCCTACGTGCACAATTTATTCGAGGAATCAAAGACAACACTATACGGGAACAACTCCTTCAGTCTGAAGAGGCTGATTTTGAGAAGATTGTTCAAAAAGCGTTATCTTTGGAAGCTTCTAAAATTGATAGTCGCGAACTCAATTCAAAACAACCAAGCTGCTTAAGTGATGTCAACAAATTGCACCCAAAATCTACCGGGTCAAACCGCCGTAGAAATCGCTCGAGAAATCGTTCAACATCAAGACCACGCACACGTTCAAAATCGAAAATTAATTTTAGCCAACTGGGTATTGAAAATTTATGCATAAGATGTGGAAGAGATAATCATAAAACAAACGAATGTCGCACCAACCGACATAACCTCAAATGCAGGTCGTGTGGTAAAACAGGCCATGTTCAAAAGGTATGTCTTAGAACTATAATGAGTTCAGCAAACAAAAATTCAATGCCTTTTAATGATGAAAATGATGATGAAATACACCAGGTATATGGCATCAATCAGGTTGTCGATATACACAACACTCAGCACTGCACTGATAAAAATGATGTTGCAAAATACTACGTAATTGTAAAAATAAATGAACGACCTCAAAAGTTTGAAGTAGATTCTGGAGTAGGATTTACCTTAATTCCTAGAAATCAATTTGAGAAGCTTAAAATCAGTACGAAACTTGAACCCTCTTCTATCGCTTTTCGATCGTACACCAAAAATATTATAATACCGGATGGTAAAGTAAAAGTCGAAGTAAGCTACAACAATCGTAGATCTGTAGAAGAAATGTATGTAGTGCCCAATGAGTATGACGCTCTTCTGGGACGAAGTTGGATACGACGTTTAAACATCGATCTTCAGCAAGTAGATAATCAGCTATTAAACAAAATAAATGTCAACAAGATGACTGAAGTGTTTTCGATAGCAGACATAACTAATCAATTTCAAGATGTTTTTACTGAAGCTGTCGGTTGTGTACCAAATTTTGAAGTTACGCTTCAACTTCGCAAAGATGCAAAACCTATTTTCAATAAAGAACGTGAAGTTCCATATGCACTGCGTGATCGTGTCGAAAAGGAGCTTAATGATTTGGAAGCAGCTGGCATTATTTCAAAAGTAGAAAGAAGTGACTGGGGATCTCCGCTTGTAATTATTCCCAAGGCAGACGGTGGAGTGCGACTATGCGTCGATTACAAAGTTGGGGTAAATCAACAACTCGTATCTGCAAATTACCCAATACGTCGTATTGACGAAATTTTAAACAGCCTTAAAGGATCGAAATATTTTTGTCGTCTTGACCTTTTTAAGGCATATTTACATTTGAGAGTGAGTCAAGAATCAAGCAGTATTCAAACTATATCAACCCATAGAGGTACGTACAAAGTAAATCGACTT
The DNA here is from genome assembly GCA_942486065.2 of Calliphora vomitoria. Taxonomy (NCBI): domain Eukaryota; kingdom Metazoa; phylum Arthropoda; class Insecta; order Diptera; family Calliphoridae; genus Calliphora; species Calliphora vomitoria. Next base: position 52,603,527 of record OW818030.2, on the reverse strand, counting down.
TCGTTTGGAATAAAAACAGCCCCTTCAGAGTTCAACCGTATCATAGAACAAATTTTAGCTGGTTTAAAGAACACCATGTCATATTTCGACGATATAATTGTGCATGGGGCAACGGAAACAGAATGCAAAAACAACTTAATTCAATGTCTACAACGACTAAAAGAGCACGATTTACATCTAAATAAAGGTAAATGCTTATTTTTCCAAACTCAAATAGAATATTTAGGTCATGTTGTTCAATTCAATAAAATATCAAAATCACCAGCTAAAATTCAGGCAATCGTCAATATACCACGTCCAGCTACGGTAGATGATGTTAGAAGATTCTTAGGAATGGTAACATACTACTCTAGATTCATTCCGAATTTATCAACCATCACCTTTCCATTACGTCAATTACTTCAAAAAAATACAAAATTTTATTGGTCTTCTAGTTGTGAAGCAGCGTTTTTAAATCTCAAAAATATTATATCCAGCGATCAGGTTTTAACGCCATTTGATCCTGAAATGCCGGTAATGGTAGCATGCGATGCAAGTCCCACAGGGATTGCGGGAGTGCTGTCACATATGGTGAACGGCGTGGAATGTCCTGTCGCGTTTGCATCTAGATCTTTGACATCTGCTGAAAGAAATTATAGTCAATTGGATCGCGAGGCTTTGGCAATCATATTTACAATAAATCACTTTTTTATGTACCTTTACGGTAGAAAATTTCAACTCATTACTGATAATCGACCATTAACTCGTATTTTTCATCAGAATAACAAAATACCAGCAATAACATCAGCTAGGTTGCTTCGTTATGCCGAATTCCTATCAAGCTTCAATTATGAAATAAAGTACAAAAAGGGATCGGAGCATATAAATGTCGATTGTCTATCACGGGCAACAAAAATTATAGAAAAACCATCTACAGATAAATTAATAAATGAAGAAGTAAACGAATTATGCTCAGTATCTGTTTTCGAAATTTCAAATGAATATGTAAATGCTAAAATTTTGGCATCTGAAACAGCTAAAGACCCATATCTTTCAAAAATCATGTCAAAGTTACTGAACACTGGTGAGAGTGATGATATTTATACCCTTAATAATGGCATTATCTTTAGGGGTCAACGAGTTTTAATTCCAAAAAGTCTTCAATCTACAATTTTACAAGAGCTTCACCGTACTCATCCTGGCATTACAAGGATGAAGCAGCTCGCCAGAAGATATTGCTTTTGGAAAGGGATCGATTGTGAGATAGAGGAAATGGTAAGATCGTGCGAAGCATGTGTTCAAGTTCAATCTAAACCTGCAAAAGCTCCACTTCATCACTGGGAGGAACCAGCCGAAAACTGGGAAAGAATACACATCGACTATGCAGGCCCATTTCAAGACAGCTTTTTCTTAATTGCTGTTGATGCAAAATCCAAATGGGCAGAAATTCGAATCATACGGGATGCGCCTACATCGCAGACTTCAATAAATCTCCTTTCGGATATGTTTGCAACACATGGATTTCCTTCGATTATGGTATCTGATAATGCGACCATCTTTACAAGTGATCAGTTTAAAACGTACTGCAACAAAAACGGAATTTTTCAAAAATTAATAGCACCTGGTCACCCTAGTACAAATGGGTTAGCGGAACGTTACGTACAAACGCTTAAACGTAAATTAAAGTCAATGGCGTCAGAACCAGGATCATTACACAAAAAAGTAAATGAAATAATGCAAAGATACCGCGCTACACCCCTCAATTCTGGCCAAAGTCCAGCGGAATTGTATTTCAACAGACGTATTCGAATCCGACTAGATGCATTGAAACCGTGTATCAAATTCAAACCTTCAAAACCCATTCCAGGGGTACGAAAAATCAGCGTGGGAGAAAGAGTACAGGTACTTCACATGAGAAATAACAAATCGGCATGGAAGACTGGTTGTGTTCTACGTAAGTTTGGTGAACTGCATTATCTTATAAAACTCGATGATGGTTACATTTTAAAACGACATATCGACCAAATTAAATCTACTAAAGTTCAGCAACGTAGAGTCCACTTTTCTCCAGATGTTGAAAGCAACACGTCAAGTCAACAACACATCGATTACAATCAACAAATCTTCGAACCAGTAATTCCTCAAAATCAACAAGAATCAGAAGTCCATGAAGCAGAGGTGCCGAATGCCCAACAACCTCCTGAAGAGCCTCAAGGGAGTCAAGAGCAAATTATTCGAAGATCTGAACGTATTCGCAAGAGACCCACGTATTTAAATGAGTACTTGGCAGAGTAAGAAAGTATCAATTTTAATTTATTTTGCACATAAAATTCTTAACATTGTATTTTTGTTTATACATATATTCCTAAATTGAATTCCATTATTTTCTATTAAGCGTGGGAGATTGTTATGTCCCATTGTGAATTGTAATAGTCTGGCAACATTGTAAATTATTCCTGTAATTATCATATTCCTTTTTATAGTTAGTTCGTAAGTTATGATGAAATAAAATGTTACATGAAATGATTCAACGCGTGTTTCGATTGGATTTATATATACAATTATAATCTTACAAAAGATAGAACATAAACCGAATTGCAGTTTCGGGCTGAGTGACCCCACGCTTGACACCGATAACACTGAATCTCTCTTCTATTAGATTTGGGAGTCTCCCATGAAATCGATTGGTTTAGAATATATCGCACTTTATTAACGTCATTTAATTTTTTTCCTTGTACAAGGGTAACAACAAATAAACCTGTATCATATTCATTTTTTGCAGAATATTCCGTAACGAGTTTACTAACCTTCTCAATAGTATCGGGTAGTTCCACATCAAGGGCTGTTCTAATATCGGATGCTTCAGTTAGATGGTATAAACCTCTTAAAATTAACGATACTCTTTTCAATTCAGGTGGAGTAAATGAATATGACTTTATTTCCTGACTTCTTAATAATTCCATCATTTCCAAATGGACTGATAAGTCCTCAAAATAGAGCTTGCTCCTATTTTTAGAGGAATTGATTATTTTGTAAACTATTTTAGGGGACCTCTGATTCAATTTGTCAACTAGTTTATTAACATTTACGTTATAAAGTATTATTGGTGGGCAAAATTTCCCTCTCACCACTCTACCAGAGTTTTTCCTTACATTCCCATTTTTTTCTGCTTCCTTGGCTGCTTGTCTGCTCGTGGAGGCACAGTTATTTACTTCTATATTAAGTTGTCCCAATAATCCAAAACGATTTTCAGAAATTTCAGTAGATCCAAGACTGGAAACGTCCACATTTGTACTTTTAAACTGACTAGACGAAACATTATCCCCATTGGAATTTCTTCTTGATCTCTTGTTTCTAACTTCTTGGAAGTCATCACCCTCATAAATTAGGGAAGCATTATCCCCAGCATTATCAGTATCTAACTGTGTGGAAATTCCACTTAATAACATTAGATCACCTATGACATTGGCCTTAGATCCTCCTGCCATGTGCTTATCAGGCGGCAGCTTCCCAGTGTTCGGTATCAGGTTTACCGAAACGAGAGGATCAATATCCATAACGTTCAATATTAATCCCGATAATATGACTCGTAATTAAACAAAATTACAGAAAGTTATTGCTCTATTAGAGACTTTTAATAATTTATAATAAAATATTTAATTAATTTTCCTTTAAGCTCAAAAAATGTGATCTTGTCAGTTAAAGAGTTGCCAGCTTTTTTTCCTGTGTATAATAACAAAAACATCAAACATGCAAACAAATTGCAGCTCGAAAACCATAAACTGCAAACGATATGTGCAGTAAAAAATTCAAACAATGGAAATATGGAAGATGCTAAATGTAGAGCCAAACCATACGAAATTGAAAAATGTAAAATACGAAATTGTGCGAAGTTAAAAATGTTTATTTATAAAATATTTCCGCCACATATATGGAAATATTTTGCCGCATATAGTCACTGACAAGCTATATTAATTAATATACCTTGGTCACTGAGTAGAAAAATGTGAAAAAACTATGAACAACAACATGTGTGCTTTGATTTGTGTGTACAAAATAAAAATGTATATTGAATTGTGTGCTAATAAAGAATTTAAGTGCAACAAAATAGAAGTTTTATTTTTTGTGGTATGTAATTGTATTGTGAAAACTAGGAATGCAGTGAAAATACATTCAATAAGATTCTGGGCAAAGGATATTATTAGGACGATATTATTTAATTGAATTTTTTGATTGCTTGATTTTTTTAATACGAATTCAAATGTATTCCTGCTGCTTGTAATAGGAGTTCAGAAAAATTAGTAAGTTAAAAAAATAATTTTTTATGTAAAGTGGTTAAAAGAGAATAGATAATGCAACAACAAAATATAAGCAAAACATCCAATCAATGCAATGTAACAGGATTTAGAAAAAATTGTATGTTTCATAGAAAATGCAAATAGATTTTTTGCTGAATGAAATCTATCAAATTAAGTGTTTGTACATTCACATGTATCCTTTCGTAAAATTTGTAACAGGAGAGCAAACAAATTAATAAGCAGCATAGAAAATAATTGTGCAAGAAAAATATGATGTGTAAGGTATAAGTACAAAAAAGGCACAGGCATGAGTACAATAGGAGCAAAAGGAAATAAAATGCAACAACAACTTATACACACAAGTACGTAATTATGATATAAACTGCTTTATGTATGTTCATGTGTTCTGAAACTGCATAATGAAACAAAAATTTTTGCAAAAAACATAAACAAATACATAAATAGGTTCAATGATGATCGTGAGTGATTTTGCCCTTTAAAAATAGATTTGCTTTGGATGGGTCTTAATTTGTTCATTAGTAGCTAAAACTAACTACTGCAAAATTTAAGTGAAATCGGATAACTAGAACACGTGCCGGAAATCGATTGAAAGTTGTAAAATTGGGTAAATAATGGTACTTTTTTCGATATCTTAAAAAAATTCCATATTTAAATACTTTTTTTTAAACATTTGCAAAAATACCATTATTTACTGAATTTTATAACATTCAATCGATTTCCGGCACGTGTTCTAGTTATCCGATTGCACTTAAATTTTGCAGTACATAGTTAGTTTTAGCTTCTAATGAACAAAATAAGACCCATCAAAAGCAAATCCATTTTTTAAGGGCAGGTCTAATGTACATACATAATTATGCATGACTTATATTCTGAAAGAATCCAAGTATGAATACAAATATCAAGTGAGAGCGTAATGATCGACTTTGTTTATTTTAATATTTCTAATAGGAGAACAAAAAACAAATAAGCAACAGAGAACAAATTATGCAACGAAGGCTCAACAAGGCAGGAGAAAAGGAAATACAGCAACTGTTTATACCCTCAAGTAATTGTGAAATACAACTGTTGTATGTGTGTCCTCTAGCTGCAAAAAGCAACAACAACTCATGCAAAAAAAACAGAAACAAATACAAAGTAAAGGAATTTCTAGACATATCGAGGAGTAGAGTAGGAACCATGCATTTTGCTGTTTCTTTACTGTTAATGTAGAAAATTCAAAAGTCAACAACAACTTATGCAATTTGAAATGCAAATGAGTATGATTGGCAGAGCGTTTGTAACAGGAGTAAAATAAAAATGTATAGAATGCTGAAAAAAATATAATTATACAATAAATTGTATTGTGAACGATAGGAATGCAGTGAAAGTACATTAAAGAAGATTATGGGCAAAGGATAGCGGATATTATTATTGTATTGTTTTTGTAGAACTGATTTTTTTTAGTACCGTTACAGATCATTTTTTATTACACATTTTGGTTTATTTTTAGCTCGAGCAATTTTTGTTTTTTATAATGGATTTTTGTGGGTATTTGTTCTTGGACAATTATTTTCTCTGTTGCTTATTTATTTGTTTGTTCTCTTGATACAAATGTTATGAAAGGATACATTTGAATGTACAAACACTTAATTTGATAGATTTCATTCTGAAAACAACTGCATACAAGTGTAAATAAATACAAAATCTATCTGCATTGCAAATTTATTCAACATACCTTGGTTTTAACGCTGCACAGCTAAGTAACTTAAAAATCAAACAAACAAACAAATTTATATTTTTTTGTTGAAAAAAGTGAATAAAATTGAATTTATAAATAAAGTTAAATAATTGATGAAACTTTGAAAGCCAAGAAGGGAATGAGCTTATCGTCGGAAGAACTCAATTGTAGGCTGAGAATGCTGGAAGATTATTTTAAGAAAATAATTAAAGTGCAGGATGAAATTGACAAGATAAGTCAAAGTGGCGAAGTTGCTGGTAATGAAACAAAGTCTAAGATAATGTCTTTACTTTCAAAGAGGCATCATGCTGATGTTGGTATGATGATTACTACAGCATCATTTCCAGCAGTCCCTAGAGTTCGTCGGGAGGTAAAATTACCGAAATTCGAAGGGAAGTATTCCGAATTTCCTAAATTTATTTAAAGGCACTCGACAGGCTGAAAGAGTGCTTCGATAAGAAGGCTTTGATGTTCGAGGAACATACTAATTCATTGTTTGCTATCCCGAAATTAACAAAATCATCTGTTACTCATCTGAGACAAGTGTTAGATGCTGTTAATGCACACTTGAGTGCTATGCTGTCACTGGGCGACTTCAAGGACGTCGCGAATGCCATGTTGATCCATATGGTAATGGAGAGAGTGGATGTAGATTCTCAGGTTAAGTGGGAGGAGTCAGTTGACTATAGCAAACTGTCGCCATGGGATGAATGTTCTGCTATTTTGACAAGACGTTGTTAGAACCTAGAAGCTCGTGAATCTAAATTGGGTCAAGTGAATCCAAAACTGAAATTTCTGAAAAAAGTTGTAAAAATAAACGTTGCAACTATACTGCATTTTCTGTTGCGAAATCTAACTGTAAAGTATGTTATGGCAGTGGCCACGAGTTACAAGATTGTAACAAATTTAAAAAGATGACTATCAATGAGCGCAACACTTTCGCGCTTTATGCAAAAATATGATTTATATGTCTAAAAAGGGGACATTTACATATAAATTGTACTGCTGCGAATTGTTGCAAATGTAACAAACCTCACCATCAACTGTTGCATAAAGATTTCGGCTCAGAGGTGAATGTGGAAATCTCCAATGATTTGCCAAAGACTTCATGTCAAGCTGCTGCTCAGACATCAGTGATGAATGTGACAGCTGATCTTTGTTCTTTTCTTGCAACTGCTATTGTCATGGTAAAAGGTGCTTCTGGTAAATACCTGACGTGTGAAAATCTTGCTCAGAAGCTACAACTTAAAACAAAGCCCTGCAGACTTGATGTAAATGGGGTCGGAGATGTTTCGACTATATTTAAGAAACAGACGATGACTAAAATTAAATCAAGGACAAATGAATTCGAAGTTACAAGCTCAAAACCGGATCAATATGTTGACGTATCTGGTTGGATATTACCCCAAAACATATCTCTTGCTGATCCAACGTTTAATATACCATCGCGAATAGACATATTAATTGGAGCTGAAATCTTTTTCGATTTGTTTTCAGTTGTTAAATTCATCTGGCGAATTCATTGCCCGTACTTAAAAAACCATCCTAGGTTGGATAGTTGCTGGTAAGACTAAAGACTGCTTACTCCACGGACATAAACTGAACAATTTGTTGGTGAATAGTGAATATTTGGAAGATGATTTATATAATTTGGTTACTAATTTTTGGAAAATTGAACAGTTATCTTCTAAATCAAAATTTTAAACTGAAGAAGGGGAAGAATATGAGAGAATTTTTATGGAAACAGTATATAAGGATGATATTGGACGTTTCGTTGTTAAAATTTCATTCAAATCATCTGTGAACGAACTAGGTAGTTCATACCATTGCTGAACGAAGATTTTTGTCATTGGAACGTAAACTTTGCAAAGATCCATTAACAAGAGAAACTTATAATACGTTCATGTGCGTGTACATTTCCTTAGGTCACATGACTGAGATAAAAGAACATATTTCCAAATTAAAATATTTTGCACCTCAATAGTATGTGCTACGACCTGAATCTAGAAGTACAAAACTTGCGTCATGTCCCCTTCAAATCCAACGCAGTGGATATAATATCAAGAGGTGCGTATGCGAATGAATTGATGTATTCGTGTGGATAGAGACTTATAGAGGTTTTGAAAAGCTGCAAAAAATTATTGTTTGCTTGTTAAGTTTTCGTAATCGCAAGAAGGAAATGAGCGAAAAATTAGATGAAGCGCTGATTCGAATAGTATATTGTGTGCAGCAGTATTATTTTCGTGAAAAAATTGCTTTGCTGTTAAAAAATCGTGAATTGCCTGCAACAAGTAAATACAAAAGCATCAGTCTTTTTATAGAAAGTCAACATGGTGTACCCTTGCACAGTGGGGCAGAATCAAAATTTTTTGGAATTAAATCAGGCATTTCTAAACGTCCGATCGAAATAAAATTTGACATGGGCGTAGCCAAGGAGTATTCGAGTTTAAGTTATTAAAATGGACCCTACAAATGAACCAGGGGCGGCGCTATAGGGGCTCAAATTAGGGTACCTTCGACATGTAACATTTTTAAACACGTGCCATTTTTTTATCTCTTATAATTTCCGAGTTATAGGCATTTCAAAATTGAACTTTTAAAATTTTGCCATACCTTGGTCCGCTTTTTTAAAAATATAGGGCTTACTTTTTCTTTCAAATTTATTTTGTTAGCTAGACAACTAAATTACCAATAACATACAAAAGATTTCAGGGCAATATCGATTATGTATCCAAAAATAAACGATCTTCAATTTAAAAATTAAAATAATAGTAAATTTTTGCAGTTTTTTGGAAGAAAAGGTGACTTAACTCTTTTTTTATTAAAAAAAAAACTTTCTTTAAGGACATAAAAAAATTGATGTGTTTCCGTAAGATATCTTTACGAAGAACATTTTGGTATAAAAGACATGTCTTGTTTTTCGAATATGTCGGGCCTACGCCCTTCGGAATTTGACCTATTTTTTATCAAAATTTCAATTTTGGTCCACATGTTCTAAAATCCCAAAGCTGGGATCAGAAAACGGAAAGCAGTTTTGGAGACCCTGATGTAATTCCTATTTATTTTTAAAGCATTTTCCCAGCCCCAAAGGAAATGTGGACGTTATGGGCAAAATTGTAAAAAATACCATTTTTGGGATTTTCGCTCCAATTTTTAAGAATTGCGGGATTCCCTTTCACCTTTGGCAAGATTTTTTAGACTTTGTTATTTGGAATGAGAATTTTAAAAAAACCCTGCAAATTTCGTTTAGTTTCGTTTATAAATAAAGATTTTATTACATATTACATATTTATTGAGCTCTAAAACTAAAATTTTCATCAAAATTTTGATAGGATTGCAAATATTAGGAACAATTTGGTCCACATTTTTTCCGAACTAACTTTTTTGTTTAGATAGGTTAATTTCTGATATTACAAAAAAATTTTCAAGTCAATATCTCAATTATATTTAAAAATATGCCAATTTAAAACTCCGTCCTTCAAAAATACTGCACTTTTTCAAACTAAAAAATTTTCTTAATATTTTATTCAACAATAAGTCAATGGTATTGACTTAGTCATATTAAAATATGAAAAAGAGAAATATTTTTGAAGGACACAGTTTTGAAATGCATATTTTTGTATATAATTGAGATATTGACTTCAAATTTTTTTTTGTAATATCGGAAATTAACATATGAGTTAAATGTTTAACAATACACAACATCTAATATAAATCACACATAAAATGTGGATATTTAAATTACAAGGACTCGTGTCCTTCATATTATTTCCTGGAAAAATAACGTGCTGAAAATATATAAATTTTAGTTTAAAATTCCATTGTATAAAAATTACTAAATGCCCTTAATTTTATAAAAAAAATTTAGCTGTTGTCTTCCAACATATCCTTTTCATATCGCTCATTTGCTGGAAAAACTTTACAACTCAAAAAACGGGATTTTTGAGTTAATAATGATGAACTACTGCTTGTTCCACAATATCGACAAGAAAATGGGGCTTTGTACAGAAATTCGTTCTTCGAATACGGATCACTAAACTTTTGCTTGATCCCGAAAATCCCAGGATTTTTTGACATACTACATGCCCGAATATTGCAAAGTGATTTTCAGCAAAGTTGTTAAGCTCAACGTCTGCTGCAACATAGTTAATAAAGGAATGCGGTATATTTGGTTTTCCTTGAGTGGGGCCCTGGAAAATCCATTTTTCATAATTTTTTTCATAAGTTATCTAACAAAACTCAATTAAAATCCTCTTCAAACGAATCAGATGATTGCTCAAAGGCTAAAATATATTATTAATAAATGTAAAAGCCCCCAAATAACAATAACGAAACCAAAATGGCCCTAGCAAATATCGAAATGGCCCTAGCATAGTCGACCATTGAAAGTTATTTAAATAATGGTATTACTACAAAACGCGGTAAAGTTTGGAGATAATTTTTTATTTAATTTTTTTTTTATACAAAAAACGCAAATCATTTTTTTTAAAAATATACCAACCTGGTTCGAATCTATATTTAAAATTTGTGGTAACGGGATAAATCCGCCTCTAGGTCAAGCAGTTCTTAACGGATTTGAACTTAATTACATGCATTAGAAAGCTAATTAAATTTCCTAAATGTTTCTTAAAGTAATATTGCCATTTTGTTCGATGGTTTTTTATTCATAGCATTACAAATTCAGATTTTCAAATACGAACTTATCATTTTTTTCTTCATTTTTGCTTACCTGTTCTTATATAAAAATTGGACGAGGAAAATATTTTTTGTAAAAACAGTAGCATTCGGTTAAAAAAACTGCAGTTTTAGTTAAAATGGTGAAAAGTAATTATTTTGCGGTCTATATTTACTTGTTAAATATGTCTGCTCTTCATCAAAATAAGATTGTGTAATATGCAGGAGCCATAATAAAAATATGTCAAACTAGCCCACAGTGGGGCAGAATCAAAATTTTTTGGAAATAAATCTGGCATTTCTAACCCGATCGGTATAAAAATTTTGATACAAATTTTAGTTTTAGAGCTCAATAAATATGTAATACAGTAAGGGACAAAATTGTTCACAAAACAACCAATATTGAATATAAATAACTTGCTTCTTCTTCTTCATTGTTTTTATTGAAATTTTTTAAATTTATTTTAATCTTTACATTATGCTTTATTAAAAAAATTATAAAACTAACAAAAAATATTAAATTCACTTTTTAAATTTAAAAATGTTTCACATGTTAGCTGTGAACAATTATGACCCTTGACGAAAATCCTTACGTTTTTGGCTATTATTATTTCGTGTGCCCTCCTCTTGCAGTTTTAACAGCTTTTATTTGTTTTGGCATACTATTTACCTGTGGGTTAATATTTACCCACGCCTCGGTAGAACGCTCCCAAAGTTCATTGATGGTTTTCGCTGGGTCTTTTTTAGCCAATATTTTCCTTTTCAATATTGACTTTAAGTCCTGAGACTGGGGGCCAATCTAAAAGTTTAATCCCATTTTCTTCTAACCACTTTTTAGTAATTCCGGCAGTGTACTTCGGGTCGTTGTCTTGCATGAAGATGTCATCCTGATCCGGTTCTAAACCGAATATATCCAAACTTGGCATGTATGAGTCTTCAAGAATTGTAATGTAATCTTTGGCACACATTCTGCCAGTTATTCGGCGTAGTACACCCAACTGGTTTCCACGAAAACAGCCCCAAGCCATCAAAGATCCACCTCCAAATTTCATTGTGCTTGTAAGATTTCGCTCTTGGACTCCAATTCTTTTATCAACCCATGTCCATTGGCGCCCATCAGACCAAATACAGTTGATTTTTTTTTCATATGACCATGTTACCTTCATCCAGTCGTCTGTCGTAAAATGCTCGTACTTTTTCGCAAAAGCCAACCGCTTTTTTCGATTTTGTTCGCTTAAATAAGGTTTTTTAAGTTTTGTTCTTGGCGCTACGCTGTTGGATTTTAAACATCTTCGAATGTATTTGTGTGAACTCAACAGCTGTATTAGCCTCACCAGACACAATCAATCGGCGAGCTTCTCGAGCATCGGCAAGCGAAAGTTTTGTTGGACGACCATATTTATTTTCCGTGGAGTTTATTTTATTCACTAACCCTATTGATATATTATATTTTTTAGCGATTTCGCGATATGGGACACCTTCCATTATGTCTTTTGCCACATTTTGTTTCAATAGGGGAATCTTGGATGTTCCCATTATAAAAGGCTAAATAAATTATTTAAAAGAGTAGTATTTTATTTAAATAACTTTAAATAATGTCCTTTACTTACGTTATTAAAAAAATTTAGTTTTTTTTTGTTTTTATATTTTTTAAAAATTGAGAAAAAGATCTGAGGGTCAAAAATGTTCACACACCTGGATATAGTTGTTTAATTTCTTTTTAGTAAAAAAGTAACGGTACTCCAAAAAAATGTTGCCATACAATAAACAACATTGTGCCAGACTACATAACACAAAATGGGTTGCCAGACCTAAGTTTGTAAAAAAAAAAATTCCTAGATATATCTTCATTCATACTTTTTGTGAACAATTTTGTCCCTTACTGTATGTAATAAAATCTTTATTTATTAACAAAGCTAAACGAAATTTGCAGGGTTTTTAAATTTTCTCATTTTAAATAACAAAGAGTAAACAAAATTTTCAAAAGGTCAAAGGGAATCCCGCAATTTCTAAAAATTGAAGCGAAAATCCCAAAAATGGTATTTTCTACAATTTTGCCCACAGGTTCTACATTTCCTTTGGGGATGGGAAAATGCTTTAAAAATATATAGGAATCACATCAAGGTTTCCAAAGATGCTTTCCGTTTTCTGATCCCAGCTTTGGGATTTTGGGATGTGGACCAAAGTTAAAATTTTGATAAAAAATAGGTAAAATTCCGAAGGGCGTAGGGGCGACATATTCGAAAAATATGACATGTTTATTATACCAAAAAATTCTCCGTAAAGATATCTTACAAAAAAACATAAAACTAATATGTTCTTAAAGAAAGTTTTATTTTAATAAAAAAAGAGTTAAGTCACCTTTTCGCCCAAAAAACAGCAAAAATCCAAAAATGTTTGAATCCGTAATTGATATTGCTCTGAAATTTTTTGCATATTATTGGTAATTTATTTCTCTAACTAATGAAAAAAATTCGAGTCCATTCCGTTCAAGATTACGACCTATATTTTTAAAAAAGCGTTCCAAGGTATGGCAAAATATGAAAATTTCAATTTTGAAATGCTTATAACTTCGAAATTATAAGAGATAAATAGCACACGCAAGCATGGTTTTGCAAAATCTAACCGAGCGCTTCCCAAAAATTTAAAAATCTTTGAAATCGGATGGGAAACAAAAAAATGGCACGTGTTTAAAAACTTTACATGTCGAAGATACCCTTCCATGAGCCCTCATAGCGCCGCGCCTAGAGCATTTGTAGGGTCCATTTTAATAACTTAAACTCGAATACTCCTTGGCTACGTCCATGTCAAATTTTATCCCAATTATCAAATTTACAAAAATGATCAAATAAAATAACATAAAATATTTGTCTTTAACAGCATGCCACGCCCAAAATTACCAATATATTTATCTAATTGTTTGGCTGCCTTAGTTTCAATATATTTACTATTGAAAGGCATTAAAATTTTGGAAATTTGTGTTAACAAATAATGGACTTTTGGCCGATGATATTAAGTTCTGAGCCACCGTGCGACGTCGTAACATTGGTTATCAAGTTTTTAAATAAAAGAAAAGCTACAGCAAAAGTAGGCGAAATCTATAGTCCAAACTATCCTTAGGAACTATAAACCGTTGTAAAGATAATAAAGTTTGCCACGATCAGGACGTCCATTAAAGTTTTATGAAATATTAAGGCGTCCAAATAAAGTAGCGTATAATTAAAAAATATAACAAAAAGGTTATGGAATTGATGTCGATGCAGAGACAATTAACCGCTGCTTTAAAAAATCTGGGCTTGAGTCGGGCATGGTCTATCCTATGTTTAGGAAACGATGGTCGCCCAAGAGTTTGGAGAAAGCGAGGTACTGCATTAGAACAAAAAAGTGAAGTGTATTGAAGAAATTAAATCGTATGTAGAGTACCAAGTGATGGTTTTATACAGAGTTTAAAATTACTACTATATTAGTCAAAAAATTGCAAAATATTTCATAATTTTAAATGAAAACTGCAACAAATATTTAACAAAATAATATTTCCTCACATACATACTAAAAATATAAATACTATTTACGAATTCCATATATGCACAAGCTTCATAGTAGAAATATTTGTCGCAGTTTTTCCAAAAATATTTTGCCTTACAAAATATTTTACGTTGCAGCTAGAAGACAAAATGAAAATTTTTCATTTCTAAAACATTTGCTGTCCAAATATATGTATATTTTTGGTTAGCAAAAACAAATATATTGCTTGTGTATAATATACAAAAAATTTACTACAAAAACATCATACATGCAAACAAATTGCAGCGTGAAAACCATAAACTGCAAACGATATGCGCAGTAAAAAATTCAAACAATGGAAATATGGAAGATGCTAAATGTAGACTGCCAAACCATACGAAGTTGAAAAATGTAAAATACGAAATTGTGCGAAGTTAAAAATGTTTAAAACGAAAATGTGCATTTATAAAATATTTCAGCCACATATATGGAAATATTTAGCCGCATATAGTCACTGAGTAGAAAAATGTGAAAAAAAACTATGAACAACAAGTGTGCGTTGATTTGGGTGTACAAAATAAAAATTTATATTGAATCGTGTGTTTAAGAATTTAAGTGCAATAAAATAGAAGCTTTATTTTTTGAGGTATGTAATTGTATTATGAAAGATAGGAATGCAGTGAAAATATATTAAATAAGATTCTGGGCAAAGGATAGCGGACGATATTATTTTATTGAATTTTTTGATTAAATGATTTTTGTAATACGAATTCAAATGTATTCCTGCTGCTTGTAATAGGAGTCCAGAAAAATTAGTAACATACAATTTTGTATGTAAAGTGGCTAAAAAAGCAAAACAGCCAATGAATACAATGTAATAAAAAATAACAGGATCTACAAAAAAATAGTATGTTGCATAAAAATGCAATGTAGATAGATAGATTACTTTTTCTGAATGAAATCTATCAAATTAAATATATCCTTTCGTAAAATTTGTAACAGGAGAACAAACAAATAAATAAGCAGCATAGAAAATAATTGTGCAAGAACAATTTGATGTGTAAGATATAAATGCAAAAAGGCACAGGCATGAGTACAACAGGATCAAAAGGAAATTAACTGTATAAAACTGCTGTATGTGTGTACATGTGTTTTGTAACTGCATAATGCTACAACAATTTACGCAAAAACCATAAACAAACACATAAATAGGTTCAATGATGATCGTGAGAGTAGCAGGAGAAAAAAGGATAAAGAGGAATGATAGAAATTTAAGTAAAGTCCAGAATATATATGTACATACATAATTATGTATGACTTGTATTCTGAAAGATCGACTTTGTGTTTTTAAACGCACATTCATATGTATCCATTCGTAATATTTGTAACAGGAGAACAAAAAAACAAATAAGCAACAGAGAACAAATTATGCAACGAAGGCACAACAATTTTTTACATAGCCACGAGTGCAGCAGGAGAAAAGGGAAATACAAGAACAACAAAAAATATAATTATACAATGAAGAACCTGTGGTATGTACCTACTTATATTGTGAACGATAGGAATGCAGTAAAAGTACATTAAAGAAGGTTATGGGCAAAGGATAGCGGATGATATTATTATTATTGCATTGTTTGTGTAGAACTGATTTTTGTTGAGTACCGTTACAGATAATTTTTTATTACGCATTTTGGTTTATTTTTAGCTCGAGGAATTTTTGTCATGTGCACTGAATTGTTGTTTTTTGTAAAGGATTTTTGTGAGTATTTGTTTTTATGGTTTTGCGTAAATTGTTGTTGCATTATGCAGTTACAGAACACAAATTTTATACAGTTGATTTCCTTTTGATCCTGTTGTACTCATGCCTGTGCCTTTTTGCATTTATATCTTACACATCAAATTGTTCTTGCACAATTATTTTCTATGCTGCTTATTTATTTGTTTGTTCTCCTGTTACAAATTTTACGAAAGGATACATTTAATTTGATAGATTTCATTCAGAAAAAGTAATCCATCTATCTACATTGCATTTTTATGCAACATACTATTTTTTTTGTAGATCCTGTTATTTTTTATTACATTGTATTCATTGGCTGTTTTGCTTGTCTGTTGTTACATTTTGTTGTTGCATTATCTATCCTTTTTTAGCCACTTTACATACAAAATTGTATGTTACTAATTTTTCTGGACTCCTATTACAAGCAGCAGGAATACATTTGAATTCGTATTACAAAAATCATTTAATCAAAAAATTCAATAAAATAATATCGTCCGCTATCCTTTGCCCAGAATCTTATTTAATATATTTTCACTGCATTCCTATCTTTCATAATACAATTACATACCTCAAAAAATAAAGCTTCTATTTTATTGCACTTAAATTCTTAAACACACGATTCAATATAAATTTTTATTTTGTACACCCAAATCAACGCACACTTGTTGTTCATAGTTTTTTTCACATTTTTCTACTCAGTGACTATATGCGGCTAAATATTTCCATATATGTGGCTGAAATATTTTATAAATGCACATTTTCGTTTTAAACATTTTTAACTTCGCACAATTTCGTATTTTACATTTTTCAACTTCGTATGGTTTGGCAGTCTACATTTAGCATCTTCCATATTTCCATTGTTTGAATTTTTTACTGCGCATATCGTTTGCAGTTTATGGTTTTCACGCTGCAATTTGTTTGCATGTATGATGTTTTTGTAGTAAATTTTTTGTATATTATACACAAGCAATATATTTGTTTTTGCTAACCAAAAATATACATATATTTGGACAGCAAATGTTTTAGAAATGAAAAATTTTCATTTTGTCTTCTAGCTGCAACGTAAAATATTTTGTAAGGCAAAATATTTTTGGAAAAACTGCGACAAATATTTCTACTATGAAGCTTGTGCATATATGGCATTGGTTTATAGTTTGTATATTTTCAGTATATGTGGACATTAATATGAAAACGATTCATATTTATTGCGAAGTCGGTAGTCAAATGTAAAAAACGTTTAACTAAATATTAAACCCTGGTTTTATATACTAGTAATATGTAAATGCAACATACTTGAGTGAGAATTAAACACATCAAAATACTTGAAATTTTAACTTTGATTTTCCGACTAAATATAGACCGAACCGCTTTATTACACTTCTACACAATTTTTGGCAAATTTTTTTAATACATGCTTTGCAGGACAATTTATTTCCGAAACTCGTTAATTTTGCTCAAAGAGTTGAAGTTCTGTGATACTAGTATTAAGTTTGATAGTATATGTTGTGTTGTAATGATTATTTATTTATTTATTAATTATGTGTCGTGAAGTCCAGTTTTTTTATATAATAAGTTAATTGACAAACAAGTAAAGAATAGAATTTCAATTCAACAATAAAAGAAAACCCCTGAAGATGTTTGAAACAAACGAAACGTTGGGTGAAGAATGAGAATGAAATATTTTGATTTTTATTTATACATTTGGTAACATATGATTGATCATAAATAGCCCGTAAGATTGGAATCTTAGAAACTAAAATTGTCAACATCATTGGTCATAAATAGAAAACTAGAAAAAATTAATTTTTGACACTTAATTTTATCTGCGGTAGAATTTAATTTATCAAACAGAGCATAGAATAATATATCCATAGAAGGGTTACTGAGAGGGAAAAAACCTAAGTCTGTTGTCAGTGCCTTTTTTGTTGTATTGGTGCCTTTTTAATTTTCACCAGACACAAATTTCTATAAAAATTTTTAAATTTTCTTCTATTTTCAATACCAAAAATTTAAACTCTGTTCTATAAATAAAATTCTACCACAGATAAATTTAAGTGTCAAAAATTAAAAAGAAATCATTTTTTTCATTTGAGCTAAATTAACGTGTTTCGGAAATAAATGTGTCCTGCAAAGTATGTATTAAACAATTTTGCCAAAAATTGTGTAGAAGTGTAATAAAGCGGATCGGTCTATATGTCATCAAAATCGAGTAAATTTTTTATACAATTCTTTTATTAAAAATATGGCTTTTAGTACCATAACAAAAATAATTCTCAAACTATAACGAAAGGATATTTTTTATTTTAAAAAGCATGGTCTATCTCTTGCTTTATATTATTTTGGTCTCTGCTGGATCGTATTATTTTAGGACATTTTTTGCTTTAAAAGCAATAAAAACCATTGTGAAATATTAGGACATTATGACAATATCACATGATAAGAGATCTTGTGAATTGACCAATTCTATTAATATACACATGTCGTCAAAGAAATAGATGTGTGCATTATTTTTTTTTTTAAAACTGCAATAAAATTTACTTCAATAAGTAATATTTCGCATTTTTCAATCAGGATAAAAAAAGTGCGTACTAAAATTATTAAATATTTTCAACAAAACCCAACTTGGTCCTACAAAAAGTTGGCCAAACATTCAAACATCTGCCGTCAAACTGTTTCCAATGTTATTAAACAGTACCGGGAGAACTTGTCCGTTGATTGAAAACTTGGAATGGTCCACATGATGTTTCTAAAGCCAAAAAATAGAAAGCTTTTTCAAAAGACCTCCCAACACATCCGATAGGATAGCAGCCCGGTTAGCTTAGTGCAGTGAAATTTTATACAAAAAATGTACCTGCTGCATAATGGATGACGAAACGTTCGTATGGAAAATTTTTTAGCAGCTTCCTGGTCAATATTTTTATGTTGCTAATGCTCGAGGGAAAAAGTTCTTGGCATGGCAAGCAATATGCCTCAAAATATGCCAAACATTTGTTACAAATGGCTCTGTAAATACCGAAATTTACATCAAGGAATCTTTGCAAAAGAGGAAGCTTCCATTCTTAAGACTTCTTAATGTGTCCACATATTTTTGGCCTGATTTGGCATCCTGTCACTATGGTAAGCAAGGACTTGAGTGGTACAATAACTATAATGTGGTATTTGTACCATGAGAGGCAAATCCTTTAAACTGTATGGAGCTAAGGCCAGTGGAGAGATATTGGGCTCTTGTTAAAAGAGAATTGAAGAGCACAAAAAAGGTGTCCACAAGTGTGGTAGATTTTTTAACGAAGATGGTACCTGTTCGAAAAAAGTGACAGAAAACTCTATAAAAACCTTAATGGAAGGGTTTCCGAATAAAAGTGACATAATTTCACCACTAGTGATTAGAACTATATATATATATATATTTTTTTTTGTTAATTGTAATAATAATTTCAATCAAATAAAAAAATCACAACTATAAGTTCAGTGTTTCCTTTTTATTAACATATATTTATTTTAAGAATTTCTCGATCTCAGTCCTTATACTTTGGCTTTGGTTTCGTTGCTTGGTGATTTTGTTTAACATGTTCTAAGTTTCTTCTCAATCATTAGGAGCTTCTAGACCTTTCTGATTCATCTGGAAATATATTCGATATACCTGGTGCATATTATTTTGTTTACATTTTTCAAAAAGTCCATGTTCGTACTATATGTATAATATTAATATTAATAATATCTTTTTGTAGGTACGCCACGGAGAAACTTAATGCTAAGCCTGGATTTTTTGCAACTCTCGTATATACTGTAGTAGAGCTTTTGGGCGATGCTTTTCCTGAAGTAACAAAAGATCCTCAACATATAATCGATATCATAAATGAAGAAGAACAACAGTTTTTAAAGACTTTGACTAGAGGACGCAACTTGCTGAATCGCACTATTGCTAAATTAGGAGATAACAATATTATTCCTGGAGATGTTACATGGCGTTTGTATGATACATATGGATTCCCAGTCGATTTAACTCAGCTAATGGCGGAAGAAAAAGGTCTACAGATCGACATGGATGGATACGAAAAGGCTAAACAATGTTCATATATTCTTTCTCAAGGAAAGAGTGCAAATAAAATAGATGAGATTAACCTTGACGTACACGCCATTTCTGAACTCAAGGAAAAACAAATTCCGGCCACTGACGATACGTTCAAATACAAATATGAAAGTGTTTCCAACGATAGGGAATCTGAATACTTATTTGAGCCGTGTACAGGAAAAATTGTTGCAATACGATATGAAAATGCATTTGTTGACTCAATTGCATCAGGTCAAAAAGCTGGTCTGGTTTTAGATAGAACTAATTTTTATGCGGAAAGTGGTGGTCAAATTTTTGATCAAGGCGTTCTTGTTAAAGTCGATGACGAGGCTAATGAATTTCTTGTTGATCGTGTTTACAATAGAGGTGGATATATTCTACATATAGGTATTGTCGAGGGTAATCTATCTGTTGGAGATGAAGTAAATTTACAGATTGATACTGTACGGCGTTCGTTAACTATGAAGAACCATTCGGCAACTCATGCTCTTAATCACTGCTTATTACAAGTCTTAGGAAAAGATACTGATCAGAAGGGATCTCTTGTAGTTCCCGAAAAGCTTCGTTTCGATTTTAATTGCAAATCTGCAATGACAATAGAGCAAATAGCGAAAACTGAACAACTCGTAAAGGATATTGTATACAAAAACATTCCTATATATGCAAAGGAATCTAAACTCTCAGTTGCTAAAAGCATTCGAGGACTTCGTTCAGTTTTTGATGAAGTTTATCCAGATCCTGTACGAGTAATATCATTTGGTGTAACCGTTGAAGAGTTAGAACAAAACCCTGATTCTGAAGCCGGAGAAAAAACATCTGTCGAATTTTGCGGTGGCACCCATCTAAGACGATCGGGTCACATAGTCGACATTGTTATAAGTAGTGAAGAAGCTATAGCCAAAGGTATACGTCGCATCGTTGCTCTAACTGGACCCGAGGCTTTAAAAGCTATAAAGAAAGCAGAATTGTTTGAAAAGGAAATACTAAAACTTAGCGAAGCATTAACAAATGATTCTAAAAATTCGAAGAGCTATGTCAAGCAAATTGTTGACTTAAGTGAAGAGATTGCTCATGCCAATATTTCTTATGTAAAAAAAGACGAAATGAGAAATTGCCTTAAAAATTTGAAAAAAAAATTGGATGATAAGGAACGAGCTTTAAAAAATGCTGTATCTGTAACAGTGGTAGAAAAGGCAAAAGAACTATGCACTGCCAATCCAAATAAACCTATTATTGTAGAACAACTTGAAGCATATAATAATACCAAGGCACTAGATGCCGCTCTTAAGCAAGTACGTTCTTTAAACCCTGACACATCAACCATGTTTGTTTCAGTCGATGCTGACTCCAAAAAAATTTTCTGTTTAACTTCTGTCCCAAAAAGTGCTATCGCAAAAGGTTTAAAAGCTAATGAGTGGGTTCAACATATCTCGGTCCTTATTAATGGCAAAGGTGGTGGTAAACCAGAATCAGCTCAAGCATCTGGCTCAAACTACAAAAATGTTAACGAAGTACTCAAAATGGCCAATGAATTTGCCAATTTAAAGTTAAATAATTAAGCAAAATTCAAAAGACTCACATTTTCTATTTAATTAAACGTACATATAATTGTATGTGTAGAACTCATTTAACATTTGCTTTTGTTTTTGTATTTATTTTTAATATACTACGTTAATGTATTGCTATTTTTTTTACTTAATTATATGCACATATATATTGTTTTGCTCTGATCTCTTGATCTGATAATAAAGAAGCTAAGTAAAATTTCTTATGACGAATTTATTACAATTTAAAGATAGATTTAGATTTAGACAATTTAAAGATAGAATCTCGTGCATTACGCTTTTCAGGAAAAAAAAAATATAAAAAAATTTAATGAAGTGTGGTTGCGTTTCAGATTTTATTTTAATTTTATAATTGTTTATATTTTTCTTTATTGTTCTTAAAACGCAAAAATTTCCATGTATTTAATATTGTCGGAATTTTGCAAAAACAACAACGATACATATGTTATTGTTGTTATCGCTGGCTGCGATGGTCGTCCATAAGGGGAGAATTTAACAACACCAAATGCGTTTATTTCTATCAAAAAAATTATTAAAATAAAAGAAATACAAATTATATTCAACTACTTACCGCAGTGCTTTTCCCTTATGAACTGACTTTAAATTATTATTTTATTTGGACCACTAGTTATTTATGTGTATAACACAACAACTAGTACATAATCTTCACTAACAAATAGGTAAATAAGACAAATAAACAAAACATTAAGGCGGTTCACATGACGCCATATAAATTCAAATAAATATTTTAAATAAACTACAAAATTATACATGACAAATTATAAAATAATAAAGACGTATATATAAAAACAAATAATAAAATTTATGCTCGATTATGAACCATTCGGCGACATTCAATCAAGGACAGCAAGCTTACGTCAGCACGACGAATAACACCATCACTGCCAGGAAACACATTTACGACACGACCTCTCTTCCAATCTCGACGGGAAACAGCTGGATCACAAATTAGTACAAGATCTCCCGGGGGCACAGGCTTCGTATATTCGCACCATTTGGACCGTCTTGTAAGTGTGGGCAAATATTCCACAATCCATCTTTTCTAAAAATGATCTCGTAGCTGTCGAGCAATTCGCCACTGCTTCTTCTCAATACCTTCTGGCTTTTGAGCCGTATTTGCAGAACCCAACAAGAAACGATTAGGCGTCAATGGTTCTTCGTCTTCAGGACTGACAGGCAAGTGAGTCAATGGGCGAGAGTTCACGATGTTTTCGGCTTCAATTAAAAAACTTTGCAAGGTGTGCTCTTTTGGGGCGACTTCTTTTAGGGTTACTCTTAAAACCTTCTTAAGACATTGAACCATTCGATCCCATATACAACCTTCTGCAGGATTATGTGGACAATTAAACTGCCATTCAATGCCCCTTGTGGACAACTCATCTTCAATTTTAACCAGATCCAATACTTCATCAAATCGCTGTTCTTCTTGGTTAACTCCAACGAAATTCTTTCCGTTGTCACTCCGAATCTTCAACGTGGTGCCACGACGATTTATAAAATTCCGTATAGCCAAAATACACGAATCAGTAGAGAGATCAGGCCACTTCTAAATGTACTCCGTAAACAGGGCAACCCAACGTTTTTCGTGACGTCTATCAACAGTCACATTTATTGGGCCAAAATAGTCAACACCAGTATGAGTAAATGGCAGGACATATGGAGTTAGTCTATCACTTGGCAACCATCCCATAAAGGGAGCTACTGGAACGGTACGAAGAATCTTACAAATGTTGCAATTTGATGTGGTCTTACTAAGGTTCTATAGTTGATACAAAAAGTCAACTTTTCGAACTTTCGAATTTTTTCGATTATTAAAAAGTCGTCTTTTCGTACTTTCGACTTTTGGTAATTTACGAAACGTCGACTTTTCGAACTTTCGACTTTCCGACTATTTTCGACTTTTTTCAACTTTGTACCATTTT
This sequence comes from Calliphora vomitoria, assembly GCA_942486065.2. Lineage (NCBI taxonomy): Eukaryota > Metazoa > Arthropoda > Insecta > Diptera > Calliphoridae > Calliphora > Calliphora vomitoria. The sequence continues at coordinate 52,579,977 of OW818030.2, read as the reverse complement.
TTTTTTAAATACATGGTTTCTGCATTTATTGATGCACCTTTTGTAAAGTTTAGCAATAAAAATTAAATGTATTAAGGCGATAATATATTAAATAATATTATCATTTTTGTTCCTAATATGTAGTTAGATTTAAATTTATAAAATAGTAAATAAATTTACATTACTAATTTGGCACCTTTATTATTAAAAGTTTCTGTAATTTGTATATACGATATGTCTAAAAACTTTTAGTTTTTATATAAATGTTTTGTGTAGAAAGAGTATTTTTTAAAAAACATTTACTTATTATTTATTTTTGCATACACTAGAAAAAATGTAAGTGTACCGAATTGCAATAACATAAAATTATTATATTATTCTGTTCTAGTATAATGTTGCAATTAACCATTTTTTTAACAATCTTAAAAGTCGACTTTTTCGACTTTTATCGACTATTCAACTTTTGTGATAACTAATCGAATGTTCGACTTTTTTCTGACCAAAAAGTCGACTTAGACTTTTCGACTTTTTTCAGCAAAAAGTCGATTGTTCGAACAATCGACTTATAGAACTCTAGGTCTTACCCATCAGTTTTCGTAGTCGTGGAATCCAGAACCTTTTCCTTATTTCGCCTATGGTAGCCTCAAAATTTTGATGTCTCATTTTATTATGCACATGGGCAACAAATAGTTGTGTAAAGCAGTGACAGGGCGACAAAATAATGGGGTGCCTAGCATCTAAAGGCAACCAACTCGCAGCATCAATACAACCGCTCACTCGTTATTTTCATCAAAATAAGGCGAAAGGGAAAATAACTCGTTATCATTTTTAAAGAATCACCAGATTTTAAAACGTTTATTTCAAAGGCGAAACAATCTTCTTGGGACAGACGACACAGACTAGTTTCAGCAACCCTTAACTCTTCAGCACACAGGCATCTCGAACCATTACATTTATCATATTTTCGGCAGCAATTGATAAATCTGAGAACCCAAGCCATTGTTCGTTTAAGCCTGAGAAATGAAGAAAAACGATTAAAATCAATAACTAAATTTGTACTAACCAGCATGACAAATTTGGGGCGTAGTTCTTCCTCTCACAAATCATAAGATTTCTTACAATTCTTATTCGGCCAGTCAGCTTCGTTTTCATACAAATATTGTGGCCCTTGGAACCAACGTGTTTCAATGGAAAAATCAACTTCTTTTATAGCTCTTGTAATATCATCGGCAACATTGAGATCTGTAGGCAACCATCTCCAATCAGTTGGGCGTGTCGAATCAAGTATTTCGTTAATTCGATGGACAAGAAATGGTTTATATCTCCTGCTCTCAGAACCAATCCAACTAATGACGGTTGTAGAGTCACTCCAACAGATTTGACGAGAAACTTTGAGTTCATGTTCCTTCATTATAGTGTCCATCAATCGGGTTCCCAAAACGGCGGCTTGTAGTTCTAATCTGAGATGGTCATAAATTTCAATGGGGCACATTTCGACTTGCCAGATATAAACGACACTCCTATTTTTCCATCAGATCGTGGAACCTTTACTTTGGTTAACATTTCTTAGCTCTTGGCGCCATTTATTCCACATCGCTTGTAATGACGCGGGCAACATCTCGTCCCAAACTACACTATGTCTACAGACTTCTCTCACCAAAAGTTTGGCAGTTATTATAAAATGGCAAAAAAACCATGTGGATCAAAAATGGACATTACGACACATAATAACTCACGCTTTGTGGGACACCTTTTACCAAGGATTTACAAAACTGTCTACAAAGTCATCTACGTAATGATGGTCCAAAATTGACTTCACGGCTCTAGGGAAACGATTTCGATGCTCCATTGCATTAGTTTCCTTCACATAATGGGCAATACAGGGTGAACAGGCAGCTCCAAACGTCATCACAAGCATCTCATACACTTCCGGTGGACCACTATCACCGCTTCTGCAAATATTCACTCATTATTTGTTTATAGGCCGCACCAGATTCAGGATTATTTTTCGTATTTCATTCCATTCCAAAAAAATCTATTAAGGGCCATGGAATAGCTATCAGGCAGGACTAGGTCATCATTGCACCATAGTAGTCTGGATTCAAATCTTCCGGCAACCCTCTTCGTCGAATTTCTCAATATCTCTCGTGCCCGTAAATCATCTCTTGACTTAATCACTGGTAGAGACTTAACACCAAAATTTTCAGTTTGAAAATAATTTGCCACCAAATTATTTAAATTACCCAACTGTGTTGTCAGCAAACAAGTTTGTGTTCCAGAGCGACCTCCTTTCACGTTCCCAAAAACAACCCATCCAAGAGGAGTATTGGCAGCATATGGACCAGCATCTTCCAAAGGGAATATTTCATCGGGCAATCTTAAATGGCAATGGTCTTAACCAATTAGTACCTTTGGAGCCACACATTCATATGATCTTAAAGGCACACCATGATTCTTTACTAATTCCGCATTAAAACTCTGACTAGGCAACTTCAAATTCGAGACACCATACACATTTTTCAAATGCAGGTTCGCATTATCAGACGATATAGGTTGGGGTGGCTGGGTTCTCACATTAGGACCGGGCACTAACAACGGCAGACTAAATGGCTTTTCACTTGTTGAACTGAAAATGTTTTGCGTTGATACAGCAGGTGTCGGTTCTCTAGGGGCACTTATAGAGGCACTAGTTACCATTGTTGTTGTTCCGAGGGCAACAGGACTGACATTTTGTACCCAAGGCATTTGAGAAACATTTGCTGAACTATCTGTTCCGGCAGGCGTGGAACTTTTCACATTTTGGCCCGTTGCTGTCTGCAAACGAGAGCTTTTTCTAGCTGGCGACCTTTGCATAATGAATCACAAATGTTTTCAAAGGGCACACAAATTCACAAATATTAAACAGCAACACACTCCAAATATTTTACAAAAAAATTAATTTGTTCCGGCAGGACAGGTTACAATTTCACACAAATTCAGGTTAATAAAAGTTTTACTCGTTCCGGCGTGTAAGGAACCACAACAATTTCATACTTTTAATTTAAACACTTGTACCGGCAGGCATGGAACGACTTCACAATTATTTATTTTTGTTCCGGCAGCTTGGAGCCACAAATTCACATAAAGTACAAGTTAAATGTTCCGGCAGGCAAGGAACCACAAAATCCAATAAAATTTGTTCCGACGGGCAAGGAACCACAAGTTCGCTCAAAGGATGTTATCGCTGGCTGCGATGGTCGTCCATAAGGGGCGAATTTAACAACACCAAATAAGAACACAAAAATGTTTCTGTGCGTGCGTGCGTGCGTTTATTTCTATCAAAAAAATTATTAAAATAAAAGAAATACAAATTATATTAACCTACCTACCGCAGTGCTTTTCCCTTATGAACTGACTTTACTTTAAATTATTATTTGGAAAACTAGTTATTTATGTGTATAACACATTAAAAATAACGGTACCAACTTAAGGAAACAAAAGAACTACAGTGAGATCAATGCAAAAAGGAACAACAACTAGTACATAATCTTCACTAACAAATAGGTAAATAAGACAAATAAACAGAACATTAAGGCGGCTCACAGGACGCCATATAAATTCAAATAAATATTTTAAATGAATTACAAAATTATACAACGACAAATTATAAAATAATAAAGACGAATAAATAAAAACAAATAATAAAATTTATGCTCGATTATGAGCCATTCGGCGACAATTGTTGTGTGCGAGTATTCGTAATTTCGCAAGGGTCCATAATAGGAACTTAAATAACTTCAGTATATCAGGTTGTTGTTGTAACAAAGTTCTTCCATTAATGAAAAGAATTTTAATTTCATGTGTTATTCATTGGGTGGTAATTGGAGCTGTATAAATCTTACTACTTCTATCGGTAATAAGATTTGTAATCTATCATGAGGGATCTGAAGGCAGGCAGGACAACGATTGAAATTACGTTCCCACGATAATTGAATCTATCAGCAACAGATGTATCAGCCGGAAGTTTTTTCCCCAAGTGAGCAAAATATGCCGACACTTTTGCTCAAAATTCTATTAATTATAGCCGGCATTGGGCATAATCCAGGTTCAGTTATCTGGATTTGCTCAGTGTGTCATACTCGCATTGTACGAAACACCACATCAGTCCCATGCTCCATCTGCAATAACTGGTGGCACCTGGTCTCCTAGTAGTCACCGAAACTGGTGGCTTACTCCCTAATTCGATATGAAAGGAGATCGAATTACAATGTATTTAGCACACAATTTCGGTTTGATTTACGCGGTAACCACCCTGGTCTCCCAGCTTCATAGCGAGTGGTTTTAGTACACAATCAACAAACAAGCACAACCCTTCCCAATATAACTCCACCAAATCGTATACGCAATGCCCCTTCAGTACACAACAGCCCACGCCCATTTCAATGGACGTGTTCTGTATATTAAGGTGTTATAAGGAAAAATATTGAATAAAAGAAAACACTAAAATGTTACTATGTAAAAGTATTTAGAGCTTATTACAACATTTTAAGTGCAAAAATAATAGTTTAAACTGACTTTATTTAATTTTTTAATTTAATTAGTATGTTTTAGGCTAAAAATGCGGCGAAAACTAAGCTCCCAATTAGCATGTAGTATGAAATGAATTTGACTCTGATTGTTTTTTTGCTATTATGAAATTGTTTATTAGAAGCGGGATAGAGACAGAGATCACGGTGAAGAACTCACTTTAATTCTTGAGCGAAATGTCAACTATAGGCTGACAGTCCCTCCCATCTCTTCCACATCCGACCCATTCCTGGAAGTAATGAGTATTTCAATATATACTGGAGATATTGAACTAGAAATAGTGAATGTATATATCCCGCCCGTTAATAGCATCGGCGCCAGTTATCACCCAAATCACCGATTCCCTACGTCAACTGAATATCTCACTCAGCTTCTCGATTCGCCAATTGGTGATTCATGATATTTGGAAAGTTGCGCGAATTATTCCCATTCTAAATGCTGATAAACCCGCTACAATTCATATCAATAATCATATCATAATCGCTCGCCACCCACCAGCATGGATTCAGGGAATCCCATAATACAACGACAGCTCTGAATTTGATAAGAACCCACATTGTCAATGGCCTCAATCAGCAGTGATTGTGTCAACGCACAATTGTTGCAGCCCTGGATTACCAATTATCTCATTTGTTGAGTTCAGAGGCCGGAAGTCCTACTAACGCAAGATAAAATTGGGCGTGCCGCAAGGAGGAGACTACACTTTTTTCACGCACAGAGCATGTGCGTGTGTTTCAACATCAGGAAGGATATACCGTCTGGCCAATCTCCTTGGATGGTTTGGCTGCACTGATAGCCTCTGCAACTTCAGTTGACGTAAAAAGCTGTGTTGTGTTCGAGGCTGTGCAGATTGCGAACAATACTTCGTTTCATCTTGTTTCTCTCAGGGTGCTCAATAAAATGCCAGCAGAACGCATGCGAGTACCGCTCAGAGTCAAATATTGTGGTATCTATTTTTTTCACTTGTTCGAATCAGAGATGTAAATGAGTTGATTCGCTTTTTTTTCTATATGAATGAAATCACTGCTTGCAGTGCTTGCGGTCTCACAATTGATTGCCATTTTCTCAATAATTTTTTAAATGACGTTAGCAATAACAACTCAAAAATTATTACTGTGTTTTGATTTGTATGCAAAGTATTCAAATGATTCACAAAAGCTCGATGATAAGTTGAATGCATAGTACAAAATCAGTGCATTAATTTGTTTTAAATAACTTTTCGCGCGTGGTTCAAGAACTAAATTTCGTCTTATTTTGATACAATAAACTCCGAGATAATAAAAAATATTGAAAATTGTGTTTTCCGTATTGTTAAAAATAGAAATATGCAAGAAAAATCATTCTACAGTCTTTAATTACTCATATAGGAAAGTGTATTGTTACGTTTTAACCTTTTTTAAACGTTCTTTATTTCCTTTAAATAAACCGTATACTTTTGATTGCAAATTTTATTTATTTAAAATGTACAACAACAACAGTTCAAATAGTCACTCAGTGTCTGTTTACACATTTATCTTCATCCGAGTTTAAGCAAAATGTTGATTAAGTTAATCAAAACCGTTCACATTACATTTGAGATGATTAAGTTGACAGTAAAGTTATTAAGTTGGCAAATAAAAAGCAATAAACAACTTTATATTTCTTTAAAGCATTTAAAATGGAAAGAAATACTTTAATAAAGTTATCAGCAGATTATTTAAACTTATTAATGGTGGAATTGTGAACATTGATGGATTATTTAAGGTTGTTTATGAAAAAATTATGTATCGGTAGTACACTTGAAAGGTACGTTCATTGTGGCCGATCTACGTGATTAATGAAATGATTAAGTTTTAATCATGTCAATTTGAAGGGAGTAATAAATCATTTAAATGTATGGATAATTATCTCGATTTTGAAGTGATTAGAACTTAATCACGTTTGTGATGGTTAACTCTGCAAATGTGAACATAGCATTAATGTTAGCAGCTTAAACATTTATTGTTGCCAAACTAATAACCTAATAGAAGCTTCTACTGATGGACGTGTTTATAAATATGATGAATGTTGCAGGCAGTCGTTACAGACCGTTAAATTCAAATCGCTTTTGCAAATTAGTAACAGTATATTAAGTCAAAAAGCTCTTCGTATATGAAGAAATGCACTGCATTTTTTACAGTACAAGTGCAGAGTGTATAATAAGGCAGAAAAATAAGTTGAGAATACAGGATGCCGGGGATGCTGTGGGAGCTGCGGTTTCTGTGGAAAACAGAAATGTGTCATTTTTCAATTTTGAGCCTTTTGATTGTAAGAGGACGACTTGGTCAAGATGATGAAACGTTTTGAGACAGCATTGGAATAATATGAATGCGACAGGGCGTAACACCAGAAGCTTCTACTACATTTTATAGGGTCAGATACGTACAATATACTGAGTGACAAATTAGCCCAACGAACACCAGAGGAACTACATTACAAGGATATTGTGGTTATGTTACAAGATCATTTCGACCCGAAGCCAAATGAATTATTAGAAGTCAAAGCCCCTGACATGGATCTAATAAGTTACTGTGGAACTCCTTTAGAATGTGTTGGTTATATATGGGTAAGTATTGAAAATGAAATAGATACTAATGTCAAATTATACATTGTATGATCAAAACGCAACGGTTCTTATTAACAAGAATTCTGGCGACGAGGATGGGATTGATGGGTAGAGAATGGGTATACAAGTTAAAATTTAATTGGAATAATGTTATTAATGGTAATAATATGGTGAATACTGCGGAAGCCAAGGACCCATCACAACAGATACAGATGTTGAAAATAAAATATCCAAACGTTTTCCCAGAATCTAGTGGAAAAATTTCAGAACTACAGGCTCGACCCTACCTTAAACCTGATGCGACCCTTAAATTTGTGAAGGCCAGATGGGTACCATTTCCCTTAATGGAGGCAGTTGAAAGGCAATTACAAGAGCAAGTTGATGAAGGTATGTTGGAGAAAGTAGAGCGTAGTGAGTGGGCCACACCCATAGTAGTAGTGGCTGTTATAAAATTACTTTGAATCCAGCATTAGTGGTCGACGAGTATCCATTACCCACTATTGAGGAACTTTTTAGCAAGATATCAGGCGGCGTAAAATTTTCTAAGATTGATTTGACTAAGGCATACCTGCAACTAGAAGTTCATCCCGACGCACAGTGGGGGATCTGAAAAAAAAAGTGGAAATAAATCTGTAACTTCTAAACAAATAGCTCGATTTTAATAAAATTTCCCACGGCTATAGAGGAGGTGTTGATAAGTTTAAGTTTTGAATTTGGACTTAAACAACCAAGGGGGGGCCGAGCCACAATGCCCCAAAGTGGGCACCTCGGGTATATCAAAAATTAAAAATGATGCCACATTTTTGTTTGCGATCCGATTTGAAAGATTTTTATATATATGGAATGTACTAGACGAGATCTACAAAAAACATTGCTTTAGCCGTATATTATCTCTTATAGTTCACGAGTTATTCGCGAGTTATGCTGGCGGTGGACGCAAGTTCTACAGGCTGTATCGCAAATTTGCTCACCAAGTAAGGGTCTACCAGTACATTCAGCAACTAGAATGCAACATTACGCATTATTTTTGGAGGAATTTAAGTACGATATAAAATGCAGAAAATCGAAAGAAAATGCTGATGCGATGTCTAGACTTTCAAGTACAGACACATATAATTTCGTAGAGGAAGTTCATATAATCGAGGAGGAAATTATTGATAATCTACCTGTGATCTTCGAGGAACTCAAAAGACAGACCCAAGACGATGGTGAAGTTAAAAAGCTAATTAATCGTTTCGGAATTTCTCAGACGGAATTTAGTGTGCATGATGGATGTTTGCTACGAGGCATAAGAGTTTATATCCCAAAGCCGTTTACAACATTTATGTATAATTATAATTCAGTATTCATTTGGCAAATCAATGGTGCTCACTAGTATTCATTTGGCAAATCAAAGGTGGGCACCATCAAAGGTGCTCACTAGACCGTCTCAGTTTTTACATTTTTTTTAAATTCCTTCATGAACATCGATTTTCTTAATCTAATCTAAAAACCAAGAATTTTGGTGTATAACACTTAAATATTGTTGAACGGGAAGTGATCTATCAAATCGTTTTTTTAGGCAAAATGTATTTTTTCGAAAAAAGTAAAAAATTTTGCTTTAGCAATTTGCGTCTAACTCAAGCAGTTCTTAGCGGTGCCTTTTTGCATTTATTCTTACACATCAAATTGTTCTTGCACAATTATTTTTTATGCTGCTTATTTATTTGTTTGTTCTCCTGTTACAAATTTTATGAAAGGATACATTTGAGTGTACAAACAAAAAGTAATCTATCTATCTACATTGCATTTTTATGCAACATACTATTTTTTTTTGTATATCCTGTTATTTTTTATTAATTCTATTCATTGTCTGTTTTGCTTGTCTGTTGTTACATTTTGTTGTTGCATTATCTATCCTTTTTTAGCCACTTTACATACAAAATTTTTTGTTACTAATTTTTCTGGACTCCTATTACAAGCAGCAGAAATACATTTGAATTCGTATAACAAAAACCATTTAATCAAAAAATTCAATAAAATAATATCGTCCGCTATCCTTTCCCAGAATCTTATTAATTATATTTTCACTGCATTCCTATCTTTCATAATACAATTACATACCTCAAAAAAATAAAACTTCTATTTTATTCCACATAAATTGTTTATTAACACACAATTCAATATAAATTTTTATTTTGTACACCCAAATCAACGCACACTTGTTGTTCATAGTCTTTTTCACATTTTCCTACTCAGTGACTATATGCGGCAAAATATTTCCATATATGTGGCTGAAATATTTTATAAATGCACATATTCGTTTTAAACATTTTTAAATTCGCACAATTTCGTATTTTACATTTTTCAACTTCGTATGGTTTGGCAGTCTACATTTAGCATCTTCCATATTTCCATTTTTTTAATTTTTTACTGCGCATATCGTTTGCAGTTTATGGTTTTCACGCTGCAATTTGTTTGCATGTATGATGTTTTTGTAGTAAATTTTTTGTATATTATACACAAGCAATATATTTGCTTTTGCTAACCGAAAATATACATATATTTGGGCAGCAAATGTTTTAGAAATGAAAAATTTTCATTTTGTCTTCTAGCTGCAACGTAAAATATTTTGTAAGGCAAAATATTTTTGGAAAAACTGCGACAAATATTTCTACTATGAAGCTTGTGCATATATGGCATTGGTTTATAGTTTGTATATTTTCAGTATATGTGGACATTAATATGAAAACAATTCATATTTATTGCGTAGTCGGTAGTCAAATGTAAAAAACGTTTAACTAAATATTAAACCCTGCTTTAGTCATTTCATCATTTCAACTAAATCTGCAGTTTTTTTTTTGTTATTTATATCAAAATCTTTATTTTAAAATATCCTACCACTCTGCATTTACAGAATATAAAAATTTAGCGTAGCCCAATTTTTATATAAAAAAAAGGTAAGCAAAAATTAAAAAAAAATATAAGTTCGTATTTGAAAATCTGAATTTGTAATGCTATGAATAAAAAATCATCGAACAAAATGTCAATGTTGCTTTAAGAAACATTTAGGAAATTTAATTAGCTTTCTAATGCATGCAATTAGGTTCAAATCCGTTAAGGACTGCTTGAGTTAGAGGCAAATTACTAAAGCAAGATTTTTTAATTCTTTCGAAAAAAAGCATTTTGGTTAAAAAAACGATTTGAGAGACCATTGCCCGTTCATCAATTTTTAAGTGTTATACACCAAAATTCTTGATTTTTAGAGTAGATTAAGAAAATCGATACTCATGAAGGAATTTCGAAAAAAATGAAAAGAGACGGTCTAGTATATATACTATTTACCCCCTTATTCAAAAATTGATTATGAATAAGGGGATAAATATTTGTAATTTTGTATGTGTTCCTAATCATTAAAAGGGCATTATTGCAATTTTTTTTAATGAATTAATATATAAAAACAATTAATTACATATATTTCGATTTTTTTAACGTTTTGTTAGGTTTGATGCATTTAATTTTAATACCGGTATAAATACCGATAACTTATTTTTATACATGTATACCGATATAAATACCGTTACCGAAATAATAATAAAATTAATACCGTTACCGTTATTCGCTTTGGATGCCAGCCAACCTTGATAAAAACGCATTTGATTTTCGTCACTTTCCTTACTTTGACAGCGTCTCGAAACGATAAATCTCAACTTAGTCTTGAAAATTCACAATATGATGGTTATCTGGTTAAAACCAGACAAACAACATCTGAGAAGTTTTTCCAAGGAGTTTCATACATTATTATTAAAATCGGATAAACCGGATTTAAAAAGTCTATAAATCCTAAACTATTAGTGCAAAAATTGTGCAGTTTATTTTACTTCTAAGTGCTACTCACGAAGAAAATTTAAGATACTTTCATAATGAAAAAATCAAACAGAGTTCGAATGTTAAACAAAAAACAACATAATTAAAACATGTTTTAAATTTTTCTTTTAATTACGTATTTATTTGTGTATGCTATTTCTTACATGAAATTAAAAATAATTTATAAACCTTCATCGGATGTTGGTAACCAAAACGCCATGTTGGTACAGGCAGAGGCTAGTAACATATATTTGGGATTAAATTGGACGCATTGGACGGGGCCAGGATGGTCACCATTTAGAACACATACTTTATATCCGGTATCAGCATTCCATACATGAACGCGGCCATCTGTGCTGCCGGAGAATATAAATTGAGAATCCGGACTAAAACTAGCTTCAATTGGAATTCCCTTTGTGTTTGGATAACCCGTAAATGTCTGCAAAGGTGTTCCATGGAAAGCATCTACAAGACGTATTATTGAACCATTAGTACTAATAAGTATAGTTTTGCCATCACGGGAGAATTTCAATCCGGTCCAATCACATTCTTTCTCTTGATTAAGTTTAAATGTTACGAAAGGTCCTTTATCAAAGGAACGAAGATCATATAATTTAATACTTTCAGAATTCACTCCAGCTGCAAATATCAGTCCTTCGGGATCATAAGCTGCGACGGGACGTCCAGACAAGTGCATTAATCCTTGGCAATTCGGAGACCTGAGATCCCATAATCGAAGAGTCTTATCTAGTGAACCCGACAGAAATGTATCTTCCACAGGAGATATACACAATGATATTACCTTTTTGGTGTGGCCAGGAAAGTAACGTAAGTATTTATTATCATGTAAACTTAAATATCTTATTGTGTCGTCTACTTTAGTAGAGCTATGTATAGCGGTGTTATTCGCATGAGTAAAATGTATTAAATCCACACCATACTTTTTGGAGTTTACAGTTCGCGATTGTGTTCCTTTTTCGCAATCATATATAACAATTTGATCGTCCTCGCTGCAGGAAATTAAATGCTCACCATTAGGTGAAAAGTCTATGGCGTTGATCTTATCTGTGTTCTCTCTAAATACTTTAGCGACCTTAAAGCTCCGAACAACACTATCAATTAATTTCATCTTCATATTGGCAATATTATTGACAACTTAACTTTATTGTGTATTTTGAATTTATTATATAGTATATTTTTCAACTTTCTGTTCGACATTTACCATGGTTGCCAGATTTTTATCGTATCATATCACACAAATAATGTTTAATTACCTGAGCCATAGGGTTCTATAAGTCGATTCTTCGAAAAAAGTCGACTTTTTAGATTATAAAAAAAATTGAATTGCAACATTATACTAAAACGAAATATGCACAGAATAACAAATTAATTTTATGTTATTGGAATTTGGTACACTTTCATTTCTTTTAGTCTATGCAAAAATAAATAATAAGTAAATGCTTATAAAAAAAATGCTCTTTCTACACAAAATATTTATATAAAAACTAAAAGTTTTTAAACATATCGGATATACTCGAATTACAGAAACTTTGAGGAAAACGTTTGATAATAAACATGCCAAATTAGTAATGTAAATTTGTTTATTATTTTATAAATTTAAATCTAGCTACGTATTAGAAACAAAAGTAATATTATTTAATTTATTATCGCCCTAATACATTTAATTTTTATTGCTAAACATTACAAAAGCGCATCAATAAATGCAGAAACCATATATTTTTACAAGATATGGTAAAAAGTTGAAAAAAGTCGAAAATAGTCGAAAAAAGTCGATTTAACTAAAAAATCAAAAGTTCGAAAAGTCTTATCATAAATTACCAAAAATCGAAAGTCGACGCTATCTTGGCTCACTGAGCGTCGACAAGTTAGCGATGATTTTAGAAAAAAAATGTATTTACATGATGTTTTGGAAAAATTATGTACTCAACTGTCAAATTTTTTGGTGTGGTTCACGTTAGGGTTCTATAAGTCGATTGTTCGAACAATCGACTTTTTGCTGAAAAAAGTCGAAAAGTCTAAGTCGACTTTTTAGTCACAAAAAAGTCGAACAATCGATTAGTTATCACAAAAGTCGATAAAAGTCGAATAGTCGAAAAAAGTCGTCTTTTAAGATTGTTAAAAAAATTTTTAATTGCAACATTCAGACGAAAACAAAATATGCACAGAATAACATAATAATTTTATGTTATTGCAATTTGGTACACTTACATTTTTTCTAGTGTATGCAAAAATAAATAATAAGTAAATGTTCATAAAAAAATGCTCCTTCTACATATTATATATTATCGCCTTAATACATTTAATTTTTATTGCTAAACATTACACAATGCGCATCAATAAATGCAGAAACCATGTATTTTTTACAAAAAATGGTAAAAAGTGGAAAAAAGTCGAAAATAGTCGAAAAGTCTAAAAAAGTCGATTTAACTAAAAAGTCGAAAAGTCGACCTTTCATAAATTACCAAAAGTCGAAAGTTCGAAAAGTCGACTTTTTAAAAATCGAAAAAAGTCGAAAGTTCGAAAAGTCGACTTTTGGTTTCAACTGTTGAACCCTAGTTCACGTACTGACGGCAGAAGCATTTATTTGCACATATATTGATCGCCGTGAACAAAACAACCTGCAAGTAATAGAAAACAAACCGGAAACAGCTGTTGTTGTTGATATTGTAAACAACAACTTTATTTGTTGTGTGGTGAATATAACACTGTATATTCGTTATTGGAAAAGTTTGTTGGTTTGTAACAAACCGCAGTGGAGAAAAAAATACAAACTTCATTTTAACAAACTATTACAATAACAAATGTTAACTTTTATATTCACCACTCCAAAATAAATAAAATGGAATGTACAACATCAACAACAAAAAACAATCAGCTGTTTGAGGTTTGTTTTCTTCGGTTTGTTTTGTTCACGGGCGTGCTCAAATCTTAGTGCTACCGTGCAAAATTGGTTTCAATTTGCGTGCAACCTATGTCACAGCTTTAAATTTTTGTAAATTTTGACAAAAAGTATATATACAAGAAAAATAATGGAAAATTTTAAACATACGTATACAAATTTTAGGTAATTCATATTTTTTATATGTAATTTAGGAAGAGTATTTGTCATTTTTGAATTTTTCTTTCATTATTATTTGACAGTTGGGGTTTTTAACAGATATTTGTTGTGGGGACGAGTACACCTTATATGAATACGATATGTACTCAGTATCACTGGGTTTAGACTACGGTTCTATAAGTCCATTGTTCGATTTTTTGAACAATCGACTTTTTGCTGAAAAAAGTCGAAAAGTCTAAGTCGACTTTTTGGTCACAAAAAAGTCATCCTCCACATGAAATGAAGCTACACACAAAAAAATCCATAGGTTATATTTCCTAAAAATATAGTATAAATTTAACTAAGCGCAAGGGTAGAATGGCATTTACAAAGTTTCTTAGATAATATGACTAAAATTTTAGTCGAAAAATCAACTAAAATTTTTTGTTAAAATTCCTTATAAAATTTGTTAATTCAGCAATGAAAGCAAAGTAAATTTATAGTTTAATTTTTGATAATTTGACTATGGAACAATTGTAACATAAAATGAATTTATTTACAAATTTTATTTAGAAAATCTTTTATTTAAAAAAATGTATTTACATTTTTTTTAATTCCGACACTGCAAATACACACTAAATAATAAAAACTTATGCTGCTGATGATATGGACCAGTTAAATCTTCATTATCTGTTTGTTTTTCTAACTTTTCGGGGCTGGTATCATTTTTACACTCATCCGATGATTTTATTGATGGATTCAAAAGTTGAAGACTTGCCATGTAGGTGGATTTGACATGAATTTTGAAAATAAAATAGAATTTATTTAAATTTTTATATTTTTAAATTAATTTAATATATATGTACATACCCTTTTGCACCAAAAATATTTTCAATTGACAATTAAATAAACAAAAAACTTCGAAGAAGAAGTTACTAATTCCAATAGTTATATTAACATAGTTTTAAGGTAAAGTGTATTGTTTGAATTACCTATTGGCATAGATAATAAAACATAGTTTTTTATTTTCATACAAAAAAAAATTAACTATGCAAACTTAGTTAATATAGCCTCGATTATTTTTTTGTGTGTATTTATTGCTTCATATACTGGTTTGTTGTTAAATTCCAGTTTAATATTAAATTCGCCTTACTTTATAGACAGCTTTTTTTTTTTGACAGATGGGGTAAAAAGCAAAAACAAAATGTATGTTGTCTATGTATTGTAGTATTTGCACACCTTATATAAATTCGCCTGGGTATCACGCCTAAAATATTATTTTTTGGTTTGTTTTGTGAACACCCATTATACTTTTTTCCCCATACTAAAATTACAACTGTGTACTCAAATTGATTTTTCGAATGCACGGTAGCACTAAGATTTTAGCAATATGATTGCGGGGCAATTTGAACAATGACAATCTTATTAAAATTGTAAATTCAAATATTAACGCGGTTCGTTTTTTATAAAATTTTCAATAGAGAGTTTATACTTATTTTGAACAATGAATAACTCACGCCATTATGTGTCTCCAAATGGAGTGTTAAAAAGTAATAGTAAAGCAGTATTTAGTGATGGTAAGACAACTTTGCGAGACGGTGTTCTACTAAATTGTGCACAAAAGCGATTAAATACAAATATGAATAATGTTAAACATGAGTTGAATGAATCAGAATTAATGAAAGAATCTCCAGTATTGTCATCGCCATCTACAACTCGTTGCAAATCGAAATCGAATCCTGTTATTAATGCCTGCTACACCCCCTCATCGTTGTTTCGTAGTGCAAATGCATGCTCAACTCCAATAAGTGTAAGAACTGTAAAGAAATCTAAGCAATGTCTCATGAATTCCAGTCGTAAGAACAACGATGGTGAAGATCGTTTAATTGTTGCTGTACGTGTTAGACCATTGAACGCCAAGGAGTGTTTGCTTCCTTCAATATCCAATATAATTGTGGTTAATAACCATGAAGTAACAGTAATGGTTGGCGCCAGTGCTGATGCCTCTTCAGGTGTCAGCCACTCATTTGCATACGATCATATTTTCTCCAGTTGCAATCCCAATTCGACAGATTATGCAAATCAAAAGGAAGTATTTCTAAAAACTGCTCAACCATTAATTATACGAGCCTTTGAAGGCTACAATGCGTGTCTTTTTGCATATGGCCAAACAGGGTCTGGAAAATCGTATAGTATGATGGGAATTGATACATTCGAAAGCTTTGATATTCCGGAAAAAGATTTGCATAGCGTTGAACTCAATCCTGATGCAGGAATAATTCCAAGATTTTGCCATGAACTATTTCAGTACATACATAATGGGAAAGACAAGTTCCATGCTGAAGTCGAAGTCAGTTATTTTGAAATATATAATGAAAAAATTCATGATTTACTTTGCGTTTCACATGACATGGAAAACAGCACAAACGGCAGACTTTTGGGGGTAACGCCTACTAAAATTAAGAGAAAAGCCCTTAAAGTACGAGAACATCCAATATGGGGTCCTTACGTTGTTGATCTGAGTGTACATCCAGTAAATTCATTTGAGGCTTTACGAAATTGGTTAATAGTTGGTAACTCACAGCGTGCTACTGCTGCTACTGGATTGAATGATAAAAGCTCTCGTTCACACTCAATATTTAACATTATGCTTAAAATAAGTCATACAGATTTATCGGCCTTGGACGCCAATGAAAGCAAGGAATCCAATGCAATACAACAATCTAGACGCAGTAAAATAAGCCTTGTAGACTTAGCAGGCAGCGAACGTATAAGTGGATCGAGTAGTGAACGAATTCGGGAAGGTGTACACATAAATAAAAGTCTCCTTACATTAGGAAAAGTTATATCTGCACTATCTGATGATCGAAATAGTAACAATAATTCAGTGTTTGTGCCATACAGAGAAAGTGTTCTTACCTGGCTTTTAAGGGTAAGTAACATACCCAGAGTTACCTTAAATTATTTTAAAAAATCTTACAATTTCTTGGCATAACAGTAATACCGCACAATTTTTTTATTTAAATTTTTGCTTCTCTCTTATATGTTATAGGCAATTTTTAAAAAAAATTCTTTCGGATTAAGAATATTAAATAATTAAGGGCCTGACTCACTAAATGCGAACGAATATTTTCTTTCTTATTTTATATTGAAAACAATAAAAAAAGTTTTAATTTATTTGTTGTTTTCAATATAAAATAAGAAAGAAAATGTTCGTTGGCATTTAGTGAGCCAGGCCCTACGTTTGAATATTTCTGTTGTTTTTTATTATATGGATATCTATCCCCCTAACACGACTTCTTTTATTCTTCTTAGTCATCTAAATTTATGATCTTGCTTTTTATGATTGGGGATAAAGTATAATATTGTTTTGTTATTTTATTTTTATCAAATGTAAATTTTATATATTTTAAATGTAAATACTTAGGTTTTTATACTGTGTAAGTCAAATAATACGGCCTCAATGGTTTTTTATTTATTAATCCATACTGTAATACAAAATACATCCAGCCAAAAAAAAAATCGTATTTCATAGCAATATAAGCTTTTTATTACGGAACTAATAAATAAAATTAAAATAAACATTTTAAAGAAAGATTCTCATCAATTCGAATTTTATTATTATAAACGTGTTTCTAAATTTATTTCTCAAAATATCTCATATTAAGATCTAAAAATCACAACATTGTCAAACTTAACTAAAAACCTTGCATAAACATAAATTTTATACATACGAAATTTTAAAACAATCATTAACTCTTTAATTACAAACGATTCTTAGTCGTTATTTAGCAAATTTCTTATTATTCCATATATAGACTTTCAGTATTTTCTATTAAATGACAGTGACAGTTCCATTGCAAATGAATTAATCATTATGTGGTTAATGCATAATGCAGGTTTAGGTTGGTATTATTTTCAGATTTTTATTTTGCATTATCTGCAATTTTTAGCAGCTTTATGAAACCAGACTTGGCATCCTATATTTTCGGATACATTAAACTAAACTTTAAATTTTGCTGTTCTAGTGCGATTTAGTACTTTTATTACTTCTTAGAACAGGATTTTATTGCGGCATACAATAACTTTAGGAATTAATTTATATGTGAGTAATAAAATGGTGTCTTGGATAGATGGCATTCCAGCTTCAGCTAATATATTTTGTATGGGACTGCTACGAAAAGCTCCAATATTAAATAGAAAACTTGCCATATTTTTTTATGTCAAATTAAATTATTATTTTATATTTTTTCGAACATCAAAGAAAGATGTTTAGTGTGTATAACAACTGACATATTTAATTTACATGTATTTGTCGAAGACGACATGATAAAAGATGAAACTGGAGACATTACTGAAACGTGTCTTTTATCAGAACTTAACGAAACTACAAAATTAAAAGTATTCAAAATCTAAAAAAATTCAAAAAGGACTCCAACGGTATAATGAAGGATTTTATATGCTTAGAAAATACTAAAAAAATAACTTAGATATTAGATATTCTTAATTATGCCTTACTTTCGATTTCTTCAACATCTACAATCAGCGAGAGTTTTTTTACAAATCATGTTTTATTAAATCTAAAGAAAAAAAATCGTTTAAAAGTAAAACATTTAAATTATATTCTTTTTTTAAAAGATTATTTTATAAAGGTCTCAATAAAATTATTAATATTAAAAATTATCAGGTGATGGTTGTTTCTCCTTTGTGTTTACTTACTGTTCTTGTTTTTCTACATTTTGTTTATTTTTGTAGAGTTTCCAAAAAACCGAAGAAATTCAAAAAAAAAAAAAAAAAAATTTATATCGATCGGTTTCGGTTTTGTGATAAACGAAGTTTAAAATTAATTCAACCCAATTTTAAACCTATTTCAAAGTATATTTTATCTTAAAGAAAGGGAATTTTTAAGATAAATGTTTATAAATTTGCAATAATAGACGATACTATTGCAATTGCTAAACATAATTTCAACTCCTCTGGGGAATAAGTTCCACTATAATAATATATGATTTTGTTCGATATTCCTCCGGCAGTGAACTACATGAGATTCTCAAGTTAGTTTTATTGTAATTGTTGTCATTTACTGTTAACATCATGTAACGGCATGTAGTATTTAAATGTCTAAACATCGTGTAAGAAGGTCCACACAATCTAGTATATGGGGCATTTCACGTCAAGTGAACCAACTTTTGAAATCGATGACTGAAATTTGCACCAATGTTAGTTCTATTGGATAGTAATTAAATTTTTGACTTTTTTTGCAAAATCAAAAACTTTGTTGACTTTTTTTAAAAAAAAGAACCCATTTTTTAAGTTTTTTTTTGCTCAAAAGAAAGCTTATGTGTTTTCCTTTAACACCTTTTTTGTCGCTTAGTGGGATGCTAGTGGGATATCTATCAAAAAAATGTTTTGTAACTCAAGACATAAAATTTTTTACTTTTTTTTGCAAAATCAAAAACTTTTTTGACTTTTTTTTTGAAAATGAATCCTTATTTTTTCTCAAAAGAAAGCTTAGGTCTTTTCCTTTAAAACTTTTTTGGTCGCTTAGTGGGATGCGAGTGGGATATCTATCAAAATAAATGTCTTGTAACTCAAGACAAAGGTTTTTAAATTTTTAGCGTATGCACTATTTTGATTTTTTTCATATTTGTGTGTAAACCTTAAAAATTAATCTTACGCAGAGAAACTAGACACATTAGCCTCTCCGATGGTATGTAACATACCTAAATAAAATTTCATAGCCTCGATACTGTAATACCCATAATATGTTAACCTCAGGAATAAAAATCACTTTTTATACCCTACACCACCATAGTGGCGAGGGTATATTGGATTTGTGCAGATGTTTGTAACGCCCAAAAATATTAGTCTAGCACCCACCTTAAAGTATACCGATCGACTCAGAATCACTTTCTGAGTCGATTAATCGATGTCCGTCCGTCCGTCTGGCTGGCTGGTTGTCCATGTAAACCTTGTGCGCAGAGTACAGGTCGCCAATTTGAAGATATTTCGAAAAAATTTGGTACATATAATTTGTTCGGCCCAAGGACCAAGCCTATTGAAACTGGCTGAAATCGGTCCATTATTTCACCTAGCCCCCATATAAATGTCCTCCCGAAAGTGGACTTTATCGGTCACAAATGTTTAATTGATATAGGTATCTACAAGTTTTTCTCCAAATAAGTTTTATATATACGGAATTCATGTCACCAAATTTTATTATGATCCGTCCATAACTAGTCATACGTCCCATATAATGCCTAATTTCATGGTAATCTGTCCATAATTTGACATAGCTCCCATATAAGGCCCACTTCCAAAAATCAGTCACGAATATAAATTATTGAGCTGAAAACTACCTATAGGATTGACTAAAAAAGCCGCAAGATACAAAACTCAGACAAATTTTGGGGGTGGAAAATTAATAGCGGTCGGCCTCACATTGCACCCCTCCAGTGGCTATTATCGGTCAGTTGTGGTGGTTTTATTTTTAAGGTTTTAGAAACACTTACACACAAATATGAAAAAAATCATTTAAAAACCTTTGTCTTGAGTTACAAAACATTTATTTTGATAGATATCCCACTCGCATCCCACTAAGCGACCAAAAGGGTTTTAAAGGAAAAAACCTAAGCTTTCTTTTGAAAAAAAAAAAAAAATAAATAAATAAATAAAAAAAGGGTATATTTTGGAAAAAAAAGTCAAAAAAGTTTTTGATTTTGCAAAAAAAAAAGTAAAAAATGTTATGTCTTGAGTTGCAAAACATTTTTTTGATAGATATCCCACTCGCATCCCACTAAGCGACAAAAAAGGTGTTAAAGGAAAACACATAAGCTTTCTTCTGAGCAAAAAAAAAAAAAAAATAAAATAATAAAAGGGAATTGTTACACTCCACAAACTTCGCTTCGATTTATGAACCATGACATCGCTTGGGAAAATAAAGTCAAATACTTAGGTGTAATGCTTGATACAAAACTCAACTTTAATAATCACATTCCTTATATAATTGATAAAATAAACAAAGTAATTCGAATGAATCATAAACAGAAAGTCGGAACTTAATATAGAAAACAAAAAAATTATTATTAAATCTATATTTCATCCCATAATGTTTTACTGTGCTCCAGTTTGGTCTACGTCTGCAAAATGTAATTTATGTAAAATCCAAGTAGCACAAAATAAGCTACTTAAAATGATATTTAAACTACCTTGGCACTATTCTACCCGTCGCCTACACGTACTTGCTGGTTTCGAACTCGTACATGATAAAATTGAAAGATTGACTCTTAACTTCAGCAGAAGATGCTTATCTTCACAATATCAACACATTAATGAACTGATCTCATCATAATTTTATCTTAATTTACCTTAGTTTAACTTCCTTTTATCCTATACCCCTACTTCACATAGGTTTTTGTAAATTTTTCCCTTCCTTGTATATATTTTCTGTACATAGATTTTATAATTTAAAAATTATATTTAAGTAGAAAAGGAACGTTGTTCCTAAACTCTTCACTACTATAAGTCAAATGTAAATAGTATTAATATTATGAGAAATAAAATAAATAAAAAAAAAAAAAAAAAGTTTTTGATTTTGCAAAAAAAGTCAAAAATTTTATATCTTGAGTTACAAAATATTTTTTTGATAGATATCACACCTAAGCTTTCTTAAAAAAAATAAAATAAAAAGGGCCCATTTTGAAAAAAATGTTTTATTTATTTGTTTTAATTTTTTTTCCAAAGATTGCATAAATATCTATCTGAACCATTTTGCTAAGAACAATCTATATAAATATATAAATGTCTTTGTAAGTTTGTTTGTTTGTTTGTTTGTTTGTTTGTTTGTTTGTTTGTTTGTTTGTTTGTTTGTTTGTTTGTTTGTTTGTTTGTTTGTTTGTTTGTTTGTTTGTTTGTTTGTTTGTTTGTTTGTTTGTTTGTTTGTTTGTTTGTTTGTTTGTTTGTTTGTTTGTTTGTTTGTTTGTTTGTTTGTTTGTTTGTTTGTTTGATTGTTTGTTTGTTTTTTTATTTGTTTGTTTGTGTCCGAATTACTATCCAATAGAACTAACATTGGTGCAAATTTCATCCCGATCGGAAGATCGATTTCAAAAGTTGGTTCACTTGACGTGAAATGCCCCATATACATTCCACCGTTAAAATTAAGTGTTTTCTCATAGAAAATCATTAAATTTTGTTTAAATTTAACAAAATGCCCATAAAAATAAATTAATAAAACAAATCATTAAACAGTGATATTTATTTTATCACGGAATATTCGTCACTCGAATACTTTTAATAATAATTGAAAAAAAAAAAATGTTTGTAACAGGTGGTGCAAAAGTAATCCTCCTATCAGAAAATGCTATAAATTTTGCGATTGGCCCCTAATGTCAGTTCTGCAATATTCCGCGTTCTGGAGCAGTGTAGCGTAACATTGTTTATTAACGTGTATTTCGCATGTGTTTACTACACAAATGTCAAAATAGAACTTACATTAGGGGCCAATCGCAAAATTTATTGCATTTTCTGATAGGAGGATTACTTTTGCGCCACCTGTTATATTAATACATTTTAGCTTAATATAAACAGGAACGGATTTTATTCGCTGAATGTGCAAGTTTAATCTGTAATTCCAGATTTTATTTACTGAAAAAAGTACTTTATTATTTAATATTCATTGTTTTGCTGCACTACGATTGAAGTGGCACTTAAATTTATAGTGTTACCACCACCGAATTTAATAAATTCTTAAAATACTGTTTACTTAAATTGCTGATTATGAATACGATTTTTTAACAAAGCCATTTTAGGCTTAAAATGTGTTTTAATTAAATTGTATTTTAAACCTAAAAAAATTATTTTTTTTAATGAATATGAGGGTAAGTGTTATAGAAACAAAATCAGTTGATAATTTCGTTCTTCAAAATGGTACCTTTTTCTATAATATTGGACCTATAATCAGGAAATTACTTTGAAATTACTTTGATGGTAGTTCATGTGTGGAAAATTGGTACTTTTTCTTCTAATGGTACTTTTTATACCCTTCACCTTCGTGCGAGTCGATTAAGCCATGTCCGTCTGTCTGTCTGTCTATTGAAATCAATTTTCTGAAGACCCCAGTTATCTTTGGGATCCAAATCTTCAATAATTCTATCAGACATGCTTTCGAGAATTTTGCTATTTAAAATCAGCAAAATCCGTCCATAAGTAACGGAGATATGAGCAAAAATCCGAGACAACCTCTGAGAATTTCATCAAAAAAAGACAATTTATTGCATGCTTTGACAAAAAAACAACAAAGCGTTTGTGTGGATGTGTGTTTATTATTTCTTTGTGTATTTTGTTTTTATACCCTTCACCATGAGAGGCAAGGGTATATATAAAGAGAGAGTTGTTTATAATGAGTTTTCATATGAGCATCTCTATTATACGTAAACATCACACACACCCAACAACAATGGTGCGCAGCCCATAGCACAATTGTGCAAAATCAAATCACATGTATTCTTATGCACTTACAATTTAGTAGCCGTTGTCCACTCAACGAGACAAGTAAAAAAGCGCATGAGCATGGACTTTTTCTTTTTCTTTATTTTTTCAGTTTTTGTATTTGTTTGTTTGTAGGTGCACTGAACAAAATAAAGAATTGAATTTGTTGGTGAGAGAATTTACTTTTGCGCACCTCTGTTCTACAATGTGGAATGAATAAAAATATATAAAATATAAATAAAAGTATATAAATTCGCCTTGAGATGAAATGAATAAGAATTATAAATCAACACATGCATAATTTCGTTTATTTTAATTTTTGTTGTTGTTATTTTTTCCACATACAATTGTGCAAAATAATTGTTCTATTTTGACATTTATCGGATCTTTTGCAATTGCATCTGATATAATATTATGATTTGTTCTTGTTGTTGTTGCTATGTGAAGAGTTTTGCATGGGTAAAGGCAATGTACGTAAATATGTATACTTAGGTGAAGGGTATATAAGGGTATAAGCCGAATTTAGCTCTGTTACTTGTTATTATATTAAATTATTTTACTTACATACATAATAGTTTTGAGTAAAGAATCAAGGATAGAGAGCTTAATGATATTAAGTAACAAAATTAATATTTTTTCGTTCTATAAAAAAGGTATTTCTTGAAATTTCTATAATAACCCTGACTGTGTTAAAATAGAAAAAGGGAATTCCAAGTACCTTTTTCCAACTAATAGTACTTTTTGAATATTTTAGAACGATGGACCTAGAAACACGAAATTAAGCATTCATGGTTTAGTGAATGCAAATTCAAAAGGGATAATCAATGGTACTATTTCTTCATTGTAATTGTACCTTCTGAATATTTTATAATAATAAACTTACAAATTAGTTAGAATTTACTAAAGGTGATTTTAGTGGTACCTTTCTTTTGAGTTAGTGGGTGTTAATGGAAGCTGGAGAAACCATAGGTTTATGGGGCGGAAATTATTAGATCTTTTGGGACAATTAAACAATTGCAGTGTGTCGTGAGTACTTTGATGACAGGCAGAAAAACGGTTTAAAGTGCCACTAACACAACCAGTTCTTAATTGTATGCCTGTTCAATCAGGACTTTGTTGCATATGTACCTATTAATGGCTTCGGAAACCGCCATTTGATGCAATCACGGCTTGGATGTCGTTGCGAATGTGTCGGAAGTTCATACGGATGTGTCGAGGAAGGGGATCCTGGATCAGAATCTGATGGTTGTGTTGATAGACATATGACATGCCAACAGGAACTGTCTAATCAACAACACGTTATGTTGTTTGACTGACAGTAACTTGGCCTCCTCATGAAGGTGATCCACGTTCGTCATCTTGACACATCTGGTTTCTTTTTGAGTCGTTTGTAAACCTTGCGATTGGGTGTTGCTAAGTAATGAAGTCCACGCTCCAGCTGCGTAATTGAGAAGATAGGTGCCAGCAAGAGCTTTAAAAAGTTTATTGCTATTTCTGACCTTTTGGTTGATGTAATTTGCGTGAGAAGAGAACCCGTCAAGGATTACCCCTAAGATTTTCGGGTTTTGTACCGTGGTGCTGTTGAGCACCGACGACTTAAATTAAACATCTCTTGCAGGAAGTTTTGCAAAGTAGTCCTCCTTGTGGCACGCCCATTTTTATCTTGCGATATTTTGACTTCTGGACTGTGAACACAACAAACTTATGTCTGCCACAGAGTTAATTGGCGGTCCAGCGTTTAACATCGGTGGGCAGAGCTGAGTTCGTGATGTCATTTATCAACGTGGTGTGATCAACCGTGTCAAATGA
This sequence comes from Calliphora vomitoria, assembly GCA_942486065.2. Classification (NCBI taxonomy): domain Eukaryota; kingdom Metazoa; phylum Arthropoda; class Insecta; order Diptera; family Calliphoridae; genus Calliphora; species Calliphora vomitoria. The sequence goes on along the minus strand of OW818030.2, from coordinate 52,554,649 downwards.
TTTGAATAGTTCCAGAGCAGCAACAATGTTGCGTTGCTGATAGAGGCCGTTGGCGATATGGGAGGTTATCTGATTAAATGCTGCTGTTGAGCTACGCGCTTCCTTGAAGCCATGTTGGTGAGCAGCGAGCGGGAAATGCTGTTACAGGGATGGTACTTAGTAGTAGGGATTTTAAAACTTTTGCTACTCTTGATAATAAGGAAATAGGACGAAATAATTCTCTTTATGTAACGGGTTTATCTGGGTTTAGAATGTGTAAAATCCAGGCAACTTTCCAGATATCTGGAATCACCAATTGCCGAATCGATAGTTCCAGCAGTTGCGTAAGATATTCCAAGCCTACAGTACCGAGTTTTAACTTAGAAAGCTTTTGATGGTTATGCCTTGGAGATAATGTTCTCGACTTCAGGGGGGTGAAGGAGTAGGACCGATATCACGAGTAAGATTCTTTGTTCTCCGTATTATAGTTCTAAACTACAGCTTTTTTTTTAGTCAATTGAGCAATGGTTGAGGTGGTTTTATCAGGCTACACAAAGTCGCTGGGCTTCTCTACTGTGATCAGAATGGGAATGTTAGCTGAGTTAATGGGGGTTGTCATAGAATCCAATCACCGTCGTTTTCAAAACCGTTTCCTACAATGATTTGATTCTATGACAACCCCTAATGCACGTAATTTCAACAAATACATAACTACGGTGTAAAATACCCTGCAGATAAATTTACTTAAAAGGTAACTTGACATTAATTTCAAATCAATATCTACGTGTAAAAATTGCTAAATAATTTTACTCCATAAGTAACTAAGCACTGATATATATCTATTTCTTTAAATTACGGGCATAATGACTGTTTGGGCTTTCCAGGTTGTGTGGGAGCATCTAGCAGTTAGGTTAGGTTATCAGGCAGCCGTCCAAAACCTTCGTTTGTACAGCTCACTTGGGTCCAATAAACGTTCCCTTTGTGTTGCCTGAAAGAAGATGAAAAACACAGAGAGGAAAGAAATAGAAGTAGATCAAAGGAATTCTATAGATTTATTAAGCAAGAGGAGAAAGGAGAAATTGGAGGAGTAAGAGGAGAAGGTGTTGAGAGTCAAGTAACGCAGACCATCATGGGACAGTTGTGTCGTGTCGCCATGAGGTGCAATTTGCAAGTCCGGTCTTATCAACCACCTGCTTTCCCTAATAAAGGCGTCTATGCACCTTAATTCCTTCACTGATAGCCCGGATAAGGGTTACCAAGGGATCTCTCACCTAAAAGTCTGGCCCGTAGATCACCAAGTGCCGGACAATTACAAAAGAAGTGTAGAATAGTTTCTTCCTCTTCCTCATTCTGACAACTTCTACAGAAGTCGTTATAAGGTAACACAAGTGTTGAAGCAGGGTCCGAAAGTGCAATGTCCGGTGATCATCGCCACCATATTGCTGAGTCGTATTCGTTGTAGTCGAAGTATGACGTGCGTGTGCAGTCCAGCGCAGGCCATATCATCCTCGTGATAGCACAGGTGGATTCATTACCCCACCTCGTTTGGGCAAGTTCGTAATATATGTCATGTATATGTTTCTTGCAAGTTGACAGCGGAATTCCGCAGAGGGAGTCTATATCGTCTTCCGACAGAAGGGCTCCTAATCCTGCCAAGTGATCGGCAATACAATTGCCTTCACTGTCACTGTGTTCACGTACCCATGTGAGTACAACTGTCGAATGTCTCGCCATCTCATTTAAGGATGCCCGGCATTCCTGGACCATATTTGATGTTGTATAAACACCTATCAGGGACTTAATTGCGGCTTTACTGTCAGTATATATACGGATATCCCGCTCTTTTAATAGCCGATGCTTCGGACTGAAGAATGCTGCATGCATCTGGAAGTCTAAAAGACATTCTTACTCCAAATTCAAATTCTTACTCCAATACACCAATGCCCACTCTGTCCCCCTTTTTAGACCCACCCAACCATCGACAGTTTCCATATTGGATGGGATTGAGAAACCGAAGTTCCTCAGTAGTAAGGGTTTAGGAGTGCAGTAATCAATATGATCAGGAAGATTGCGTATACTTCCTATTATGCAAGCATGTCCATAGGATCTGTAATTCCATGCATTGCAGGCGTTAAGCCTGAAGGCCGTATTCAATGCCAGTTTTCTGGCCATAAGATCTACTGGTATCCAGTTGAGTAGAGTGAATAACGACTTTGTCGCGGTTGTTCGCAATGCTCCTGTTATCAGGATTGCCATACTTCTCAATACCCTCTCAAAGAATATACGATTTGAGGCCCTATCCATTGCCCTCGACCAGACAGAGACCCCATAGAATAATATAGGTTTAGTAACCGTATCAACTAGCCAATTTATGTTCCAGGGTATAATATCCCATCTCGTACCTATGGCCTTTTTGCAGACATACATAGCCGTCATGGCTTTAGCCGCTCTTCCCTCTGTATTAAGTTTCCAGGATAATTTCCTGTCGAGTATGATGCCCAGGTACCTTGCATTGTCCGAGAGTGACAATTCGGTTCCGTTAAGTCGGGGTAACTTGAAGTTTGGAATTTTATTCCGTTGAGTGAACAGTACTAGTTCAGTTTTGCTGGGATTTACACTTAAACCACTATCAATACTCCATCGATTCAATACTTCTAGTGCCATTTCTAGTCTTTGCGATATCGTGCCCAGATGAATCCCTGAAACTGCAACCGCAACTTCACACTGTGGGGGATCTGAAAAAAAAGTGGAAATAAATCTGTAACTTCTAAACGAATAGCTCGATTTTAATAAAATTTCCCATGGCTATAGAGCCACAATGTCCCAAAGTGGGGCACCTCGGGTATATCAAAAATTAAAAATGGGGATTTCATAGCCCCGAGCTTGGCGTTTTCAATAGATCCAAAAATCAAAAAAATTACAATTTTGGGATTTTTGAAAAGTTTTTTGGGAATTGTGGGATTCTCAATAACAAATCTAAATCCAAATTTTCACTTTTGCATTTCGACAAAAAATGTCTATATAATTGTAAAATTTAATTAAAAAATATTCATAAACCAAAAAGCTATAGCAGTTTAAAAATTTAAATTTTCAACAAAAAATAAAAAAAATTATCATTAAAAGGTTATTCGGGAATACAAAATTAATATTTTAGTAAGAGCTTCTTATGCTAAATTCCCAATTTTTATTTGATAAATTCACTGAAATTTATTGTTGGGGGATAAGCTAGTTCCTATGCGCATTTCACTGGTTGCTTAGGCCAGATCATCAGGAAACCTTTTCCCAAAAGGCTTTAGAAAAACTAAAGATATTATACAAATAAAACGATAGAGTGAATGAGAATTACAGACACTCAAGCTTTATTTGTAAAAATATCAAAGCTTAAACAAAACACCAACAATAAACAGTGATTTTATCTTTTCTTACATTCTCTACTACAATTGGTTGGTTTCTTGCCGACACAAACTGTAGTGTGTAAGTGAGTAAAGAAAAAATAAAACAACTTGCTTTATTGTTTTCGCAAGAAAATCAATATAAAGCGAGCTGCCAGTTTAGTCTTGATGCACGGGCACCTGCAAATTTATCATTAAAAGGTTATTCGGGAATACAAAATTAATATTTTAGTAAGAGCTTCTTATGCTAAATTCCCAATTTTTATTTGATAAATTCACTGAAATTTATTGTTGGGGGATAAGCTAGTTCCTATGCGCATTTCACTGGTTGCTTAGGCCAGATCATCAGGAAACCTTTTCCCAAAAGGCTTTAGAAAAACTAAAGATATTATACAAATAAAACGATAGAGTGAATGAGAATTACAGACACTCAAGCTTTATTTGTAAAAATATCAAAGCTTAAACAAAACACCAACAATAAACAGTGATTTTATCTTTTCTTACATTCTCTACTACAATTGGTTGGTTTCTTGCCGACACAAACTGTAGTGTGTAAGTGAGTAAAGAAAAAATAAAACAACTTGCTTTATTGTTTTCGCAAGAAAATCAATATAAAGCGAGCTGCCAGTTTAGTCTTGATGCACGGGCACCTGCAAATTTATCATTAAAAGGTTATTCGGGAATACAAAATTAATATTTTAGTAAGAGCTTCTTATGCTAAATTCCCAATTTTTATTTGATAAATTCACTGAAATTTATTGTTGGGGGATAAGCTAGTTCCTATGCGCATTTCACTGGTTGCTTAGGCCAGATCATGATAAATTTGCAGGTGCCCGTGCATCAAGACTAAACTGGCAGCTCGCTTTATATTGATTTTCTTGCGAAAACAATAAAGCAAGTTGTTTTATTTTTTCTTTACTCACTTACACACTACAGTTTGTGTCGGCAAGAAACCAACCAATTGTAGTAGAGAATGTAAGAAAAGATAAAATCACTGTTTATTGTTGGTGTTTTGTTTAAGCTTTGATATTTTTACAAATAAAGCTTGAGTGTCTGTAATTCTCATTCACTCTATCGTTTTATTTGTATAATATCTTTAGTTTTTCTAAAGCCTTTTGGGAAAAGGTTTCCTGATGATCTGGCCTAAGCAACCAGTGAAATGCGCATAGGAACTAGCTTATCCCCCAACAATAAATTTCAGTGAATTTATCAAATAAAAATTGGGAATTTAGCATAAGAAGCTCTTACTAAAAAAAAAAAAATTATATTTTTTTTGCAAAAACTCTTCTATGAAGTTTTTAATTTTTAATATATTAAAACATTTTTGAAAAGAAGATACAATTTCCAAAATATTGATGTATAACATGTCTACCTTATTTTGTCCACGTGCCACAGTAATGAACGAATTCACCAAGTTATTTTCTTCCATAACAAGTTCAATGTTAGGTACTTATATAATACATAAGTACAAACATAAACCGATTGCAACTCTTTTTTAACAATGAATACCAGGTACAATATGAAATGCCTGGGATATCCCTGAAACATATTTCATACCTAATATTATTTTTTTACTACAGGTAATATAACAGGTAGATTTCATAACATACAGTTCATGTGGAATATTTGGTAAATAAACAAAAAACTAAAGAAACAAGTAATGTTTTTTTGGGAAAATATTTTTTATTTTTAAATTTATAATTAGCTTAATTTAGTAAAATAATCAGAAACAGAGCAATCCATATCTAAAAGATAAAGCAAATCTTTAAAGTCATGACTATTTTCAAACGTCAAACTTCTGTAGCAAATCCAACGTTTCCTCATAGATGATAAGACTGATGATAAAATTAGATTATTCAAAATGTCATCATTTTGAGATTATCGAGAACACTTTCTGGAGCTGAACTGCTGAACATACTTGAAGTCCCTATTTCTCGATTCTTGGGGTTCTTCTGTAAGTTCTCCTAAGGGCAAAATATTATGTTCAATTATGATTTTTCCATGACATAATACTTTATGAACTGTTGGTGTCATTTCTTTCCAAGGGTACAAGGGTACAAGGATAATAGAAGTTTTGAAATTTCTGTGGAGTACTCGCCAAATTTTGTTGCATTTTATTAAAATCGAGCTATTCGTTTAGAAGTTACAGATTTATTTCCACTTTTTTTTTTAGATCCCCCACTGTGCGTCATCCGCGTAGGCAACGGTCTTATAGTTCTGGGAATCTAATTTTATAAGCATTCAATTTGAAGCCAGATTCCACAGAAGTGGAGAAAGGACGTCCCCTTGGGGAGTGCCTCTTTTGGCAGATCTAGAGATCGTAGTCGTTCCAATTTTAGAGCGAATGATCCTATAACTTAGGAGGTACCTAATGAACCTAATTATATATTGATCGAGTCCTACTAAATCTAGGGCCGATATAATGGTTGCAGATTTCACATTATTGAATGCTCCTTCTATATCCAGAGTGTGTAATTGCGGAATTCGATGGATTTCTCGATATACCCCACTAGTGAGTGGAGTGCCGTCTCAACTGATTTCTCCTTGGTGTAGGCATGTTGAGAGGTAGATAATAAACCCTTATTTACTGACATTCTGATATGAGTGTCAATAATTCTTTCCAGGGTTTTTAGCAAAAAGGACGATAGACTAATTGGCCTGAAGTCCTTTGCCTTGGTATGTGAGGCCTTTCCACCCTTCGGGATGAAAGTCACATTGCATTCGGTCCAACTATTGGGTATATAGGACCATGGGAGACAGGCTTGAAAGATTGCCATCAGCCATGGTGTGACTAATTCTGCATTGTTTTGCAGGTCAGCCGGTATGATGCCATCAGAGCCTGGGGATTTGTATGGATCAAAACTCCGAATGGCCGAGAGTACATTGTCCTCGTTAATCTCAATTGAGGATAAGATTCTATCATGTGGGTGGGATTCATATGCCGCATTAACTGGGAGACAGATAGTATGATGTGCATTGGCATCGGCCCATATGACCACGGGAGTCTGGGAACGAATTGTTCCTCACCAGGCTGTTGGGTGGTGGGTCGGCCTGGTCATGTGCCATGTAGCATGAGAGAAGCCACATATTAAGTGACCTCGTCTCCCATGCAGCGGTTACAGTATCTCTATCGCTGTAATCAGTTAGAATGAAGATATTGAGATGGTTTTTAGCCAGTATGTTGTTGTACAAGAGTTTGTACCCTACTGCGTTGAGTCCACAGATTTCGCCATTGCAAATCCAATGCTCCTGGACCAACGCGATGTCCTCCCCATTCTCAACAATGTGGAGGAGTAATGCAGCGGATGCTGCTTTAGAATGATGAAGGTTCACCTGGATCACCTTCACCATGATCGGGGTCATAGACGACGGTTACGTCGACGTCTTCTGGATCAGAGAAGAGCGTCCTCGTCCTCCACTTCACCCAGACCACGGAATAGATCTCCAACCATACCGGAGTTTGATTGGGTCTCCATTTCGTCTTCCGGGTTAGTGGGGTCGTCAACCTCGGTTTTTGTGCAGTCCATATCCTGCGTAGCTTCTGATTTAACCTCAGAAGTTTCGGGGTCGATTTTGTCGTCACCACGATAGACGCGCAGCCTAATACTATCGAAACCGTAGTATATTCGGCTTTGCCTCTCCCGCAGTGGCGCCAATGATTCCTTATTTAGAACCACGACCACGTTCCTGTTTGCACCTTCAGGAGCGGAGACCTTGACCACTTTCCAATTATGGGTCGGTTGGTCAGGATTCCCGCTCTGAATGTACGCAAGGATCTCCTCAGGTTCATGCGGTTCCGCCGGTATAACTGCGAGTGAACTCGGTCTGCGAGGTATCTCACTTGCCGGGATCACGTCCAGTTTCGCGCCGGGCCACAATTCCCCTAGGGACGCGATTGCTAGTTTAAGCAGTAGAGCTGAGCGGTCATTTGTACACGCTAGCAATTTTACATGGCCTTGATACCAGCCAGCATCGTCGTTTTGCGGAGATGGACCGGGATTCTCCTTGAGTATCTTCCAGTATACCCCCAGCCATTCCTCCTGAGAGATAGCTCCGTCCTCAACGCTCCTGTCGATAATAGCCCTTATTAGTGGGTTGCGAGCAATCTCACTGTACGGTCTTTTTATCACGCGAGCCTCTTGCTTCGGACGTTTAGTCTTCGGCTGTTGGGTTTGCTGTTGAAGTGGTTCCTCCTCCGGCTTGGTCCGCTGCATCTGTGCTTGTAGGAGGATCCGAACTGTCCAGCTCAGTCAGCAGGGCCTTAGCCCAGCTTAATTTCGACAATTCGTCGCTAGTTAGCGCATCGACAGACTTGAAACCATGTCTTTCGATAATGCGCAAGGCGGCACGCCTCTGAATGAAAGCCCTCCTAGATGGTTCTTTGCGAGTGGGGGCGTTCTTAATGGCGGGTGAGGTTACAGAGTTTGGACCCGACTTCTGGTTCGACGATCCAACCTGTAACATTGTCGCATGGACAGCTGTCTTATCGACAGTGCCCGATGCAAGGACTGTTGCTGGTGCATTACCAGCGAGGGCTAGTGCAGCTTTGGAGGTGCTTGGCTTGAAGTCCAGGGCTACCTCACTGCTTTTGATCAGACTTAGCATTATCATTACACCAAAATTAATATAGTTGGGTATTGCAATTCTGTCTACAAAACCTAGCTATGTCAAGAAATTTAGACCATTTGTTAGAAAATGTATCTCTATTTATTGACATCGCTCGAGCAATTGTCAGGACCAGTGACCTGTTGTATGTTACGTATATAGTAACCACCCTAATGTTACTAATAAGTTTTATATGACAACACTGTCATTGGTAACTAGTAACCAGCATTTTAGTACTAACTATATTTTTAAGATCACTAATGTACATCCTTTTTAAACATTAATAAATGTGCTTTTGAAGACGAAGCAGACATATATAATATTGTAGAAAACAGAATCACTAGACTAGGCAATTGTTCCCCCTATCCGCCACCTGGAACGCGTCCAATGGGAGACTGACAACTCCACACGGAGACTGAGAACTCCACACGGAAAATCAGTTACTATTATTTATTAATTGCAGCGAGTCGTCTATCTTGTCTGAAATAAGACTATCGCGGGGATTGTTCGGAAGATGTGAGCACCAACTCTCATGATGAGTATTGAAGTCGTATTAATTTGTATCCCCTTGCAAAAGGTCTCTTGGCTTGGTATTGTAGTCAGGTGTTTTTGACAAACTCAGTATAGTTATACATAGAGTTTCCAATTCGGTTTTAACCGAAACCGAAACCGCGGTTTTTCAAGGCCTAAAACCGAAACCGACAATTATTCTTCGGTTTTCACTTTTAATCTGTTTTCACTAGAAAAATTCAAAATTTAGAAATGAGAAACAAACTTTTTCATCCAATTATTCATCCAATATCTCTAAACACAGATCGGTAAAAATATCTTAAGATTTGTTTAAATTTTTTAAATTGTATTACAATAATTGCTTCAGATGATGTAGCGGGCTACATTTTGCAGGCTAAATAATGCAAAATTTTTGTAACAAAGTCTTAGTTATTTTCATATCCGATAACCGGTGCGCCACCTCAATTGGAAGAAAGAAATAGTACTATTAAGTCTCCCTTTGTAAATGAATACTAATTCAGGAAAACATATCTCTAGTTTCATGTTTATTGATTCATTGTAATGTGGATTGTAGCTAATTCTAGACGTATTATTAGAATAAAGACAGTACAATAAACCCCCACATTTTGTATTCCTACTCAGCATCATGAATGTTTAATTTCATATTTCTGTGTATTATAGACAATACAAAAGAAAGGTAAGACTGTAATCACCTTTCATGAATTCTAACTCATTCAGAATCATTTGTGACTAATTATAAGGTTTATTATTAAAAAATATTCAAAAAGTACCTTTACAAGAAAGAAATAGTGACATTAATTATCCGTTTTAAATTCGCCTTTCTAGGTCCATCGTTATAAAATATTCAAAAAGTACTACTAGTTCGAAAAAGTACCTGCAATTCCCTTTTTTATATTCTAACTCAGTCAGGATCATGCGTGTGTTTAATATCCTGCTTATAGGTTCATTATTATAGAAATTTCAGTAATAGTTTCTGTTACCTCAATATCATTATGCCCTCTATCCTTGATTCTTCCTTTACTCAGAAGAATATCAGTCGACTATTATGTATATACAATAAGTAAAATAATATATTACAATAAAAAGTACCATTAGAAGAAAAAGTAAAAATTTTCCCCACTTAAACTACTGTCAAGTTTGAAATTTCAAAGTAATTTCCTGATTCTAGGTTCAATATTATAGAAAATTCATTTTGAAGAACGAAAAAGTACTCCGTAGTTTGGTTTAGTTCTCCCTTTTTGGTATCATAATACAATTGAGCACCCTTTTCTTGATTATTTCTTTACTGAGAAGCATATTAGCCAACTTTAACTAATTGAATATATTGAAAAGGTACCATTAAAAGAAAAAGTACCAATTTTCCTTAATCCTCGTAAGCACTCGTCAAATTTGAACTTTAAATTTGTTTAGCAGTTCCTATATTATCAACTGATTTAATAGTTAATAAATTATCACAAAACCGAACCGAAACCGATCGGTTTTCAATTTTTTAAAACCGAAACCGCGGTTTTGAAATTCTTCGGTTTTTTGGAAACTCTAGTTATACATACATCAAATTCCTGTGTTTCTCTTTTCTTGTGTTGTAGAGTTTTTCAGTAATGCCATTCAGTAACTTTTATGACGATAATCGCATCGTTAAAATAAATATAACGAAAATTTATCGAATTTGGTATTCAGTAACATTTTTAACGATATGCGCTGTCGGTTGAAGTCAGCTTTTACTTTAAGCAGTTTTTTGTTCGTTATTTTAGCGACAATAATTTAAGTTGTGTTTATTTAATCGATAAAGTTTATTTGCAATTTGTTCTTCGTTATCGTCACCTTTTGTAGCTGGAACTATCGTAAAAATAATGAAAACACAAAAATATGTAAAAATAACCCGAATAATAAGAGAAATTTGACGATAGACTACTTACTATTCTACTGGAAGATGTCCCAAAAGTAATCCTTTACATTTTGGCCAGAAATAAGTTGTTTTATTAGTAGTTATTTATTTAATTATGTATTTACAAACAAAAAATAATAATAAAAAAAAAAGTCGCAGCCACGAGTCGAACCAACAACCATCCGATTGCTAGTCAACGTTGTACTCACTACACCACTGCTTAGTTATTTCATTTTGCGTCAAATAATGGTTTTCACACAGTAATACAGAAAACAGATAAATACAGCTGTAAACAATAGTTAAAAATAAATTACTGAATCACACTATCGTTACTGTAAGCGATTATTTATGTCGATAAACATTACGATTGTCGGATCGTTAAACGTTAGTGAATCGCACTACAGACCTTATTCATGGACCTTGGGTGAAACGAAACAGAATTTATACGTTACGAAATCGTGGTCACATCTTTACCGGTGTCGTAAATACGTAAAATTACAATTAAATGTACCATTACGTATTGTACATGAGCAAAACCAAAACAAAAACTTTTTAATTGACAAAGATAGAAAACGTACATTAATGTACATTTTGCGCCCACGATCAGAAACAATACAAAACAAAATCGCACAATTATTCTCATTGTTTATGTTTTGTTTTTGTTTTACTCATCGTATGGAAATAAGTCTACCCTTTCTGAACATCTCGAACAGATTTAACATATTGGTCTTCATAATTCATCGTCTGTACAGAATAGAAAGGTATCCCCATAATTTTTTGTTTTTCTGTAGAAACAAATATGTATTTATTTAATAATAATATTGTATAAAGTTAATTTATGAAATATATTACTATAGCGCAAGGTGACATAGACCATATGCGCGTATATCGGTCTAAATTTCATTTATGTTGTGTTTCCGTAAGCAAATTTATATCGTTCTAATTTTACAGTATATCCTGTAGTGTCATGTTTGTCATTGAAATAGGACATTGTATTAGGATGTGGTGTATATGCATATTACTGGTTCTGTATTTTCATAATAATATCTGACATTAAATAAGGCCTTTAAAACTCTAATTCTTTCCATTGTTATCCCTACAAAGGTTAGTGCTATATTTCGGTCTAAAGATAGGTTATTGTGTTGTCTTAAAAAACTGTTTGAGTTTTCCCAGTGCCTTGTTGCATTTTCAAGTAGCTGAGCCCTAAAAAAAATTGTTATTACTTTAGGAAAGCATGGGACCTCGTAGATTAATGGTAAATAACGAACTTCTTTAGCGGCTGCATCGGCTTCTTCATTGCCTTGTATATCTATATGCGAAGGTACCCATAACAAGGTTATTGTATTACTCATTTCTGGTTTCATTAAAATTTTGTTATATATCCCCTTTTTGTTGTTTAAAAGTGCATTAATAGCACTTAAACTATCCGTGTATATCAAAGTATTTCTTTTCTGTTGAATAGCATATATGACAGCTATATCTATAGCATTGAGTTCGGCTGTAAATATGCCACTATAAATTGGCCATAGACCTTGTTTAATATACAAGTATATGCCAATTTTATTGACAAGTTTTCTAAAATTGTTTGAAAATCTGAGGGCACGGTTTCTATTCTTAATGAGTCAATTGGTGTATCTCGCAGTAATCCGTAAGCTGTCTTGAGACATTGCTTCATTGACTCATTTAGTTTTTTTAGTGTTTCGTTTCGCTGTCCAACCATACATTGTTAATCCATGTTGGATTACTCCATTTGCAAGAGCTTTGCAGATGTCTAAAGCAGTTTCTATATACGGTCCTTTTTTCCGTGAGCAAATCAATTTTAGCAAATTGTTTATTTTGCTGATTTTTGATAATAGTACCTTAATGTGCTATCTTCAAGAGTTGTCTCAGCAGAAGATATTTGCCCAGAGGGTGGAGGGAGGTTAAGGTGGTCTTCATACCTAAGGCCGGTAGGGCCAGCCACTCGAAGCCAACGGATTTTAGACCTATTAGCCTATCGTTTATTATTTTGAAGACATTAGAACGACTGATAGATCTACATCTCAGGAGCAATATAGATACTCACCTCATTAGCAACTCTCAGCATGCATACCTTAAGGGTAAGTTTGTTGAGAGTACGCTCCATGAGGTGGTTGGTTGTATAGAGCACAGCTTAGCTGCGTTTCTGGACATAGAAGGCGCCTTTAATAACATAAGGATAGAGGCAATTAGGGATTCGTTAGTGAAACTTGGGGTGAACGATTTCCTGGTAAGTTGGATAGTCTTAATGCTTGAAAGCAGGATTATCAACTCAACCCTAGGGGATGTTATGATCAGAAGACGGGTTACCAGGGGCACACCACAATGTGGAGTTCTTTCTCCTCTCCTGTGGTTACTGGTGGTAAATTCTATTCTTAAAATCTTTGAATTTAAGGGTAGGAAGATAGTCGCATATACGGATGACGTGGTGATACTGATCAGGGGAAAGTTTCTATCCACTATCAGTGACATCATGCAGGTATCGCTTGGCGACCTCTCGTCCTGGGCAAAAACTAACGTGCTGGGGGTAAACCCATCAAAAACAGATCTTTTGCTATTTACCAGGAATTATAAGGTGGAGAGCTTCAGTTTGCCGAAATTAGACGGCGTTGAGCTGAGTTTATCAGGGGGAGCCAAGTATTTCGGAACCTTCCTTGACAGTAAATTGACTTGGAAAATAAATACTCAGGAAAGATTAAAGAAGGGCCTCAATGCCTACTATACATGCAGGAACTCAATTGGCAAAAATTGGGGTCTGCGACCAAGTATGGTTAATTGGATCTACACACGGTATGGTGGGAGACAATGAGGAAACGTAGCTTTAAGGTTATACTCAACAAAGCTCAAAAGTGTGCATGTCTGGGCATCACAGGTGCCATTGGCAGTACCCCGCAGGTGGCCTTGGATATAATCTTAAACTATTGAAAACTATGTTGAGTGTGGCAGTAAGGAACTTACTTAGACTACTCGAGTCTTCCTTAATAAAACCCTTGCGGGTAGGTCACACTAAAATATTGTATGAGGTAGGCCTTATCGATCAGGAAAGAATTCCATCTGGAATCTCTGGCATCACCTCCAGTAGAGTTCCCCAGTAGAGAAAACTGGGTTGGATCCGCTCAACTGTTTGATGGGCGTGCAGTTTTCACTGACGGATCCAAGATGGACTCTGGTACGGGGGCCGAGTTTATAACTAACGACTGCAGGGTCTTCCAGGCAGAGATCTTCGCGATCTGGAAAGCCACAGAGTTGATAAAGGCACACGTACAGGAGAGGTCTACGGTAAATATATACGTGGACAGTCTGGCGGCACTAAAGGCTCTGGAATGTCATTTAATTCATTCCAGCCTAGTGGAGGACTGTAGGAGAGCTCTTGAGGAGTTATTGGTACACAACTCAATAAGATTGTGTTGGGTGACGGGGCACTGTGATACACAGAGATATGAGGTAGCGGATGAATTGGCTAGACATCGTTCTGATCTAGATCATGATACCAGGGAAAGGTGTGTTAAACCACCTATTTGTCACTACTACAGGTCAATTTATGAAAGATTCCGGAATTATACCGACCAATCCTGGAGCAGTAGGACGGATTGTAGTGTGTCCAGGGCCATTTGGCCAAAACTGAATGCTAAAGCAACCAGAGCACTGTTAGAGTTGGATAGATATAATCTAGGATTCTAGTAGGAGTGATAACCGGCCATTGCGCAATTGGGGCCTTCAAAGGCAAATGGGATAACGACACACAGGATTGTTGTAGGGTGTGTGGGGATGTAGAGGAACTAGAGACAGTGGAACACATCATGTGTAACTACTGGATGAACTCAGTAGTGTTGCTGGCTGTGAACTGTGCAACATACTGGCTTTCATTAAGGGAATAGGGTGGCTATTTAAGGAACGATCTACGGCAAATCCGAACCCGCAATGAAAATCTTACTCTTACTCTTACTCTCACTCTTCTCTTTTCTCTCACTATGCGGTTTTCGGACTCGACTCTTCTCTATCAACTTAACAACAATCTACCTATTTAAGGGAATCACAATGGACCTTATGACCTCCGAGTGGAAGTACACAGAGTGTACACCCCTTCCTAACCTAACCTTAATGTGCCAAAAGTTTTTTTGAGTAAAGTATTCCCAAAATTCTCATTTGCGTTTTGTATTGCAGTTGAGTGCTATTAATTATCAGATTTGGTGGTGTACAGTTTCTTTTCCTGCAAACGTGTAATATTTCGGACTTATTAACTGGAATTACCGCTCCTCGAGAGTGAGCCCATTGTTGTACTTTACCATTAATAATTACCAATTTAGAGTTAACAGTGTCAGGAGTACCGGAAGCAACTACAAATAGGTTATCAGCGTAGATTCCAACGTAGTCTACACAATTGATTTCTTTTACTGCCTTAGCTAAGGAATTAATATAAATTGTGAAAAGCACCGCAGAGATTCCTGCGCTGAGATTCCTCATTTTTGCATTTCTCTTAATACAGCAGTATAAACTATACGATCGAAAGCCTTTTCGATGTCTTCTGATAAAACTTCACTATGAGTTCCTTTAGTTAAATTTTGTCTAAGTGTATCTTCTAATTGATGGCATAAAGTACGGACACCTCGTTTAGGTAGGAATGCATGTTGATGATTTGAAATGTGTTGTCTAGTGTATTTCCAAAATCTAGTGGCAATAATTTTCTCAAGTATTTTTGACATTACTGGTATTGAAGATATTGATCTGTAACCTTCTAAGTGATTTGGGTTTTTGCCTGGTTTGGGTATAGGCGATATAATAGCGATTTCTCAGACTATATGGTTGTAAATCTCCCACATAATTTATTTGCTCGCATAGATATGCTGCTGCTTTCCCTCTTTTCATTTTGCGTATAATCTGTTTTTTTATTTAACCAATTTAGTGCGTTTAACATATGATTTATTGATGTACATCAATTGCATTTTAAGATGGTTCTCATTGCCTTATTTTTTAATTTTTGTAGTCTTTCTATTTGTGTGGTTTTGCAGCACGTATATATAATTGTGGAACCAAATTCAAAATGTGGTTTTATTATGGTATTGTAAATATATCCCAGTATGAAGTATATTGTTGTAAAGTTTGCATAATCGTTGCTTAAATATGTTTGGTGAATTTTTTATCATGGAATATGTAATTTTGTCTATTGAAGGTGTAGTTCCCTTTACGTTTCTAAGAATTTTATTCAATTCATTTATGCTAACTGTGCTATACAAAAGTGGAAAATAATTTAAATGAGGGTCACTGATATTAAGTGTTCGCTTATCATTTAGAACTACATTGCTTGCTGTTTTATCTGAGCTTATAGAACTCCAGTGTTCGGCGAATTTATCGGAAATATTTTTGGGATGTCGTATTATCATGTCCCCTTCATATATTGCTGGAAAGCCTGTTATATTATCAGATTGATGTTTTTGATTTTAGCCCATAAAGTTCTTATGTCCATTAATGAATTTAGGCTAATTCGACCATGTACGTTGTTTACCAATTTTTCTTTTTTTCTTTCTCTTTTTACGTTAGCACATGCTTTACGAAAAGCTAAGGAATTAATTTTTTTTCTATTTCTTCTAAATATACTCCATGCATTCTTTTCTATCTCAATGAGTTTCCCTATATCGGAGTTAAACCAAATTGGATTTGGCTTTTCTTTGATTTTACGAGAAGTGGGTATTGATTTATTTGCAGATTTTCTTAATATTTTCTTAAGCTGGGCAGCCTCTCTGTTTATGTTATACGATTCATTAAAATCTTCAGATATATTAGAAACATTTACCTTAAATTTTTCCCAATCACTATATTTGTCAAGAAATCTTAATGTATATTGTTTGTTAAATGTTGCAATGCAATTTGAGTTCATGATAGGGAAGTGATCCCCGGCTTCAGGCATTGGAAGTGTCGACCAGTCAGACTTGAAGCAATGTCTGTTCCTGCCATTGATACATCAACTGATGTAAGAGTGTGTCTTGTATTAAAAAGTGTGGGGGAGTCATTATTAAGAATGACTAAGTTGTTGTTGACAGAGAAATCTTCCCATATAACACCACTGGGAGATAACTGTTTTGAACCCCACAAGGAATTTTGTGAATTAAGGTCCCCTATAATCATATCATACCCATTATTAGATAAATTTATTGCGTTAACTAGAGCTGCAGTAATATTTACATCAACCTCTTTGTATATGTTAGTGATATTTAAATTACTTTTTCCTTTGATCGTAATAGTTTGGAAAATTAAATTTCCAGATGAGCGTGAGTGTTGGATTACATTTATGTTTTTACTTATTAACATCGCTATTCCAGCTTTTGCGTAGGTGTAGTTTTTGTTATGGTGTAAAATATTATATCCTGGCATATGTAACATTTGCAGGTTTTTTTCAACTATGTGTGTTTCTTGCAGTGCAATTATGTTTCGTTTGTAGTTCGCATAAATATGCGTTAGAAACCCTTAGTATATTCCACTGAAGGAGATTTATATTTAGACCGATATCCATGTTTATTACTTAACTTTATTAGATACTGCCATCTTCTATTTCAGAAGATTGGCTAGCATCATAAAATTCTGTTGTATTTGTGTTATTTTGGCGTTTCCATTCGAACTGGCCATTTCACTGTCTTCTTCCTCGTAATATACCTTGTTTGTTTCGGTTAATACTTGTTTCAAATTTTTCTTTTTGTTTTCTTGATTTTGATTATTATCCACTTGTGATGATTTTAAATTTTGTGTTTTCGGATGTGTTGTTGTTGCGATTGTTTTTGCTGTTGATTTTGTTATTTGCGGTATTGTTAATGCTGGTTTAGTCTTTATTATTTCCGATGACTTTACTTTACTTTAGGTTCAGTTTTCTGTGCTGTTGTAGTATTAGTAATGTCGGTTACAGTTATGTATGAGATTTCATTGTTTGTCTTATTATTCTCGTTGTTTTCTGATGGTGTTTTGTTCAAATTACTGACGTTTCTTAATAATGTTGTTCTATCGATGTTTTGTTTCTGTAAAACTTCTGAAAATGTTGGTTTTTTTTGGTGTGGTTTAATCGTGTGTAGTGATGGATTTTCGTTAATTATCCTCCATGCTTCTCGAGCAGTGCATCTGCGATCCGCCTTTATTTTGTTTACAGACTTATGTTTTAAGTAGCTTGTTTCTTTGTGTGACCGAGCTTTTGACAATTAACGCAACGCATGGGGTAAGATACATATTCATCAACATGAACTCTGTCCTAGCTTAATTGTTTCAGGTCGACGTATTAGATCAAAAGTGAGAATGGCAGCACCTGTAACCACGAATTTATTTTTTTCTTGTCGTCCCTTTTAGTAATTTTTTTTACTATACCGATAATTTTTTAGAGAATATTCTGCCTTGAGTTGAATTTAGGTTGTAATCTCAACTGGAACACTGTCAATATATTTTGCTTTCAAGAATTTTTGTGCAGTTTTTAGATCTGGTGTTTTAATTATGAGATCTCCACTTTTCATTTCATTTACTTCAAGGTAATTAGGGCTGATATTGTTGAGGCCTTTTCCAATTTGGAAAACATTATATGCAGCTAAGGGTTTGATAGATGTGTCGGTATTATGCAAGGAAGTGGTACAAAATCTTCATCACGAAAACGTTTATTTTTGCTTTTAGTATTTTTTTCGATTGAGGGATCAAGATCCCGGAATCTATTATAATTCGGGGGATATTGTTATTTTGTTTAGAAAAGTGGTTTTTTAATTATTTTTTATTTGGCTTTATTGAATAATAAAGGAATTGAGAAAAAAATAATGTATGAAAGTGTTTTTATTGCTTTTTTAACTTTTGATAGTATGCGCTCTCTTTTAACTAACAACTGCGAGAGTAGAAAAGATCTCTACTTGGCAATTGCCTGTCAACGACTGAGAAACAAATATATTTTACTATTTTTTTTTTGTTTAATTTTGTGTTTGACTATATTTTTTAATCTACGCCTGCAAGACGTACATAGATTTTAAAAATCTCACGCTTAAACGGCTAAAATTATATTTAAAATTTTCGAAATACTTTTTGTACATCGAGGTCAAGGCCAAGAAATTGTGCTACTTCAACGGGGTGGTCCACAAATCCATTGGACTAAGTGAAGTAGGATAAAGCTGGCTGGGAAGTTGAATATGTGGGGGTATCATTGGGACACTGACATTTGGGACGGCACGGTCTATGTGTAAACAGTAGGCATTGTTGCTCCATCGCGACCTCCGAGCTTCTCTTGTTTTCCGCGTCTTCTATGGGCGGTGGGTGACCTCCAAGTACAATATTCATGCGGTATCATTTAATAGTGTTTGTATTGCTTGATTGAAATTATCAAAAGCACCTAAAAAAATGCTTCGCTTACAGTTTTTCAGCAATTGCGTCTAAGCTATAACAAACAGTAAAAGTCAAAAAATAAAAAAATGCTTATTAGCTTATAGTGGTACAGTGAGATGTTATCTGCTTGCGCAGCCAGTCACAGCGATTAAATTCACAAATGCTGAAATGCTGTGATCAGTTCAGTATTTTTGTTTTTTCCTATGCTTTTGCTGTGCTTTTTGCTGCGCTCTTTCACTTACAAACAACTGCTTAATGTTTTTCTTAATGTTCATAAATAATGTATGTATGTGTGTATGTATGTAACATTTCAAAGAGAATGGTGCAAACACACAGTTAATTTCTGGACATTTAAAAAACCTTAAGCAGTTGTTTCTAATTGAAAGAGCGCAGCAAAAAGCACAGCAAAAGCATAGGAAAAAACAAAAATACTGAACTGATCACAGCATTTCAGCATTTGTGAATTTAATCGCTGTGACTGGCTGCGCAAGCAGATAACATCTCACTGTACCACTATAAGTTAATAAGCATTTTTTTTATTTTTTGACTTTGCTTGTTTATTTTTTCGTAGTTGTAGTTAAGCAAATAAGTAAAACTGAAACACAGTGAAGCAAAAACAAACTCTGTCATTTAACCGCGTAGTAGTGTTTTTGCTTAGGTTGACAGGACTTGGCCGAGTAGCTCGGGTCATTCCGGTGCCTAGAACAGGCTGTCATGGAAATTCTTATTATAGGTTTGCGATAGTGACAAATGTAAAAAACTAAAACGCCACCAATTTCGCTTGTGTGTAAACGGAGTTATAAACCTATATTGCGCACTCCACATTTATTATAAAATTTGTAATAAAAATACTGCTTACGTTTTTTTGAGAAAGTATTTGCCATGTGTGACCTTACCTTTAGCTTATGTTTATAATCAAATAGCGGAGTAATTTAGTTGTTAAGTCGTCTGACCTTTTTGTGTTTCGAATTCGTTGCTAAACACAATAGATTTATAAAAATTACTAGTACTTTTTTATTGTTACACTTTATATTAAATTGCATTTTCGGTTTCTGACATGAATACCAGTGTTAGTTTTTTTTAGTGATTTTCTTATTTAAATAAATTCTTAATATACACTTAACATACTATTTTAGGTAATGGATATAATTTTAGGGAAAATTTAATTTTATAAAAATTTATAATAGATTGTTATTTATAAAATATTAATTTTATATATTACAGTATATATAGTATATCCTCTTATAAGAATAACAATGTTTTAGTAAATAAAATATCAAAATTATATTTTAAAAATTACTTAATTATATGTAATGTGAGTGAATTGACAACAATTGAATAATAAATAAATACATATGTATGTATTTATCATGTATTATAATGTTCAATTTAACAGTTCTCTTCATCTTCACAAATGCTTTCGTGGTGCTT
Source organism: Calliphora vomitoria (assembly GCA_942486065.2). NCBI lineage: Eukaryota > Metazoa > Arthropoda > Insecta > Diptera > Calliphoridae > Calliphora > Calliphora vomitoria. The sequence continues at coordinate 52,534,474 of OW818030.2, read as the reverse complement.
TCGTGATTCCCGCTTTCTTAGATAGTTGATTAGTGGTCGCTTTTTATGCTCCTTACAGAACGGACATTCATTTTTCTTTGTTTTTTCTGCCTGCATTTTTTGAGATTTTTCTGTAAGAAAATAAATTAAAATTTTTCATAAAAAATCAATAATAAAATTATATCATTCATGAGATATTTATATGAAAACTTCATTTTTTGACCATGTATTTATTTAAAAATATACATAAATCATTTTATTTTTTGAATATTGAAAAGCACTAGCTTTTCAATATTCAAAAAGATTTTCCTTATTGATTAAAAAAAAAATAAAAATGTTGACAAAAATATCGCAATCAATCTTAATGTTCTGATATTGAATGTAAAAAGTAGTTTCTAACAAAATTTTCAATGAAACCAACTGGGTATAAAATTTATTTGAACTGAAAATTTTATTAGAAAATTATTGATTCTAAAAGTTTTACACTACTTCGATCAGAGTAGATTACTAGATATATAGGTAACTGAGAGAAAAAAACCTAATGCATTAAACACATTGAAGACACCGTTCGTGTAGCCTGGTGTCTTCAATGTGTTTAATGCATTAGGTTTTTTTCTCTCAGTTACCTATATATACAAATGCTGCTGGCTGCAGTTGTAGTCGCGTGGCAGCTACTGTTATTAAACCGGTTATTTTCTTTGAAATCTTGGTTTTCGCAAACCGGTTAATTTAAAATGTTGATTTTTGGTTAACCAGTTTCTCCGGTTTTTATCACTCGGTTAACCGGTTTTTAAAATTTGGGACTAAAATTAATAAAATGCATTTGGTGAATTTTCTATATTCATTGTATACAGATTATATCAATATAAACATCTTTCGATACAAATTAGTAACAATTACAATGATTCTAAATAGTAGAGAACGATGAGATTACTTAAAAACTTTTTCAGAATCAATTGCACATAATGAAACTATAAAAAATTAAAATTAAATTCCGAATAATTCTAGAAGTTTAGGCTAAATCTTACTAATGATCATTTTACCAAACGGACATAATTTTACCAAACGGACATAATTTTACCAAACGTTAAATTGAATTTAATGTACATATCTTCTTTCAACAAAAATTGACTTTATTAGTGTGTTTTGTTCTTAAAATTTAGCAGGAGAGGCAAAAAACGTTCTAAAATCATTGATTTTAATTATTTTTGAGATCTGTTAATGCAGTTTTATTACTTATTTAGTATGATTTATAATGACAAATAATCACCGTTAAGAAGAAGTGTGTTTGCATTTTCTAGGTCCTTTTTGGTACTTGGAAAATTTTCTCATTTCATCAAATATTTAGAAAGAAACCTTGCGGAACACCAAATTCATTTTCTATTACATATGATTTTACATTGTTAATTTAAGTTTTTTGTATTCTATTTGTAAAATATGATTGAAACCACTTTAGTTCAGTGTTCTATTTTCCATACATATAAAGTTTTTTTTTATAATTATTAAAGTCTAATTAATTTGATTGCCTTTTTTCACAAAATTTTGAATGTGGTTCCACATCGTTTTTGGTCTTTGGCATTATTTATTTTGTTGTTTATGTATTTATTCTTTTCATTTTGTAGCTTCACTTTATATAAATTTCTAATCGATTTATATGTTACTGAGATAATAATTTTGACATTTTTACAAAATAAAATGGACTTAGCATTGACTGCTAAAAGCTACAAATTTAAAAGCAATACATACTTTATTGGATATTTTATGTTTTCTACATAAAAAAATGATTGTTTAAACTTTTGAAATAATTCCTTTCAATGTCGGTTAAACCGGTTAAACTACGATAAGGCGTAGTGGTTAAAGTGCTTGCCTACAAAACCAAGCAACCCAGGTTCTATCCCTGGAAGAGGGCAAACAAAATTTCATCATGGTTTTCGAGTTTTAAAAATTAAGTGGCTTCACTCCCCCTCCAAACAATCCATCCAAGAAGCCCCCGATAACATCATGCTACAAAGCCAACCAGTTAAATATGTAGAAAGCTTCTGATATCTAGGCAGTACAGTATCAACGAATGGCGGCGCTGAAACAGACGTAAATAACAGGTTTAATAAAGCGAGACGTAAATAACAGGCTCCAAACAACCAGTTTGAAGAAACTCACAAATGTCCAGACGAACCAAGCTGTTGTACGGAAGTGAAACTTGGTTAGTTGTCCAAAAGTGGCAGAAAGCACTATAAAAACCTTAATGGAAGGGTTTTGGGAAAAGGTTCATAAATTCATCACTATTGATTAGAACTATAAAAATATTTGTTTTTGTAAATTGTAATAATAATTTCAATCAAATAAAAAAAAATCAAAACTATAAGTTTAGTGATTTCATTTTTATTAACATATATGTATGTTAAGATTTTTTCGATCTAAATTAAATATAACAATATATTATATAGAACAAAAAAAATTAAATACCCTATTATTATAAGCACAAACTAACCGTTGACATAATCGAAAATAATTCTTTGAGTGTCTCTAATAAAGTGACATAAAAGTATCGAATATCCAGGTGTTGATTACTGAATACAGACTATAATCAAAAAGTGCTAATCCATACTTTCAGAGTTTATCGAAAACGCATCGTTTTGAATTTATTCGTAAACAAAAATACAGTGTTTATTCCTTTAAATTGTTTTGATATTTCTATCCGGTGTTACTGCCGTAACATTTAGTTTGCTGCCGCAACATTTTTTATTATTTAATTTGGCGCTGTCGTTTTATTCTTCTCGAAGTTAACTATAAGTGATACGCCGAAGTGAGCGATTAATTGGGAAGAAAATGTCCGATGCCGAAGGAAATGATGCATCTAACATAATGAGAAAACGATGGTTGAACAGACATCTACAGCGGAATTAAGAGAAGAAATTTTGCAACTTAAGGAATCGTTGAAACTTTTAATGGAGAGGCCTCATGTGCCAACACAAGCCGAACATATTTTTGGAATGGCTGCGCTTAATACAACTACTACACCGACTGCCGGAGCGAACTGCCAAATGCCGATGCAACAACAATCGAATTTATGAGAGTATAAAATGCCATATATATATTATTTGCCTAATACTGCCGCACAACAACCTGTCCCAACCACAATTACTTTGCCACCTTTATCATCACAACCGACCACATGCGTACAACCTCAATCTACACACATATTCACAAATACAACACCGCGAACGACACCGGCTGTTTCATATAATTATTTGCCGCCACATTCACAAAATGCTGCTACGTCGGCTCCAGTACCACAGCCTAGCGAGATGCAAACGTATCGTGAACTTCGCAAACTACAATACTTGCCCGAGTTCGCTGCCTTACCGGAGCATTGGCCAATGTTTAACGTCGCGTATAATGAAACAACAAGAAATTGCAATTACACAAATTTAGATGAGAAGGAGGAAGTTATTGTAGCTAGGTCTCTCAGAAATCGTGCTTATGGTGCATTTAGAGATAGTGGAACGGAGGAGAATCGTAGAATTTACTGTCGTCTAAGAAATAAATTGAAGTCGTTAATACGAAAATTTAGAAGATCTCACTATATGAGGCTGTTTGATGGTGCTGACAGTAGAAAGATGTGGAGAATTTTAAATAATGTAGGGTGTGGCAAAAGCAATTTTTCTTACTTCTCGAACATTGACACTAACGAATTGAACCGGTCTTTTGTTGTAAATAATGGCAATATTACAAATGAATTTGATTTTTAATCTTTGAGTGGACATATTGATGGATTTTCATTTAAACCTATATACACTGATGAGCTACTTAGTGCCCTGTCGAAGGTTAATTTAAACAGCATAGGAACTGATGGGTTGCCAATTAAATCTTTCAAAAGCATTTGACCGTTTGGATCATTCTATTCTTATTCCAAAGTTAAGGGAGAAGTTTAAGTTCTCTGTGATGGCATGTAGACGATAAGTTCTTATTTAAAAGGAAGGTCACAGTATGTTGGTGTAGAAGGAATCTATTCGGATATTGTCGATATTACATGTGGAGTACCACAGGGATCTACTTTTGGACTTATTATGTTCCTATTATATATGAATGATTGTGTTGAATGTTATAAAATTTACGCTTGATAAACTGCTCGATTGGATGATGCATAACTCATTTGTGATAAATGCAGACAAGAGCAAGGCCATTATGTTTCGCACAGTTTGTCGAGATTATACATATCCGAAGATAGAAATATGCAGCAAACACATAGAATTTGTTGATTCAATTAAGTGTCCTGGTGTGGTAATGGATCAGTTCCTCAATTTTTGATGAACATATTGACATTATTTCCTCTCGGTTAACTTTTGGACTCAGAAGGTTATACCACTCAGGTTTATACTTACCTACGAGAATAAGATATACGTTAGCCCACGCTTTGTTAATGTCTCATCTAAATTATTGCATTGATGTCTACTCTGCTGCTAATTCGCACATCTTGGACAGAATCTTTCGTGTTGTCAAGAGAATTGTGCGGTTCGTTTATTGTATTGGATATCATGAACACATATCTCAAGCTATTATAAAATTTCTATCATGTTCATTCAGACAGTATCTAAAACTCCGTAATTTAATATATTTTTACAAGATTATTAAATGTGGTATACCAAACTATATTCATGGAAGATTTATGTTTTCAAGATCTACGAGAAATCCACAATTTAGCATGTTCTGTTTTTGAACGATTGTTCCTTGTAAGATCTACAAGATACTGGAATATTTTACCAAATGATTTTTGAGTGTTTTCTTTTTCATGTAAGTTATTTAAAAAACGTCTTCTCGACCACTTTCCTAATATGACCAATTAATAAATGTATAATTAATGGTGCGCCTCCACTGATAGGGAGTCTTGAAACAAATTCTATACGTCATATCAAAGAATTAAGAGTGTACATTTCAGTTTCAATTCGAATGAATTTAATCTAACTTTTTTTTTTTACATTTTGTTTAACAAATACTTTTGAATTATTTAAATTGTATATTAAAAAATATGTTGAATAGCCAAATAATGTTAAAGTAATATTAAGGAAATAGATATAATATAAAAAAGCGTTAAAAGGAGAAGACAAATCAAAGGTTGAAACTTTTTTAATTCACCCAGACAGCGTGAGCCAGGTAATGAATGTGCTGGAGTTCCATTATCGACGCCCTCAGGTTCACATAGGTAGCCAAATTGCCAAAGTCCGTTCCGTTCCACCTATAACTGGAAGACAAATTTATGAAATTGTAAATTTCAGTACAATGGTGTCTAACCTTACTGCTTTTTTGGAGAATGCTGGTGCGACCCCCCATTTATCAAACCTTACTCTACTTGAGGAACTAATCCATAAGCTGCCACCATCAAAAAAGGAGGAATGGATGCGATATTCTATACAAAATCTCTGTTAGTATCCCAGTGTACGCCAATTTAGTACATGGTTGCATGAAGTTGCGACTTATATTGCTCTTGCAACTGAGGTTAAGAACACTGATGTGGGCTGTGGTAAAAAGGAAAAAAAATCCACCCATCATTCACCACAACAACTGAATATCGTTTTATCAAATGTCCCATGTGTCAACAAGACCACAAGTTGTACCAGTGTAACAAATTTAAAGAATTGACAACGGCTGAGAGATGGATGTTTGTTTAAGAAAATAATCTCTGCTTTTATTGTTTACGTGCTGATCACAATTCGATGAAGTGTCAAACTAAACGGCAATGTGGACTGTGCGTCAGAAATCACAAGTGCATCAGAAATCAGAACAGATTACTCCATGAGGACAGAGTTCAGAATGTAAACAGCAATAGAAACTGACAATAGAAACGAAATGTAAGTGATGATACTATGCCGATAAACACAGAACATGCGAATAGTGTTGTCAATGCAATTGTTGATAATTCATCTAACACGGGAGCATTATTTAAATTTTTGCCAGTTCAATTAAAGGGACAAAAGAGTACCATAAATATTGTTGCTTTTATAGACGAAGGTTCTAAGATTTCACTTCTAGAGGAGGATTTTGCAATGTAAATTGGCTTGAAAGGCTAAACAAGCAACTTGTGCCCCGGTTGGATTGGAGGCAAAACAACGAATGAAGTGTCTAGAAAAGTAGATTTAGAAATATGTGGTACTAATGTGAATAGTATGAGTTTTAACATGAGAAATGTGTGGACCGCTGATAATTTGAAATTGTCAGCACAAAACCAACATTCTAATAATTTTAAAAATAAATTTCCGATTTTGAATAAAATAAAAGTAGATGATTATTTAGATGCTATGCCAAAATTGCTGATCGGGTTACCCCACATAAGTCTCATTCGACCATTAAATGTAGTAAAATTGGATGACTGTTTTGCGGTACACCAACTAATTTAGATAACATATTCTTCGGGTCAAACGAGGATTCACCAGCAGCAACTGTATGTAGAAATGGCGGATTATTTTACTATAGAAAATTTTGGTGTCCAAATACGAAGTTGATAACATCACATGATGACAAAGTTGCGGACGAAATCCTTCAACGTACTACGATGAAAATCGGTCTTCAGTATGAGATGAGACAGGCCTTTTATGGAGGCAAAATAAATTTGATGTTACCGATAGCTATACTATTGCCATGAAATGTCTTCGGTTACTGGAAACCAAAAATGGATAAAGATCTGGCCAGTTGGTTTAATGAAAAAATAGAGGACTATGTTTCCAAATCGTATGCAAGAAAATTATCACCGACCAATCGAAGACCAACAAAAAGGGAGATCCTTAGTCTTACAATGTCAATTTTAGACCCTTTTGGATTTTTGACGAATGTTGTAATAGTATCAAACTCGATCTACGCAAGTAAAGTGGCTTTTGCTGCTGTTGCTTATTAGCGAATAAGCAGTACAAACATGGTAAATATAGTCTTTGTTGCCTGAAAGTCAAGATGTGCAATGGCTATGGGTACCCGGTTTAAATAACCCTGCAGATGAAGCCACGAGACCAAAAATATCTCTATAAACCAAATCATGTTGGCTTGAGGGACCTGAGTTTTTTAAGGGGAACGTAGAATAATGGCCCAAGTAAATCCGAAAGAAGATCTATGTTTGTATCTACGGCACAAGATGTCTCAGTTATTTCATTTGATAGGTATTCAAGTTACTATAAATTGCTAATGGGTTGGGTCAGACGTGCAGTAAAAGTTTTCAGAGCACTTGCCAATGGTAGTGAAAATTCAATGGCAGAATTCCAGCAGTATTTGATGGCTACGGAAATCAAAGAATCCGAATTATGTTTGTGCAAAGTAGTCCAACGTAATCACGGCATTATTAGATTATCTGGACGAATAAACAACGATATTTGCCTCCCTACCTGTACTAGAGAGAGGTGTGGTGAAGAGGGCTTCACATGCCTAACTCTAAGGGCGATACATTTGGAGATAGCCCGAGACTTATCGACGCAGTGATACTATGTTAAGAAATTTTGTTAACCGAAGAGGTTTGCCGGTGCGAATACGTAGCGGTAGGCGTATGAATTTCGTCGGCGCGAGTAAGGAAGATTGTGTTTTTGAGGATATCAAAATAGCAGACGAATGCACTTGACGCGGAATTGAGTGGTTGTTCAACACTCCTGCAAATCCATCTGCAGGAGGCGCGTGGGAAGGGAGCCTATTAATAGAAGCTGAAAATTTGGTCAATTCTGACACTTAACCATTTTTTAATGGGATGTCCAAATATGGTCCAGACTCCGGTAGTGCCAGATAAGGTTTGCCTACGAAAGCAGTGGCAAATACTTCAGCAACTCAAGCAAACGTTTTGGAAGAGATGGTTGCTAGAGTACCTGCCACAGTTAACGCGTAGGACAAAATGGCATCATCCAGTAAGGCCAATCCAAGTAAATGATGTGGTAGTTATATGTGATGATAATGACGCTCGTGGGCCTTGGAATCAGGGGGTGGTTGATGAAGTTTTTATGGCGGCTGATGGGCAGGTTCGCTTGGCGGTGGTTAGGACTGCAGTGGGCAAGTTAAGAAGGCCTGCGTCAAACTTGGCTGTAGTTGACGTTATGGGTGAGTCTCCCGGATCGACTCACGGGCGGCGAATTGTTACAAATTAATGTAATTTATTTAAATTTTATTATTAGTTTTATTTAATTTTCAATTTTACCGTTTTATATGTACTTGAATTAATCTAAATGCACTTGAATTAATCTATGTCAATCATATGTTGATCTCGTTTGTTTGTAAGTAGGGATTAGTTATGTCTTTATTAACCTCGTGTTATTCTGTCAAATCTTAAGGAACTTGAGGAAAGAAAAGTCTTAATTTTATTACATCGTTTAATAATAAGGGATAGAAATAATACAACGCGGCATAAGTACTCGTGTGGCCGTGTAGCTGTGCTGTTGTCAAAATAATCGTCTTCACATAAACCTGTGTATTTTATTTTTGTCAGGACATTTGTTAGAAAGATTGACAACTTGACACGCAAGATAGATTGCCTGTGAAAATATTTTTTTTTTTTTTTTGGAATAAATTTTGCAATTTTATTTTATTTGAGAACTATTATTATTATTTGTCCACAAGCGGCATTATTGTTTTGCTGGTTGTACAGGGTTTGATCGGCTGTGATGAATGGTGATGTAGAGGACGGTGGTGTATCTGCTATGCAAGTCATTAGCGGATGTAATGTGGACATTGATGGTAACGAAAATCTGTTAAAGAAAAGGAGATTGGATGGTGGAAAGGCACCAATTAACTTAAATGTATCATCGTTGGCTTCAGACCCAATGAATTACAATAAATTTGGGGTACTAGCAGACCTTGATTTTCAGAACAATGACGTAAATGACAATCGTGTTAACGACACGGCTAAAAGTAATACATCTGGTTTAAAGAAGATGGCGGTTCCAACTGCAAATCAGTTTTGCCCTCCCATATTTCTATACAACGTGAATATAAGGAACTTAGTAGAACAACTGGAACTTAAGAACCCAAAAATTGCATTTAAAATTAAAAATGTTAACAAACACAAAAGCAAGCTTTATCTTTCAGACGTTGCCTTACACTCTGAGATGATGTCAGTCTTGAGGAAGAAAAAATAAATGCTAAAAAATAAATGCATATAAGTACATTTACTCCAAAGGAATTAAAACAAATTTCTTTGGTGATGATGAAGTTAGACAAGTTTTAGACGATGTTGTTCCGGGTGTGGTGTCAAAAGTATCGAAATTTACAACTTCTTTTTCGATAAAAATAAATAAATACGTTACTGGTCTGTTTTTAGTAACATTGGTTCCCAAAACAAAAAACTTGTTGATGTGTCCCACATAAAATATTTGTTAAATCAGTCTGTTTTATGGGAAAAGACAAAAAAAGGAGCAAGAAATTCACTGCAGAAGGTGTCAGCACTGGGGATACATAGAACGAAACTGGACATCAGAATATAATTGTGTAAAATGTGACGAAAAACATCTCCCTGGAGAATGCCCTCGGCACCAATCATCCGTCTCAGAGCCATGCAGTGTCAACTGCAAGGAAAGTGGCCACCCAGCGAATTAGAGAGGATGTTCAGCTTTTAAAAAGTATGTAACCAATAAAAGAGACCGCTAGACAAAGGCCAAAGAAGGTAAATCTACTTCTACGGATAACGTTAATAACCTTTTTCATTCATCAACAACACATGAAAATGACTATCACACAAGGAAAAATAATCAAAGATATTGTCGACGCTTTTTTAAAGCTTTCAAGTATCTTCTTTACAATTTCCTTAGTAATTTCAAAAAACATGTCAAAAGATGAAGCAAAATCTGAATTTTTGCGACTTCTAACCAAAGTTAAATCTAAATAGAAACCTGAAATTTTTAACCTTCAATCTAAGATCTCTCATCAAATTGATCTATTAAATGCACTAAAATGCAACAACATTGACATTGCTTTTATATAGGAGCAAAAACGTAGTTCTTAGCGGATATAATTTTCTGTACGACAATTCCCCAACGGGAGTGGCCATCGTTATTAAAAATTAAATTTGTTAAAACCGGATTACAATTGATGCAACTGGTTTTAATGGGTCGTTCATTGAAATAGAACTTAAAATACAACATATAAAAAATAAATTTTTGGTTGGCTCATTATATATCCCATGTAGAGATGCCAAACGGGGATTTTCTAAATCCCGTTTTTCATAAATAAATTGGGGAAATTGTAATTTCTGTGTGCATTTTTCATGCATTTTGACATTCTACATGTCCGAATATTACAAAGTGATGTTCAGCATAGTTGTTAAACTCAATTTCTTCTGCAACATAGTTAGTTGGGGCCCAACTTTTTATATTTTTTTTCGTAAGTTATCTAACAAAACTCAATTAAAATCCTCTTCAAACGAAATTGATTTTATCTCAGATGAGGAGCTCGAACAAAATGAAAATATTTCGATTGCTCAAAGGCTAAAAGATATTATTAATAAATGTAAAAGCCCCCAAAAACAATAACGAAACCAAAATCAAAATGGCCCTAGCATAGTCGAATAGACCATTGAAAGTTTTTTTTTTTTTTATACGTTTTTATTAGTTTATTGAATCTGCCTTTTATAGGCCTAACAATAAGTATTTAATTAAATCTTATAACTAAAATTAAAAAAAAAAATAGTTGAAAGTTATTTAAAAAATGGTATTACTACAAAACGAGGTAAAGTTTGGAGATAATTTTTAATTTTTTTTTATACAAATAAATTTTTTTTGTAAATATAACAACCTGGCTCGAATCTAAATTTAAAATTTGTGGCAACGGAAAAGAATCCGCAATTTTACTATAAAAAAATAAGAAGGGTAATACGAATTTGAGAAAATTTTGACTTTAAAAAATCTTTTTGTGTGTAATGATTTTATTCCAAAATGACCCAAAAAAATTTTATTGTAAATAACGCAAAATTTGCCATCCCATGGTGCTAGGGCCAAAATTTGGTTATAGCCCTAATGTACATACTTTAGTGGTATTTCTTCTTATATAATGTACATACTCATGCATGTATTCTATTGCAATCAAATGTGATTTATTTATAAATTATACATATATATTTTTTTTGTAAAGATATACGTTTATTTCTTATAATTTTTGGGATTTAGATTTCTCGAAAATCCCGAACCCCGGGTTTTTAAAAATCAGTCCCGATTAGCATCTCTAATCCCATGTAATTATGGTCCTAGCCTACGAAATGGACTTTAGAAAGGCTAAGTAACGAATACAACTTGTTATTAAAAGAAATTCAACTTTTAAAAAATGTTTTAATAGAACTTTAAATAAACTTAGATCAGTCAAAAAAATTTAACGAGAGATTAAAAAACATAAAGCCGGGTCCCTCGGCGTTTAGAGAGTTTTATAAAATGGTGGGTAGAACGGGAACTCCTTTCTGCAAACAGATTATTCACAACAATACCATCATAACAAATGAAGCAGACATTGCTGATCAATTTCAAAGATATTCCATGGTTTACACCGAAAATCTACCTACAAATCCTGTTGAAAACCTGGATGATCTTATTTCTTCCTGCGTTAATGACTTGCCTCGTCGCATCTACTCTTTTAATAGCACCTTCGGTTCTTTAGATAATTAAGACCTTAATCATTTTATGAGCCTTACAAAAGTTATAGAAATAGTCAAATCCACCAACAATAAAAAATCAAGTAGTTTCGATGATATATCTAATTTCTTGATTAGAAAGTTTCCTGACCCTTATCTTGAGCTGCTTACCATCATTTTCAACAACTGCCTTAACAACGGGTATTTTCCAATTGCTTGGAATGTAGCTAAAATCATTCCTTTAAAGAAAAAGTGCCATAGTTGCAAAATTGAAAACTATAAACTATAGGAAATCTATTTGAACACGTACTAAAGGAGAAACTTGAAAATTAATTTGTCGTCTGGCCGAGTTCTTCGTTCCAATATAGATTTAGAAAATATCATTCCACTCAACAGTTCCACAATGATAACGTAAGCAACTTGCGGGATGGAAAGTGTATAGTGGCTATCTCCCTAGATATAGAAAAAGCGTTTGATTCCGTGTGGCATAAGGGTATAATATTTAAATTGGTGCAACTTAATGTTGACCCCTATTTAATTAAAATATGTTTACGCTATTTCAATGAACGGAAATTTAACGTTAAAACCAATGATATGAAATCCTTATTTGGCACGGTTAACAGTGGCGTTCCTCAAGGCACGTATTGGCACCATTTTTATTTAACCTTTTTCTGTTCGATTTTTCACATTCCACTGGAACATCTAAGGCAATTTTGTATGCCGACGATTGCTTGATTTTTGCACACGATGAATCTCCAGTGCAAGCGTTGAACACAGCAGCTGACCATCTAAATATTATAAATAATTATTACAAATTATGGGGTATTAAAAATAATGCCGGGAAGTCAGAGGCAATTTGCATAAGAAATGCTTCTGGTAAATGTGCCAGATTTGTAGTACCGTACAGCAAACAGCTTGCCCTCACCTTAGACGGAATTGATATACCCTTCAAGTCCAGTATTAAATACCATGGAGTAAATTTTGACAAACTTGTGAAATAAAATAACCATGGTCGTCTATTACTTAGAAAGGCAAAACGGATTTCCGGCATGTTTCGCACTCTGCTAAATAATCAACACCTTCCTTGGAATACAAAACTCCTTCTATACAATGTACCCATTAGATCATCTTTAACATACGCTTTTCCAATCTGGTTCTCTATTTCACCGATAGTAGCCAAAGAATTGGAGGTTTTTGAGCGAGATATTCTAAAGAAATGTATTGGTAAAAATTACCAAAGCCCTGTGAAAAACCTTTGTATACCAAAACGCTGCTGTTGTCCCTTTTTGTAAATATGCTCTACCGTTACAAAGAAAATTTGTAGAGAAACTATCTTTTCGCGAAAACTGCTTGAACGAGATATTTGAGGATGAAAAGGATATAGGCTGGACAATGTTTCCCTACATGTCCCCAGTTGGTATTATGTTGGAATCCACTGACGACGACCCATTCAACCCACATGATTTGTATGTGAAATCCACTCCAGGCTCCCACAGGGGCTAGATACTATGATATTTTAGTATAACTTATTTTTATTTTTTGCTTTACACGCACAAGCTATCATTTTATATTATTATTTGTATATTTCATTTTCATTTAAAACGATAACGGTTATTGATGTCATTGAACCTTCTTTCATTTGTGTATGTAAGTGTACAGCTGTCTTGAATGTGTTTAATGCATAAGTCTGTTGTCAAAAACCTTATTCATGAGAATGTATTGTCATACATTTTGTTATTGTATCACATACATGTGAGAGTAATTTTGTTTAATTTTTTTCATTCACATTGCTCTCTCTAACAAAAAAAAAAAAAATAATAAAGATTTTCTGGTTTTAAATATATTTTATTAAATTATTCGTATAATATTTTAACTTGTTATTCGTTCGAATAATAGAGACAATTTTAAAAATTGATCAATCGAAAAAAAAAAAATATAAACTTTTATTCAATAAAAATAATACTCGACCAATTGACAACCCATAAAAATGAACGTAGAGTCAAAAAAAAAAAAAAACTTATACACACTATTCCAGCCAAAACTTATTCTTGGTCCAACAAATTACTATTTTTTTTTAATAAAGTTGGCTTTTAAAAATATGTCAGATATTATCTTTTCTAAATCATTAATTTTCAACTGTTATTTCGGACAAAATGGTCACCGAAAAAAAGTACAAAAATGTTCAATGAAATCCAATATGGAATTTCAAAAAAAAAAAAAAAAAATGCAAAAGATCTGAAGGTTCATCATCACACTGTTTCCAAAGCCATTGAACAGTATAAAGAAGTCTTGAACATTGAAAGGAATCCTTAATCAGGAAGAAAAAAAGGTCAAACAGATATTGGTAACTCAAAAGAAGTCGAACAACTTTTTCGAAAAGCACCGAACACTTCTATCAGAAAAGCAGCTCAGAAAGTTCCAGATGATAATGTGTTAAGAACTTAGAAACAAAAGAACGAGCGAAAAAATTGAAGTAACATTTTATAAAAAATACACCTGTTGTGTGATGGGTGATGAAACTTATGTACTGGCAGACTTTTAAAACTCCCGGATCAAGATTTTTATGTGGCTGATGGACGAGCTAATGTTCAAAAACAATACCGGACAAAAAAACAAACAAAAATCCCTAAGAAGTTTCTTGCGTGGCAAGCTATTTGCAGTTATGTATGACAAAAGAAGTGAATCATTTGTGACATCAGGCACGATAAATACAGATATATATGTATATATTACGGAGTATCTACAATTTGGTATCATGCCCTTGCGTGGTATTCAAACAATAATGTCAATTTTGTACCACGAGAAACGTATTGTGCTCTTGTAAAACAAGAATTAAAGAACACACTGAGTAATAATGTTTAATGAATTTGTACAATAATTTAATAAATTTACGTATTTTTGAGAATTTGTATACGTTTTAAGTCTTATTTAAATGAATACAAGTTTTTTTGGGTCACTCTTTAACACGGAAAAAAAAGACTTTTAACCTTTAAAAAATTGTATTGTCATTCCATTTAGAGAATTTAAAAGATTTTGAAGAACCCGGTAAACCGTCTAAAAAATATTTTTTAATTAACAATTAAAATGTTCGCTAAAGTGCTTTGGATATACTCTAGATAAGAATATGTTCCACATATTCTCAATTTCATTCTTGGGCCAAATTACCGCATTCTATATTGAGTGCACGTTCGTGGAGCTATAATTTTCGACGGCCGCAATTTTTTGTATTCCTCATCATTGGAATCGGAAGAATCGAATATTGCTATTATAAGAATAAATATTCGTGCATTTGTTTGTCCTTTTTTTTGTACCAGTTACTGGGCTTTCTCCGTCTAGATGTTTACTTTCCCTAAAAACAAATAAAACTATATTTTTTTAAACTAATCTAATCAGAAAAATACTTACATTTTTATTTATTTATTATTTTACTTCATTGTTTTGATTTCATTGTTTTCTTTCGTGCCAAAATGGTAGTGTTTGTTTGTTTTCGAGAAGAGATTACCAATCGAATACAACTTCGAGTAGATATGTTTCGATAACGATGACGAATTGTTGGAAAGTTGCTAAGATGATTTCTATTAGGAATAAGGATTCTGAGAGTGAATTTAGTTCCTGTTTTGTGAAACATGTTATTATGTATCAGATTATAGTATTTTTTGATGGGAGTCTTGCTTTGACCACGTGCACTAGTCCCTGTATAAAGTTTTAACATAAATAGCATGATTTGATTTCAGTTCATAACATTTAAAAATAACGTAAAAAAAATATTTTTTGTTCATGGCATTTTAGTTGATTAAATATTTTTGGTTTAACAAATATACGTCACAATTTTATGAAAAATTTTATTTTTTTCATCTGCTTTCATATATATATTTTTTTTTTGGTTTGAAAGCTCATAACAAATGTGCGTCTCTGTATCTTAATAATTTTTGATATTTTTATAGAATGTTATGTTTTCAATGAATAATAGAAGAAATAATTTTAAACAAATTAATTAAGTATCATTTTAATACAAATTAATAAAATGATACTGAAAATTTTACAATTTACACAAAATCGGGTCCTCTGTCCTCGATTATGAGCGGTCGGGCAACATTTAAATGGGAGATGTATTTAAATAATATATTTATTATAATTTGTGAAGAAATTTTAAGAACTCAATCTGAAATTTTTTTATTTAATGATAATCTTAGAATTTTGTTTAAAAAAATCACGTTTTTATCTTTTTTTAAATTTTATAAGTAATTTTAAAAGACATTGTTAATCAATACTAAATTTATTTTGAAATCCTTGAGAAAAATTAAAATAAATTAAGCTTTATTTTGTCAAAAAAATCATTTCAAAAATTGTTTGATTACTTTTCACTTTTCAGATTTTGGAAAAAATTCTGCAAATATTAGTTATATTTTAAAATTTTAAAAATAACTCATGTATAAATTTGTATAATCTGTTTCCTCGATCCAATTATAATAAAAGTTAATAGAATATAATAACATAAAAACAAAATTTTAGTTATTAATTGTCAATAAATAAATTACTAAATAAATTATTCTAATATTATACGCTGTCTATGACTAACACTCAACCTTTTCCTTGAGTTTTTATTATCGCATCGCGAATTTTAAAATAAATCAAAAAAAAAAAAAAAAACAAGTATAAAATTACAAGAACAAAAAAGAAAGAAACAAGAAGTTAGTGTGATCTTATTTTATAAAAATAACTGAATTTCTTTCTTTGTTTAAGTTATTAAAATGGACCCTACAATTGCTCCAGGCGCGGCACTATGGGGGCTCAAATTAGGGTACCTTCGACATGTAAAATTTTTAAACAAGTGCCATTTTTTTGTTTCCCATCTGATTTCAAAGATTTTTATATTTTTGGAAAGCGCTCGGCTTTTATCTCCTATAATTTCCAAGATATAGGCATTTCAAAATTGAAATATTAAAATTTTGCCATACTTTTTCATAATACGTTAAACCAATTAATGGTCAAAACTCTCCATCATGTCCTGTCTTATTAACTTTTGATCTATAAATCTCCCCGATAATGAACAAAACAAAAACACCATAACAACATAATTTTCGGCAATACCAGCCAAAAATCAAAGTACTACTAGTACTTCTGAAACACCAATAACAACAATCGTACCATTATCACCTTACTCATATATTAAAAAAGCAAATCAAATAAAAGAGAAAGTCTCTGCTATTCTTTCAAAACCAACAAAACCCATGAATCAAAAGCCTTTAAACAATAATATAGAAAATCAAAATTCTCTTTCCTCAAACTCAAATACCGAAACAAAAATCGAAAATAAAACCCAATCAACAATAAAATCACTTAATAACGAAAACCAAATCAATTACCTCCAACAACAACAAATCCTCAAAATTTCTCAATTTCTTAAAGTTCTCTTAATACATTTCCTAACTCTTCAATCCCTATTGTTAACCTCTCAGAACCTAGTTCTGATATTGAAACACAGGGAATTGAATTTATGAGAACTGATGACGAAGATTCAGATTGAATCTCTTAATTCTTTATATTTATACAAGATTTAAGTGATCTAATCTTTCACCTCTTTAATCCCATATGGTACAACTACTTATATATATAAAAAAATCCCGATATTATATGTCTACAAGAAACCAAATGCAAAAACAATCACACTCCGATTACACCGAAATAATACGTTGAATATTTCTTCAATCTCATTCCTTATAATAAAAACTTTACTTCCAATATTTACAGAACACTATTTAACGAAATGTTAACTAAGTATAAATATGAAAACTGGCACTTTGTTTACACCGATGGTTCAAAAACCTCAACGTATGCTTCATTTGCTGTTGTTGATGAAAATGGACCCATACAAACTGCAAGACTACTATCGCTAAATTAAATAATATTCAAAGCAGAAGCTTTAATTTAAATTTATGTAAAACCTCATCAAACAAACATATCGTATGTACAGATAGCCGATCCGTTTTTATGCAGCTTCCAATCCCAAAAACAGAAAGGAAATAGTTATTACAAAAACTTTGTCTCCAAAAGCCTAATAGATAATTTAAATGTCACCGCTCTTCGTAAATGGAACAGATACGATAATCTTTACAAACAAATTAATCCGGAAAGAAATCCTATTATGCTGTCCAATTCTTCCAACTGGCCTAAAAATCAGTGTTTTACGAGATTTCGTCTAACACATAATAGACTTACCCACCAATATCTGGTAGGTATCAGTTTGTTGAAGTTAATGGCCACTCTTACTTCCCCTTTTTGGGTCCACTTCTATTTATCTTATATATAAATGATTTACCAATCTGTATTGTTGCAAATCTTTTTTATATGCAGATGATTTTATGCTCTTATTCAGTGGTAGTAAACATGATTTTAATAAACTCTCTTCTGATATTAATTATACTCTTAATCGTTTTTTACTTTGGTCATCTGAGAACTCCTTGTCCATTAATTCATCAAAAACCAAGGCTCTAGCATTTGGAAGTAATGGTGAAGATATAAATATTTCTATTGCTGGTTCCTTTGTATTGTTTGTTGATCAGCTAAGATGTTTGGGGATTTATATTGACAACCGTTTATAATTTGCAAATCATATTGATAATGAATCTTGTAAGATTACATATACTTTGCGTAAGCTTTATTCTGCTACGGCTATATGCATAAAAAAACTTATTGTAGATTTAAAACACAAATTTGTTAACAAACACTTTAGCTTTAAAAATCATTTATAAAACTATAGTATTCATAAACGTTTGTTAAACGCACAATAACTAATATACTGTTTTTTGTCTAAGCTGGCAATGCTTCTCTGTTATTTTCCCTTTTTCGTTGTTAGTGTTGCTTGCAATTAGGATAAATTATTGGTTAATTCTCTTTTTTCATTGTTTGTTTTTAGTAATTATATATTTTTGAAGAAAAAAACTAAAGCATTTAGAGAAAAAATATATATTTGATTCTAATAAATTTATCCTAAGCTAAAATGCATTAATATACAAACGTTTTTATATATTTTATTTCAATTATTATTAAAAGTATTCGATATTCTGTGATAAAATAAACATCACTATTTTATCATTTGTTTTATTAATTTATTTTTATTGTCATTTTGTTAAATTTTAACAAAATTGAATGAATTTCTATGTGGAAACACATGATTTTAATTCCGGAGTGGGTATATTAGATTCTGTGGACCTTCTTCCACAATGTTTACACATTTAGTTACTACATGCCGTTACAGGTTAACAATAAATTACAAAAATGGCAATAAAACTCACTTGCGAACCTCATGCCGGATAAATATGAAAGAAAATCATATATTATTATAGTGAACCATATTTCCCAGCGGAGTTAAAATTATGTTTATCAATTGCAATAGTATCGTCTATTATTGCAAATTTATAAAGAACTAGATTGACCCGGTGCGCTTCGCTACCCCTGTCGATGTAAAAATAGGTTCAGCAGTTTAGTAATTATTGTTTAAAAACTAAAGGTACCAATTTTACCCGTTTTTCCCACTTTTTGTCCCTTTCTGGTCCAAGTATTGAAAAAATTTATAGCCTATTGACGCTTCCAAGTAAGGATCTATCTACGTTCCAAATTTCAATAAAATCGGTTCAGCCGTTTAGGCGTGATGCTCAAACAAACAAACAAACAAACAAACAAACAAATAAACAAACAAACTTACAAAGACATTTATATATTTATATAGATTATCTTTAAAATTCCATTTTTTCAAGATAAAATGTAAAAATAATACTTTACTGTAGGTTTAAAGTAGGGTCGAGCCAACTTTAAAATTTGTGCACTTATCAAAGGTTTATCAAATGTTTTTTTTAGCTTTATGAATACAACTTTATGGAAATTTGCTTATTATTGATTTATAAAGCTCTTGTAAATTTGTATGCATACGACTGATCTTTTTTTACAATTACTAATCTTCTTGTTAAATTGGATGTTTAAAGTTGAACTAAACTCGTGTTTTATTCATACCTAATCACTACTGGGATCAGTTTCTTTTTTAGTTCTTTGTTATTTTATTACCTTTTGTCTTGTGAACCAATAACTCAATGAAGCCCATTTAAAATTGTATTAATAAATACTCCATATATTTATTTTTTTTTACATATTTATATATTTTTATCTATAATATATATGGGGCATTTCATGTCTAGTGAACCAAATTTTGAAATCGATGTCTTCCGATGTCACGGATCTCTTAGTGGGATGCGAGTGGGATATATATCAAAAAATTTTGGAAAAAAAATCAACAGAGTTATTGAAAAAAACTGTCTGAACTACTATCCAATAGAACTAACCCCAAATATATATGTATTGGCCAAGAATGGCTTTTTATAAGTACATCAGAATTGATTTTTTTGAAATAGTTGGCAATGCAAACACTTTTCAGAGTAGATTACCAAAAAAGCATTTAAACTCTTTGCTAAGCCTAATCGGTCTGCTAGATCGTTGTGTGCTATGTAAAGCTAGAAATCCTTCAATAAATCTATTTCAAACATATAAATTTCACTATCACATTAACCTCACATTTTTGTAAAACTTTTAGCTTATTCAATTCTCACAGTAACGAAAGAAATTATGTTTTCTACATTATTAAAAAAATTTATAATTTCGAAACGAAACCTTTTGAAATTTTGACATGGCCTAAATTAGCATAATTTGAAAGTTCAGATAATACTTTAACAGTAAACTGAAAAAATAGATTTTATTTAAAAAAAAAAAACACTGAATTAAATATTAATTTTAAAAAGATCGGAGTATTATCATCAAATTGCTAAATCGCCAAAAGTATACGAATCAAGCCCAAAATATAAATTTTGCGAATTATTTGAAATTTCTTAGCTTAACATTAGTAAAATGTGCATAAAAAAAATTTGTTACCGCATTTTTTTAAACACTACTTCTAGATCATACGTGATTATACATATGTATAACAAATTGTTATTAACAATAGATAAGATTATGTTCTATCTTATCATTTTCATATACACGTATGTACATATTTATAAATAATTTTAAACTAAAGCGCATTTAAAACTTGAAACTTTAGGTCGTTATAAGATTTAGTATTATGTCGCCGTCAATATTTATTTGTTTTTATACTCATTATGAAATTTATGATTAGATACATTCATACATACAAACAAATTAACTTTTAACAAGGTTATACTATTTAATATTGTATTTAAAAATATGTAATTTAAAACAGATATTATATTCTTAATTTTACATTCATACATGTACATATGTATATAAGCACACAGATATATAAGTATGTACTTATATAAATATGTGTACATTTACTAAAAATTGCGCATTATCTTATTTCACATTAATTAGGAATTTTATGAGGTTCAATTAGTCTTTTTATTGAATAGAAGTTGATTACCTTGGACTTTACTGTATGGATCTTTTGAGTTTGCCATAGAATTCTGTTCCAGAGTACCGTAAGGAAACTGTTCATAATCTCGATAATATGTTGTACGCATTACACCGCCTGAAGTTATTGTGGAGTCGCCAACAAATACTCCCCAAACATCCATAATTGTTGGTATTTATTCTCAAAAGGAGATTTTTGCAAAAGTGGTGAAGACTGTTTGATACTGAACTTTAGAGCAGCTATAGGTTTATTTGTGCTTTGCCTACTTACATACATAAATGTATTTCATACTATGTAGAATGTTCGTATCCGAATGCATACATATGTTTAATGCAGATATTTTTTAGGTCATTTACATTTGCGTTTAAAAATAAATCGAATGAAAATGCAACAAGTCGCCTTTAGTTTACACGCTACAACAGCATTTATGTTATTAAAATAATTCGATTGTGATTGTAATCAGTAGCAGATGCTGCATAAATGTCTTAAATAAATTAACTAATTAATTTCACTCTTTGTTAAACGATGTCTTAAATGTAACTAATACAATATATATATTGTATTTGTACGTGTGTTCTTTTATTTGTTTATTTTTATAATTTTTGTTATATATATACGTAGTATATATATATATATATATATATATATATATGCGTGTACAGTATGTGCGTATATGTTTGTGTGTTTTGCCTCTTAATGCACGTATACCAGTGATGATAACTTAAGTATAGTTGTACATTTTTCAGTGCAATTTGTACTTCAAGGGTAAAACATTACTGTTTATGGCCCCATTAACAATAATAACCTATTCTTAAATTAGCTCTAACTCTAACCTTAGGTCTTAATTTATAAATTATGCATAAACACGACTAGAAAGTAAGCAGTTATATAACAGATAATAAATAAGACAACTTATATGTAATGCAGACGGTATGTAGTAGTCATTGAAAAGTAAGCTATTGAGTAATTGTAAGCTATTATAAAATTTTTGCTGGGGAATGAAACAAACTAAATGTGTTATGTAACAATTATTTTAAGGGACTACTGCTAAGCGGCGAGAAACTTGTTTGGCCAATTTGGGCCATTATACTATTACTACTTGTAATGCTATTTATTACACGGATTTATGAACAAAGTGTAGTTAAATAGGGTTAAATGTATCCCTGTGGCATGTAAATGAAATGTTTTTCGATGTCTCCGAATGCAGTATTTCGTTCGAATCGTTTTCCTGTTTAAAATTTAATTTGATTCCAATTCCATTTTTGTATATAAATCAGAGATCGAAAATAACTCGTCCATTTACCAAAAAACCCAAGTTGTGATTTATATTTTGGTGATAAAAATAAATCACTCAAAATAACAGTTATGAAATGATTTTTATTTACATGGCTTCGTATGGCCTTTATTAGTTTTTGTTGTTTTTTAATGGTTTGATGTGAGACAAACAATTCAATTGTTCTTGATATTAATAACTGTTACTTCACTTTTATTTACATACAATAACATATTTTTAGTAATTTTTAACATATTATAGAAAAAATAAGAAATTGTCGATTTTTGCGAAACAATTTTACATTCAATGATTTATAAATTTAATATATTCATTCGTTGTGTTGCATCAAATGAATTTTTGCGATTTATTTTTCATGTTCACAAATAAAAGTCACAAGCTGACCTTTACGAAAAAAACTAATTATAAATCACTCATCACTAATCACCCCTAACCTAAAACGTTCTATAATAAATCACTCTCTCAGTGATATAACATAAACAATTATCTTTAAATGGCTGCGAATGTGAATTTACCATTGAAATGAAAGTGAAACCGTTATTTTCGGTCTCTGATATAAATATAAATAAAATCAACCAAAAATAGTTCTTAGTTTCAGGGATTCCCGACTAAAAATATCGATAATCGGGATCAGATAGCATTATAATAAATTTATGCCAAAACATTTTTACTATTTTAATAAATAGTATACTAAATATTTATTAACATAAAAGAACTTAAAATTAAAGGTCTTTAAGTACACAAAATTATACTTTTTTATTTCATTTAGTACAAAATTGTAAATCTCCCTTTTCAAACCTGACCATAGTTGCCAGATAAATTAGATGCAAAATCGTCAATTAATCGCAAGGGAAGGTTAATATAACAGTAATACTAATTTAGTTTATTCCGGTTGGGGTGATTTTGTCATCGCTTATTCTTATTTGGCTTATTTCGGTAAAAATATTTTAGCGGTTACAGTATTTGCTGTTATTTTTTTATTTATTCATTCTTCCATATATGCAATGTTTGCTACCGTTACCCCAAAAATACACTTTCAGCTTAGCTACTGTTACCGCTAAGCTGCCGTTACCGATATAACTGCAATTACTGTTACCACTAAAATACCGTTACCAATATAATCGTAACCAATGATCTATAAATAGTTTTAAATTATATAAGTACATATTTTTAATATTAAAAATTTAGTTTATTAACTTTGAGAACATATACTTGTCATATGTTATACTTATAAATACAAATTAATCAAAAAATCAGAAAATTCATCAATCTTTCAAACTCTATGCAAAAAAGGACAAAATAAATTGCGATACAAAATGTAGTAAAAAATAAGCATAGACCCAAAATAACAACAATTGGTAATAGAAGTTGATAAGTCAAACATACAATTTATTTGTACATTTTCTTTAAAACGTCCTCACATTTTTCAATAACTTATCAAAAATTATGAGTTTTTATTTCACCAATTACTCTTCTAGCCCTTTATTTATATAATCTCAAATGGATCGAGTTGGTAAGTAGTTCCAACACAGAAAAAACTATATTTCAATTCAAATATTTATCACATATTGAACTAGTTTCAATTATTTCATAATTGAATAAAGTATTTATGTGCTCAAAAACAAAGTTTTCTGATATTTTCTACTGAATTTTAAGTTTTGATTTTGATAATTTTGATAACACAGTGCAACAACCAAAATCGGAATGGGATGAAACCAAAAGCAAATGAAAGGTGACGTTTTCCATAACAAAACCCTCAAGGCATTTTTTTAGTTCAGCGCTAGATTTTTTTTAGAACGCTGTCTAACAAGAAAAAATCATTAAAAATTTAATAAAATAATGCTTATTTATTTTAATTATCCTAGAAAGTTGTGGTATCTTAATGTTCTTGGGGTCGAGGAATCCATTTTTGATATTTATTTTCTACCTACAACGCACACTAGAGGGCGCTGCACATAGGTATAGAAAAAAAATTAATATGAATCTGTAACATATAAACGGATAGTCAAATTTGAATAAAATTTTACATGCGCAAAGAGGAAGTGTTATTGAGTTTATGTTTTGAGTTTGGACCACATTGGCTCACCAGGGGCGCGACCAGGGCTCTCCAAAGCAGGACACATCGTGTATGTTAAGTTTTTAAAACGATCCTCTATCTTCTTTTATGTGTGTGAAGTTAGCTCCTAAAGTTAGCTCCGTTTTTTTCACATTACCTCTGTTAATGTGCAAACTAACATACCTCGTACTCAAAGACTGTTAGGTTAACAGAACTGCATTATTTTCAGATCATTTAAAATTTTATGATTTAAAACCAAAAAATAATGGTTTTACCGATCATTCATTTTAAATATATAATAACTAATAAATTTTTTACAAATTAAATAAAAAAAAATTAAATATTTATTTTATTAGTTCAATGACGTGAATCGTTCATTTGAACTAGGTCTTTCATGAACTTCCCAAGTCTATTGGTTAGATGCGAACGAGAAATGTTCGTTTAGGGATGGTAGTAGTAGGGATTCTAAAACTTTTGCTACTGTTGATAATACGGGAATAGGGCGGTATGATTCACCTTGAGCAGCGAGTTTGTCTAGTTTTAGAATGATGATAATTCGGGTAACTTTACAGATATCTGTAATCACCAATTGGCGAATCGAGAGTTCCAGCAGTTGCGTAAGATATTCCAGGCCTACAGTTTTTTCAGCATTAACATAGAAAATATCCGTACCTATGTTCAGAGTTTGTTTTTGCTTCACTGTGTTTCACTTTTACTTATTTGCTTAACTACAACTACGAGGAAATAAACAAGCAAAGACAAACAGCAGAAGTCAAAAATAAAAAAATACTTATTAACTTATAGTGGTACAGTGAGATGTTATCTGCTTGCGCAGCTGTGACCATTGCGTGCCTTGAAAAGTGAAGGAGGCTGTCGAAGACTACCCCTAAAACGCATGTCTTCCACATAGATAGTGGGCTATACAGCGTTTGAAATCATTGGGGAGTGTGGAGTTCACGATGTCATTAATCAGCATCGACTGAGCGACCGTATGAAATGCCTTGGATAAATCCAGTGCAGCGACGATGGTACGTTGACACGGCCGTTGCTGATTGAAGCGATCTGGGAGGTTATCTGGTGATAATAAGGAGATGGGGCGGTATGATTCTCCTAGAGTAGCTGATTTTTCAGGTTTTACAATTGGGATAACTCGAGCAATCTTACAGATATCTGGAATCACCAATTGGTGATTCCATCCGGTCCTAGTGCATGTTGCAGTTGGGGTTGCTGTCAATGATTCTTAGTTCTTAAATCAAAGATTTTTATTTGAAATAGTCTCCAACTCATACGGAAGTGCTACAAATCGATTCATTTCGATAGACGCAATAACTAATAATTTTGTATCCATATTAAAATTACAAGAAATTTTGTAATTTTATAAATAGCAATCAAAGATATTGTTACGTTTTTATCTTTTGAAAAGGTTGGTTTATTTCCTTTAAATAGACCGGATACTTTTGATTGCAAATAAAAGCAGTGTTAGTAGTTTAACATTGTAACAACTCTATATTTATTCAAATGTACAACAACAACAGTTTAAATAGTCTCTATGTGTTTTTAATACATACACGTCCGTTAATATTACACTTTATAAACACACTGGTAATGTACAAGAATTCACTGGCAATACAGCACGCTTTATGGCAGTTAATTTGTCTTTACTTAACGATGCTTCAAATTAGAGTGACTTGTTTGTTGTTCTCACCGCTAATTTATATACGCTGCATTACCATCTTGAAAGCTCTATTTCTACAATGATCTTCAAACTAAAATATTCGAATTTTAGAGCTTTCGATGTTAATCATTAATCATTTAGTGTCGCCATACTTACAAACAATGCTCAACTCAAAGATTTTATTCAATATCAAGGGTGTCCAAGCCCTATACTCTTGGTGCTCATTTGTTTTTGTAAATGCTCTTAGCTATAGGCTGTGTGTTTCTATATTCAATACAGCACTCAGCACTACCAATATGAAATCCACAAACAACTTTGTCTTGTTAGTTTTTTTGTCGTTCTTCACTGTAAACACGCAAGTGCAAAGCAACAACACTTTCGTATGCTTTGCTGCTAAACATTGTCGACAGTGATCATCAATGTAGATTTTGTTTATCGTATGGTATCGTTTAAAAAAGTGTATATTTTTGTCTTTGTTCTTTGTATGTTGTAGTTTTTACAAAAAAAAAATATTGAATACAAATTAGTTTTTCTTTAAATGTATTGGTGTTTGCTCTTCCATAAGGAACTTTTGGGCACCCCTGTTCTACACACAGCAATGGTTATAATACCCACATCTTTGAGAAGCACTGCTGTTTGAGAATCATGCAACTTTAAACCAGCCGTTAAAACAGTTATAATTAAATTCTAGTACAATTTCATAACAATATGTATAACAAGGTTTATTGCAGTTATTAAAAGCTATTTGGAAAGTAATATGTGGTATATGACCGAGACCAAACCTAATAAAAATTAATTACTATATAGCTTTAACTTTTAATTTAATTCTGAAAATGTTAGATGACCTTTTTTAATTTCATCTTGTATCTAGATAGTTTTTCTACCTTTTCTTTATCTATTGGTTTAATAAGAACTTTCACTATATTTTTCGATTAAAAGTTGTTGGGTTTGGCGAAACTCGGTTTTTGGAATAATCTAAATCCGAATATTCTGTCGAAATCTTCTAATAAGCAAAGCTCCTTTCGAAGTATTAGTTCAGATACATCTCCGGTTTTATCACATTGGTAATAAATGTTGTTGAGTTTGTTAAAAGGATGTTATTATTATCGAGAATTAATGATTTTGTAAGGAACATACACGTTTTTGAAAAATTTATGTGATTAAGTATACATTACATTGAATATAAAATATGCGATTTATTTAGAAATCCCGAGTTTTGATACCATAACTTTCAAAATCCCGCTTTTTCATAATATTACTTCAAAATCCCTCTTATTCATCTCTCATATCCCGATTTTTGCAAAAAACCTATCCCAATATACTTTTTTATTAAATTTTGAATAAATTGGATGGATTCATTAATTCATATTTTTCAGGAAAATCTTGGCGGTAATTCAAAAACAGTTATGTTGGCTACTATATCTCCTGCAAGTATACACGTAGATGAAACATTAGCTACTCTGAGATATGCTTGTCAAGCTCGTCGCATAGTGAACAGAGTAAAAGTAAATGAATCTGAGCATGACAAAGTGATCAGAGAATTAAAATCTGAAGTTGAAAGGTTAAAATCATTGCACTATGAATATGAACGACAAAAGCGCCTTTCAGGTTGCACCAAAACTACCCCCAGAACAATTATAATTGACACTTCAAATATTAATGAAACTAACCTAGAAAATCTAAGAGAACAGCTTTCTGAAAGAGAGAAAGAACTTCAACGTGCACAAAAATCATGGATGGAACGCTTAAAAGAGGCTGAAGATTTACGAAGATCTGGACTACATTTACTTAAGCGCAAAGGACTTGCAATCGAACTAGATAAAGAACAAAAACATGCATGCCTGATAAATTTAACAGAAGATCCAATGTTAACTGAAACTCTATTTTATATTATACCAACGGGATGTGTGAAAATTGGACGAACGAGATCTACATTAAGTGGTACTAAACCAGACATAATTCTTGATGGACCACTTGTTGCTCATAATCATTGGTAATAATTCTAATATAAAATTATTTTTCAGATTATTAAAACATATTTAAGCATATTTATGGGTCAATTATGCATGACAACCGGTATAAAATGGTATTACAGATGGGAATTGGCAGCTATCAGCATAATCGACCCATTTATTTCAACGTACTTAAACTCTCATATTCGTTATTTTAAATATGTACATTAGGGCTATATCCAAATTATACAAAAATCTATATTTCCGGTTATTTTGGAATAAAAATTTTGTAAAATTACACAAATTTTTTTAATTAATAAGTTATTTACTTTTAATATTTTTATATATATAATAGTAAGTAGAAGGAAAATGTTTGTTTATTTACATTTGATCAAGTAATGCTATGCATTATTAATAGCATATATATCTAATTTGTATGTTAAAATTTCCAAAATTTATTTATTAATTTTTTTAGGAAAATTTTCCACATATTTTATTAAGTTTTTTTTATTTTTTATAAATGATACTCCATATATAAAACCTTGTGATGTTAGATCATATTTGAATAATTGCGTATTTTATTATTAAAAAAAAAGTAACATTATTAACTTCTTTAAGATTTGTGCGTAAAATTTAATGCTATGTTTCTTTATATTTATTTTGATATTTACAAAAAAAATTAAAAAGTTATTGGCCTTATAGAATAGAATTCAATATTTTTATGTTTTATAAAAATTATGTTTATTGACAGAAAAATTAAAAGAAATTAAAATTTTATTTTCATAATTATTTTTAAAACTCATATTAACATTGATTTAAAGTTTTTAAATCAATGTTAATATGATTATTTTGTAAAAATAAATTTAAAGTAGTTAATGGAAAGGTGCCTACACCCTAATGTACATAATTAAAAATCGTTAAAATGACAGTTGCGATCCGCATGTTCGCTGCTTTCTAAAAAATTCTTTGTCCGTTAACATTTATTACTTTTTCATTTCAGTATTATAGAAAATATAAAAGGCGAACTTTATGTTATCCCAGAAAATCCTGATTTTGAAACGTACTTAAATGGAGAATTAGTCAAATATAAGCGACAAATGTTTCATGGTGATCGCTTAGTAATTGGAGGTTCTCATTTCTTTCGAGTTTCTAATCCCTTTTGCTCGCAGAAAGAAAAGAAAAAGAAGGTCAGTTGAATTATATACTATGCTGAAAAATTTTATGAAATTGATTTTTATAGTTGGCTGACTTTTATCAAGCATATCAGGAGGTACTAGAAACTCAAGAAGAAAAATTACGACTTGAATTAGAGGAAGAAAAACGAATGGCACTCTCTCACATTGAAACCAATCGTATGGAGCATGAACGAAATGTCAAGGAACGCATGGATAAAATAGAATTAGAACAACTTATGTTAAATTGCAACAAAGAAATTCTTGAATCGGAGAAAAAAATAATTGACGAAAGAAAGGAGGATCTAAATTCTATGCTTTTAATCAAACCTACGCAAATGAATCAATCAAAACTGTTCGACGAAATTAATAATATTATGCAACAACCAAGTCAAGGAAGTTTACATAAAGTTCAGCTGATGGTATGACTTTTTAGATTGTTTTATTTTTAATTTCTGTTACGATTGATTTTTATACATTATTTAAAATATATTAAGGGTATTCATTTAAAAAAAAAAAAATAGAAAATTACACTTTGATTTTCCATTATGTTAAAACTAGTTGATATGTTAAAACTAGTTGTAGTAGGCGGCTCACCAAAGTTGGTCATCAATATTTATTATCCGAATACTTGATAAATTATACTAACATGTGTGGTATATCTCTTTTATTCAAGAGATACATTTTTAGGATGAACTTTTTAAAGTTTTGGTAATTTTTTGTAAATATTAGTTCTATTGATGATAAAGTTGTAAATAAAATAGAAAAAAGTTTCATTCAGATATTTGGTATATATAAAAAAAATACACAACTATTATTATTAGTGAGGCTTTACGCACTACGACCCAAAGGATCTTTTCTGCAGCCTTAAATTTTTTTTCTCATCCTAACAGATTTCGTATAAAGCCAAGTATTCTATTTGGTGAGATATAAGTTATGTCGCCCGGGGCCATTAAGGCCCTTCCGAGCCATTTAGTTCTACATATTTCCAGCATTGGGCAGTCGCATAGAACATGTTCAGCGGTTTCGGCATGAAGTCCACAAAACCTGCACTGTTCATTCTCAACGTTACCTATCCGGTGAATAATCCAGTAAGTATCCTCAAGTCACCCTTTCCGAGCGAAAGCGACGACTGGAATCTACGTCTGGATAGGTTGATGAATCGTTTGGACTATCTTAGTCCTGGTAAATTATCCCAAAATTGGGCAAATTTAGATTCAACCCAAGAACGAATACGTTCCATAGTGTATCCACGTGGGATGCCAAAGAACGGTTCAGAACCTATAAAAGAGCGTCGAGCGCCCCTTTTGGCAAAACAATCAGCGCGTTCATTGCCAGCGTGCCCTTCATGACCAGGTACCCAGCACAATGTAAGTTCATTATGTGCTCCGAGTTCATTGAAGGATGTCCAGCAGTCCATAACAACTCCAGACCTCACTTCATATGATGATAATGCTCTAAGTGCAGCCTGACTGTCAGGCATAACAAATATCCTATTATTCCTTAATCTCCTTCTCAAGCATTCATTGGAGCATATAAGGACGGCGTAAATCTCCGCCTGAAATATTGATGGGAATATATCCATTGGGATACCCCTTTGAAAATTGGGACCATAGATACCAGCCCCAGTGTCACCATTAGCCTGTTTGGAGCCATCAGTAAACCATACTTGATCGGCATTATTTTGCCACCATGTCTGATTTAACCACACGTCCCTTTCAGGTATAAGGACACTAAACTTCCTATTTAACACCAGAGTTGGTGACATATAGTCCGATATTGCGATACTAGGATCATTTTCAAAGAATGCTAGAATGCGCATGTGCCCAACCAGATCTCCCGGCATTACACGGGGTATTCCCGGTAGTCTGGATGCACTCCTATAGGCCTCCTCCATTACCAATAAGTGTAAGGGTGGGATGTGTAGAATTACACCCAGAGCATGAGTGGGACAGGTCCTCATGGACCCAGTAATGGAGACACAGATGAGCCGATATACCTTGTTAAGTAATGCTCTCGTGGTCACCTGTTCTACCTTCTTCCACCATGCCAATGCAGCATATGTAATTATTGGCCTAATTACCGTAATAAAATACCAGTAAATCATCTTCGGTTTTAACCCCCACGTTGTACCAAAAAGACGCTGGCAGGCATATATTGCCCTAGTGGCCTTTTTGGTAGTGTTGGATAAATGAGAATTCCAATTGAGAGTCCTATCAAGTGTAACCCCAAGATATTTTACCTCCTTAGAAAACCCTATAGATGAGCCATTCAATGTAGGCTCTATGAGTCTAATAACTCTCCGTTTTGTAAATGGTACTAGAATTGTGAAGCTGGGTTAATGGTCAGCCCCCTTTCCAAGCACCACTTGGTGGTTATATTCAGAGCAGTCTGCATACTTTCCGATATGGTTACGTCATCCCATCCAGTATCAGAGATTACTAAGTCGTAGGCGTAACCATATGTGCGGAAACCTAAGTTGTTATGTTTTTCCAGAAGTTCATCGATGACAAGAGTCCACAATAGAGGCGATAGTACGCCACCTTGTGGACATCCCCTGGTTGCCCTAATGGTTTTCGATGATCCTCTTAAGTCCAACTTAATAACCCTGGATGACAGCATTTCCAAAATCCATTTCCTTATAAGGAACCCCTTTTCTATGCAGTGCTAGACCAATAGCACTGTATGACGTGTTGTTGAAGGCCCCCTGAATGTCAATAAACGCACAAAGCGATATTTGATTGGCACCAATTGCCTTCTCAATTAGCGTCGTCACATGGTGAATGGTAGTGACCGTAGATTTACCAAGTTGATATGCAAACTGGAAGCGGTGTATTGGATTCACCAAAAGATACCTTTCCTTATATAACTATCGAGTAGTTTCTCCATGGTTTTCAAGAAAAACTAATTGGTCTATACGACTTAGGCAATTGTTCTGATTTGCCCCAAGCCTTAGGTATAAAGACCACTTTTACCTCACGCCAAATCGTTGGCACATGACAAGCCAGTAGACTTGATTTGAAGATTCTCGATAATTGAGGGACAATAATGTCACCTCCTTTTTGTAGAAAGCTTGGATAAATTCCATCTGTTGCTGGGGATTTAAATGGGCCAAATTTAGATAACGCCCACTTTACCCGTTCTATACCAAAGATTCTTCCTACCAACCGACGATTACTTTTGGATATTGAGGGAACCCACGTATGAATCGGAGTTGGACTGAAAGGCATTGAACCAGGAAAGTGAGTATCCAGGAGAAGTTTGCATGTCTCCTCCGGTGACTCAGTGTACGTACCATCTGGACGTTTCAGCATGCAGATACCATTTGTATGATCCCGAGGTAAGGTCTTTTGCTGCCGAATAGTTTCCGGGAGATTATCAATGTTCTCGCAGTAGCTTCGCCACGTTAATCTCTTTGATCTCCTGATTTCACTATTGTATTCGGTAAGAGCCGTTTTGTAGGTGATCCAGTCAATCACCTGTTTGTTTGGATCTGTTCAATAATCGTCTTGCCTCTACACCTAGTCTCTCAAGACCATTGTGCCACCAGGGTACATCCCTCTTCGGCCTCCTTGACTTTACTTGAGAACTTGATTCGAAGGCATTACGAATGTTAGAACTTAATTCATTGGCCTCAAAATCAATACCCTTTGTATCAAATATTAAGTTGCAATTGAGATTATTACCTAAGTGAAAGCGAAAAAGTTCCCAATTCGTATTTTTGGGATTTCGAAATTTCGCTTCGTACGTCAAAGAACGTTCGATATCAAATACGATATATTGATGATTGGACATAGAAATATCATCAGAGACGTGCCAGTTCGTTATGGCATATGATAGGCTATTGCTAGATAATGTGAGATCTAAAACCTCCTGTCTAATAATATTCCTAAATGTGGGTTCATCACCCTTGCTTGCTATAAATATATTATTCTTGCAAATTAATTCAAGTAAAAACTCACCCCGTTTGTTGATGTCACTACTTCCCCAAACAGTATGATGACCATTGGCATCACAGCAGATAATCCATCCAAGGATTCTGTTTTGGCAATACTCTACCAGTTTTGAAACATCTAATGAAGGCGCTACTGCATCGTCACCTGGCAGGTAGGCAGAGGCAATAATTACCTCGTGCTCTCCTGCTATCGATGGGATATTTCCCCGTATCGCTACAAGATCCCCAAGTAGGAATTCTGAAACAGGTAAAAAAGTGCCGCTCTGGGCCTCATCGCACTTGAATTGTAAATTAGCTTACCATGATCACAATGGAGTCCTTTAATTACCCCTGAGTTGATCCACGGTTCCTGGATAAAACAGATGTCCAGGAGGTCCTTGGTGAACCTACGGCATAGCAAATCAGAGGCTGTCTTGGGGTGATGTAGGTTCACCTGTAGGCACTTCAGGTGCCTCTTGACCAGTGTTGCCAGTTTAGCCTTTTTGAGGCTAAATTTTGCGACAAAGATTTTCATATGAAAACTCTTCGCTAAATCGATTTTTTATCCGTTAATAATACACTTAAAATATTACTCGTAAAACCAAAAAAATATATTATGTATGTGAAAAATAGTAAATGCTTAATACTTAAATTAAAAAAAAAAACAAAATTTAAGTTTTGTCTGTATAAAAATATATATGGGGCATATAATGTCAAGTGAACCATCTTTTGAATTCGATGTCTTCCGCTAGTTAGTTCTATTAGATAGTAATTCAGACACAATTTTTCAACAAGATCGGTCGAAAACTTTCTGAGTTAGAGGGGATCAGAATTTGACATTTTGGCCAACCAGGTGTTTTTTCTCATCCATGTAACTTATTACCTATTGTTCTTAACAAAATGTGTCCCAAATAGTTTACATAGCTATTTCTTCGATCTTTGGGAAAAATTTTTTTTGTTGATTTTTTTTGCAAAATCTAAAACTGTTGACATTTTTTTCAAAATGGGCCCTTTTTTAATTTTTTTTGCTCAAGAGAAAGATTAGGTCCATTCTTTTAAGAGGTTTTTGGTCGCTTAGTGGGATTCGAGTGGGATATCTATCAAAATAAATATTTTGTAACTCAAGACATACAATTTTTGAAATTTTTTTGCAAAATCTAAATTTTTTTCCAAATAGGGCTATTTTTTTAATTTATTTTTTTTTTTTTTTGCTCAAAAGAAAGCTTATTTCCATTGCTTTAAGACATTTTTGGTCGCTTATATATGTGTGTATATTTATTATTTATTTTTAATGTTATTTTTTGTTTGCTGCTGAAGTGTACCTTTATAATTTTATTTATTTTTATGAATTTTATGAACATATTTTCTAATTTTTTATTTAAAAATATATATAAACCTTTAGGTTTATAATATTTTAGCTTTTTTTTTGGCTTTCTTTTAAAGCAGTTTGGCTTTTTGGCCTTTTTTCGAAGTCAATATAGCTTCTTTTTTTTCAGCTCCTGGCAACACTGCTCTTGACCTTATTGTTATTAGCGGTCGGAAACATTAGTGTTTCCTGGACCGCGCCGCCATCTTTCTACCACGGTTCTACCACAGGCCACGAAAGGGTTTTAGTGCATCTGCTGAAGAAGCAGCACTACGCAGCACCAACCGTGGTAGAAAGATGGCGGCGTGGTCCAGGAAACACTAATGTTTCCGACCGCTAATAACAATAAGGCCAAGAGGCACCTGAAGTGCCTACAGGTTGAATTGGGTACGTCATCCTTTTGCGTTTCGGGCTTGGTACTTGTACCATGGTCTGTATGCATTGTAGTACACTTGATGTCCTCTTTGCTAGACACTACTTGTCCTGCTTTGTTACTCACGTTTGTCCTCGTGGGTGGGTCATTCGCTCCTTGCTGGCGATTCGTGGGCCTGATATGCACTGTGCCATACCCATAGCAATACTGCTTTTCCTTCAATTTTGAGGCCGATTTTGGGTCAATTGCGAAGATAATTTCAGATATACTACCTTTACTAATTGGATTCAGGACCTTCCAGAATTCAACCTTTAGGTCATCATTCTGGCCTTCAATTAGCGTTAAGATCCTGCTGTTAGGTGTCAGGCGCTTCTGGGAAATATCCTACGAATTTCTTAGTCCTAGGCACCTCATCTTCCGATACAACCTTTATCGCAGCATCTTGCCAAGGTTTCAGCGTGGGAACATGTTCCTTGATCCATTTTGCTGAATCGCTGCCTTTACAGTTGAAAACAAGCCAGCCAGGTTTAAAAGTGCAGCCTGCAAATTCCGGTTTTAAAGAGTCTTTTTTCCGCTCCATAATTTTTTCCAGGACTGCTGCCTGTATAAGCTTCAGCTTGTCATCGGAGCAGATCGTATTCGGGAAGTCTGATGGTATTACTCCCAGTAGTACAATTTGGGCCACATCACTGTACGAGGTTAGAGGAGTCTTTATTGTGTTTGTGCTTTTGGTAGGATGTGTACCATCTGCAGTTGCACTAGCTACTCTCTTAGGAGGGTTTGGTTTTTCGGGAGTTGACCCGTCTCACCTGCCTCTCTTCTTGGGGATCTTAAGGTCACGCAGCTCGTTGCGAACTTCCTTCATCGGCTTTAGGCACATTATTCTTGGCTTCTCGATGTCCATGCCTTGCTCAATATATAGCCTAAGACGTTTTCATGCAGCCCCACATAATCTTGGTCTATTAATTGCACTTTTTGTCTGGTGCTCAGTAGCAACAGTATCTGCGGATGTAGAGGGTTGCGTATTTGGCGTTGAATCCAGTAACGCATCTTTTTCATCCGTTGGGATAGATACCCCAGTTGATTCGGGGCATAAGTCCCCCAATACCAAGTTATCATCCATTTCTTCCATAGGAGTATTATGAACATGAGATCCTTCTACGGGTTCAGTTAGGTCCATAGCGACCTGTTCTGATTTTTCTAAATTTGTTTTTATGTTTAATTTATTGTCCATCTGAAAAGATAAAAATTAATGGGGTAAGAACAGAACATCATGCAACAGAGCCTTTTGTTGCTGATAGTCAAAAATACAACCGGACAATGCCCTTGTCCGGAGGCCACCGTTAGGAGACACACTAACGTAGTGCCATTCATTCCATGGACATGGTACAGATTACATCCGGAATTACGGGCTTTTTTCGAGCGTCCGCTCTAGATCCGCCATGTTCTGTTATTTAAAAACACGCATGGACGGTCATTGGATTCCGAAGAGGCTTAGGCAATATCAACAGATTAGCTATGTTGCGCATTCCGGACCCTGCAGCAGACGCTGCTTGCCTCCTACACAACTAAATTGGGAACATGTTTTTGGCATTAATACTTTACAGTATAACTTAAGAGTACCAATTTGTGCAAAATTTTATAAGGATTGCTGGATAGATAACATATTAGTTAACAGTATACCGGAACGATGTTGCCCACTTTTAATAACAAACAAACCCTATCCACAGATATTTATGGAAAATTTCAGCAAGGTATGACATTTGTAAAGTATGACTTCCAATTTTTTTGTTGGGTTTTTAACCATTTGTATTGCTGTATTGAGTTACGTTGTTATCTTCCCTATAAATAAATTGTCAAACAATTGTATTTTTGGCCAAAAATTGGGATGGACTAACAGGTGCGCTATTATGGGCATTAGTTTAGTTTATTTAGGAAGGGGTGTGCACTATGTGCACTTCCACTCGGAGACCGTAAGGTCCATTGTGATTCCCTTCATGAGTTATATATATAGTAAAGAGAAACTGTAAAGAAAAAGAGTCCTAATCCGCATAAGGAAATAATAAGAAAGAAAGATTTTGTTACGGATTTGGAATCGCTGTAGAACGTCCCTTAAATATCTAACCTATTTCCCTAATAAAATCCAGTATGTTACTTAGTTCATAGCTAGCAACACTACTGAGTTCAACCAGAAACCTGTTTCATAGCTATTTAAATATATGACCACCCTGTAGTCTAGGACATTTGCACATAATATGCTATACTGTCTCTAGCTCCTCTACATCCCCACACACCCTACAGAAATCCTGTGTGCCGTTATCCCATTTACCTTTAAAGGCCCCAATTGAGCAATGACCGGTTATCACTCCTACTAGAATCCTGAGACAATACCTACCCAACTCTATCAGTGTTTCGGTTGCATTTGCATTCAGTTTTGGTCAAAATGCCCTGGACACTTTGCAGTCCGTCCTACAGCTCCAGGATTGGTTGTTGGAGCCTCGGAATCTTTCCAATATAAGCCTGTAGTAATGATATAAAGGAGGTTTTACCCTCCGTTCCCTAGTACCCCATGATATTGTAACGACACGGTTTTCCGCTAGATCGCTGGGGTAGACTTAGCGGAGTCCAGGGTCGTTTTTATGTTTTATTTAATTTAAAACACAGATTTTTTCCAATAAACGTTATAAATCACCGGTTTATTAAAATTATCACACTTATACTACTAAGTGGTTAGCACAGTAAGAATGTATATCGTGTGGAGATATAATCTCCTTTAGCACGATGATGCTTTCCAAGCTACGGTAAAAGATACTATTAGGAATACCCAACATCGAGTGTTACAGGCGATGGTGGCATATGGTAGAGGTCTTACCTCTGTACATACCACCAGCTTCCCACTAGTCTCTTTTAAAGTAGTCAAAAGTTTAAACAATTGGGGAGATTTAATCTCCTCACCAGTTGTTCTTACCGCTTGGCCACCAGCTAGTAGACTGCCTTCTACTCATCAATTACCTGCCTTATATACTCTCACACCCATAGTTATTTTTTTGTGTATTGTTATTATTTCATCAGTGAGTAGGGTTGTATTTACAACGTATGAATACATATTTAACAAGGTAACTGACAACTAGATGGCGCTGCTTAAACTAAAAGAACGTTACAATTTAAAACAGTTTATATCTTACTTACATTTAATCAAAATAAAATAATTTCAATACAAAACAAAATCAAATAACATAAAGTAAATTAAATTCAATAAAATAAAAAATGTTGTTGTGGACAAAAACAAGGGCTCCGACTTTTGTCGTCACATTATCTCCTTTCCTCTCCTGTGAATTTAAGGGTTGAGCCACACGATTCGTACGTGGCCAGATCTAGACACCATTATTCGGTAGCGATGTCCTCCTACAAATTTCATTACCCGGATCTGTTGGTGGGTCTTCCGTTTGGCCAGGATCTCTTCTACATTAACCTTTAATCCCTCTGGTACTTGAAAGATATGTAATTCTTTGGGACTTGTTGGGACTTGTTGTTGTTGCTACTGACGTCTGATTCAATCGCAGTGATGACGTTGTATCCATTGGATGATGTTTTGCGCCTAATGACAGTGATGGAGGTGATGAAGTGGCTGAAGAGGGTGATGATAATTCTATTGGTGACATGGTGATGATGCTTGGTGATACTGCTGATGCCAATGATTTGGTTGGTGATGATGAAGAAGACGATAGTGATATTTGTGGCAATGGTGTACACCAGTCGCGGACTTGGGTTTTTTGTGAAATAGGGCTTTGCGTGGGTGGAAATGGTGTTGGCAATAACGGAATAAACCAGTCTCGGCCTGGGGTTTTTGGTGCAATAGGACTTTGTGTGGGTGTACATGGTGTTTGCGATAGCGGAATAAACCAGTCTCGGCCTGGTGGTGTGGGAATAGGGGATGTTTGTGTTTTCTTATCTGGGTCAACGTAACCTATTTCTCTGTTTGGCTCGGTTACTGGAACCATAAGTCTTACGCGGAAGGCTCGCTCATAGCACATCAATCCTAAGTGGCGATATTGTCTGTCTCTTAACTCCCAGGATCCAATGCCTTGTCGTCGCGGTGGTTTTGGTGGGTTGTAATTTTCGTTCTCCCAATCTAAAGACGATGGTGATCTAGGTGGGAGTGGAGAGGGAGGAGTTGCTGGCCGCAAACAAATTGTTTCGTCATTCACTCCGAAGAACCGGAGGTATATTTCCTCCACTATTGTAAGATCGCTTTCACTAAGAAGATCTTTAAAATTGCCTAAATCTATGAAATCGCCATCCAACTCAGGTGGCGATGGTGGTGGTTCGGTGTCTTCGTCATCACAATTGTCCGGTGTTATGGGATGATCTTCTGACACAAAAGGTGGAGGTGGCGGTGGAACTGTGTCTTTCTCCTCGGTAATATTTTCCGGAATAACAAAGTCTCTTTCTATAATATGTGGTCGTAAACATTTTTTTGAAAGGTTTTTAGGAGGAGAGTCCTCAATTATGAATACTGGATCATTTCGTTGTTGAGTCGTCATCCTATAGCAGTATGTTGACTTTCTGGGTTTTGCAGCACGTTTTGGTGACCTATTTTTTTGTTGTTGCCCTGAATACTTGATGGGAGAAATGACATGTCGTCTCTTGAAACCACCTTGACCACGAACCCCCTTGCTGGTACTTGGGATATCGTCCTCATCTAAGAAAATGGTTTTTCGGACCTTTGCCTTTTCTTTTTCCATGTTTTTACGAAATTTTTTTCGTGTTTCTTCAAATTTTTGTTGTTTGTTGTCCATTTTTTCTTTTTATTTCCACGTGCGATCTGTAAGAGATAAAATAAATAATTAATGCAGCAGTCAACAATGTTCTACGATTAGTAACTTTGTCACAATATAGAATTATCACAATAGGGTTTTAAATCACTAAGATGTGCAGTACGTATGTTTTCTTTATCTCCACAGATTTGAACAATTACAGGGGACACATATCCCTTGATGACATAGGGTCCCCCATATTTCGGCGCGAGTTTTGCAGCAAAACTATTAATTGCATTCGAGAGAGGATGCTAG
Organism: Calliphora vomitoria; assembly: GCA_942486065.2. NCBI lineage: Eukaryota > Metazoa > Arthropoda > Insecta > Diptera > Calliphoridae > Calliphora > Calliphora vomitoria. The sequence goes on along the minus strand of OW818030.2, from coordinate 52,494,614 downwards.
CGAACTAATACTAGGTCACCAACATTTGGTTTCCAACTGCGTCGACGCAAATTATAGTGGCGTTGCTGGGTTTGAGAAGCCTTTGCTAGGTTTCTTCTCACAATGCAAAATATCTCCTTCAATTCATTGACTCGTTCTTTAGGATTTTGGTGTCGTGCACCTGTACCCATTGTGACCTCATCGTACAGAGCTTTTGGAAGACGAGGTTCTCGACCCTGGGTGAGGTAGGCTGGAGAGTATCCTGTTGACTCGGAAACGCTTGTATTAACGGCCAGCATTACCTCAGGCAGAAATTCGTCCCATGTGTTGTGTTGTTGACCTGATAATTGGGCGATAATTGTTTTGATGATTCGGTTGGCTCTCTCTGTTGGATTTTCCTGTGGGGTGTATGGGGCTGTGAACTGTTGATGTACTCCGATTTCTTCCTGGGAGTGATGATAACTTTCGGCACACCATACCGAGCCAATATACGTTCTCGAAAAGCTTTCACGAGGCTCTCCGCCGTAGCTTTTCGTAATGGTATCAACTCACACCATTTGGAGAAATTGTCGAAAAATACAAGGAGCATCGTATTTCCATGTTTACTTCTTGGGAGTGGACCCACAAAATCGGCACAGATGGTAGCCCAAGGCTCTTCTGGAATTCGAGTGAGCATCTCTCCTACTGGGGGTTTCTGAGTTATTTTGTATCTTTGGCACGACTCACAGCGGCGAACGTATCGACATATGTCTCGGCACATTTTAGGCCAATAATAACGGGAAGCAACCTTGTTAATAGTTTTTCGGATTCCTAGGTGACCACCGGCTGCACTGTCATGATTTTCTTGAATTACTCGTTCTCTAAGTGGGGATGCTACACACAATTTCCACGGAGTGTTGTCATCATCGTTGATATCTCTCGAGAAGTGTTTGTAAAGTTGGTTATTTATGACGGAATAATCGGAATACTTTTCGGGGTGCTGTTGTACTGCCTCGATTTTTGCTTTCACCCATGAACACGAAGCGTTGTCGACTGTTTTTATTATGTTTATATTTTCCACAGGCTGTCGTGATAAGGCATCCGCTACAACGTTTTGTTTTCCTCTTCTGTATTGAATAACGAATTTATATTGTTGAAGTTCCAGGGCCCATCGAGCTAGCCTGCCAGTTGGATTGTCGATGTTGTTTAGCCATTTCAAAGACAGGTGGTCTGTTATCACTACGAATTCATAACCTTCCAAGTAGGGCCTCATTTTGCGTATTCCCCAAACTATAGCCAGACATTCTTTTTCTGTTGCAGAGTAGTTTTTTTCTGCGCCATTTAAATGTCGGCTTGCATATGCAATTACCTTCTCAGTATTGTCTAAGGTTTGTGTCAAAACTGCACCGAGTCCATAGTCACTTGCATCTGTCTGCAGCACAAACGGTTTAGTGAAATCAGGGCAGGATAAGACTGGGGCCTCTGTCAGCTTTCGTTTAAGTAGCTCAAATGACTGCTGTTGTTCTTCTCCCCACTTCCAGTGCTTACCTTTCTTTAAGAGTTGGGTCAGTGGTTTTGAGATGGTTGCAAAATCGGGCACAAAACGACGATACCAAGAAGTGACTCCCAAGAATCTTCGCACTTCTTTGACACTCTTTGGAGGAGACATTTCTTTTATGGCAGCCACCTTGTTAGGATCTGTCTGGATTCCGTCTTGGGTCACCACATGGCCAAGATATTTCGTCTGTGTTTTGAAAAATTCACACTTTTCTGGATTAATTTTTAGGTTTGCTGCCTTTAAACGCCGAAATACTTCCTTTAAGTTGTCTAAATGTTCTTGAAAAGTGGTTCCGATCACAATAATGTCATCTAAATAGGCAAAAGCGTGTGGTTCCATTTCCGGTCCTATGACTTGGTCTAACGCCCTTTGAAATGTTGCAGGGGCAGAATGTAGTCCAAAAGGCATTACGCGCCATTGGTACAGTCCTCGACCAGACACAGCAAAGGCCGTATATTTTTTACTCTCTTCATCCAGGGGAATTTGCCAATAGCCATCCTTCAGGTCGATACTGCTTATAAACTTGGCATTTCGAAGTCTATTTAAAATAGAGTCAATTCGGGGCAATGGATAGGCATCAGGTACAGATCGTTGATTTAGTTGCCTGAAGTCCATACATGTTCGCCACGTTCCGTCTTTCTTCTTTACCAGTGTGATTGGAAAGCTATATGGGCTACATGAAGGTTCTATACATCCGCGAGCAATTAATTTATTTACCTCACCATCTATGATGGCTTGCATTGCAGGATTCCGTTGGGCATACCTTATCTTGATTGGGCGGTCGTCTTTCATTAGTATTTTGTGTTTTGCGATATTGGACAGTCCAGTGATATTTTGGAATTTTGGCAGCTCCTTCTCTAAAAAGTGTGTAATTTCCTGTTTCTGGTTTGGAAATTCTGTTCGATATTCTGTTTCATTAACGCTATCTGCCGTTTCAATTTTCCGAATTTTGTGTATCTTAAAGCTACTGCTTACCTTTTCAATGCGCCTGCTGTGACAATAACTGGATTTTTGCTGGCTTAATTGTTTTTTCTCCACAATGAGGCCTCCACAGCTAAGGGTGGCATTGAACTGTTGGAGCAGATCTAGCCCTAAGATAATGTCTTCTGTTGCTTCTTTCATTATTAAAAATTCGCATTCGCAAGTTATATTACCCAAGGTGACTTTAAATCTTGCCGCTCTAGAAATAACTCTTGGGGTTCCATCCGCTAGAAGGACATCGATATCTACAGGTACGTAGATAGGTTTTTCTGATAAACGTCCAACTTGTTTTGGTGTTATGAAGCTTCTCGTCGCTCCGGTATCGATTATCGAGCTGATTAGCTGACGTTCTATTAAAATATATGCCATTAGTTTTTCCTCTTCCCATATTAAACGTGTTTGATTTTTTATATGTTTATTTCCATGACATCCTTCATTTAGTTGAGGTACTTCATGGTCTAATTTTGTGGTCATCATTCGATGATGTTCTCCACGCCAATGTTGCGAATGAGTAGGAATGCTTTCTAAATCATCTGCTAGCTGTATTAACTCATTTAATGTACTGAAATCTTTCCTTCGAATGTACCATTGGTAGTCCGGATGGGCGTTTCTGAAGATTCTCTCAATTTTTTCATCTTCAGCCAAATTTGAGTGTCGCATTAAATCTTGAAGCGCAAGCACGTATTCCTTGAATGTTTCACGTGAACGCTGGGTGTGTTTGCGGATTTCGTCCTCTAGTTTTTCGAAGTAACGTGTAGGAAGAAAGAAACCATAGAAATATTTTTTAAACATTGTCCACCTTTCCCAATGTTTGTTGTTATTCCGAAACCAAATTAGTGCTTTATCTCTAAAAAATTCTGGCATCACTCAAGGTAGCTGGTCTAAATCAACGTTGTACATATCAGACAATTCTTCCGCACGCTCTATAAAGCCTAGTGGATCTTTGCCTCCATCGTATTTTAGACCCCATTTTCTGACCAAATCTATTACCACAACTCGATTTTCACTTTTCAACTGATTTACTGACTGTACTTGCTTGGCTATTGCTGTAGAATCCGTTTCTTTATTACTGACTTCCTCTTTTACTGGTGAAGCTGGCAATACGGTAGGGGGATGAAAGGGAATCTGAAGTCTTACTGATGGCGATGCATTATTTGTAGACTCATGTTGCTGTTGTAATTCCAACAGATTTTTCATCTCTTCCTCAGGGTGCTCGATAGTTACGAATTTGGTAAATTTTTTTCGTAGTTCCTCTACGGTTCCTGGGGCATCTTTTCCAAACTGGGTTAGGTAGTTTACAAGTTCCTCCCGTTTTAGGGAGTATACCCAGGAAGTTCGCAGCATGGTTGGTAGACACTTTATCTTGTTGGACACTGTAATGTCCCTGCTCGGGCGCCAATGTAACGACACGGTTTTCCGCTAGATCGCTGGGGTAGACTTAGCGGAGTCCAGGGTCGTTTTTATGTTTTATTTAATTTAAAACACAGATTTTTTCCAATAAACGTTATAAATCACCGGTTTATTAAAATTATCACACTTATACTACCAACATCGAAGTCTAACCTCGAGTGTTACAGGCGATGGTGGCATATGGTAGAGGTCTTACCTCTGTACATACCACCAGCTTCCCACTAGTCTCTTTTAAAGTAGTCAAAAGTTTAAACAATTGGGGAGATTTAATCTCCTCACCAGTTGTTCTTACCGCTTGGCCACCAGCTAGTAGACTGCCTTCTACTCATCAATTACCTGCCTTATATACTCTCACACCCATAGTTATTTTTTTGTGTATTGTTATTATTTCATCAGTGAGTAGGGTTGTATTTACAACGTATGAATACATATTTAACAAGGTAACTGACAACTAGATGGCGCTGCTTAAACTAAAAGAACGTTACAATTTAAAACAGTTCATATCTTACTTACATTTAATCAAAATAAAATAATTTCAATACAAAACAAAATCAAATAACATAAAGTAAATTAAATTCAATAAAATAAAAAATGTTGTTGTGGACAAAAACAAGGGCTCCGACTTTTGTCGTCACAATATAAATCCGAACCTTGTCTGGCCAGTTCATCTGCTACCTTATTTCCCTGTATATCACAGTGACCCGATACCCAACATAATCTTATTGAGTAGTGTACCAATAACTCCTCGAGAGCTCTCCTACAGTCTTGAACTAAGCTGGAATGTATTAAATGACATTCCAGACTCTTTAGTGCCGCCTGACTGTCCACGTATATAGTCACTGCAAACCCCTCATTGACGTGAACCTTTATCAACTCTGTGGCTTTCCAGATCTCGAAGATCTCTGCTTGGAAGCCACTGCACTCGTTAGAGAGTCTGTATGAGCGTTTGATATCCTTGTCGACCAGATAAACCCCAGCCCCTGTACCAGATTTCATCTTGGATTCGTCGGTGCTCACCCATCGAACAGTTGATCGGATACAACTAAATTATCCCTACTGGGGATCTATACGACCCTATAGTCAAAAATTCCAGATGTAATGATGTCCTGACCGATAAGACCTGCCTCATACAGTATCCTAGTGTGACCTACCCGCAAAGGTATTACTAAAGAAGACTCAAATAGCCTAAGTAAGTTCCTCTCAACATAAATCTTAATGGGTAGTAGGTTTGGGATTATTTCCAAGGCCGCCTGCGGGGTGCTGCCTATGACACCTGTTATACCCAGACATGCACACCTTTGAGCTTTGTTGAGCATAACCCTATATCTACCTTTCCTCATTGCCTCCTACCACACCGTACAACCATAAGTAATAATAGGCCTAACAACAGATGTGTAGATCTAGTTAAACATACTTGGTCGTAAACCCCAATTTTTGCCAATTGAGTTACTGCATGTATAGCAGGCGTTAAGGCCCTTCTTTAATCTTTCCTGAGTATTTATTTTCTATGACAACTTGTTGTCAAGGAAGGTTCCTAAATACTTGGCTCCCCCTAATAGACTCAGTTCAACGCCGTCTAATTTCGGCAAATTGAAGCTATCCCTTATATTTCCTGGTAAATAGCACCATCATTCTTATAGTTGCAAAACGGCAGACATTATAACGCCATACACTTGGCTACACCCCTTGGCCACAAGGCGGGCCTTGTACCTTTCAAGTTCACCATCAACACCACGCTTCATTGCATACACCCATTTGCAGCCAACCGCATTTTGTCCATCTGGCAATTCTGTCAAACCTCAAGTCTCGTTTGGTGTGAAGGAATTGTACTTCTTATTCATGGCATCAAGCCAGTTTGTGGAACTAGTATTTCACCATAATCTTTCATCATAACATATAAAACATTAAACACTTTTCTCGGCCGACCACATTCACCAGTACGTTCAATTCTCGGTCTACCCGGACCTATAGTAACAGCTTCATCATCACCTGAGAAATACTACAGATCGTCCATATTATCAGCACTCTCATAGTCTTCGCTTTGGCATTCTGGATTTCGTTCTTCTATTAAGTTTTCAGTCGTATTTTGATCACAGACACTTTCGGTAAAATTGATCAAATCAAATGAAACGTTTTCATTCTCATTTGGCGTCTGGTTCTCTTCATTAAATAACACGTCTCACCTTTCGACCACGTCACGTTTACATTGGTCGTATAGTTTATACGCCTTTGATGTCATCGAATAGCCTACCATGCGATATTCCTTACCTTTTGCCTTAAACTTGCCATGATGCGTCTTGTCGAGAGCCACTGCTTGACATCCAAAGGTTCTAAAATGTTTAACCATATGTACCAAATCTAGTAGATTTTTTGCTGTATTATCCGATGCATGCGGATATGGTTGTGTACATGTCTTGGTCTTCATACATGTAACACATTTGTCCTGATCTCCAGAATCTTCGCCATCGATACCACTAACCATTATTTTAGCATCACATAAAATTTTATAATTTAAGTGTCCATACCTGTTATGCCACAATACTGCTGAATAACATTTTTTCTTCGTCCCATGTTCAATACCATACAATTTATGTTTCCTCTCAAATGTAAATATAGAATTTCCTTCACTGAGAACATTTGCTGCGTTCATATCAAACTTTACAGAGAAGCCTTTTTGCGTTATTTGATAGATAGATAGTCTGTTGATAGAACAGATATAAAATTGCCTTTCATTCAAAACAAACTCTGCGTCGTTAAATTTCAACTTAATTTCACCTACACCCTCAGCAACAATATAATTTTCGCCAGCCAATTCATGTTACCATCTGTTGCTGCAGGCATCGTGAATGCGTGACTTTGCTCTGCCTTCTTCTCATAATTTTTCTTCGCTGTACACTTTGCTGCTACATGTCCATGCACGCCACATTTAAAACATTTGCAGTTGAATTTGTTTTGCTAACGGCCCGTTGTCACCATCAGATTAACCTTCTTCACATCTACGTTCTCTTTCCTCTAAGAGTTTAACCCTCAAAACTTTGAGTGGGGGAAGTTCATCTCTGGTCTCCATATCAATTACAAATTCTCTTACGATTTTGGCTAACTGGACAACAAAATAATAACCAAAAGCTCATATTTTATTTCTATGTTGACTTCTGCTAATTTCTCCACAATATCAGTAAACAAATTTAAGTAGTCAGCCATACTCATACTAGCAGTCATATTAAATGATAACAACTTTTTGTAAAGGGTGACTTTCCTCTAGCCGATTCCACTCTTCAAGAGCTGTACCAAGATTTTACACGTAATTCAATTGGGATGGTTTCACACTCAAAATAATCAATCAATAAGAACAATTTTGGAATTTTGTAATATTATCAACCTTTATCAAAATAAAGTAAATGTTTGAAGCAATGAATCAACACACAAAAAAATTATAGTGCCATCACCAACTCATGCAATCAACAATACATCCAATCAACACTACCACATCTATTCTGACATCACACAGTTTTTGGAAATAAATCTAGCGTTTCTAAACGGCTGATCGGATAAACATTTACGTGGTCGTAGACAAGGAGTATTCGAGTTTCAGTTATTAAAATACTTCAGGGGCGGCGCTATGGGGCTCAAAGTAAGGTACCTTCGACATGTACAAATTTTAAACACGTGCCATTTTTAAGTTTTCCATCCGATTTCAAAGATTTTTATACTTTTGGAAAGCGCTCGGCTAGGTCTTGAAAAAATATGCGTGTGCTATTTATCTCTTATAGTTTCCAAATTTTAGGTATTTCAAAATTAAAATTTTGCCATACCTTGGTCCGATTTTTTAAAAATATATGTCGTACTTATGCACTGAATGGACTCGAATTTTTGTTGTTAGTTAGACAACTAAATTACCAATAATATACAGAAGATTTAAAACGATTTTCAATTTAAAATTAAAAAAATATTTTTTTTTTTTTTTGTCTTTTTTATTAAAAAAAATCTTTAAGAACATATGGGCATTTCCATTATGGCGTGACGTGACATTTGTATAACAAAGTGTTAAAAAAAATAATGAAAAAGTCAAATTTGTAAAAAATTTTTTATATTTGCTAAGTAATTAATACCATAGACAGACGACAGAGTTAATTTGCATTAACAGCACACTAATGTGAATTAAAATTTTACCCTGACAAACGACAGTTTTTGCATTTAGTAAACAGATGTTTGTTTGTAAACAACTGTTTAATTGTGAAACATTTTTTGCAAATCGGTAAATTCTCTACTAGATGTTAAGTTTTCCCTAATTAATTGCCACGTATAAAGCATAAGGTAGAAATGTTATATATCAATGGATAGGGAATTTTGTATATTTCTCAAAAATATGTATAACATTTGACAATTAAAAAATTCATGGAATACTTTTTTGAAAAATATGACGAAAATATCTTTTTATTGAGTTTTTGCGAAGATACTAATTTTGCGAATTGAAATCAAATTTGTATTTATAAATATTTTTTAATGAAATTTCACAGTTATATAGATTTTTCTATTGAAAATGCAAAATTTAAAACAAATTTTGAAATTTGGCATCAGGAATCCCGAAAATCCCAAAAAAGTTTCGAAAAATCCCAAAAACTAGATTTTTGCGTTTTTTGGCGGTGTTATCGAAACCTTTTACAAAATAATTAAGAACATATTGCGTCATCTAAAATAAGTTATACTATATTTTGATATCGACTATGCGATTTGAGAATTTTTGCCCTAAAATTAAATTTTACATAAAAAATAGGCATTTTTTAGATGGAACTGGTCCGTTCGGTATCAACAATTTTAAAATTGGTTTTCATTTAAAATATTTTGTGTAAAGTTAGCTTTCGAAAAAGCATAAATTCCTTATACATCTTTGTAGAAATTTTTTAGATAACTTAAAAAGAAAAAAAGTACTTTATTCCCAAAAAATTACTTTATTCCCGAAAAATTGCCTTTTTCAAATTTTTTACATTCAAATGCAATAACCTTGGAGTCAGTCAAGATTTTTCAACAATTATTATTTTTGTTTGATACATACATTTGTTTTCAGTCTAATAAAGGAAAAAAGGAGAAAAGCTGGAAACATTTGGACCCGCTGTTATAAAAAAACTGGAGTAGGGTGGGTAAAAAGTTTAAAAATTTAATTTTCAAATTCGAATATCTCATAAGCTGTAAGAGATAATGGATAGCTTCGACAAGGTTTTTTGTAGTGCTCGTTGAGGAGATTCTATATATGTAAGTTGTTTCAAATCGGGGCACAAACGAAGAACATACCGGAGGTGTCCTAATTTAGGGACTACTGGCTGCGCCCCTGGTGGACACATGTGGTCCAAAATACAAAACTTAACACTACCTCATTGTGCATGTGATATTTCATTCAAACCGGGCTGACCGTTTAGAAGTTACAGATTAATTTCCCTATTTTTTTTCTATACCACAATAATAAACAATTTGCCACAAGTTGATTGATTGTCAACGGTATTGGCATATTGAAATAGCTAAATTCAGTATAAATTCAGTTTGATTTTGAGCATTTACATCAAAGTTAATGCGCATTAGGATGGGGATAATTCACAAGTTAATTTGAATTAAGACTACTAATGCAAATTAACGCCGTCGTCTGTCTACGCTATAAGTTCTACTTTATTCAGAAAAAAGTATTGCAACAATTGGCACTAAGGAGTTTAAGATATTACCAAAAACAGAAGTTTGGTTTGACTTGCCTCACAAAATTGCATAACTCTGCGAATTAGGCAAGACTTTTTGTATAAAACCTTTTGTAGTAGGATTTGGAATAATATAAATTTATTTTCCAAATTATAAAATTTAAAAATCTTTCCTCGTTTTTTATATAAATTTCCATTTGATATATTTTTTTGTTCAGAAATAAGAAAAAGAAAACAAATAAGAAAGTATGCTCGGTCAAGCATACTTTCTTATTTGTTTTCGTTAATTATTTTCGAAAATTGGCGTTATATGGGAGCTATGACTAATTATGGACCCCGATCGTCATAAAATTAGCTGTCATTATTACCGTATATGTAAAATTATTTGGAGCGAAATTTGATTTTAATTGATTAACTTTTAATTTTTTTGTCTGGGTGAACTTGCTGGAAATGCCCATATAACAATTTTAAGTCATCTTTACGGAGAACATTTTGGTATAAAAATCATGTCGCCAAAATTTAAACTTTGGGCCACGTGTTCTAAAATCCCAAAGCTGGGATCAGAAAACGGAAAGCAGCTTTCAAAACTTTGATGTGATCCCTATTTATTTCCAAAGTATTTTCTCAGCCCCAAAGGAAATGTGGGCGAAATTGTAAAAAATACCATTTTTGGCATTTTCGCACCAATTTTTAGGAATTACCGGATGCTCTTTGACCTTTTGACAAGTTTTTTTACACTTTGTTATTAGAATGACAGGTTTAGAAAACGTTGAAAATTTCATTGAGTTATGTTAATAAATAAATATTTTATTGCATAATACATATTTATTGAGTTTCTAAAAGTAAAATTTGTACCAAATTTTAATAGGATTGCAAATATTAGGAACAATTTGATCCACATTTTTTCCGAACTAACTTTTTTTGGAAGTAGCTAAACAAATTATCCAATAAGATAGAAGTCTGCTGCAATAGTATTAATGAATTCATTATAATTATTTCTGTTTAATTACAAATCTATTTGCGGTATTTTTTTGTAAATCCTAGTGGTTTATTACTTTAGTTTACACTATTGCACTATAGGTAATTTCACCCATTTTTGTGGCCAAAATAATAAGGAATCACGGAACAAGGATGAAAATCGGTATACGGGGGCTTTCACGGTTTCTGCTTTCGAATTTGAGGTAACATTTTTCAGATTCAAAATGGCGGGAACTCTTCCATTTAACTGAGATATTCTTACAAAAAAGTCGCACTTTTTCCTTTACATAATCCGATTCCTCCTTCAAAACATTGTCGCATTCAACTCTACCAACTATTAAAATTGTCAACAGCAGCATTCTTCTCCTCTTTCTTTTGCTTTTTCTAAATATATTTGAAAAAAGGTAAATTTTGATTGTTAATAAAGGAAAGCGAATTTTGCTCTTTATTTTGAATTTAACAATTCTTGTATTTTATGTACGATAAAGCAAAAAGAATTTCATTCTCCAATGTTTAAAGGAGACTTCCTTCAAGGAATTTTTATATACTACTTTTTAACATTTAGTGATCGGTACCATTTAATCAAAGCTGAGTTTTGTTTACATGAACGGACAGTCATAATTGTGGATTTGTTCACTTCATTACTGATATTTTATTTGAGAATTTGAAAATGCCATTGACACCTCTTGAACGTTTTATACGCTGTTATTAAATTTGAGGCAAATATGAATACAAGTCGCGAAGAGGAACATCACCTCTCCTATAAGAAGTAATATTGAACTGAAATTATTATGGGAAAGAGTGAAGATGCCGCGCAGCCACATGATATTAAAGCGGTTGAAAGTAAATATCAGAGTACTCTTAATATTTTTGAGCGCTGTTTAAAGGCAATGAATGTCAAGATTGATGAGTTAGAGGCTAAGTCGAAACCCAAAGATTCATAATTTACCGCTTCTGCCGTGTAATACGGAGATCTTCAGTGGTGATTATCTTTCATGGCCTACGTTTAGGGGTATTTTAACTGCTTTGAATATTAACAACAGCCGCCTCAGTAATATTATGAAATTATATTATTTGATAAAAGGAACTGATGATATCTAAATGTCCATTGACTAATTCGATATCGCGTATAAAAATTTAGGGGTGTGTACGAAAATCCACGAATGTTAGTTAACAATCAGTTGAAGTGTGTGTTTGGTTTAGATACGGTAACTAAGGAAACTAAATCCTCACTAAAAAAAAGTTTTAGCGCGGAATAAATGGCTTCTAAACTGCTATGTTAGTTTATGAGATTTCCATTCAGAATTAGGATTCAATAATAGTTTTTATTTGTATTCAGCGACCTCTCAGGCAGTTACACTTTGGTACCAAAGTATTAAGGATAAAACTACCTTATCTTTATGTAAAGATTTTGACATGTTTTTAATCGAAAGAATTCAAACTTTAGATTGCATTCGCGATCTGACATGTTCCAAAACTGACAAGAAAAACTATGAACGGAAGGTAAAGGCTTATGTTTCAAATACAAGTACATGTACAGATTGCTCAAAAGGAAACACTTACTGTCGAAGAGTTCTTTAATCTCATTCTCAACAAATCAATTAATGTTGTGAATTTACCGATGTGAATATTAGGTTTCTCCATTACGAGCATTAATTCGCACTGTTGTACTTCTTGCAAACGTTGTGCAATTGATTGAAAACGTTCATGTATTCTAAATTCACGAACTTTATGCCCTATGCCTGATAATACCAACGAACCTATTGCCCTCACCAGGACATTTTCTGATTGGATCTCCCATATTGGCACCGCCGACTATTTTTGACAGCCCAATTTGTATTGTTAATCATTATCGTAAACTAAATGCATTAATTCATCAATTTTATAAAAGATGAATATTTAGTGAATTCGCATAAAAGATATAAGTGTTAACATCCACAAAGAGATGTTGCTATAAATGATCTAGTCGTTATCAGAAATGTGCAATCACCTATAACTGCGTGGAAGCATTGTTGTGAAAGTTTATACTGGTACTGATGGTCACGTTCGCGTCGTGGATGTTCGCACATTAAATGGTGTCGTTAATCGACCAATAACCAAACATCTTGTTTTGTATGCTTAATTCACTTTTATATCAATTTCCTTTTACTAACATTTCTTTTTACTATAAAATGGACGCTGCTACCAAAACTATGGATGTTGCTACCGACTTATTTGACGGAGACGTCGCACCTGTTATTGTTTGTATTACGCCAACTATAACAGTTGAAATGGAACTATCCATATTTCCACCGCCAAACCATCCTACTATTGAACAGGTGGAAGCTTCGGGCTCGAATTCGACCGGACAGGGTTCATTGAACAATCGAATAAATAGCAAATGTCCCATTCGTACCCATCCTCTTCGATGTTGCTACAAATTCAGGGAGTACACTGTATGTTAATTATAAAAATACAGGGCTGTAAATGTATGTAATGAATAATCGATTTTGGTTTCACGTTTCACCCAATGTATTATAAAAAATTTTATTGCACTATTGAACCTACATTTTGTTTTTTGATAAAAGAAACCCTAAAGAGTACGAGGACATGATGTGTGGTAATGAAAATGATTTTAGTAATTCCCCTTGCAATTAACTACATAAAAGTATATTTGACAAAAATATATATTCTTACATAAAAATTTATAAGAGCTTTATAAACCAATTATAAGAAAATTTTCATAAAGTTGTATTCATAAACGATTAATAGCTCAAAATACATTTGATAAACCTTTAATAAGTGTACAAATTTTAAAGTTCGTTCGACCCTACTTTAAACGTACTATAAAGTATTCTTTTTTTACATTTTATCCTGAAAAAAGGTAATTTTAAAAATAATTCTTTATAAATTTGCAATAATAGATGATACTATTGCAATTGATAAACCTAATTTTAACTCCGCTAGGAAATATAGTCCACTTTAATAATATAAGATTTTGTTCCATATTTCTCCGGCAGTGAACTACATGAGGTTCGCAAGTGAGTTTTATTGCCATTTTTGTAATTTATTGTTAACCTGTAACGGCATGTAGTAACTAAATGTGTAAACATTGTGGAAGAAGGTCCACAGAATCTAATATACCCACTCCGGAATTAAAATCATGTGTTTCCACATAGAAATTCATTCAATTTTGTTAAAATTTAACAAAATGACAATAAAAATAAATTAATAAAACAAATGATAAAATAGTGATGTTTATTTTATCACAGAATATCGAATACTTTTAATAATAATTGAAATAAAATATATAAAAACGTTTGTATATTAATGCATTTTTGCTTAGGATAAATTTACTAGAATCAAATATATATTTTTTCTCTAAATACTTTAGTTTTTTTCTTCAAAAATATGTAATTACTTAAAACAAACAATGAAAAAAAGAGAATTAACGAATATTTTATCCTAATTGCAAGCAACACTAACAACGAAAAAGGGAAAATAACAGAGAAGCATTGCCAGCTTAGACAAAACACAGTATATTAGTTATTGTGCCTTTAACAAAGGTTTATGAATACTATAGTTTTATAAATGATTTTTAAAGCTAAAGTGTTTGTAAACAAATTTGTGTTTTAAATCTACAATAAGTTTTTTTTTTATGCATATAGCCGTTAATGTGTAAAGAGATTAGAAAAAAGTACCGCTAGGTGCCCCCAAACTAATTTTTGAATTTAAAACTAGATCTAATGAAGCAAGCCTAGAGGACATCACTTTATCACATCACTGTTACCACGCATTTACACATACAAGTAGAATGATGAAAGTTGAGTATATGTATTATTATCGAAAGTGACGAAAAATATATCGAAATTTCTATAAGTTGCTTAAGTGTTTACACATGCAAGTAAAAGTTCATTTTGCAAATGTTAGCGAAGTAGAACGATGTCGCCAATAAGCCACAAATATAAGAAAATTACAGCGAATTAAATAAATAAACCTTTGTACTATCAACATTTTCTATTTTTAAGTCCATTTGCGGCTCGAAACCAAATTTTGTTATTTTAATTAAATATTTCTGGGGAAAATGTTGGTGTTAACAATTTTATTTATAGAAACTTATGAAATTTATATTTTTTAGGAAAATGATACGCATTAATTGCCACTTGTACTATTTTCTTCTTCAAATAGTTAAAAATACAGTAATTATTTTACCAAAATCCATTAAATTTGTTAAAAAATTTTATTGGGCAACTCTATTTGTTTTTTTTTACACTTCATTGCTGAAAGTGTCAAAAAATCACTGTCCACCTGAATTCACTAGACAGTGAGCTACAGGTGGTTGTATGTGAATATATTGCGTTTTTCGAACTGTTACTTGCATGTGTAAACGCTAGGTTAATAAGTTATGTTCTCAGTCTCTTTATTTGTTCATTGGTACCTATTACCATTGTTATTTTAATATTGCGTCTCTTAGTGAGTACATATTAATGTTTTGTTAGTGCAAATTCTTATTCGTTATATCAAAATAAATAAAAGTTTTGAAGTGGTTCGATTGGTAATTTTTTTCATAATCTTTGTGAAATTTGACAAGAATGGCTAATAACGACAACGATTTACCTGAAACAAATAATTCTGGTGGTTCAGAATTGGCGTTGTTAAAACAACAAAGAACCACGATGAAAAGAAAGATTTCAAATATGTATACAAAAAAAGATAGAAAAAGGTGGAGATAAGGTTGATGCAACTATTTTGCAATGTCGGCTCGAAATTTTGGAATCGTATTTCAAACAGATTTGCCAGGAGCGATTTGGAGGAAATCTATATTGCGGCCAAAGAAAAATTATTGTCCATATTGAACAAAAGTTGTTGTTCAACTTCGATGGAACAAAGTTTTTTCAATTCATCGATTGGCTTGCCGTCGTTGAAATTGCATCGATTTGATGGAAAAAACGCTGATTGCAAACGATTTATCACATCGTTCAATAACATGATTCATGATAATTCATCCAACACACCAGTCGATAAATTCAATTATTTACTTAATTGTCTTTCTGTTCCAGCCTTCGAAACTTTCCAAGTTACGAATGAGAATTACTCGAAGGCTCTTGAGAGATTGAGGGACCGGTACGACAACAAAGTACTAATCTTTCTAGAACTTATTACTGCCCTTTTCAACATTTCATAAATGTCCAAAGGTGATAGGTTTCACTACGTAATATTATAGACACCGTTTCCCCAATTCGTGATTCTCTTTTATCACTTGCATCCGAACTGGATATTATGAACGCAATCATATTGCATATCGTATAGTCGTTGTCGTCCCTCTAATAGTCGTTGTTAAGTTTGCCAGTCCGCTCATCATACTTCGCTACATATTTTTGTTTAAGCAGAATCCACACCAGTTAATTAATGCAACATCTTTATTAGCTTGTTCGTTCAAAAAGGGTCATAATACCAACTGCTGTGTATCTTATGAAAGACAATTTTGGTTATTTTCAACCCGTAAGAGTTCTTCTTGATCCTTGTTCTGAAATTAATTTCATTAAGAAGCGACTGTCAAAAGACTTAGTCTTCGTTTACAACCAAATTGTCAAGATGTTTCTGGAAAATTCCAGAAAGTATACAACTACCAGATCCCCTTATCTACATACCTCATCGCATTGATTTGTTAATTAGAATGGAGGTATTTTTCGATTTGTCGTTCTACATATTCGCCCATAACCTGGAGAATATGTAGATACGTCAAAGTGGAAAATTCCAGAAAGTATACAACTAGCAGATCCCCTTTTCTAAATACCTCATCGCATTGATTTGTTAATTAGTACGGAGGTATTTTCCGATTTGTTGTTCGATGGACGCATTTCATTAGGATGTATGCCTTGTATCAACGTTCAAGAAAATCTATCGACACTTACATGCAACTTGGCAATAGATTCAACAAAAATTCTTGATAGCACTTTGAGAAAATTTTAGCAAGTTGAAGAATATGTAAGTAGACCTCAAACATTCACTGAAGAAGAGCAGACAAGTGAAAAACATTTCATCGATAGTACATCAACCTCTTTCGCATCCATATTACATGATACCTCATCATAGTATTATCAAACCTGAGAGTACAACAACAAAACCTCGTGTCGTATTCGATAGGTCAGCTCGCACAAACTCGAATTATTCATTGACCCCTGCAAATATTGTAAAAAGAACCATTATTCCTTACTCCATTCACATAACACCTCGAAATCTCAAAAGCGACCGATTTTCAATCTAAATCACGTCCCAATACGTCAGGCAGTATCTTTTTCGACGACTTTACAAGTCAATCTATATTTTCCAAAGTCTAAAATTTTGTTACGCTCCTCTTTAGACCGCATCTTTATAATGGCTAAGGTTAAAAAAATTACCCCGTATTAAGACTCCCCCTGTATCAGTGCCGGATTCGATATTGAAACCGTTCCAAGGTTTTCAGTTAGCGGATCCAACATTTAAACACTCGGGTAATGTAGCGTTGGTTTTGGGAACTGAAGTTTCTCCGTTTATTTTAAAAGGAAAAATGCATACAAGCCCTGGGCTCCACTTGCAAAATACACCATTTTCGGATGGATTATTTCGGGATTATACCCATATTAATTTTAATAACGATCTCTTTGATCGCAACAGGAGTTCTTAAGAGCTCAAAATTTAATAAAACATCAAGAGTCCTTTATGACTCTCAGTTCACAGGAGTCCCAAATGGCTCAATCGTCGAATTTATTTCAACAGAAGTTCTTAATGGTTCAAATTAGTTATTATTTAATTACAACACTCTTATGCACGGTGACTGGGAATGTTTAAGTACTATTATCTATTATTTGCGGTATTTTTTTATTTTTTTTTTCTTACCCTGCATTTGCACATGCAAGTAAATTGACGAAAGTTGAGAATAGGTATTATTATCGAAAATGTCGAAAATACATCGAAATGTCTATGTTATCGAAGAAGAAAATTGCAGCGAATTATATAAATAAACTTTAAAAATATCAGCAATTACTATTTTTAAGTCCATTTGCGGCTCGAAGGCAAATTTTGTTATTTTAATTAAATACTATAAAGTGTTACCATAATTTTCAAATACAAACAATTCTGGGGAAAATGTTTGTGTTAACAATTTTATTTATAGAAACTTATGTTTTCACTATTTTCCACGAATAAACCGTTAACGGTATTTAAACTTTGTTTGCCATCAACTACTTGGAAATAAGTTTATGCTTCACTCATCTTTTGGAAGCCTTTTATAGCACATCGTGCCTTAAATATGTTTGAAAAAAATTTAAATTTTGATTGTTAATAAAGGAAATATAATTTTGCTCTATATTTTGAATTTAACAATTCTTGTGTTTTTATTTTTACAATTCACTTATTTTTAATTTGTTTATCAATTTTTGCATTTATTTGTAATGTTTTAATTAAATCCACGTTTTGTGTTGCAATCAGAAATCTATCATGAATTTCTTCTTCGACAACACTTATTTCTACACAACAAAATATTTTCTTTACTAAAGTTTTAGTTTTAACAAAAAATTTAATAGAATCAAATATTTTATTAAATGACTGAAAATATTTTTTGTTTACTTTGAAACAAAAACATATTTATTGTGAATTTTGACAAACAGCAGGAAAATAAAAAATATTAATTGTGCTCAATTTTTAAGCTTTTGGTCTTCATGGAGCAGATAATGATTTTAAATATTATGTTTAAATAAAACAAAATGTTTTTTTTTAATGAAAATATTACAAAATGAATTTTATTAACAGCTTAAAATAATATTAATATAATACATTTCGTTTTCAGGTTAAAGAAGCTACCCAACATTGCCGCAATCAGCGGTTATTATACGAATTTAAACAGTCGAAAGTAATTGACGAGTTTGGAATGATTCAAACGAAAATATTAATACTTGATAAAGAAAATGAACTAAAGGCAGAATGGCCTATTGCTCGACTTGAAGTTTGGCTTGAAAGCATCCGTGAACAAGAAAATTGGAATTCTAAGAATATATTCAATTGCTTTGACATTGAGTGGGAGAAATCGGATATTAGTTTGAATGATAGCGTTCATGATTCTCTGAATGCCAGCCGAATTAATCTAAATATAAGTGCATTTAAAGAAACTATTTTGAACAATTCCCAACAAACTAATAAATCGTTCATTAATATTAATAACAAACATTTGGATTTTGAAAACCTAGCAAAAATGCATATTCACGAAATCCAGAGTTCCACTTCAAAATTAAAAGATCTTTGTAAAACACATGCAAACAACAATCAATCTATGTATAGCAAAACATCACAAGTAATATCTGAATCAATTGAACGACTAGAATATACATTAAATATAATGCAATCATGTTTCGATGAGATACATATTGAAAATACGAAAAGTGTTCGATTCTTAATGGATTGAAATATTGTAAAATAAAAAAAAAAATTATTGGCATCATTTTACATTCGTTTTATTTCGAAATCACTAAAATATATATTTTAAGTAAGTACAAACAATTACAAATTATTGTAAATTTTAATTATTTTATTAAATTTATTCTCTCACATATACTGGTACCTTGAGAGAGTTGTAAACAAATAAAATGACTTGGAATTTTGACTTTAAATTCTTGATAAAATAATGATTTTTACACTTTATTACACACACACATTATGGTAAATATTTTTAAAATACTTTTAGCACACTTTAATTTTTGAAACAGGTATATTTTACATAATTTTATTCAGTGGAATAATTTCTCCCGTTGCTGGTTGCTTAGGTTATTAAAAAGCATCTTCCAGAAAATATTAATGTTTTGAAATATAATATTAAAATCCTTTCCACACTTGGTCGGCTTTTTTCAAATCTAAATGCAGTTGTAAGATGAATAGAAAATAAAAACCAAAAATTCTATAGTTAGCATATGCCATTTCTTTTAATTTGGATATACACGTCACCACCCAATAATAGGTTAACTCGGGCCGACATATTGAATTGGGGTCAGCCAATTGCAAACCTGTAAACTCATTAAAAATTCGACT
Organism: Calliphora vomitoria; assembly: GCA_942486065.2. NCBI lineage: Eukaryota > Metazoa > Arthropoda > Insecta > Diptera > Calliphoridae > Calliphora > Calliphora vomitoria. The sequence continues at coordinate 52,475,009 of OW818030.2, read as the reverse complement.
ATCAATAGATTAAATTGGTGCCATTACTTGAAATGTTCGCTTGTCTCTGCGTTATCGAACATGTTACATAGTTACCAAAAATTTTTAGTAAACATCATTCTCTTTTTCCAACTTGGATTTTACGAGCAGAAATTCGATGAAATATCTCCTCAGATATAATAGAAAATTCAGAACTTGCGTCTATCATAGCCCGTCCGTTAATTAAACGACCATTCGATTTCACTCATGCGATCAGTGTTGAAAGGAGCATAAAAGATGATGGTATGTTGATTAAAAAAAGCTATAGTTTTTTAAAAAATGATAAAATATTATAAGTATTAAAAGAAGTTGCAAAAATTAAGCTATATTGACTTAAAAAATACATAAAAAGCTAAATCGTTTTTTAAAAAATTATAAAATATTATAAGTTAAGAATTTAGGTTAGGTGCCATGGGCAGCAGTAGTATGTATTGGCGGGTTCTAGGCCACTTTTTAATGACAGACATTTGGGAGGAATTTTTTGGGATGAATTTTTTTTGTGAAAAATTAGCAAAATTTTTTTTTAATTAAATATTTTAGTAAAATGTTTTTGTTATTTTTTCCCCTTTTTAATTATTTTTGTTCTCTTCCCATTTCTCTTTTTAAGTTTTGCTAAAGAAAAAAAGTTTCCCTTTTTTATTCTTTGAGTTTTTATTAAACATTTTTTTTTTATTTTTCCACCTTCTTTTATTTTTGTTAATCTTTAATTTTTATTAATTTTCTTTCCTATTCTCTTTTTAATTATTGTTATGCAATTTTTTCGCTAATCTTTAATTTTTTATTAATTTTCTTTCCTATTCTCTTTTTAATTGTTGTTAAGCAATTTTTTCGCTAATCTTTAATTTCTTATTAATTTTTTTTCTTCCCTTTTTCTGTTTTTAATTTAAAGAATTTTAAATTGTGATGTAAGCTAAATTTATTTTCCCATATTATTTTAACTAAATTCTTTTTGCCGCGTGCTTTATTAAAGTGAAATTTAAAACTCCTTAATATTAAAAAAAATAAATAGTATCCGACCAATTTAACCTTCACAGGGCTGGGTTATTGACACTCATTTTTTGTAATTCCAATTTACAATTGTGGAGTAAGCAAAATTTATTAACTTTTACAGACATACATATAAGTATGTATCTATAGATTGTTGATCGCCTGTTGCTATATTTGACAATTTCAATCATGTTCGTGCAAGATTTTTAGATTGCAGTAAAGTCAACGTTTAAGTGTGAATCAACTCTGTTTACTTTATTTATATTTGTATGTATATCTATCAAAAAAGAAGTTATTGAATTAAAAAGAACTAAGTGTATGTTTATTATGAATCCATACTCCTATATTCACACTTCTATATTCGCTTGATGTGCAATTGTAATAATCATTTTTTAATATTGATTGTTTAACTGATATTGAACTATATGCTCCCAAAGAAGTTAATATAATTTTAACTTCTCATAAACTCCATAAAAAGTGTCACTAATTTAAATAATATTTAATATTCTAAACTACACTATATACTTAAATTTTAAACATTTAAAGTTTGTTAATTATACAATATTTGAAACAGTTAAAAATATAAACTAAATAATTTAAAAAAAAAAGTGTTTTATTAAAAAGTTTTGTCATCGCCAATAATAAAAAATGCATAAAATAAGTCATACACCCACTCCAAGCAGTGCTGCTGCAGAACAATCAACATTTAATGGTTTTATTAAAACGGAGAAGAGTGCTTTCAAACACAGAATTATTACATTGTCATACAATACCAATAACGAAGAATGCCTCATACCAGATATATTGTTGAAAGAAGCTGGGAGAGAATTTATGGATGAAGTCTATACATTTTTAAAAGTTAACATTGGTTTGAAGTTTAATGTAGAACTCCATGCTCTTTATGCTAAACCCAACTTAGATGATTTAGAAAACACTCCATTAGATGTGAAAAGTTTTCAAACAAAAATGAAAGAAATGTTCGACATCAGTGAATTTAAAATCAACTATGACAATAATATTGAAAGCATTTTACAAAAAATGGAAGAGTTTCAGGAAAGAGACAGTGGCTGGACTTTAGTGAAATTAATAAAAGTTGTTCTAAATACAAAGAGGTATGAACCACTGAAGGGTTCATCGTATATACCCCTTCCAAAGAAATTATTATTGAAGAAAGCATGTGTCAATGTCAAAAATAATGACGAATATTGTTTCAAATGGGCCGTGATTTCAGCTATAGTTAATTTGGAAACAAAGGCAAATCGTACATCAAATTATAAGGTGAATATTGTATCAAAAAAAATTTATGTGAAGGATTATTGCTTAAATTTCAATGGGCTAAGCTTCCCATTACAAATAAAGGATATAACAATTTTTGAAGAAAATAATCCAAGTATAAGTACAAATGTATTTGGATATGATGACGCAAAATACATTATTGTGGGGCCATACTATAAAACAATAAAGAAAAAGTCCAATCACATCAAACTTTTATTTTTTCAGAAAACTGTTAGAGATAATACCACGTGTCATTATATATGGATTAAACATTTGTCAAGGTATGTATAATATGAAAAAAAAATTTTTTTACTATATTTATTATTCATATAATTTCAGATTGATTGGAAGCCAACAAACAAAAAAGAAAAGTAAAATATTTGTGTGTGATGATTGCTTACAATATTTTGGCCAGAAAGATAAATTGATGTCTCACCAGAAGAATTGTCGTCAAATAGTATCATATGTTCCGGAAAAAGATAAGTCTATATTAGAATTTCAAAACTATAGTAATTCCATGGATGTACCATTTGTGGTATATGCTGATTCTGAGTGTATATTTGAAAATATACAAACATGCATTCCGAACAGCGATTCATCATCAACAACATTCCATATGCATTTTCTTATTACATTAAGTGTAATTTTAATAATAATTTAAGTAAATTTAAACGCAACAAAATTATTTATAGAGAATTTAGTATCTGATGCTAAATATTTAAATGATAATTATTTAAAAAATATTATACCAATGACACCCTTAACCGAAGAGGAAATCTTAGATTTTTATACAAATAATATATGCCATATTTGTTTAAAAATGATTGTAAATGAAAAAAAAGTCAGAGATCACTGCCATTTAAGTGGCAAATACAGAGGACCAGCTCATAATTCCTGTAATATAAATTACAAATTACCTTCATTTATCCCTGTTATTTTTCACAATTTTTCGGCTTATGATTGCCATTTATTTGTGAAAGAGCTTAATAATATCGATGATGGTCCCATTAATATTATCCCACTCAATAAGGAGTTGTATATATCCCTTTCAAAAACAATAAAAAGCGACAACGGTCATAACATTGAAATCAGATTTTTAGACTCATGCCGGTTTATGCCATCAAGTTTAGATAATTTAGTAAAAAATTTGACAGAAGATGAATTAAAAATTGTTAAAAGTTTTTATTCAGAAGACAAAAATAAATTCAATTTATTAGTAAGAAAGGGCGTCTTCCCATACAATTATTTAAATTCTTTAGAAAAACTCGAAGAAACTTGTCTGCCGGGTATAGATGACTTCTTTAATAAACTAACTGATTCAGTATGTTCTAAAGAAGATTATGCACACGCACAAGAAGTATGGAGTAAGTTTAAATGTAAGACAATAGAAGATTATTTAATGTTATACTTAAAAAGTGATGTCTTATTATTAGCAGACGTCTTTGCAAATTTCAGGTTAGTATGTAAAAGCATTTATAAGTTAGATCCATGCCATTATTATACAGCACCTGGGCTATCTTGGGATGCTATGTTAAAAATAACAAACATAAAATTGGATTTGCTTACTGACATTGAAATGATTTTATTTATACAAAAAGGAATTAGGGGTGGAATAGTTCAATGTTCTGAAAGACATTCCATAGCCAACAATAAATATCTCCCCGATTATAATGAGAAACTACCATCTAAATACTTGACATATTTGGATGCAAATAATTTATATGGTTGGGCTATGTGTGAAGCCTTACCAGAGGGCAATTTTGAATGGGTTACAGATATTGATAATTTTTCTTTGGATACAATTCCAACAAATTCGGTAATTGGATACATATTGGAAGTTGATTTAATATATACAGTAGAAATTCATGATAGTCACAATGATCTTCCATTTTGCTGTGAAACTCCTCCAAATTCTAAAGAGAAAAAATTAATTGTAGATTTAAACAATAAATATCAATATGTGATTTATTATAAAAATACAACAATGAAATACATAGAATTCTAAAATTTAAGCAATCTAATTGGTTAAAAAAGTACATTTCACAGAAAAAATGCTAAAAATACATTTGAAAAAAACTCTTTTAAATTATTGAATAATGCAGTATATGGCAAAACTATGGAAAACGTTGATAAACGTAAAAATATTAAAATTGTAAATAAATGGGAAAATGAAGGTAAAAGACTTGGAGCTCGAGCTTTAATAGCAAAACCTGAATTTCATTCTGTTAGTATATTTGAAGAAAACATGCTAGCAATTGAATTAAATAAATCTTTTTCCTTTTATAATAAACCCATTTATCTAGGGTTTACAATTTTAGAACTATCTAAATGGAAGATGTATAACTTTCACTATGACTATATTGTTCCCAAATATAATACAAAAGCACAACTCAATTACATGGACACTGATTCTTTCATTTATTCCATAGAAACCGATGATTTCTATAAGGATATATTGAATGATATCGATACAAGATTCGATACATCTGAATATGAAATTAACAACCAATTTGGTATCCCACAAAAGAATAAAAAAGTGTTAGGGATGATGAAGGATGAAAACAATAGCGTAATTATGACAGAATTTGTAGGTTTAAGAGCAAAAATGTATTCACTTAAAACAGCAGATTTAAATGAAACTAAAAAGGCTAAGGCCCGTTTTCTCAATGTATCGACAAACTGCCTGTTACTAAATGTCGACATAAATTTATTAGGCCGGTATAGATGTGAAAGGTGGGAACCCTGCCTTCAAGTGACAACATGTTTACATAAATCAGCTGTTTAATGTGGCCATCGACAGCCGGAATCTTTTGAGAAATTCATTATCCTCCATGTCTGCCAGTTAAAGACCGAAATTTACATCAAATGATGTTTACAAAAAAGATGTTTGCATTCATCAGACTTCTTAATGTGTTTACTTATTTTTGGCCTGATTTGGCAACTGTCACTATGGTAAGAAAGGTCTTGAGTGGTACAATAATGTGGTATTTGTACCAAGAGATGCAATTCCTCCAAACTGCCTGGAACTGAGTTCAGTGGAGAGATATTTGGCTCTTGTTAAAAGAGAATTCAAGAGCACAAAAAAGGTGTCCAAAAGTGTGGTAGATTTTAAACGGAGATGGACAACCTGTTCGAACAAAGTGCAATAAAGCACTATAAAAACCATAATGGAAGGTTTTCGAAAAATGTTCAAAATTTCATCATTAGTGATTAGAACTATAAAAATATTTTTTTTTGTAAATTGTAACAATAATTTCAATCAAATAAAAAAGATTCAAAACTGTAAGTTTAGTGGTTTCATTTTTATTTATATATATGTTAAAAAGTATTACATCTCAGTCCTTAGTAATATTTAGCCTATGTCTATACCTGATAAATTTTAGTCAAGATAAACGTCAAAATGGTTACCAAGATAAACAAATCAGGTATAGTCTTCATTTATTAAGATTATTGCTTCGTTACAACAATATTGTTACTGATTTTGCTTACTCAAAAAACGTTACTGATTTTACTTACACAACAAACGTTTGTTGTCAAGTCAAAGTTGTCTAAGCAAAAGCACTAAAAATTTTGTCATAGCGAAGTAATAACACTAAATAATGGTGACTATACCTACTAATTTTTTATCTTGACAACCATTTTGACGTCTATCATGATACAAATTTATCTGGTATAGACAGGGGTTATGATAAATATTTTGATGTGCCATTTTGGATGAATCCATTTTTCTCTGGAACCAATCACACGATTTTTAGCACGAGTGTCTCATTTTGTTCCAAAGACTGTATACTTTCATAATATATATGGCAAGTATCGAACCAACACTTATGTTTCCACAAATAATGCATTACCTTAAGGTAAGAAAAAGCTTTTTATTAAATGAAAATTGCTAAAATATGGCCAATATTGGAATGTTTAATTAGAAACATCATTACCCACAATCTATTTTTCCCCTGACTGTCACGGAATTTTGGATGTCGCACATTAAATATAATTTCATTATTTTTGACAAAATCTATTATTTTTTCCTCTTCCAATAAAGAAAATTTATTTTTTTTTAAATTTGAAATAAAAAAATAATTAAAATAATTTCGTTTCTACAGCACCGAAAACAACCTACTTGAAGTTGTTTTAGTTTCGGCCCAAAATAACAGTTTTTTCGTTACTGATCGGTGCCGTTACTTTCCCAATTTTCGTCGCCGATTTCTGAAACGAACATTTTTTCGGTGCAAATGTATGGAATTTCGATTTTGGTGCCGATTACAGTGTATGCGGAAACGCAGCTTTACACCTGGATTCCAACTAGTAATTTTTGTTAAAATTAATTATATTTTTCTAGTATTTCCATTAATATTATTTATAATTGGTTATTTTTACTTCCCGATTTTCTTAATTTTCATTTTTCGACGCTGAGTTGAAAATACCCACTAATTGGGTATTTTTACTTCCCGGTTTTTTAATTCCTAAAAAAGACGCTAACTCGTCGACGCTATCTTGGCTCACGTAAATTATTTGTGAATAAATAAAAAATATTGTTCAAAATAAAATGATTTTCATTCCGATTCGCATTCCAGTGACCAAGAAAATAAAAAACTAGTAGTGGAAAGAAGATTTATTCCGTTTGGTATTGATTTAACTTTTATTGTCGTGGAGGAACTTAAGGGGTTTTGAGAATTGGTTGTTGATGGTGCTGCTCATGATGTAATAAGTAAGGTGAGAGCGTTTCGACAACAAACACAACAAACAAAATATTGCTTTCTGAAAAGAGCATAGGTTTTGTCAAAATTGAATTTGTCAAATAAAAAATAAACAAATTTTATTTTGGCATATTAACTAAAAAACGGCCGTTAAATTAAAATTATATTTGAAAAAGAACAACGGTTTAATAGTGCTTTATACAAATTTCATTATATGAAATCTTTTTATTCACATTTTCATTCATGTTTTTTTATTTAAAATTTTTTTCTTTGATAATAAAATGTATTCACCCCTATCGCGTATCAACATTTCACATGAAATGTGTTCCCTTTTCCCATTTTTCGTTCATCAACTTTGTTCACGTGAAAAAATTCCCCTACATGGGAAATTTTTAGATGGAATTTTGTAAACAATAAACATCTGTTACGAACAAAGTTAACTATTGTGAATGAAAAGTTTATGGGAATATCACGATAGCAAATTCCCATTCGAGGGAAATGGACATTTCATGGGAACATAAATTTCACATGTTTTGCCGATAGGGGTGATTATTTTTTCAAAATAAATTCAGTTTGACAAAACCCTAGCACTTTCAAAATAGATAAATAAAAATCAGCTGTGTTGTTGATTTCACCTTACTTAGTGCATCCTGGTGCTGCTGTTGTTAATGTAACTGTTGTAGCAGCTCTGTTACTGTCTTCTATTTGTGAAAATTCGCATTCAGTGTTCGGGACTCCTTTAAACTTACCCCAAAGATTTATTATTTTCTGCAATTGGAGAAGATTTGCCACAGCTTCCTAAAAGGACCTCATTATAAGTTGTTAAAATATACCGCCTCCTTTGCACTCTGCTTTGTTTTTTTTGCTTTGAAACTCAAGTTCCGCCAAATCTGTAAAATGAATTTCGCCATACTTTTGCAACATAATATTTACCTTACTTTTACCATCCATTACTAGTTACACTTTGTGTGCCAAGGGCATTTAGAGCAGTCGCAACACTTTCCCATCCAATCCATCTCAATTATGCCCAAATATGAATAAAAAATTGTTCATGTTTAATTAATTTCTAAGGCCTCGACAATATAAAAGGTAACATTAACGTCACTTTTTATTACAGAATACCAAACAAATGTTGGCAGTCATCGATAATGGCAATATCGTCAACGGGAATACGGATTTACAACAAACGATTAAAAACGGCGTTGTGTTGTGTCGACGACGTCAAACATAAGTTTGAATATCTCCTATAATTAATAATTATCGGCGCCTGGACGATTAAATTTTGTGTAAATGATTTTTGGTAGAAAAATTCAGAAAATCAAACTTAAGGATGGAATAATATTTAAATGGGTCGATTATGGATGACAAACGAACTTTAGTTGCCATTCGTAATAACATTTTGGAAACTGACCATAATATACCCAAAATTACCACTTTAGCTCGGACACTAATGTTCACATTATTTTAGATACACCAATATGTATAAACTAATATAAATGAATATTTAATATATTTTATTTTAATTTGAAACTAAATTTTAGAATTACATTTTACTCAAAATTAGCAATAAATACCATGAGAAGAACGCCAGTCAATAGCGCTGCAATTTCTTTTATTGACTGACCTAGCTTTGTAGATTCTTCCAATAATTCGGGTAACACACTAACTGTCGCAATATAAATGAAACCTCCAGCTGTAAAAGGCAACACCCATGGAGCAGCATCAGCATCCGTTCCCACACCTATTAATGCTAATGCAGTTCCAGATAGAGCACCAAGAGCTGTCACAAGCTGCAAAAGCATAGCTGTGCGACGTGAACATCCAGATTTAATTAGAATTGCAAAGTCACCAATTTCATGAGGGACTTCATGCAGCAGAATAGTTATTGTAGTTACTACACCAACACTATTACCAGCTAAAAATGATGCTCCTATTGCAAGTCCATCTGTAAAATTGTGTGCGAAATCTGCTGCCAAATTTAAGTAACCCGATATTTCAACTGATTCTTTTTTAATTTTGATATTTTTTGAGTTGTTTTTATTAGATTTGTCTGTACTCTTATCACCACCATTATTTATTTTGTGTTCCTGAGATTTTGTTTTAATGGGCCCATGACTGTGTCCATGGTGAGCATTTCCTTCTCCCTTTAGTATACGGACTAATTTTTCAACAGTAAGGAATGCAATAATTCCACCTAGAACCCATAGTCCTATTGCAGTGTCTTTACTATGGTCATGCTCATGGGAGTGACTTTTATCATGAGAGTGACCATGGGAGTTTTCATGAGAATGGTCATGACTATGGTGCGGGTTTGTAGCATGCGGAATTAAGTGCAAAAATGCATCACCGAGGAGACCTCCGGATGCAAAAGCTAAAAGAATTTTAAGTCGTGGTCGCATCGCCTCGCTGTTGTCCAGTGGAATAACAAACAGAAGCAAAAACGGAACAGCACTAATAAATAAAGTTGAACCCATCGAGTATAACCAAATTTCACTCATATCTAAAAAACAAATGTTTTATTTGCAAATACATATGTATTTAATTGTAAGAAAGCCTTACCCGCTTTGGGACTATTATTCTCTTTTATATCGTGTGAAGAAATGTGAACATGTCCTTGTTCATCTTGATGAACATGTTTGTGATGTTCCAAATTCTCATGTGAATTCCCCTCAAAATGTTCATTAGCTTCACGGGAGTATTTAAAACTAGGATTTTCACTACCGTGGCTGTGACTGACACAAAATGTTGGTAATGAAAATATTACAAGCAAAAGCAACACTGACAATGCACATTGCTTTAAAAAAATGCATCGTTTTGTGCATTTAAACATTATCGGTGTCAATATTTAAACTTAAGTTACAAAATTACACGTCACATCTATAAATTCTTTTTGAAGACAATTTTTATTTTTTGTAGACATTCACAGGGATGCCAACTTTTCCAAGCAAATCGCGCAGAACAATGCCCCAAAAGACGCTAAATTTCAAAAATAAAAAGCGCTAACCTAGCCCAAGGCGAATATATATAAATTCGCCTTGACCTAGCCACAGAGTATAACAGAGATGTCATATTTGACGTTTAAAAAACGCCAAATCAGATGCTAGGGCAGTTCTCATAAAAAGAGATAGCATATATTTTGTACTACAATATCTGTAATGTGTTAATGCAAAACGCTATATACAACACGAATTTGGTAGACAAAGAAAAATAAACAAAACAAACAAATAAATTTGTAAAACAATTGTTCGTGGTTTGTGGCACAAAATTCTTGTTTTGTTAAAATATATTCTGTGCTATGTGTTTTAAATGTTTTATTACAAAGAATTATTACTTTTAAACAAATGTTAAAGTTTGTACTTACATTTATTTATGTACATCCAATAAAAAACAATAATAATGAAGATATCTGAAACATTTTTATTGTTTGTTTTCAAAGAAATTGAATTCTTGCGGCAGAAAAATAAAGCAAAACAAAATGAAAAGGGCAGTTTATAAAGATAGAGACAAATAGAAAACGCGATTATTTTCTGTCTCGTGACACCTCTGTATAGTACTCTGTGACCTAGCCTTTACACATGCAAGTAACAGTTCGAAAAACTAAACACATTCATACTTTTGCACTTACTGGCCTACGTAAATAAAAGCGTAAGGCGGAACGTTTTTTCCGCTTAGCTTTAACGCTGAAATGTCATACTTAAATAAAAGCAGCAATGCTACTTCAAACAATATAAACATGGTTATCAAAAAAATAAATATAACAACCCGGATTATTTAAACAATAAAATACATTGCAGTATTGGTGTGTCTGATTTTTGTTTTGTGATTCGTAAACTAAAATTTTATCAAAAAAACTAAATATTAAAGTTTAAAAAATGAGTTTCTTGCATATTTGTTTCTCCTTTTGTATGTATGTGTTTACATTTATTGTGTTGTGCAACTAACTTCACGCGCTGTCAAATTCGGATTTTCCAATTGCAAAGCGTTCCCGCCGCGATATTTCGGTATGCTGCATACAAATTGTATGCGGATGAGAATTTTTGACAAATAAAAAACGCCTTCCGTTCCAATTTATGGCCTACCTCAATAAAAGCGTAAGGCGGAACGTTTTTTTCCGCTTAACCTTAACGCTGAAATGTCATACCAAACAATAATAACAAGGTTATCAAAAAAATAAATATAACAACCCGGATTATTTAAACAATAAAGTACATAAAGTTCGTGATTTGTAAACTAAAATTTTATCAAAAAAACTAAATATTAAAGTTTAAAAAATGAGTGTCTTTCATATTTGTTGCTCCTTTTGTATGTATGTGTTTACATTTATTGTGTTTTGCAACTAACTTCACTATTAAACGCGCTGTCAAAATCGGATTTTCCAATTACAAAGCGTTGCCGCCGCGTTATTTCGGTATGTTGCGTACAAATTGTATGGGCATGAGAATTTTTAACAAGTAAAACCCGCCTTCCGCTCCAATTTAGGTATGCGTGTTACACAATCATTCATACATGAGTGATTGTGTTATGCTGCGTTTACACATACAAGTAAATTAATGTTGAGTATACATATTATTATCGAAAAATACATCGAATTGTTTACAAGTTGCTTGAGTGCTTACACATGCAAGTAAAAGTTCATTTTGCAAATGTTAGCAAAGGAGAATGATGTCGCCAAAAAGCCACATATATAAGAAAATTACAGCAAATTCAATAAATAAACCTTTGTACTAACAGCATTTGCTATTCTATGGGCAACTCTGTTGTTATTTTGACTCTTCATTGCAGATAGCAAGGCGAATTCATATAAGGTGTACTCGTTGGGGTGAAACAGCCCAGCTGATCATCAGCTGTTTCACCCCAACTGTCAAAATTTGTGTTTATGTTGGTGCGCGTCATATATATTTATGTGTGTTTGTGTTTTTGATGCATCCACTTTTTCCTATTGTTTTATATTCAATTTCTTCTGTTCCTCCACGCGTTTGAACTCTTCATCGAACATATTAACATCTCTACATGAAATAAAGCAATAAATATAAAACTTACATTGGTTTGTTGTTAAATTCCAGTTTAATATTGAAATCGCCGTACATGTGTTTTTTGACAGATGGGGTGAAAAGCAAAAACAAAATGTATGTTGTTTTTGTATTGTTGTAGGGACGAGTACACCTTATATGAATTCGCCTTGGCAGTAAGTGTCAAAAAATCACTGTCCACCTACAGGTGGCTGCGTGTGTGATTTTGTTAGTGCGTGATTGATTTTGTGTTTTTCGAACTGTTACTTACATGTGTAAATGCTAGGTTAGTGTAAAAGTATGAATGTGTTCAGTTTTTCGAACTGTTACTTGCATGTGTAAACGGTAGGTAAGATATTATCCAAGGCGAATTTATAGAAAGTGACCTCATAAGAACAGCTGATTATTTTTTATATTCAGTTCTTTAGACAAGTGAACTGTCAATTCACTTGTGTTTGTTGTGGCGAAAATTACAACAAACCCAAAAGCAAAAACAACAACAGACAACTTTGACAGTTCACTTATCTTTTTACAAAAACAAAGTACCTGTTGTTTTTGTACATGTTGTATTTGTTGTAGTTCTGTCGTCACCTTCTATGAATTCGCCTTGATATTATCGGAACAAATCAATTTCATAATTATTTACGACTATACGTCCTACGGACCTAGGTCAGCGGTGGCAAGAAAGAGAGTGTTTAATATGCATATGGTGTAGTGTAAAATATAAAAGAGAACACAAATGAATATATGTGTACTTTGCACCGAAAAATATTATATACTTTCATGTTTTTTTTTTTTTTTTTGTGTTTAGTTTGAGTTTTTGCTGTGAACATTCATATTGCGATATTTTCTAAAGTACTGTCATATAAATTTAAAATCTAGTTTTTGGTTCACGATATTAAAAATTTATGCCATTTTGGTGGTGGTTTGTGGTAATGTCGAACATACCCAAAACCACAAAGTATACAGAGGTGTCAAATTTGACGTTTCAAAATCAGTAAGTAAGTAAGTAAAAAATTTATTGAGACTTTTTTCTTTCGATAACATGTGTTGTACTTAACTAAATGATAACATGTATATATAAATAACATAGAACTATTGTTGTCTTATTCTATTACACGGTGTTTTATGAAAAACGCTACTTGCAAAAATTTTTATAGAATATATGTAAAATAACATAAAATGAATGAGAACAAGGTTTGCTCAAAGCCTTAATCGTTTACAGACAGAGCATGAGAGTCTGTCAAAAATAAATAAAATAAAAATATATAAATAACACTTAAAAAAAATTAACAAACAAGAAACTGTTAAAATATATGTCTAACAGAGATCATTTTGCGTGTATACATATGATGAATGAATATATGTATATAAATATCACAGAATTGTAAAATTTGATAAAATTTGTCTATAGAAACGACAGTTCAGGTACATTTTATGAACTTAATAATAACTTATATTATTTACATAATGTATGTATATATGTATATAATTTATATTTCTCATTTAAATTTACTACTTAGTAAAATGTAATTAAATAATTCTCCTTTTTTTTCAGCCCCTGTGAGAGCCAGGTGCAGTTTTTGTGTAGAGTTGTGGCAACATGTGATGATCAGGGTCATTGTCCAAGTCTTCATTAATAATACCTACTGGGGAGAGGTAAGCTGAGCCTGACCAAGATAAATTATTTTCTAATTCGTATATTTCATTCATTAGGGTGTTCTCATGCATGGCAAGTTTTTCAACAAACAGCTTTTGAAGACGAAGAGCATCTTTACAGAAGGGTCGGACATCTGAGGTGTCATATATGTAAGTATTGGAGTGTTTTCTAGTAGTACTTACATAGTGTTTGTTTATGCACTTCCGCAAAATTCTTCTTTCAAATATTTCCAGTTCTTTGGCCACTATTGGTGAAATAGTGAACCAGATTGGAAACCCGTATAGCAAGACTGATCTTATAGTCACCTTATAGAGAAGCAGCTTGGTTTTTTGAGGTAAGTGTTTGTTATTAAATAAGAATGAAAACATCCCGGTTATTTGTTTTGCTTTTTGTAGTGTGCAACGTGCATGTGTGTTAAATTTTAACATCTTATTAAAGGAGATGCCTAGATACTTAATGCTAGATTTAAATGGAATCTCGACCCCATCAAGAGCGATGCGTAACATTTTACTCTGAGGTACCACTGAACGATGACATTTTCCGGAAGGATTCCTAATACAAATGGCCTCTGATTTGCTAGCGTTGATTTTCATTCCCCATGTTTTGTAGAAATCATTTATCAACATGAGGTGAGCTTTGGCATTATAAAGCGCTTGATATGGTGACGCGCTGTGGGCATAAATTAAGCAATCGTCTGCATATAAAATTGCTGTAGAATTTTGAGTGGTGTGCGGGAAATCGTGAAGAAAAAGGTTGAACAGGTATGGTGCCAGGACACTTCCTTGGGGTACTCCACTATTTACATGTCCCATTGATGAAGATGTACTCTGAATATGGACGGAAAATTTTCGATCAGACAGGAAACTCTTGATCAATTTAGTCAGGTAGGGATCAATTCCCAATCCTATTAATTTATATATAATTCCACTATGACAAACGGAATCAAATGCTTTTTCTATATCCAAGGATATCGCCACCGTGCAAATTTGATTTCTCAAGTTATTGGTTATGTCACTGTGAAACTTTAAAAGTGCGTGCTGTGTGGAGTGGAATTTTTTAAAACCAAATTGGAAGTTTGAAATAGGATTTATGATAAATTCTTTTTCAATTTTATCTTTCAGGACATGCTCAAATATTTTTCCTAGATTAGAGAGCAAGGATATAGGACGAAAATCGGATAAAACCTCACTGTTGCTTTTCTTTTTTATTGGAATTATTATCGCTGACTTCCAATCCGAGGGAAAATAACCATTGTTGATGCAGTGATTCATTATACAGGTAAGTAATTGAATTGTCTTATCGGGGAACTTTTTAATGATGTAGTTTGATATCCCATCTAAGCCACATGATTTTTTGGTATTGATGTTTTGAATTATGTTTTTAATTTTATCAGTGTCAGTAAAATGGTATGCATCAGGATTTGAAAGTGCGTCAAACCTGTCATCAAAGGAGAAAATGTGATTTGGAATTACATCCATACAAGTTGAGATTCTTGATTCAAGATCGTCTATCGGCCGTTCTGGTGTTGTTTGGCGAAAAATTGTGGAATAGAATTGCTGGAAATTAACTGCAATTTCATCTGGGTTTGTTATAACATTGTCATTATGACATACTTGTCGACAAAAAGGGGTTTTCCTTTTCCCAATAAATTGATACATTTCTTTAAATGCCGACGGTCCAGGTTTGATATTTTGCAATTTGTTATTAATTTTTTGCGCTTGTTCTATTCCAACAGATTCCTTGATAATTATTTTAAGGAGTTGAATCTGTTTAGACAATATTTTGTACTCACTGCTCAGTCTGTTTCCAGAGCGGTGAAAGATGTTCTTCAGATCTTTTTGCCACTGGTACTTTAATTTGAAGAGTTTTTTAGTTCTCTCCGATAGTGGAGTTTTCCCGTTCTTAATTATAATTTTCTGAGAGTGAAATTCGTGAATTGAGGTAAATGTAGTATTAAGCTCTCTGATTAGTACATCAATTTCTTGATTTTCCAGGTTTGCGTTTGTTGGGGGCATATGTCCACTTGAGTTCCCTAAATCGCGGCGAAATTGCTCCCAATTGGTATTCTTATAAGAGACAAATGAATGCGGTGTATTCAAAATTAAGCTTGAGGGATCTATTTTTATTTTTAGTTTGATTGGAAAATGATCTGAGAAGGTTGGAAGTGATGAGACGGAAAAATCTGGATTATTTCTATCGACGAATTTGGTGCTGATAAGAAAGTGATCCAAAAATGAAGATCCATTTGGGTAAGATGGTGTAGAATCGCAGATGCGAACAACCTCTAATGAATTATCTTCTAACCATTTTTTCAGGGCTTTTCCGTTGAGATTATCTGTCACGTCACCCCATGATGAGCATTTTGAATTAAGATCACCACCAAGTATGAACCCATCAAAACCTAAACAGGATTGAAGAACAGTATTTAGATCCGACTCAAGCTGCTGCGACGGATAATTGCATGGAATATAAATAGAACCAAGTATATATCTCTTACGTGTGTTGTTATATGAGGAATTAATTTGTATAAATGAAGTATTTATCCCAACATTATTTATGGAAAAACTGTTGTATTGTATAGAGCTTTTAATTACTACCGCTACTCCAATAGGAGAATTGTCATAAATAAAGTTATAACCCTCAATTTTTATTGACTTATGTCTTCTTAGATGGCACTCCTGTATGAATCCAATGTCGATATTATTATGATGTAGTGTATTTCTTAAGTCAATTTGTCTACTTTTTTCAATCAGAGATCGAACATTGAAAGATAAAATATTTAAGGATCTATGGTCCATATTGAGATCTTACTTTGTTTAGGAGGCGCAAAAATTCTGATTTGGCCTCAGACTTTGACATATTCTTAAATTCCTTTAGGAAGATGTTGATCTCTTGCTCCAGAGTTAATTCTTCTGGATCTAGGAAATAATTGGCTAACTTTAGAAAATCCTCAATTACCGAAGGTTTTTGTTGATGCAAATTTTGCTGGGAGGTATCAGGTTGAAATAGATTAGCAAATGATTTCCCCGGTAAACGCATTGACATGTTCACTGCTCTATTGACATTTTCTTTCGCAATGGCCTTTTCTTCCACTACTTTTGCCATCTTTTTTTGTTTTGCAGCCAGATATTTTTTATATGTTGGGCAACCTCTCCAATTAGCAGGATGACCAGCCATTTCACAATTGGAACAGTAGGGATCTGAGGAGTCTTCTCGCGATCTTTGACATTCGCCAGGTGCGTGGACTTGGTCACATTTTACGCATTTGTATGCAGAATTGCAGTTGCGTGAGATATGACCCCAGCGCTGACATCTGTGACATTGAATATCGCTATCTTTCTTTTTTGGCAATTCCCAGGAAATTACTTGATTTTGCAGGCCATGAATATTTGATATGTCGCTCAATGTCTTCCCTGGGAGAAGGGAGACCAGAAAAAGTCCCGAATCGACATTTTGTTTTATTGACCTTGGCGTTTTAAATTTCGTAACAGAGGCGACCGTATCAGGCACAAGTATGTCAAGTTCTGTTTTGATTTGTTCACACTCTGTATCTGCAACCAGACCTCGTAAGACTAGTGACACTTGTTTAAGTTCCTTCGGGGTGAACGAATAGGAGTGAATGTTTTTTGTTCTAAGAATGGCCATCATAGAGGTGTGAACTTTAGTATCAGCAAAATAGAGCTTACTCTTATTTTTATTGATGTTTTTTACTTTAAAAGAAAAATCGGGAATCGTAGATTTTAATGTATCTACCAAAGCTTTTATATTTACATTGTAAACAAATATTGGTGGACACCATTTTGTCCTTGTCTCGGTTTGTTCAACCTTATCATTTACTTGGATTTGATTGCTTACCGGCTGAGAGCCCTGTAAATCAATGTCGGCCAGAACGCTGAGAATACCAAATTTATTCTGGTCTAGGGGGACGTGATTAGCTAGTCTTTCAGATAAATCCGAGATATCCACACTTATTGGTGTTAAAGTGTTTTCTACTCTTTGTCGTTTTCGTTCATTTGATATGTCTGCCACTTTTGTTGTTTTTGTACTACTTTTGTTTGTAGTAGCAACCGGTGAGACAAATGAAGTCGTCGCCACTTCTTCCTCCGTAACATCATACTCCATATCATGGGGTGATAATGTAGGCATATGATTGCAATATTATGCAAAATTTATGCACGTATTCTAAAAAAACAATTATATTAAAAAATTTATTTATTTGCGCTAAAAAAATAAGTCTGATCTTGACGGTGTTGCCACGCCGCTCCTTTCAAAATCAGATGAAAGGGCAGTTCTCTTAAAAAAGGATAGCAAATATTTTGTACTACAATATCAGTGATGTGTTAAAGCAAAACGCTATATACAACGCGAATATGGTATACAAAGTAATGTAATCAAAACAAACAAATAACCAAAACAAAACAATGAAAAAGGCAGTTTATAAAGAAAGAGACGAATAGAAAACGTGATTATTTTCTGTCTCGTGACGCCTCTGTATACTCTGTGCCCAAAACAAAAAGCGCTAGAGTTGCCAGAGAAGTAGCGGCGTTGATATGCTCGCATCTGCCAGGGTTGGAGCTCGCCGGATGGGGGTGGTTCTTACTACCTCTCTGGACAAAACCGTCCACACACAAAACAATTTCATATCAGCTTTAGATATAAAAGAAATTAGTGGACACCGAGTAGGTTTCCGTTCTCCCTACAGAATTATACCCTACGAACCTTATTACTGGCTGGTGTTATGCCAGTGTTGTCCCTCCCACTAGTAATCATAGGATTCCACCATGAGTTCCAATATTAGGGTGTCCCAAATGTTCCCTGCAAATTTTTATTTTCCGTACTTACCACTGATCTCATATTAAATGATAAAACTAGAAAATATTTCATTTAAACATTATAAATATAAAGTTTTTATTGAAAGAATTTAATCAAGTAAATCTAATTAATTAATTTTAGAGGTAAATATGTGTTCTATAAAAATAAAACTTTAACTATTTTAAAATGAATTAAGAAAAATACCCAAAAGATAACTATATTCTCGCCGCTTCTGATTTATTTTTTTATATATTATTTTCAGGCCTTAATCTTTTTTATTTTAGATTTATCATATTAACTTCCCTCTTTTGTTCCACAATCGGTGGCCTAAGTTAACGAAGTTCCCTAAAATGAGCTAACTTTGATGGACCCTACGTTCTCCTTCGCTAATTCCGCGAAGATTATTATTTTAAACCAGGGATAAAATGATAAAACTATCTACAAAAGAATCCTTTTCAAATTTTATTTTGGATATAAAAAAACTTTATATATACACACAAAAAAATCCATACGTTATATTTCCTAAAAATATAGTATAAATTTAACTAAGCGCAAGGGTAGAATGGCATTTACAAAGTTTCTTAGTTAATATGACTAAAATTTTAGATAATTTCAATGTTCGAAAAATCAACTAAAATTTTTTGTTCAAATTCCTTATAAAATTTGTTAATTCAACAATGAAAGCAAAGTAAATTTATAGTTTAATTTTTGATAATTTTACTATGGAACAATTGTAACATAAAATGAATTTATTTACAAATTTTATTCAGAAAATCTTTTATTTAAAAAAATGTATTTACATAATGAATTTTATGTTTTTTTTAATTCCGACAATGCAAATACACACCAAATAATTTCAACTTATGCTGCTGATGATAGAGACCAGTTAAATCTTCATTATCTGTTTGTTTTTCTAACTTTTCGGGTCTGCTATAATTTTTACACTCATCCGTTGATTTTATTGATGAATTTAAAAGTTGAAGACTTGCCATGTAGGTGGATTTGACAGTAGTTGAACTTATTGTGGACTGCTTGATTTTTTGAATTTTGAAAATAAAATAGAATTTATTTAAATTTGTATATTTTTTAAATTAATTTTATATATATGTACATACCCTTTTGCACCAAAAATATTTTCAATTGACAATTAAATAAACAAAAAACTTCGAAGAAGAAGTTACTAATTCCAATAGTTATATTAACAGTTTTTAGGTAAAGTGTATTGTTTGAATTACCTATTGGCATAGATAATAAAACATAGTTTTTTATTTTCATACAAAAAAAATTAACTATGCAAACTTAGTTAATATAGCCTTGATTATTTTTTTGTGTGTATGTTAACACTAATTTAATTTTGTTTGATTGTTTTTTTTTGTCAGTCTAACGTTCGAGTCGAATACCTAGGCGTTGAGCTGGAGTTAAGGACCAGATTGGCGTGTTGAAGATAAGTATGATGAAGATGGTGCCGTTGGTGTTGAGGATAGGTATGTTGATGACGGATGTTTTGGGTTGATGTAGCAGTTACAGATGGTGCTAATGATGATGAAAGCAACAAATTTGGATGATGATGAAGGATGATACAATATTATATATGAGATGAAATGTATTTTGAAGTACTATTCAATAATACCGATATTATCAGATAATAGAAGATATTTACTATTATCTGTAATGACTTTATTGTTTTATAACTACGAGAGAACAAGCAAACATTTTAAAATTTGTATGTAAGTAGAGGTGTTATCAGACTACACGTATTTGACATACATATGTACTAAATTGTCCATTTGTAAAAGTTGTATACATCGTCTGATACATATTGTTAAGTTTTTACCTTTTAAAAACGGGGTTTATTTCCTTTAAATAAACCGGATACTTTTGATTGCAAATAAAAAGCGTTTCAGTAGTTTAAAATTGTAACAACTCTTTATTTATTTAGCATGTACAACAACAACAGAATTAAATAGTCACTCATTGTCTTTATACATATTTATCAATTCGCAGAAATGCACAAACACTCTATAATGTACAACCTTAAATGAACAAATGTACAGTTGATGTTAACTCTAACAGCGCCTATGATCAACTCAACTCACGACTGCCAGCTCTGCCACTATTTATATACGCGCCATCTATCGGGAATCTTCTACAATGCTCTTTCGATGTTAATGTTAGCAGCAAAGAATACCAAGTAGTCCGACTCTCAATTTTTTACCGTGTGAATTCAACCCTTGTGAGAGATGTAAACACATCAAAAGTCTTGAAATTCGAACTGAAAATTGTGAATTAAATATAGCTCAATTCACTTTAATTCATTAACACGCATAATTTTACAATTTTTTTCATCACTTTTAACACATTTTCATTTTCAAACCACGTCCAGTTTGCACAAACTAAAATATTTTTTTTTTATTATTTTTGACATTTTATTTTTTCTGTGGTAGAATTTAAATTACAGAACAGAGTTTCTATTTTTGGTATTGAAAATCGAATAAAATTCAAACAAATGAAAATTAAAAACATTTTTATAAAACTCTGTGTGTCTGGTGAAAATTAAAAATACACCAACCCATCTACATTTTAGTTACTAAAGGTACGGTCAGACACAGCTAATATTTGACAATTATCGTCAAATATTTCATTGTCTGAATCTGACCACAAATAAAATTTAGAGCAAACAACAAAACATATGATTTTAGTCAAACAAATTTATTTGTCGGCAAACAAAATATTTTCTTAATGTGAACATAGTGTGACCACTAGCTACATAAATACATAAAAAATATATAATTTGATCTTACAAATCTTTTTAAGGTTAACGCACTTATTTCGAATTGTAAAACAATTATTTTATTAAAGTTTTATTGAATTTTGTTATCATATAGTGAATTTAATTTTTCACTTTTTGTTTGACCAAACTGCTGCGAAAAAGAATCAGTAAATATATTTGCCGTGTGGTCACACTATATCAAATACTTTCATGAAATAATTGTTTGATCAAATAGAGCAAACAAAGAAAATTATTTGCTCAACACAGCGGATTAAAAAGGAGAATATTTAAACATTTTTGGTACTAAATTAAAAACAAAATTGCACTATTTTTATTCTTTAACTATAATACATATCAATATTTCTTCTAAAATTCTTATTTAAATTATTTTCACTAAAAAAATTGCATCAATAAATGAAGTCTTCTTCTTCACATAAAAGTCATTCAGCCTAGAACAAGGCGAATTTATACAAGGTGGAGTCAGTCAATCAGCTGATAACTTTTTTTTTCGCTTTTTGGTTCTAACAGTTGTCAAAGCTTTTGTTTATATTTGAATATCTACATATTCTAAGCTTATTAACAAAATATTTATTTTTTACATAAATAAGTAAAGCCCTCACTATTCAATTATCTACACTATATTAAGTTTTAATACATATTTGTTTTATTTTTAATTTTTGTTTTTTGACATTTGTTAAGACCAATTGTTGTTTTTGTAGAACTGCCACCACCTTGTATGAATTCGCCTTGGCCTAGAATGACATACTGGGAGAAAAACTAATTGAAGACATGAAGTCTATGTTGCGATTTTTTGCATTTGTATGCGATTATATTTGTATACGTATAACATAGTCTGATGTTTGATTGTTTTTATACATGGAGTTTTTCTATTTACAAAATTTAAAATTGCTCAAATGAATGGAATATTTATTGAATTTAAAATCAAAGAAAATAGATTAGACATACATAAATATTATGATTGGATTGCAATTAAAAATTAATTCTTAAACAGTATGATCTGCTTAATTTTTTAATGCGAATATAATATTTGTGAACATTCAGAATGATAAAAGTTTGGTGAAAGTCCTGTTCGATTAATAATTTTTATTAAAAAAAAATAATTTCAATTATGAATTTCATTTTTCCTTCTACATATAAGTATAGTTTCAACCAAAGTATAACAAGTAGTCCGACTCTATTTTTCAATATTACTCTCTCACATAAATGAGTACCGTGTGAATTCAACACCCTTGTGAAAAATGTATACATCAAATGTCTCGATATTTTAAGAAAAAATTTTCGATTAAATATATTTTAATTCTCGTTAATTCTTTAACACACAGAATTTTATAATTTTATTTTACATTTCTAGCACATTTTCATTTCGTTTTGCGTCCAATATATAGTTAGGTACTGCTGTCAAAGAGTTGGACTACTTGTATGTACTTTTGTATCAACATTTTAAAAATATACTTTTTCTTTTTAACAGTTAACTTATTTGATTATTGTAAAGTTCATCATAGTAACATTCGTTTTGTTTGAATAATGCGATTTTTAGTTCAAAATCCAAACAAAGCCAAAACAAATACAATAAAATTCCAAAATTGTTAATTATATTAGGGATATTTTGTAGATTTTAAGTACAATTATACCTACAAATTTTAATACGTTGATAGTAATATAATTTAATAAATAAACTTTTAATATTATATTATTAAATTGTTCAAGCTTGAGTTCTTTTCGCGATTTGTTTTCATTATTTTGCGATTTTTATTTTAAGGTATAGCAACACTACTTTTGCGATAACACATGATGCAACAGCTGTTATTTGACGCTGTTTGATCTTGCAAATGAATTGCAAGATCAAATAAAAAATTGAGGAAAATATTTGCTGTTTAGTGGTCACACATTGGTCACATTACAAGAAAGTTTTCTTATAGGCAAATAAATTTGTTTGACCAAATTCAGCTGTTTTCTTGTTTGCCGTGCAAAAATATTTTCTGTTCAAACTAGGAACATAAAATATTTGACGTTAAAATAAAAGTACTGAAATTTCACAATTCTTTCAAATGTAAAGCAAAATCTAGTAGTATTTTACTTTCTAGATATGTATTTTTTATTGATGAATGAAATTCAAGTTTTTTTACAGCTTTATTTAATAATTATTTAGAAAAATGATTACCATAAATGTGACCACAAGACAAATATATTTTCCCCTTCGTGTGTTTGATAGTATTAATATGGCAAATAAATGTGTACAGTGTGACCACAAAATCAAGCCTTGGATTATATGATGTAATTTTGATCAAACACATGAAACATTTTGTGTCAAATAATTTGCGTAGTCTGACCTTACCTTAACACATATTTAGACTTAGGTACCTTTTCACTAACACATGTTTAGAGTTAGGTACTGTTGTCAAAGAGTCGGACTACTTGTTATACTTTGGTTAGCAGCTTAAACATACAGTGTTGCCATACTTACAAACAATGCTAATAACCGCATGCTATCAACATTGTTGATAAGTAGAAGCTCCTACTAATGGACGTGTTTATAAACATGATGAATGTTGCAGGCAGTTCATACAGACCGTTAAATTCAAATCGCTATTGCACATTCGTAATAGAGTTGGGTTTATTAGCTCAGTAAAGTGACCGCTATTTTAAAAAAATAAAATTCTATTTTTTTAAATTAATATTTTTCGGAAATAAGAGTTAATTTTTGTATTATATCTAATTTTCGATGCTAACCAAATGTTTAGACAATATGTGTTAAAGAGAACAGTCATTGTTTTATGATCTAAGTATATAAAAGGAATTTCAAAATTTTAGGAATAAGATTTTTTTGTTTTACAACTTAAAAATACCGTAAAAACTGTATCACTTTAAAAATGGTACCAGTCAAATGTTCTGTTCTGTTAATGTATCAGTATAGTAAAAAAATGCATAAGAAATCTATTTTCTATAAATAAGTGATTGAAATAATATTGCTAATTTAATTAAGAATATTAGTAATTTGTAGTTTTTTTAATTCTGTTTTTTGGTAGATATAATCCCACGAATGTATTTTTGAAATAGTATTTTTATAACAATTACAAACTTTCAATTACAATTGTTATTTTAAAAATAACAATTATGTATTTCCCTTTTTCATTATTGTTTTATGAAATATACCTACAAACTGTAGCAATACTCTTTCTTTATTTCTTACTGCCTCATCATACCATACATAAATTCACACACTTTCAATACCACCAGTGTTGCCAGAAAAGTTTTACCTCATGTCCCCAATCTATTAATCGATGTCCCCAAAAAATTCCCATTTCATAATTGAAACCCCCAATTTTGTCCCCAATATTTTTTGGAAAAAATATATATGCAATTTTATTTTTCCAGCTAAAATTAAGAAAAACTGAAATAATACTGAATATAATGTAAAATCGATTAACCGTTTTTTCAGCTAAACCCGTATTCGAAAGCGGTTTTTTATTTTTATTGTACAAAATTTAGTTTTTGATAATATAATCCTGATTTTTATTTTTTTACGTTTTTAAGGGTGATTTAATGAAAACAATACTGTTCAAGTTGCGGAAAATTACATGATAATATTAACAGAAGTCATTGCAAAACGAAGGAAAAGTAACACATTTACCATCCTTGTACTTTTTGTACTTTCCATTGATCGTACTGTCCTTTCTTTTTGTTCTAATAACTTCCATCTGTCCTAATTATTTCATAGGGATACATTTAAAATTAAATCAGTCAATCACCTTTTCCCATCTTTCTGGCAACAAAAGGATTCGGAGCCAAAAGAACTGCTCATCTTTTGAAGCCAAGAACGAATCAAGCCAATATCGGATACTCTATTCCAAAGTGAATCGTATCCCAGAGAGAGCGTTCTGCATCGTTCTTCTGGACTATAAAACGGGTTGGGGTAAACATCCCAACCACTTTATTCTAAATGCAGGTATAGCAATATATGACCTAGCGTTGTCATGACGGAATGTTACGGTTTCATGTCTGGCCGCATATTATTGGCATTTTTCGGCCAATGCATGCTTCAAACTCTTCACTTGCGTTCAGTACAGGTTGCTTGTAATGTTCTGGTCAGATTTCAGCAGCTCTTATGAGATAAGACCCTTTTGCTCCCACCAAATACATAAAATTAGCGCCATGGATATTTGACTTTGGTGTCGATTCGGGTGGTTGGCCGGGCTTCACATATCTCCTTTAGATCCTTTTTTCATCGCAAGTAATGATTCGGTGCAAAAATTTTCTTTTATAGCGTCCAAGCATCATTTCGGACATGCAATCGTCTTTCAAGGTCTCTCGGCTTCAAATCCTATGGTGCCTAATTTCCCTGCTTTTGGATTAATTCAGCTGCTCAGTAGCTCCCAATGATTTTGGAAGCTTTTGTTGAGTTTTATAACAATTTTCTGGGTGTAATGCCTCCAATTCTCGGTATTTTAACTTTTTTGGCTAGTCTGGGCGAACTTTGTCTTCCGTGTCAAAATCACTACTTCTGAACCGCACAAACCATCTCTCGCACGTTGAAACCGATAAAACGCATTCACCATAAGCTTTGGTGAGCAATCGGTACGCTTCAGTGGCACTTCTTTTCATATTAAAGAAGAAAAGCAAAACTTCCTGCATATGACGCTTTGTTGTCAGAAAATTCGACATTGTCGAATGTTCAATTGTCGCCGAAAGGCTCATAATCGAGCATAAATTTTATTATTTGTTTTCATTTATTCGTCTTTATTATTTTATAATTTGTCATTGTATAATTTTGTTGTTCATTTAAAATATTTTTTTGAATTTATATGGCGTCCTGTGAGCCGCCTTAATGTTTTGTTTATTTGTCTTATTTACCTATTTGTTAGTGACGATTATGTACTAGTTGTTGTTCCTTTTTACATTGATCTCACTGCAGTGCCAAGGTATATTAATTATAAGGTAGTGTTATCAGACCAGCTGATCGTTTTTTGCTACTATGTTCATTTTTCGCCGTGGTGCAGTATAAATGTCAAACTTTGTTTACATTTTGTAAATGTCAAACTTTGTTTTGCTGTTAAATTCGTTTATGTTTTAATACCAATAATAATACTACACGAAATTAGTTTTATTTTTAAAAACATAAATTAAATTACAAACAGATTCAAATTTATAAACATTTTTTGTTTAACAAGAATTCGCTTCGATTTATTTGTCAGCTGTTTTTGATATTTTTCCCTGACAGCCAATTCGCCTTCAAATGCAGGCACAATGTCAAACTACATATAAAAAAAATATAACCAATTCGCCCGGTATTCTGAATTCGCCGATGACACTACCTTATAAATTAATATACCTTGTGCAGTGCCTTTGTTTCGTAAAGTTGGTACCGTTATTTTTAATGTGTTATACACATAAATAACTAGTGGTCCAAATAAAATAATAATTTAAAGTAAAGTCAGTTTATAAGGGAAAAGCACTGCGGTAAGTAGTTTAATATAATTTGTATTTCTTTTATTTTAATTTTAATATTTTTTTTTTTTTAATGATAGAAATAAACGCACGAACGCACAGAAACATTTTTGTGTTCTTTTTTGGTGTTGTTAAATTCGCCCCTTATGGACGACCATCGCAGCCAGCGATAACAAATTTTATTTCGCATCCTTTGAGCGAACTTGTGGTTCCTTGCCCGTCGGAATAAATTTTATTGGATTTTGTGGTTCCTTTCCTGCCGGAACATTTTACTTGTACTTTATGTGAATTTGTGGTTCCAAGCTGCCGGAACAAATATAAATAATTGTGAAGTCGTTCCATGCCTGCCGGTACAAGTGTTTAAATTAAAAGTATGAATTTTTTGTGGTTCCTTACATGCCGGAATGAGCAAAACTTTTATTAACCTGAATTTGTGTGAATTTGTAACCTGTCCTGCCGGAACAAATTAATTTTTTTGTAAAATATTTGGAGTGTGTTGCTGTTTAATATTTGTGAATTTGTGTGCCCTTTGAAAACATTTATGATTCATTATCCAACGGTCGCCAGCTAGAAAAAGCTCTCGTTTGCAGACAGCAACGAGCCAAAATGTGAAAAGTTCCAAGCCTGCCGGAACAGATAGTTCAGCAAATGTTTCTCAAATGCCTTCGGTACA
Source organism: Calliphora vomitoria (assembly GCA_942486065.2). Taxonomy (NCBI): domain Eukaryota; kingdom Metazoa; phylum Arthropoda; class Insecta; order Diptera; family Calliphoridae; genus Calliphora; species Calliphora vomitoria. The sequence continues at coordinate 52,447,642 of OW818030.2, read as the reverse complement.
AAATGTCAGTCCTGTTGCCCTCGGAACAACAACAATGGTAACTAGTGCCTCTATAAGTGCCCCTAGAGAACCGACACCTGCTGTATCAACGCAATACATTTTCAGTTCAACAAGTGAAGAGCCCTTTAGTCTGCCGCCAATAGTGCCTAGTCCTAATGTGAGAACCCAGCCACCACAAACTATATCATCTAATAATGAGAACCTGCAACGACAAATTCACATCCTGTAAGCTCAATTGTCGTGAAGTCGTTGCTCATCCACCCAAATAATGTGCCAACAGTTATAGAGCAATTAAAGCTACAATATGGTCGCCCAGAGTTGCTTATTCGATGCCAATTGCAACAGATGAAGGAAGTTCAGCCCATAGCAGAAAACGCGATCGATAAATTGGTGCCATTGGGCCCAGTTTGCTTCAACTTTACCTAAGTTGACGACTATTTTGGATTTTAGTACCTGGCTCCAGCGTGTTGCAAATTTGGTAAGAAGTGTGCAAATAAGTAGTTCAAGTGGCAATAGATCTAGCAGTGATCCAAAGCGAAAAGTGGTTTTATATGCTTCTGATGGACCAGGACGTCAGTTAAAATGTTTTTATTGTGTTGGACCACATAAAATTTTTGATTGTAAGAAATTTTTAGAATTGAGTGTGCCTAATAGATGGAGTGAAGTGAAGAGATTGAAGTTATGTTTTTCGTGTCTTAGTGGTGGCCATTCAAGTAAAGATTGTCGTCGGCGTAAGCAGTATCCCATGGAAAAGTGCCAAAGAAATCACAATAAATTATTGCATGAAACTAAACCTAATTAACCAAGTGAACGATGTGCCGCCAACAGAGAGAGCTTCAACAGTCGAGCCAGTGCTTAGTTGTGTTTCCAGTGCTAGTGAAAAAAGCGATTTGTTGTTCAGAGTGCTTCTGTGGTTCTTCATGGACCAAATTGTGGTATTGAAACTTATGCACACCTAGATGAAGGTTCAGGTCTCTTTAGTGGACTTTAGTTGGACTGCATGGTCGACAAAGTCAATTAAATTTGAGTTGGTATGGTGGTAAATCGGCACAAGAACCAGTTATGGTGGTGGATCTTCATGTGAGCGGTGTTAATAAGAAGAGTAAGGTACTAATTGGTTTAGACCATTACCATTTAGAATTGCCCGATGAAATAGTCCCTTTGGAAGATGCTGGTCCATATGCTGCCAATACTCCTCTTGGCTGGGTTGTTTTTGGGAACGTGAAAGGAGGTCGCTCTGGAACACAAACTTGTTTGCTGACAACACAGTTGGATAATTTAAATAATTTGGTGTGAAATTATTTTGAAACTGAAAATTTTGGTGTTAAGGCTCTACCAGTGATTGAGTCATGAGATGATTTACGGGCACGAGAGATATTGAGAAATTCGACGAAGTGGGTTGCCGGAAGATTTGAATCCAGACTACTGTGGTGCAATGATAACGTAGTCCTGCCGGATAGCTATTCCATGGCCCTTAATGGATTTTTTGGAATGGAATGAAAAATGAAAAATAATCCTGAATTTGGTGCGGCCTATAAACAAATAATGAGTGAATATTTGCAGAAGCGGTATGTACGCAAATTGATCAATTTCATCCTAGAACGTGGTACTCATTGAATTCAAAGTTATATCAGTTCTATTTAATTTTAGAATCGGTTCCGTAGTTGTTTGTGGGGACATAAAGGAAATGTTTCATCAAGCTGTTGTTGCAGGTGTTCGCAGAGGTTCTAGTGGCGAGATGACGATAGTGTTCCACCGGAAGTGTATGAGATGCTTGTGATGACGTTTGGAGCTGCCTGTTCGTCCTGTATTGCCCATTATGTGAAGGAAACTAATGCAATGGAGCATCGAAATCGTTTACCTAGAGTGTAATGTCCGCTTTGACGGTTTTCAAAATACTAACTTTATTTATCATTTCTTTCTTAAAGCTACCGTTACTTAAATATAATAGAGTGTAATGTGTATACCTTATACACCGTGTGAATTACCTTGATCAGCATTTTTTAACGTGAGAACACAAAAATGCTGACCAAGTGATATTCAATGATAGTACATAAAATATACACGCTACAAGAGCCGTGAAGTCAATTTTGGACCATCATTACGTAGATGACTTTGTAGACAGATTAGTAAATCTGTCAAAAGCCATTGAAATAGCCATTCAAGTTCGTGAAATACATAAAGCTGCTGGTTTTGAAATGCGTAATTTTACATCGAATTCATCGGAGGTGGTCGTGGCTCTAGAAGGCTGTTCAAATCAAATCATTTCTCAGGTGGCTTAAATGAGTTGGACGGTTCAACTAAAAAGGTACTTGGCATGTTTTGGGATGCAAAGGACGACGCGTTCAAATTTGTTTTGAAATTCCATCGTGTGAATTCCGACGTCATCCTTGGTAAAAGGTGTCCCACAAAGCGTGAGTTATTATGTGTCGTAATGTCATTTTTTGATCCACTTGGTTTTTTGTGAAATTTTATGATAACTGCCAAACTTTTGATGAGAGAAGTCTGGAGACATAGTCTACTTTGGGACGAGATGTTGACCGCATCATTACGAGCGATGTGGAATAAATGGCGCCAAGAGCTAAGAAATGTTGACCATGTAAAGGTTCCACGATTTTATTTTGGAATTGGTTTGCCCTTGCATTTAGAGCTGCATATTTTTGTTGATGCCAGTGAGGATGCCTTCGGTGCAGTGGCCTATTGGAGATATACAACATCTGATGGACAAATAGGAGTGTCGTTTATATCTGCCAAGTCGAAATGTGCCCCATTGAAATGTATGAACATTACCAGATTAGAACTACAAACTGCCGTTTTGGGGACCCGATTGATGGACACTATAATGAAGGAACATGAACTCAAAGTTTCTCGTCGAATCTGTTGGAGTGACTACAATAGTCATTAGTTGGATTGGTTCTGAGAGCAGGAGATATAAACCATTTGTTGCCCACCGAATTACCGAAATACTTGATTCGACATTCTTTGATTTTTCCATTGAAACACGTTGGTTTCAAGGGTCACAATATTTGTATGAAAACGAAGCTGACTGGCCGAATAAGAATTCTGAGAAATCTGATGATTTGTGTGAAGAAGAACTACGCCCCAAATTTGTCATGCTGGTTAGTACAAATTTAGTTATTGATTTTAATCGTTTTTCTTCATTTTTCAGGCTTAAACGAACAATGACTTGGGTTCTGAGATTTATCAATCGCTGCCGAAAATATGATAAATGTAATGGTTCGAGATGCCTGTGTGCTGAAGAGTTAAGGGTTGCTGAAACTAGTCTGTGTCGTCTGTTCCAAGAAGAGTGATTCGCCTTTGAAAAAAACGCATTAAAATCTGGTGGTTCTTTAAAAAAGGACAACTTCGCCTTATTTTGATGAAAATAATTTACTTCGATTGAGCGGTCGTATTGATGTTGCGAGTTGGTTGCCTTTAGATGCCAGGCACCCCATTATTTTGTCGCCCTATCACCGCTTTACACAACTATTTGTTGCCCATGTGCATAATAAAATGAGACATCAAAATTTTGAGGCTACCATAGGCGAAATAAGGAAAAGGTTCTGGATTCCACGACTACGAAAACTGTTGAGTAAGACCACATCACATCATGCCGTTTCAGTAGCTCCTTTTATGGGATCTTTCCCAAGTGATAGACTAACTCCATATGTCCGGCCATTTACTTATACTGGTGTTGACTATTTTGGCTCAATAAATGTGACTGTTGGTAGACGTCATGAAAAACGTTGGGTTGCCCTGTTTACGTGCCTTACAACCAGAACAGTACATTTAGAAGTGGCCTATGATCTCTCTACTGATTCGTGTATTTTGCCTATACGGAATTTTATAAATCGTCGTGGCACCACGTTGAAGATTCGGAGTGACAACGGAAAGAATTTTGTTGGAGTTAACCAAGAAGCCCAGCGATTTGATGAAGTATTTGATCTGGTTAAAATTGAAGATGAGTTGTCCACAAGGGGCATTGAATGGCAGTTTAATTGTCCACATAATCCTGCAGAAGGTTGTATATGGGAGCGAATGGTTCAATGCGTTAAGAAGGTTTTAAGAGTCGCCCCAAGAGAGCACACCTTGCAAAGTTTTTTAATTGAAGCCGAAAACATCGTGAACTCTCGCCCATTGACTCACTTGCCTGTCAGTCCTGAAGACGAAGAACCATTGACGCCTAATCATTTCTTGTTGGGTTCTGCAAATACGGCTCAAACGCCAGAAGCTATTGAGATTACAACGCCAGTGGTACTGAAGAAGCAGTGGCGAATTGTTCAACAGCTACGAGATCATTTTTGGAAAAGATGGATTGTGAAACATTTGCCCACACTTACAAGACGGTCCAAATGGTGCGAATATACGAAGCCTGTGGCCCCGGGAGATCTTGTACTAATTTGTGATCCAGCTGTTTCCCGTCAAGATTGGAAGAGATGTGTTTCCTGGCAGTGATGGTGTTATTCGTCGTGCTGACGTACGTACCAGTACAGGAATACTAAAGCGCCCTGTTTCCAAGCTCGCTTTCCTTAATTTGGAGTAGTGAATCGTAGCCGATCCACGGGGGTGGGAATGTCGCCGAATGGCTCATAATCGAGCATAAATTTTATTATTTGTTTTTATTTATACGTCTTTATTATTTTATATTTTGTCATTGTATAATTTTGTAGTTCATTTAAAATATTTATTTGAATTTATATGGCGTCCTGTGAGCCGCCTTAATGTTTTGTTTATTTGTCTTATTTACCTATTTGTTAGTGAAGATTATGTACTAGTTGTTGTTCCTTTTTACATTGATCTCACTGCAGTGCTTTTGTTTCGTTAAGTTGGTACCGTTATTTTTAATGTGTTATACACATAAATAACTTGTGGTCCAAATAAAATAATGATTTAAAGTAAAGTCAGTTCATAAGGGAAAAGCACTGCGGTAAGTAGTTTAATATAATTTGTATTTCTTTTATTTTAATAATTTTTTTTGATAGAAATAAACGCACGGACGCACTCACAGAAACATTTTTGTGTTCTTATTTGGTGTTGTTAAATTCGCCCCTTATGGACGACCATCATAGCCAGCGATAACAACCTTTTCTTCTATTCTTATAGATAGTTTTCAGGTTTTTGGTAAAAAAACTTGCAAAAAAATAAATTCGTCAAAAAAATAAATTTCGTCCAAAAACTTTTATTCTCACCAGAAAAAATTTGTCGAACAAAAAAATTTTTTTCATTCGAGAAATAAATGTCATTCCCAACGTTCAAACAATGACAATTGTCATTTTGTTGCTTAACATCATTTTAAAAATGTTAATTGCTCACGAGAAGTTAACAAACTCTGGCCAACAAACTTTTTTGGTTTCACTCATTTTGAAGAGAATAAATAAAAAATGCTCTCTAAGAATAATTTGCAGCAGAGAAAATTGAGTGTTTTCTGCCAAGGCGAATTCATACAAGGTGGTGGCAGTTCTACAAAAACAACAATTGGTCTTAACAAATGTCAAAAAACAAAAATTAAAAATTAAACAAATATGTATTAAAACTTAATATAGAGTAGATAATTGAATTGTGAGGGCTTTACTTATTTATGTAAAAAATAAATATTTTGTGAATAAGCTTAGAATATGTTGATATTTAAATATAAACAAAAGCTTTGACAACTGTTAGAACCAAAAAGCGAAAAAAAAAGTTATCAGCTGATTGACTGACTCCACCTTGTATAAATTCGCCTTGGTTTTCTGCTTTACAGACCGAATATTTAGTGCAGCCAAGTTTAAATATACGAATTAAGTACTTAATTTATATATAGATATCAATTAACAGTGAATGCCTGTTCTTATTGGGAGAAGGATTTTCGGCCTCTAACAAACTTTTATTCATTTTCTAACAAACTTTTGTTCATTTTCTAACAAACTTTACAGTCATTTTAACTAAATTTTTAATTTATTTAAAATGATAATAAAAAATTAAATAAACTACGTTTTTAATTTATATATTAAAAATTTTTTTATGTTAAAAAACACTCATGTTATGTGTGCTTCAAAAGCAAATAATAACGTTTATACAAAAAAATCACTCAATCCACTTTTTAGCCTATTGTTTAAAAATGGGGCCTTGTGCCAAAATTTGGAAAACGGGGTGTGATAGAGGAAGGTCTTGGCTACATTCCCCTATACTTGGTTTTTTCCTGTACAGATAGCTGTTCGAACAAATTTTTCAAAAAACCATTTTTTGAAAAATCACTCAAACTATTTGGGGACATATAGGGCAAAAATGGTTATTTGTGCCAAAATTTAGAAAACAGGGTGTGATAGGGGATGGTCTTGGCTACATTTCCCCATACTTGGTTTTTTCCTGTACGGATAGGTGTTCGAACAAATTTTTCAAAATACTATTAAGAAATAAATTTGACTCAGATTACTATTTTGCTTGTTTATTTTTAGTTTTTGTATTCATATAATTACAGAATATATATTGTATTACTATAAGAAAAAAATCTGTCGCGTATATTACATTTTATTTATTATAAAATCATCCAAAGATTGCATTTATTTAAATATGACGGATTGTAAAGGAAAAATATTTGGTTCAAAACATTTTCAATTTTACAATTATATTTTAAAAAAATCTAATAAAACCTTCTCCTGAAAAGTTTGTGTTTTGTCGCTTATAATAATTTGGCGTTAAGGGCTCGATGTACATACAGCTGCGGTCAAAATAATAGCACCACGACATTCATATTGTTAAATAATAATATTACATAAAAACTGTTAAATTTATTTTTGTTGTTTTTGTATAAATTTATACTTAATTCAATCAAATTTCAAACATTAAAAATAATTTTGAAAATTAGATGCAAATTTTAAAGAAAATCTACATAATATATAATACCTAAGAAATTCATCAGTCAAAAAAATAGCACCAAGATAGAAATCGATTACAATAAAGAAAAATTAACCAGGACAAAATTTAATTTAGTAACAATTATATGGTTTGTAACGTTCTTAACACGTTATTATTAAAATTAAAATGATCTGGTGATGGGTGGCAAAAAGTACGCCAAATAGTGTTTTAAAATATGACAAACATTTTCTTACAGGTTTAATGGTACTTAAAATTTAAAGTCAAAAGAAAATTGAGTAATAGTGTTTTCACACTGAGTGGTTTTAATGCAAAAGTTGGTTTTATCGTTAAAACCATTATTAAAACCTAGTTTTACCATACAAAATTATTATGTTAAAACCTTTTTTGAATTGGTTTTAAGTAGGTTTTATGAAATATAACCTTATTTTCTATGTACTAAATACAGTGCTACCAACATGAAAATGTTGAAAACAGCTGATAAAAGAAAACAAAACAAAACAAATATAAAAAGGAATAAAGCCGTTGACAAAGAGTAAACCTTAAAAAAATTAAATGATGAACAAGAGAAAAATAAGCTTTTGAACAGAACACAACGAAAAGGTTTTATTGAAATGTGGGAGGAAAAAATTGAGTTTGACCAATAAATGTTAAAACCAGATTTATGAAAACTTATAGTGTGAAAGCAAAATCAGCTAATTATGGTTTTAACGTTAAACCAGGTTTTAACTTTAGGTGTGAAAACACTATAAGATTAAAGCCGAGTGTACAGCAACTGGATGTGGAATATTTACGCAGCTTACACTCTCCCAATTGGAGGAAACTGTTGCAAATCTTCTACAGTTTCAAACGAAACTTAACCCTGGGGGTGCTTTTCAGGGAGTACAGTATGAAGCCCAAAACAATCCACATATAATGGAAGAAATTGTTGACACTGTTGATTTGGATTTGTCATATGTGCAAAAATCTCCAGAAAGTGTAAATGAAAACTCTACCCCTTTACAAAGAAGTCAAAATTCCACAAAGAACTTTTGCACATTGAAGAGAAAAAATTAAAATTAGATGAAGAAAGATCCGAAAGACTAAAGAAATACATGCAACTGAATTGAAGATAAAACAAATTAAATTATGCATCAAGAAAAAGGAGCTTCAGATACTCAATAGCCAAAATTAGCAATAGCTTCAAATTAATTCATTTTTTTCGTTCCTTATTTTTACTACATATGTAATTTAATAGCGTTTCTTAAGAAATGTGTGATTTAAAATTAGTGCTTTAAGGTATTATTTAGTTTAAGGAGAAATGAATTAAAACACTGATTTGAAATTAGAGAAAAGATTGTTTCATTTGTTCCCTTATTTGAACTGCCTCAGAACTCTGTAACATGTTGGTGTCGTCATGTACTTCAACATCATTTTGGTTTAATTCTATACCATCATCCAATCCGTGATCAATGCATATGTTGTGTAGTGCTGCGCAGACATTGTATGGCTTTTGCCGGTATATAGTGGAGTTGACGTGCGCCAAGAAGACAGCGAAATCAGTTTTTCAACACCCCAATCGTTCTCTCTACAACATCTCTGGCCTTAGCATGTTTTAAATTATAAGTAGCCTCTGCACTTCCTGCAACAGTCGATCAATATGGCGTCATCAAATATAGCTGAAGAGGATAGCCGGCATCACCTGATCAAAAAATAAATAAATTACTAAATAGCATTTACATTAACATTACAATGTTACCTAACAGCCAGGAATTACGGTCTCCAGCATTATACCATTCATGTATTACTGCTTTTGCACTGCTAACGTTCCAGATTAGTGAATCATGAGATGAACCTGCGTATCGGGCATCCAAAAACCGAATTCGCATTTTGTGATCACAAATCTACGTTGATGTTAAATATCTATGAATATTAAATACAACCAAAATATATTTATTATATACTTACAATCATAGAATTTAAGATAAAATATCCTTTTCGATTAAATTTGTATGTGGGTTCCATCCACACACCCAATCACTTCGGGGAAATAATTTTTTTCAAAAAAATGCAATTTTTCTTCGGTTTTCTCGGCATCTGTCCTTTCAAACTTAATCCATTGTGATAAATTATTATTTCCATAAAATCTATAGTCTCACACAGTCTGCCTGTGCAATCTTCTTTCCACTATTAAATATTTATTTTCTTCATAATTAGAATTAGAATCTGGCACGGGAAGGAAAAACATTTTTTTTAATATAATTATTTATTTTTATTCAAAAATTACTACTTTCGACAACAATAGTAAACAAAATAAATCAGCTGATTCAAATATTAGATATGTGCATTAAAATTATCGATAAACAGTCAACATCGTTTTAAGACTGTTAGGGATTACCAAATTAGTATTGACGCGGTGTTGATATTGACTTAAAGTGACGACGCCAATTAGAATAAGGGCGCTTGTTTGAACACAACAGTAGACGACACAAAAAACAGCGCCGACAAAATGAAAGGAAACATCAACGCCAATTGTTCGTACAGAATACCAAACAAATGTTGACAGTCATCGATAAATTGCAATATTGTCAACGGGAATACGAATTTACAACAAACGATCAAAAACGGTGTTGTGTTGTGTGGACCACGCCAAACAGTAACCGGATTCAGCTAGTTTTAAATAAATTAGAGACAAATTAGAGCACAATAAAGAGTAATGCTTTGTCGGCTGAAAAGCAACTGCTACTTCGCTTGAATTGGCGAAGGATTGGGGTTTTCAAACTTTCTCGCCGGCAGCCTGTTTATCTAATTTATTAACCTTCAAAATGAAATGTAAACTAAAATATGTCCTAAATATTTACAATAATTTTCTAAAAAAAACCAGCAAAATTTTTTTTTATATTCGTGTTTTTTATTTATTGTATCTTCACTGTATTTATTGTATCTGTACAGCAAAAATTTACAATCTAAACTCAATCTCGAGTTTTTACCAATTAGCCAGTAAATTTGTAGCAATTTTAACTTCATCTGAGTCAATTTCGTATCTATATGCTTTTTCCAGGTAAGAAGTCGGTCTAGATGCAGAACTAGATATTTAACTTCAGTTTGTTGAGGTATTATATGATTATTAATTAGGATTGGAGGGCACGATTCTCTACGCAATGTGAAAGTAAGATGTATACATTTTTGCTCATTAACTTTTATTCTCCATTGTTTTAACCACCTTTCTATGTCGAGTATATGGACTTGTAAAAGTACAGATGCTTCTTGGGGGGTTTTCAGGAATGGCTAGAATAGCTGTGTCGTCAGCAAATGTTGATATGTGGGTTCGACTCTTAGTTGGTATATCACAAGTATATAGCAAGTATAGGAAGGGACCTAGTATACTTCCTTGGGGTACGCCTGCTTGACGGATTGTAAAGGAAAAATATTTGGTTCAAAACATTTTCAATTTTACAATTATATTTTAAAAAAATCTAATAAAACCTTCTCCTGAAAAGTTTGTGTTTTGTCGCTTATAATAATTTGGCGTTAAGGGCTCGATGTACATACAGCTGCGGTCAAAATAATAGCACCACGACATTCATATTGTTAAATAATAATATTACATAAAAACTGTTAAATTTATTTTTGTTGTTTTTGTATAAATTTATACTTAATTCAATCAAATTTCAAACATTAAAAATAATTTTGAAAATTAGATGCAAATTTTAAAGAAAATCTACATAATATATAATACCTAAGAAATTCATCAGTCAAAAAAATAGCACCAAGATAGAAATCGATTACAATAAAGAAAAATTAACCAGGACAAAATTTAATTTAGTAACAATTATATGGTTTGTAACGTTCTTAACACGTTATTATTAAAATTAAAATGATCTGGTGATGGGTGGCAAAAAGTACGCCAAATAGTGTTTTAAAATATGACAAACATTTTCTTACAGGTTTAATGGTACTTAAAATTTAAAGTCAAAAGAAAATTGAGTAATAGTGTTTTCACACTGAGTGGTTTTAATGCAAAAGTTGGTTTTATCGTTAAAACCATTATTAAAACCTAGTTTTACCATACAAAATTATTATGTTAAAACCTTTTTTGAATTGGTTTTAAGTAGGTTTTATGAAATATAACCTTATTTTCTATGTACTAAATACAGTGCTACCAACATGAAAATGTTGAAAACAGCTGATAAAAGAAAACAAAACAAAACAAATATAAAAAGGAATAAAGCCGTTGACAAAGAGTAAACCTTAAAAAAATTAAATGATGAACAAGAGAAAAATAAGCTTTTGAACAGAACACAACGAAAAGGTTTTATTGAAATGTGGGAGGAAAAAATTGAGTTTGACCAATAAATGTTAAAACCAGATTTATGAAAACTTATAGTGTGAAAGCAAAATCAGCTAATTATGGTTTTAACGTTAAACCAGGTTTTAACTTTAGGTGTGAAAACACTATAAGATTAAAGCCGAGTGTACAGCAACTGGATGTGGAATATTTACGCAGCTTACACTCTCCCAATTGGAGGAAACTGTTGCAAATCTTCTACAGTTTCAAACGAAACTTAACCCTGGGGGTGCTTTTCAGGGAGTACAGTATGAAGCCCAAAACAATCCACATATAATGGAAGAAATTGTTGACACTGTTGATTTGGATTTGTCATATGTGCAAAAATCTCCAGAAAGTGTAAATGAAAACTCTACCCCTTTACAAAGAAGTCAAAATTCCACAAAGAACTTTTGCACATTGAAGAGAAAAAATTAAAATTAGATGAAGAAAGATCCGAAAGACTAAAGAAATACATGCAACTGAATTGAAGATAAAACAAATTAAATTATGCATCAAGAAAAAGGAGCTTCAGATACTCAATAGCCAAAATTAGCAATAGCTTCAAATTAATTCATTTTTTTCGTTCCTTATTTTTACTACATATGTAATTTAATAGCGTTTCTTAAGAAATGTGTGATTTAAAATTAGTGCTTTAAGGTATTATTTAGTTTAAGGAGAAATGAATTAAAACACTGATTTGAAATTAGAGAAAAGATTGTTTCATTTGTTCCCTTATTTGAACTGCCTCAGAACTCTGTAACATGTTGGTGTCGTCATGTACTTCAACATCATTTTGGTTTAATTCTATACCATCATCCAATCCGTGATCAATGCATATGTTGTGTAGTGCTGCGCAGACATTGTATGGCTTTTGCCGGTATATAGTGGAGTTGACGTGCGCCAAGAAGACAGCGAAATCAGTTTTTCAACACCCCAATCGTTCTCTCTACAACATCTCTGGCCTTAGCATGTTTTAAATTATAAGTAGCCTCTGCACTTCCTGCAACAGTCGATCAATATGGCGTCATCAAATATAGCTGAAGAGGATAGCCGGCATCACCTGATCAAAAAATAAATAAATTACTAAATAGCATTTACATTAACATTACAATGTTACCTAACAGCCAGGAATTACGGTCTCCAGCATTATACCATTCATGTATTACTGCTTTTGCACTGCTAACGTTCCAGATTAGTGAATCATGAGATGAACCTGCGTATCGGGCATCCAAAAACCGAATTCGCATTTTGTGATCACAAATCTACGTTGATGTTAAATATCTATGAATATTAAATACAACCAAAATATATTTATTATATACTTACAATCATAGAATTTAAGATAAAATATCCTTTTCGATTAAATTTGTATGTGGGTTCCATCCACACACCCAATCACTTCGGGGAAATAATTTTTTTCAAAAAAATGCAATTTTTCTTCGGTTTTCTCGGCATCTGTCCTTTCAAACTTAATCCATTGTGATAAATTATTATTTCCATAAAATCTATAGTCTCACACAGTCTGCCTGTGCAATCTTCTTTCCACTATTAAATATTTATTTTCTTCATAATTAGAATTAGAATCTGGCACGGGAAGGAAAAACATTTTTTTTAATATAATTATTTATTTTTATTCAAAAATTACTACTTTCGACAACAATAGTAAACAAAATAAATCAGCTGATTCAAATATTAGATATGTGCATTAAAATTATCGATAAACAGTCAACATCGTTTTAAGACTGTTAGGGATTACCAAATTAGTATTGACGCGGTGTTGATATTGACTTAAAGTGACGACGCCAATTAGAATAAGGGCGCTTGTTTGAACACAACAGTAGACGACACAAAAAACAGCGCCGACAAAATGAAAGGAAACATCAACGCCAATTGTTCGTACAGAATACCAAACAAATGTTGACAGTCATCGATAAATTGCAATATTGTCAACGGGAATACGAATTTACAACAAACGATCAAAAACGGTGTTGTGTTGTGTGGACCACGCCAAACAGTAACCGGATTCAGCTAGTTTTAAATAAATTAGAGACAAATTAGAGCACAATAAAGAGTAATGCTTTGTCGGCTGAAAAGCAACTGCTACTTCGCTTGAATTGGCGAAGGATTGGGGTTTTCAAACTTTCTCGCCGGCAGCCTGTTTATCTAATTTATTAACCTTCAAAATGAAATGTAAACTAAAATATGTCCTAAATATTTACAATAATTTTCTAAAAAAAACCAGCAAAATTTTTTTTTATATTCGTGTTTTTTATTTATTGTATCTTCACTGTATTTATTGTATCTGTACAGCAAAAATTTACAATCTAAACTCAATCTCGAGTTTTTACCAATTAGCCAGTAAATTTGTAGCAATTTTAACTTCATCTGAGTCAATTTCGTATCTATATGCTTTTTCCAGGTAAGAAGTCGGTCTAGATGCAGAACTAGATATTTAACTTCAGTTTGTTGAGGTATTATATGATTATTAATTAGGATTGGAGGGCACGATTCTCTACGCAATGTGAAAGTAAGATGTATACATTTTTGCTCATTAACTTTTATTCTCCATTGTTTTAACCACCTTTCTATGTCGAGTATATGGACTTGTAAAAGTACAGATGCTTCTTGGGGGGTTTTCAGGAATGGCTAGAATAGCTGTGTCGTCAGCAAATGTTGATATGTGGGTTCGACTCTTAGTTGGTATATCACAAGTATATAGCAAGTATAGGAAGGGACCTAGTATACTTCCTTGGGGTACGCCTGCTTCAATAGGCTGTGGTTAACTTATGAAGTCTCCCTCTTTAAGAACGAACTTTCGATGGCTTAAATAACTTTCTAAAAGCTTATGTGTATTTACTGGTAAATATTGTTTTATTTTAATCAATAACCCTTGTGCCAAACTTTGTCGAAGGCTTGCGAAACTTCGATGAAGAGCGCAGAACAATATTTTTTTTCTTCAAATGTCTTAGATATGATATCTACCAGCCTGTGAGTTTGTTTTATGGTGTTATGTTTTTCTCGAAATCCAAGTTGATGAGTTGGAATATAATGAAAATGACTCACTATCGGTTTTAACTTGTGCATTAAGAGTTTTTCGAATAGCTTTGATATATTTGACAAAATGCTAATGGGTCTATATGATTCTAATTTAGTGTGATCTTTTCCCATTGTAACTATAGAAACCTTCCATCCTGGTGGATAATATTCAAGTCTTAAAATAGCATTAAAAATATATAGGATTACTCTTAATGCAATTTGGGGTAGCTCGAGGAGCATCTTGTTACTAATTTTGCCAATACCAGATGATTTTTTGGAGTTTAAATCAACAATGACCTTGTTGATCTCTGAAATCTCAAAACGAAGTGGTTCAGCTGCAGTATTATGGGGTAAAGTAGGTGGTAACTCTATTATGTCGTTTGACTCATTCGGGGAAAATACGTTCTTTAGATGACTAACAAACAGGTTTCCTTTTTCAGTATCGTTTCTCGCCCAGCATCCACTTGAATTACGTAGAGGAGGTCTGCTCATAACAGGTATTTTTAATTTTTTTGTAGCTCGCCATAGAGAGTAATTTGAGTACTGGGTGCATCTAAGATCTCCAGATAATTATTAATTGAATCAGTTTTGCGTTTGTTAAAAAGCATACTGAGGCGTTTACGACATTTTCTAAGCTCCGTTTTAAGTTGAGGGGATCTGTAGGGTTGCCACTCTCGACGAGCTCTTCTTTTTTCAGCTAATAACTAATAACTGTTCAATGTCTGCAGAATAGAGTCTATTGTATCTTATTTGTTGGGTTATTTGAGTGGAGTGTTCAACAGCAAGTTTTAAGTTCTGTTCAAAATTTTTAAGAGAGATGTCGATATCTTCTGGTGTTCTTAGTGATATATTTTCCGTACTGAGAGTGCTAATATATTTTCTATATTTCAACCAATTTCTTTTCGTGCTTGATATTGCAGAGTGACCAGTCGGGGATACTCGGGGGTTCAATAGAGTAACGAAGGTGGGTGAATGATCCGAGGATAATTCTAATGAAGATATAACCTGAATTAGTTCCATTGGTAAACTTTTTGTAACTGCAAAATCAATGACATCGGGTATTTTGCCAGTATGTTGGTTCTCCGCTCGACAGAACATTCAAATTCAATTTAGAAATTGTATTAAACAAAACGCGACCATTTGGAGTTATAAGTCTTGATTCCCAGTGCGCTTAGCATTGTAATCGTCAGCTGCCAGGAACCGGGGTCCTAGTGATTCGTATAAATGTTCATATTTGTTTTCAGTAATCGAAAACATTGGTGGTGAATATATCGACAAAATTAATAGGTTTCTGTAGCAATAATCAATACAGATTGTCGTAGCTTGAAGGCAATCTTCACAAATATCACTCATTGGATGGTGTTTGAAACGGGTTTTAATTAAAATTCCAGAGCCTCCGCATGCTCTATCTCTTGGATCATTTGAGCCATAAAAAACATATCCATTTATCTTTAATAAACTTCTTGACGTCGAATGGGTTTCCGAAACTAACATTATATCAACTTCATGACTTTTAAGAAAATACTCGAGTTCGTTTTTATGTTGGCAAATGCCGTAGCGTTCCAAAAACATATTCTTAGGCAGTTCATGGTCTGTTAAGCACAGCCTGCTATAACATTAATTACATCTTAAGCATTTCTTGCATCATGTAACTCATTGAGTTTGTAAAGTCATTTACCGATTGCACAAGAGTTTCTATTGTATATTCTAGTCTGGTAAAATTGAAGATTGACGTTTGCTCTCTTACCTCTGGGTTCATATTTTCGTTTTGGGGTTGGCGGACTTGCGTCAGAGTTTGGTTGTTTCTAAGTACATTTGCATATGTTTCTTTGTTGTCATATGTCTGTTGCAACGGGGGGGTAGTTCAAATTTATGTTATTTAATGGCTGAGCGGGGAAAATCTTCGGTTTCTGGCTTTGTGATTTTTTAACAATTGAGTAGACAGGACAACCCCTGTAGTTTGCTGTGCAGTTACTTTCGCTATTGCTGCACTTTTTCATTTTAGGATTATCTTTGGATTTGTTACATTTGAATGTGTTATGCAACTCCCCGTAAATCACACATACGGGTGTAAATTTTCAATATGCCTTGGTATATCCATGTAACACTGCGAGTTTTTTTCCATTTTTATTTCGCGGCTCATTTTACCAAGTTTTATTTAGCAATGCAAAGTGAAAAGTGATAAAAAAGAAATGTAATGGGGAATACTAAGCAATCACTTTGCAGGAGAGCGCAAATAGAGCTAAGTTTTTGCAAAAATTAGCTCAGTGCAAAGTGAGATTTGCAAAGAATATTATGGTTTTATTTGTATATCTTTAGTTTTTCTAAAGCCTTTTGGGAAAAGGTTTCCTGATGATCTGGATTAAGCAACCAGTGAAATGCGCATAAGAACTAGCTTATTCCCCAACAATAAATTTCAGTGAATTTATCAAAAAAATTGGGAATTTAGCATAAGAAAATCTTATTAAAATAGAAACACTTATCACTTTGCCAAGAAATGCAATTTGATAAATGAAAAGTTGATAAGTTGTTTCGTGGAATAGGGCTTAGGTCCCTGAAAAATGTGGTCTTTGGGAAATTCCTATTAACACTTTTTGCAATTCAATTGAAACATGATGCTGATGATCACATATCAGATTTTGTGAAAGAATTCCCACTAGTTTTTGAAAAGAAACTGGGTCATTGTTCAAAAATAAAAATCCATCTTCCACTCAAACCAAAAATCCAAAATTTTGTCTCAGACGTCTAGTTCCAAATTCACTAATCTCTCTAGTAGATGCTGAACTCAATCGAATTTTACCAATTAATTTTTCAGAGTGGACAGCCCCTGTAGTTACAGTGAGAAACTATAGTGGTAAAATCAGAATATATGCAGACTATTCAACAGGTCTCAACGAAAGTATTGAACCTCATTTTCATCCACTTCACAAGACTTGATTTTAATGACTCATACATGCAATTTGAAGTAGATGCACAACCAAGTCCATCTAAACTATAAACACACATCGAGGTTTATATACGTTTAATAGACTAGTTCCTGTAATAAGTTCAGCATCATGTGCATTCCAACAAGCTATTGAGCAAATTCTAACAGGCATTCCAGAAGCCACAGCATATTTGGATGACGTTGTTATCGCCAGAGAGACACTAAAACAGGACCTACAATCAATACGACACGTATTGAATAGTTCTTCAGAATACAACATGACAGTAAATCTTTGGAAATGTGAATTTATTTAACCCCAAATCAAATACTTAGGTCAATTGATTCTAATGGCATCAAACCAGATCAGTAAACTTAGATAATTTCTTGGTTCTATAAATTTCTACGGTAAATTCATTAGCACAATCAGATCTATTAGAGCACCTCTCGACGAATTACTTCACAATAATACTAATTAGTATTGGTCTTCAGATTGTGAAAATTCATTTAAAAAATTCAAGCTGATTCTTTTTTAACGCTTTATTAATTTATTGAATCTGCCATTTATAGGTCTAACAATAAGTATTTAAATCTTATAACTAAAATTAAAACTAGTTGCTCTCGAACAAGAGAGCCTTCATGGTTAACTGACACTCATCTTAGCGGGGTGATAGATCTGCTCTACGGAGCCTGGATCGGGTTTGGATCTCCACAAGTTGTCTTGCAAGCGTATTCGGATGGTTTTGCTGCTTAACAATATATTTCTCACGGACTTTCTTGAACTCTTTCTTTACCAATGTCACTTCTAAGTTCCTGTGAATATTTTCATTTCTTATATACCATGGTGCTCCCGTCGTAGTCCTAAGAATTTTAGATTGGGCCCTCTGTATAATATCAATACTAGTGTTGCTAGCCATTCCCCAAATTGAATTTCATATGTCCAAATTGGTTTTAAAACGGTCTTATACAGGATGACTTTATATTCAAGGCTTAATTTTGATTTATCACTGATTACCCAATGAAAGATAGAGGCTTTTAGCTTCATGTGAAGTCTCTTGGTTTCTATGTGACGGCGCCAAGTAAGCCGTCTATCAAGATTAATACCAAGGTAGGTGACATAATCAGACTGCGGTATATTAACGTTGTTGAGTGTGACAGTTGGCCAATTTCCTCTCCTTAGAGGGAACGCAACATGTTTACTTTTCAGCTCATTCACCTTTATTCGTCAGTTTTTCAACCATGTCTGCACACGTACGAGATAATTTTTTAGTTGACTAGATGCTATGAGTGGGTTTTCGTGTGAGCTAATAATGGCGGTATCATCTGCAAATGTAGAAATTGTTAATTTATCGCACGTAGACAAGTCAGAGGTGTAAATCAAATCAAATATAACGTAGATCCTAGTACACTTCCCTGTGGAACGCCAGCTCTAATCTTGTATTCTCTCGTCACATAATCATTGTACTTAACTCTGAAAAGTCTATTCGATACATAGTACATAGTGGTAGTAAACATTTGATTTTATGTACTAGACCTTTATGCCATATCTTGTCAAAAGCTTGAGCGACATCTAAAAAGACCGCAGAACAATATTTCTTTAATTCAAACGATTTTCTAATCTCTCCAGTTAAACGATTGACTTGTTCAGTGGTGCCATGATGTTTACGGAAACCAAATTGGTGAACTGGTAAAAAGGTATGATGTTTTCCTGGAATATTTTCTCGAATAGCTTCGACAAACAAGGAAGTAGGCTAATAAGTCTATAAGAAGATGGCAGGGTTAAATCTTTACCCGGTTTCGGTATCATTATTATTTGAGAAATTTTCCAATTTTTTGGATAAATTACAAGTTTTAAGATCGCATTAAACAATATACAAAGCACAATTATTGCCACATTTGGTAGGTTCTTAATCAATGATGGAGTTATTAAATCATATCCCGGTGATTTTTTCGAGTTCAATTTATTTTTAATTACTCTATTAACATCCTCAGGACCAATATCGAATTGGACTGCATTAGCCATTGTTAAAACCGGCAATTCTTTCAACTCGAACTCATTTGCCGTGGAATTAGGTTGAAATTCTTCACTTAAATGTTCAGCAAATACTGTTGCTTTTTCTACAGCACTTCGTGCCCAGGGGGGTTACTCCCTAATTCAATTCGAAAAGAAATCTTTTCGAATTACAATGTATTTAGCACATATTTTCGAACATTTATGTTTTCGGATTGAGTTACGCAGTATACGCCCGGTTCCGTCAGCTTTTCTTAAAACGATTTGTGCCTCTACCGGTGGCTTAATGTTCCTCGTTGCCATCCAAAGAGAGAAATTTGTGTATTTTGTACTTGTCAAACTTTTAATATAATTTTCGTTTATGCGATCCTCTTCTAAATGAAGGTCTCTTTTCAGTTTTCGTACTGCTGTTGACAGCCTCTGCTTTGCAGCAGGTGATCTATTATCTTGCCATTCTCTTCTGAGTCTTATCTTTTCGAGAAGAAGTCTTTCAATATCCGAATTTGAAATAGGCGTATTAGTTTTTGAAGGGATTTGGCACCTAGAGTGTTCCAGAGCCGAAATCATCAATGACGTGAAGTCATTGAGGGTTTTATTTATGTCATCCTCACACTGTAAATTAGGATTTGTGTGGATATGACTGCTGATATTTTTCGTATATTTTAGCCAATTTGTCTTAAAATACAAAGAGTCCTTAGGAAATCTTGGGTTATTGGGTCTCTCGCAATAAGTAATAATTACAGGAGAATGGTCAGAAGATAGATCATAGGATATTATTGTGAATACTGTATTTCGACTAATATTTCTATATATGGCGAAGTCTATTAGATCTGGAATTTTTCTAGGATCAGTTGGCCAATAAGTTGGGTGTCCAGGAGACACGAAATCTAAGCAATTTTTGCGATCAACTAGAGCTTTATACAGTTGTATACCTCTGGGATTCACCAATCGCGAACCCCAATATGTATGTTTGGCATTGTAGTCTCCAAATGCAATAAACCGATCTCCTAGTGTTATAAAGAATTCTTCAAATTTTCCCTTGGTCATCGAAAAACGTGGTGGTCAATATATAGAGCTCAGAGTTAATTCTCCAGCTCGATATTCAAGGCGAATAGATGTTGCTTTCATATAATCCTTTGAAAACGCATCTAGGGCATAGTGCCTCAATCGGTTTTTAATTATGATACCGGTACCGCCATGTGCCCTACCATCCGGATGGTTTGTGTAATAGAATGAGTAACCTTATATATTAAAGTTATATCTATTTGTAAGATGTGTCTCCGAAATTAACATCACATCGATGTTTTTATTCAACATAAAATGGGAAATTTCCGATTTGTGCTGGTTTAAACCATTTGCATTCCAGAAACATATTTTTAAAAAATTAATTTTCTTGTTAATAGAATTTGAATCATTTGGTTCTGTGCTCTCAGAAGCTCTTGTATTGAGGTTTGCATGGATGACATTGAAAATTTGTTATTGTAATAATCGCCGCGAACAAAACAACCTGGAAGTTAAAGAAAACAAACTGGTAACAGCTGTTGTTGTGTTAATCTCGCAAAAAAAAAGTTAAATTAATTTTTATAAAATAAAGTGTAAAAACAATTATTTTTTGTATTATCCTTTTCTGATTGCAATGTCTGCGCAAAAGAGAAGATTGCTCTGGGGCAATAGCCCAAAATTCAAGGTGCCTAAAACCTAACAGGTTTCATATTTTATCTGAGGAAGAAGAAGAAGCAGTAGTTATAAAGGACAAAATTCCTCCAATAATCGTGGATTCGGACCATAGTTTTTTATCAGTAATTGGTGACAGATATAATTACAAACGTATGTCTATTGGAACGAAAATTTTATCAACTCGATATCGCTGTACAACGAAATTGTAATCGTGTCGTAGTGTGTTCAGCCTGTGCTGACTACGCAGTCTGTTCTCTAAACAAAGGTAGTAGTGATGGTAACGTAATTTTTAAGTGCTATAACAGCATGAACAAGAATTTTAGAAATGTGAATCATAGAGCTGATGACCCAAAGTGCCCCAGTCGGCAAGAATATTTAGAGATCCGGCAAAGAGTAACATCCAAAACAAGAAGGACTAGCAGAAGAAATAATTTCTCCTATGTTCATGAAGATGAGCATGATTTTCCTCAACTGCACGTGACACTCGCGCACATGGAAATCTGTATTCAGAAGTGCTTAAAAACAAAAGCTCCGATAAACATATTAATGATGATATTTCAAATGAAAGACTTTTGGAAATATTTTTTGATGCTGTCGATGCTTTGCAGAGATGTCAAAATAAATATGACAAATTACGAGTTTTGGGTATGATGCTTCAACATGCCATATAATTCAACTTGAATACACAATGTTGATGTTATGCATTGGAATGCCCAAGGCAAGGCGAATTTATACAAGGTGGAGTCAGTCAATCAGCTGATAACTTTTTTTTTCGCTTTTTGGTTCTAACCGTTGTCAAAGCTTTTGTTTATATTTAAATAACTACATATTCTAAGCTTATTAACAAAATATTTATTTTTTACATAAATAAGTAAAGCCCTCACTACTCAATAATCAACACTATATTAAGTTTTAATACATATTTGTTTAATTTTTCATTTTTGTTTTTTGACATTTGTTAAGACCAATTGTTGTTTTTGTAGAACTGCCACCACCTTGTATAAATTCGCCTTGGCCCAAGGCATAACAACAGAGTCTGCAGCTGCCCAGATGGAACATGTCTTGCATAAAAGGAAAATCGATATTCTCCTTTTAAACGAGACTTTTTTAAAACCATACCACAAATTTCATCTTGGTGGCTATAAAATTTATAGAGAGGATCGATCTACGCATGGCGGTGGGGTTCTAATTGGAATAAAAAGTGATATTATGCATATTCTGTTACCAAAGATCAAAACGCGTACTGAAAAGAGCATCAATACAAGTTATGATTAATATACGCCCAGTTATATTTACATTAGCGTATAATCCTGTTTACTCTACCAACTTCATGGCTGATTTGGATAAATTAACATCTTTTTCTAATGATTTTTTTAAATTTGGTGATCTGAATGCCCAACATACACTTTGGAATTGTATGTCAAATAATTCTGCTGGCAAGGAGCTGTTCAGCCACTGCCTCCAATCCAGCTACTACATATATTACCCAAATGAATTTACCCGCTTTGGACAAAATATCAATGCAGTCCAGCCGTCTACAGTAGACATTCTTCTATCAAACTCGTGTCTCAACTTTTCAGTCCTTAAGACACATCCAAATATTCTTGACAGATCTAACATGGAACTTACCAATTTATCTGAAGTTAAATCGTGTATATTTCTATTGAAAAATAATAAAGCCCCAGGGTTAGATGGCATTAATAGCATTATCCTTAAGAATATGCCCGATTACTTCTTTGAAATTTTAAGTAAGCTTTTCAATTCTTGTTTAATAGATGGATATTTTCCAACGATTTTTAAGAAGGCTAAAGTAATCCCAATTTATAAGTCAGAAAAGGATCCTAAATTACCGTCCAGCATTCTAATAAAGTATTTGAGAAAATAATAAATAAGAGAATCCTTGACTTTGCAAATGATATTAATATCATTTGGTTTTCGTAAGGAGCATTCTACTGTGCATCAACTAAAAAGAGTTGTTAATTTTATTGAAAGTAACAAAAGAAATCGTAAGAGTACTGGAGTTATTTTTCTTGACATCTAAAAGGATTTCGATTCTATATGGCACGATGGCCTAGTTTTTAAACTTAATACCTTCAATAATCCAATGTACCTTGAAAAAATTATAAAGAGTTTTTTAGTTCAACGTTCATTTGTTATATCTATTGATAACATGCTATCTAGTGATAGACAAATACCTGCGGGTCTGCCACAAGTGTCGGTATTATCACCTACTCTTTACTCTATTTTTATTTCTGATATTACTGTTCGCAGGAATCATGAAGTAGCTTTCTATGCTGACGATAGTGCTTTTATTTGCTGCGGTAAAGTGTCAAACGCAATAATAAAAACAATGAAAGACAGTTTAAAATTTTCCCTCAAATACTTTGATAAATGGAAAATAAAAGTAAATGATTTTAAAACACAAGCTATTATATTTCCTTACAACAGGTCACTAAAACGTATTCCTACAAAGCATTTATATTCTATGGGAGTTTTAATCCCACTAAAAGTAATATCAAATATCTAGGAATTATTTTAGATACAAAGTTATCATTTAAACATCACATAAAATTTATTTGTGAAAAAGCAATTAAATGTGGTCGTGCCCTTTATCCCCTACTCAATAGAATTCTAAACTTAATTTAAAAAACAAGATTCTTATATACAAAATGTGTATTCGGCCATTTATGACCTATGGATGCCAAGTTTGGTTTCATAAAGCCGCTAAAACTTATACCAGAAAATTGCAGATAATACAAAATAAAAATCTGAAAATAATACACAACATACACCCCAGATATTCTACTGATTTACTGCATAGTAACTTTCACCACATAATGTTTAACTCATTTGCAAGGGAACTGACTCTGTCATTTAATGAAAAACGGAAGACGTCTACACATGAAATAATAAGAAATTTGCTAAATAACCCCTAAAACTCTTTTATATTTAAAGAGTAATAATTAGTGGTTGTTTTTAAAATTTCGTATAACATTTATGTTTGTTACAAGTTTTTTTTTAGACTACTTATCCTTATTACTGTGATATTAGTAGTTTATTTAATTATTTTGTTGTTAATTGTTGTAATACTTTTAAATAAATCCTCAAAACTTTGTAACTTATTATTTTATAAAGGTTTCAATAAAGAAATATAATATTAAAAAAAAAACTCTGTATATTTGTTATTGGAAAAGTTTGTTGGTTTGTAACAAACCGCAGTGGGGACAAACATTATGTATGTTTGTTTTTGTAAAAGTTTGATGGTTTGAAATTTTTAACAAACCGCAACATAACCTTAAAATAAACGAAAAAATTAACAGACATTGAAAAATAATAATTTTTAAATGCATTTACAAAAATTATGTAAAAAGATACGTATCACATCGCTAAATGTGAAAGTAAATAGGATGATCATGGGTAGAGTCTAGCCCTAGACTAGACTCATATAAGACAATGGGCATCATACCCGGAAACAGAAACGGGAAGTAGACTGTCATAGGGATCGAATGTCATATTAACTTAATTTTGAAAAGCTTTAACTTAGGGAAAAATGGTTTTGACATCAAAGTTTGAATGGGCCTACCCACCAAGTTCAAGTTTTTTCAAAAATTCTTTATATGTCATTCGATTGCTATGATGCCCATCGTCTTGTATAAATTTGGTATTTTTTGTTCTGTATATATCAAAGTTATTGCAATTTTTTTAATCATTAGTTTATTCTAAGGTTATGTTTTGGTTTGTTCATATGTAACAAACTTCATTTTGACATTTTAACAAACTATTACAATAACAAATTTTCAGTTTTATATTCACCACAACAAAATAAATAATATGGTATGTACAACATCAACAATAACAAAAAACAATCAGCTGTTGCGATTAGTTTTCTACGGTTTGTTTTGTTCACGGGCGTCCAAAAAAAAAAGAAAAATAATCTGAAATAATAAACAAAAGTTATTAGTTAAATTTTTAACATGGAAAAATACAATGAAAAAATTGAAATATTGGAAAAAGAGGAACTAGAGGTAATTTCAATAAAATAATTTTATAGACGTTTCTCAAAATGTTTGTATATTTATTTTAGATGCCCACTTCGGAGGTTAATATGTATACCAAGCTTATGGCATATTATTTGGTCCAAAATAAACTGTAAGCTTTATTTTAAATTTTGGAACAATTATGGAAACAAAACTAATTTATGGGGGTGACCATTTCGGGGTATTGTTTATTTTTCGCCGGACCTTAATTCCTGTTATGAGATTCGTCTTCAGTGAATAGTATTTTACATTATACCCGGCAGTAGGGTGTAGTAACAGCATAAACAATTTTAAAATATTAAAGGGGTTCTGAATGGAATTGTGTTTATTCGACAGGATGTGTCCATAAATCCATCGGCTTGACATTTAAAATTTCGAGGGTAGTTTTGTGTGTCATTAGGATACATTTTTAATATTTGCACGCATCAGAGAAACAAGTCGCCGCACAGTGGCTCAGGGTCGTTTTTCATCCGCAAAACTCTTTAACTTTTGAACCGATAGAGATATTTTAGACATTTTTTTTGATGAACAGATATCTTCTTGAGTTTTAATTTCATTAAAATTGGTTCAGCAGTTGAGAAATTTAAGGTTAAATTTGATCTTTTAATTTTTGTTTAACATTTAGTATGAAAATGCGAATTTTTTGTTTTTTGAATCACTTTTACTTATTAAAAAAGCTATCATCAGATAAAAAACATTTTAATAATAGCCTGGATAATTTTGAGATCACGTTCCCACTTTATCAATTGGAAAAAAATTACTATTTTTAAAAGTTTTCTATGTCAGTAACATTAAGAACAAAAATTTTTATATTTTATATGTAACAGTAAAAGAAAATTATAACTATTATTCATTCGGTTGGAAAATAGCCTCCAAATATTCCATATTTAGTTCTAAATTATTTTTGTCCTTTAGCAGCCCTTTTGCTTCTTCATCTAATTCCCGATGTTCTACTTCCCATGCTAGTGATGAGCGGATCTGACGTTGCCAGTAATATATTAAATAGATCTTCAATTGTAGAATTTCGTGATGTTTTTCTGATATTGTGCTCTCTATAAAATCTTTAATCATTATTCCTTTTTTCCTGGGCTTCCTCTGATAGATCTCCAAATGGTACTAAATGATGCTTAATGACATCTTCTCCATGATAAAGGATTTTGTGAACAGTTGCAGACATATTTATCCATGAATATTTGGTTGTATATATTCGTGCAGTTTCCATCGCATAATAACTAAATTTTCTAGCATCAATTTGTTCCTTGCACACAAGTACATCGATAATAGTTTTAAATCTTGAAATAAGATTTATATCAACACCTGTTATTTTATATGCTCTCTCGGGATCTGAAAAGAACCTTCTTGCTGTGTACCCATCATTCGTATTACCTGATCCTTGTTTTGGTTGATTTATTATCAACCCATATTTGAGAAATTCGTCTTGAACATGTTTCTTTTTTAAACTTCTTAACTCCTTATTGGTGTCGTTATTTCTTATTGATCCTGTAGGTCCAAAATCCAATTTATAACTGATTTTTAGTATGTGTTCAATGAATCGTATTCTTGTACAGCTGCGGTCAAAATAGCACAACGACATTCATATAGTTATATAATAATATTACGTAAAAACTGTTTAATTGATTTTTGTTGTATAAATTTATACCTAATTCAATATACACATATGGCCAAAATAATAAGTACATGAGTTATTTCCGCATCTTGTGATGAATTAAGAATGTATATTTATTTTAAATGAATTATTATTTTTATATTTAGTTAGGTTATGTTATGTTTTACATAAAACACAAACACTTACGCCCTAATAACATAAACTAAATTTTTTATGAAATGAAAAGTAAAAAACTTCATAAAATCAGTGGTCAAAATAATAAGTACATTGCTTAAATCCTTAATTTATTGGCTTACTGCTAATTAGTTTACGACAGGTATCCAAAGTTATTACATACCCAGTTTTTCTAACAACATCATAAAGTTGGTATTTATTTTGAAATGTTTGCTTACTTATTCTGTGTTTCAACTACCCACAAAGGTTTTCAATTGGATTTACACCCGGTGACAAAGAGGGCTACAACGGCCCACAGTGGGGGAAATGGAAAAAAAGTGGAAAAAAATCTGTGACTTCTAAACGAATGGCCCGATTTTAATAAAATTTACCATGTCTATAGAGGAGGTATTGATATGATTAAGTTTTGAAATTGGGCTTATAACACCAAGGGTGGGCCGAGCCACAGTAAATCAAAAATTAAAAATGAGCCAAACGCAGTCGAGGCTTCGTAGAGCTTATTAGCCAATTATGAATTAATGCTCTGTAAGAGAGTAATTAGATTTAATTTTAGTCATAAGATTTGAATACATATTGTTAGGCCTAAGGAAATAAGGCAGATTCAATATATAATAAAAACGTATAAAAAAAAAATTTTGTTTGCGATCCGATTTGAAAGATTTTAATATATATGGAATTTACTCAACGAGATCTACAAATAACATTGCTTTAGCCATATACCTCAAATTTATGGATTCAAAATAAACAACATACCGAAAATTATAAAATCTTGCCGTTTTCTAATATATTTCTTGCACTGCCTTGCCGACATTTGCATAACCAAATACCGGAGAACACTACAAGATGAAGCTAATTACTGTGAGTTATGTGTTTGAAGCCATTAGTGAGACTAGCGGAAAATAAAAGGAATACATATTATATATCAACGTGTAGGAAATTAAGTCCTCTTTTCAAAAATGTACCACGTTTTTAAAAATTATAGAAGACTTTTTTCAAAAATATGGGAATAAAAAAATGGTAGCTGATTTTTCTGGAAAATTTTAATTTTTAAAATGCAATAAAAGTTTTGTTTATGAATCGTTTTTAATGAAATTTTACACTTATATAGAAACTTTTGATTGAAATACAAAAGTGAAAAAGAAATTAGTGAATTGTTTGTGACAATCCCACAATTCCAAAAAACTTTTTAAAAATCCCAAAATTGTGATTTTTTGATTTTTGGATCTATTGAAGGCACCAAGGGGCTATGAAATCCTGTTGAACAATATTGAAGAACATATTGGGACGTACAAAAAAGGTCATAATTTTTTGAAAGTAGCAATGCGATTTGAGGAAATGTTGAAAAAGTTGAAATTTACCTAAAAAATAGTTCTTCTTCGCAAGGCTCTGGACCACGCCATAATACGAATTTTGATATTATTTTGCTTTCATAATACTTCCCGTAATATTATCTTTCAGAAAAATTTAAATACATAATTTTTTTTCTCCATTACCCCTCTTGGGGGCATTTGGCTTCCACAAAACATCTCCATCTTATACTATTTGTTGCAGTAGATTTTCTCGTATGTCCCATGTGAGATTGCATTGTCCTAGATATTGGATTATCGTGCGTTAAACTGTTGTTGTTTCAGCTAGGTAGATGATTGGTCTGCTGTAGCGGGTCCTATGATACATGTACGATGTTGCCAGTCTGTTGTTATTATTGCGTTGTATCAGTTTCGTTAATCGGTTGTTCCACCTAAGTATATGATTGGTCTGCTGTAGTTGATCTAGAATAATGGGGCTGCCATCTGTCGTTGCCTAGAAACAACACCCTTGCTAATCTTTGATTCCTACTTTTTCCCTGGGGGTGGCAGGCTGCCTGACCTTTGCCATGATGTTATCCTCTTTTCAAGGGGGAGGGGGATCAGGGGTCTTTTTGGGTGGATTGTTTTTTCGAGGTGGTTAATTTTTAAAAAATCGAAAAACAATGATGAAAATTTGTCGTCCTCTACCAGGGATCGAACCTTGATTCTGTAGGCAAGCACTTTAACCACTACACCATGACCTAAATACATAATTTATCTTCTTATTTTCTGTATATTTTAAAATTAGTGTAAGTACTTTTTTCGAAAAAAAAAAAAAAAAAATTGCGAAAAAACTACTTTTTTATTTTTTTAAAATAAACTTTTGACTAAGTAAAGGTTTTTAATCAATTTTGTCATACTATTATTAACAAAGTTGTTGCTATTTCAAAAAAGATATTTCAAGAAAATCAAAAAAGGAGACAAAGATATGTAAAAAATATAAAATTTTATTTTATTTTTTTTATTTTATTTATTTTCAACAAATTTTACTTTTCAAATGCGGATAACTCGTATACTATACGAGATAATATATTGCTATACCAATGTTTTTTGTAGATCTCGTCGAGTAGATTCCATATATATAAAAAATTCAAATCGGATCGCAAACAAAAATTTAGCATCATTTTTAATTTTTATATAACCGGGGTGCCCCAGTTTGGGGCCAGAGTTGGGGGTAGTGCATTAAATTTTTAGTGCACTAAGGTTTCCACTAAATCCCACTATACTGACAACATTTTGATTTTCCACTATTTTTCATCACTATAGTGGTTTAACTACCACTAAGAAAAATTGGTAGTGGAAAAATTTTCACTACATTAGTGGTAGTGAAAATTTTCCACTACAATAAAATAGTGCAAATTATCAATAAAAGCTACATGAATGCTTTAATTATATTATATGCACTAAAATCTCAAAAAATTGTGTTTATAGAAATATTCCAAACAAATTGAAAATATAGTCAAAATATTTCCATTTTATTATTTTTTATTGTATAAAAAAAATTAAATAAAAACTTTAAATTTTTAAGTAAAGTAAATATCAGGAATTAAAATCTTTGATTAATACAATATTATAAATTTGTTTACAAATTAATTTTTTATTTTTTTGAACCTGCCGTTCATATTTTCATCAAATGATGGAAAATGGTAATTGCTTTTAATTCCAGGAATACTCTTTACGTTAGCCCATACCTCGGAAAGAAAACCAGTTGTATTATTTATATAACTACTGGAAACATATGAAATATAAATTCCATTTATATTAATTTTTGCTAATTTAAAAAAGTCGTGTGCGTTATTGAGAATAATATTTTGAGCTTTAACAATCTGCCAAATTTTTCTCTTCACAACAGCTCCTATTCCGTCTACTGCGCCTTTTCCGTGGGAAGTTGCGAAAAAATTCCATTAACTCAAAATAAATTTGTTTTTAAATTGACTTGCGCAACCATCAGAAAATATGGACAACTTAGAAATAGGATATTTTTGTTTAAGTTCCTTAACAATTAACTTCAGGAAGCAATAAACATCATATTTATTGTGTGCTAGTTGATCACTCGTGATAGCAAAGGATCTCGTGCCACTGTGCAACCAGGCAACGCAAGTAAAAATGGTTACTTAGGAGTAACTAAAGTGAGCAGACTGAATTTCATTTTGAGTGACGAGCCTATAGTTTTTCGCAAAATCGATTTGAAGAATATTTGTATTTTTGTTGAGTTCTTTTTACATAACAGTGCAGTTTGAAGGAAGGTAACTGAGATTCCAATTCATTAATCAAATCAGTTATTGGTCCCCTCGTATTACTAAGGATTGCTTCCATTCAGTTAGATGTTCCAGCTGATTAACATCTTTTAAAGGGATAAGACCATCTGTTACATCTTTAATGCACTTGTTGCATTCATTAGTCATACAAACTTCATTGGCTTCATCACAACACACTGCTTTTAAAAAGTTGCCAAAGTTAGATGGAAAGTTAGGAAAAATGAGAAACAAAGCTTCTAATAAAAATGAAAAATTTGCATGATACTGGCAAACACACATGTTATGTGGAAGTTTACTAGATAATTCTATGTGTCTTGGTCGGTTGTTATGAAATTTAGTACGTGAAATTATTTTTTCTGGAAAAGTTGTTTTAAACAATTCATAAGCTTCTTTAACTGTAATAACCAT
Source organism: Calliphora vomitoria (assembly GCA_942486065.2). Classification (NCBI taxonomy): domain Eukaryota; kingdom Metazoa; phylum Arthropoda; class Insecta; order Diptera; family Calliphoridae; genus Calliphora; species Calliphora vomitoria. The sequence goes on along the minus strand of OW818030.2, from coordinate 52,416,984 downwards.
GAACCTTTTGGATATTGGAGGGTTATTTGATTTTGATAAAATTGTGGATTTTCTGCCGGCAGTTTCCGTTGAGATGTCATCATTATTGTAAAACTCATGAATCAATTTAATATCTTCGTCAACCCTAAATTTTGTTAGAGCCTTATCTTCCTCTTTCAAGTATATTTCTGTAAGCATTTCAACAATTTTCTTTTTTTTGTTAATGTCTTTTGGTAAAGCTAATTCAACTTTTTTTAAGGCCTTGTATAAGGTATTTTTGCACTTATATGCGCCGTTGCTCTTGTTGCTTTATTTTCTTTTTGTAAATTTCCACATGCTTTCGGGTGTTAGCCTTTAGTTTTTTTTGATAACGAAGTATTATTTTTAAGTGTTTCTTTAAGATTTTGTCATTTTTTAACCGTTCTTTTTGTTTTAAACTTTCATCTGATTGTATTTTTTTGCGATAATTTCGAGCACGCTCTGCACACGTCTTCATTTTTTCAACAGCTTAATTTTTTTAACTTCGAAAACACCGATAATTCAATATAGTGACGCACTTTACAGAATTGAATTTCAAAAAAAAAATTTGTTTCTAATTGTGGAATTTTAATTTTTTTTGCTTAAAAGCACCATATACAATTGATTTAAAATTATAGACGACTTGAAAAAACGTGACGCACGTTACATATCATGGACCTGATATTTCATACCTAATTTCAACCATTCCAAAAAAGTAAACAAAAAAATTTTTACCAACATTGAAGATAATTGAATGATCAAAAATATAGCTGTCGATGAAACCTTTTACATTATCACTTAAGTAATGATATGATAACATAGAAAATTAATTTTTTTTTGTATAATATTAAGGTACTGAGTTAGTGAAGAATTTGGTAATAATTTTTGTATGAATGACCATCGAAATACATTTTGTTTATATATAAAATATAATATACATATCTAGCCTAATATTACAATAAAAAATATCAAGTTTGATTAATTTCAAAATTTGTTTGTTGGTGGACTGTTTCTGGGACTTGCCCATATATTATTTCTATTGTAGAAAAAAATGTTCTTTGGGACTATATAAAATTTGTATATGATCCGGAAATAGAACTTATTGCACATAACACCCCTGATTTTGCAAATTTAAAAAAAGGTTTTATAAAAAAATTTTAAAAATTAAAAGCACCCTACACTTAGTAAATGAGCAATTTTTTTTAAATCCAATAATTTATGTTTGTGTGTGATTTTCGGAAGCGGGCCTTACAAGGGAGCTATGACTAATTATTGACCGATCGCCATGAATTAAGGTCGTGTGATTTATTCTATATTAAACTTATTTTTCCTGAATTTTATGTGGATACCAACCTTTATAAGAGATTTTTGCTCGTAAAAGTGATTTTCTAAATTGCGACCTGTACTTTGAGCACAAGGTTTACAAGGACAGCCATCCTGACGGACGGACATCGTTTAACCGACGCAGAAAATGATTCTGAGTCGATCGGTATACTTTAAAGGAGGGTGTTAGACTAATATGGACGTTGCAAAGATCAGCACAAACGCATTATACTCACCCCACTATGGTGGTGTAGGGTATAAAAATTTCTTTATGTAATCTTAAATACCCTCCACCTAAATTAGATGAAAATTATAGAAATTACATTGGTATAAACACTCTAATATCCATATTCAGTGTTTGTTATTGGGACTTAGCTCTGACTATGAAGATTGGTGGCATGTTAATGTAATGCAGTAGTTTTCGCTTATAGTCTACAAATACAGTTGCACAATTTTTGTGGACTATAAGTGAATTTAATTTTAAGCCACTTTATGGATTATAGATGAATCCTGATATAATACACATTTTGGACTATATACAAATTATGTACTTTCTTCAATAAAACCACTTTTTTAAACAAAATAAAAGTTTGTTTAAAATATAGTAGTATAGTACTATTTTATATATTGTTAGAAAAACTAGTTCACGCAGAAGATATTTTGTTTCAAATTTTATACATTTTGTTATATCTAATTCTGCAATTTATAATACATATTCCTACCATTTCCAGCTGAGTCTATAATTTTATAATAGGAATAAAATGTACTATTTAACAATTTATATACTTAATAATTGGTCAACATTACTGATTGGTTCAACATTTTCCTTATTCACCACAAGTGAAGTAAAAGAGTATAAAAAAGGGTAAACAAATTTATTTAGTCAAACTTTAAAAGTACATTTTTGTTCTGTTATAATGAATTTTCCGCATGTGAGCCTTCTATATATAATTATGAACCCATAGTCACCAAATCTACTTGAGACTTGTAGCTATTACATTTTTTACCGATATGAGTGTATATATGCGTAGATGTATTTTTCGGATGTGCGACTTATTTGGAAGATATAATTAAATATTTTAAAGTATTTGAGGCCTATTTCTCCATAACATTATTTACAAGAGTTTTATGGGTATTATGTGATTATAGGAAATGGAGCTAAAATGGGTGCTATGGTCAAATATGGACCGATATTCACAAAACCCAGTAGTATAATTTTTGGATACAATATATTGATCTGTATACAATTTTAGTTCGATATCGATATATTTAAAATATTTATAGAGGTTAATGTGTTTTTCGGAAGTGGTCCTTATATGGGAGCTATGACCAATTATCGGCCGATCTTCATAAAATTCAACACATCGATTATCGTATATATGAGAAATATTTATTTGAAATTTTAACGGGATAGAAGGTTTTATAAGAGATTAATTAGTATTTAAGTAATTTTCGGAAATGGACCTCATATGGGAGCTATGGTCAAATATGAACCGATATTCACACAATCTAGTAGTATCATTTGTGAATTAATACTACCGATCTGTGTAAAATTTTAATTCGATAACGATATTTTTCAGATATTTATAAAAATAAATGTGTTTTTTGGAAGTGGTCCTTATATGGGAGCTATAACCAATTATGGGCCGATCTTCATGAAATTCGATTTTTATGTGCACGGGGATTATTCAAGTTGAATTTCAACCTGATACCGATATATATAAGATATTTAAGTGATTTTCGGAAGTAAACTTTTTATTGGGGCTATGGTCAAATAGTGCCCGATCCAAAAAAAAAATCGTCTCGCGATTTCTGTTTGCACGAAACATAGTTGTGCTGAATTTTGTATGGATACTGCAATAATATGGGCATTTATATACCATAGCACCATATTACGGGAAGAAATTTGTATGGGGGCTACGAGAAATTATGGACCGATTCTTTCCATTTTCAACAGAATTTGTCCTTTTATCATATAAATAAGGTGTGCAAAATTTCATGGTATTCTCAGCAATGGATTTACCAAAAATCAGAAAAAAACATGTGAAAATGATCAAAATTTTTGGAGGTTGTCTTACATTTTAATCCATAACCCTGGTTCTACCAATTCGATTTTGCTGATTTTCAATACCAAACTGCTTAGAAAAATTATAAACATTTTGGTATACATTTCATTAATTTTGCTTATGTGTTTTGGGCGTGAGAGTGTTTTACACAGACAGACAGACGGACAGACAGACGGACATTGCTGAATCGACTTAGAATTTCATAAGGATCAATAATATATATACTTTGTTGGGTCTCAGATGAATATTTCTCAATGTTACACACGGAATGACAAACTTATATATACCCTCTTTCATCACTTGTGGTGGTGGAGGGTATAACAAAAAAAAAACTTTAAACTAGAACCCAAAAATATAAAAGTGTATTAACGTTACTTTATTTTTAGATTAACTAATCTGAATTTTACTTGGCATTAGATTTTCAATTCAAATCATTAATCATTATCATCTCCTAAATATGGAAATGATAATGATTAATGAATTCAGATCAAGATGAAAATAATGATTTTGTTTAAACTGTTTATGGTCGGATTGATAAATTATATTATGGTCCTAAAGTTAATACAAATTGTATTTTAACTATTCTAAAATATTTTTGGAGTACTGTTTGAGCAGTTAGAAATATGTTGATTATGAGACAACTAGTGCTAAGTACTGTATAGTAAGTCTAAAATATTTTTTTGTATTCATATCCTTTTATTAAATTAAATTTACTGAGAAATAATTACACTTTTGCAATAACGATTGCTTTAAATCGCTTTTTAGTAAGAAGAAATTTATGATCGATTATGACCGATTAATAAATAAAAAAATTAATTTTGTATTAAATAGCTATACGAAATAAAAGTTTAAATATTTTTAGTAATATAAACATTATTTTGTTTCTCTATTTCACCCCGAACATCTTAAAATTTCACTTCAATCTTCTTAAAATTAATTAGCAAATAGTAGCAAACTTTAAGAATAAATATGAATTCAAGCGTCTACAACCCTTTTTGAGTACATTTTGTCTAACGAAATCTGATAGAAATTACATAGATTTTCTGCCAATTACACTATGCAACAAATGAAGACTTTTGGAAAAACCAACTATCATGACAGTATACGTTCGACTCTACTATCAAAGGGTAGTAAAACCCTATACTCAGTTTGTCCATTTTGGTGATAATTTTTTTTTTATGGGCCCCCAAAATTTTTTACCAAAAAATAGCTTTTTCGTGCACTTTTGTTTTTTAAATATAGGAAGAAAAAAATTCCAGGGACTCCTAATTTTTCACTAACGATATTTAGCAAAGTTGTAGCTACAGTAAAGCTGAACAACTCTTGTGAACATATCAATGCAATCTGAACATATCTAAAAACTACTTGTTAAAACTTTTAATTTAAAATTTTGTATAATAATATTTATTTATTTAATATTAATCTTATAGATAAATACAAGAATAATATAGGAATAAAAGTTAGCACTGGCTGCCAGGGCCATCAGCTATGTATGGTTTAGAGTTTACAATATTAAATTTTGATATTTAAATTGGATATAAAATTGTATATATGCTGAATATTATCTTTAGTTGGTTTCTTAAGAAGATTGATACCATTATTTAGTAAATATTTGGATTGTAGATTTCTTAATTTAGGGCAAATTGATAATATGTGTTCCACTGAAGTTGTGGATCCACAGTATTGGCAGTTATTTGTATGAAGATTATTAATAAGGTGTTGGTGTGTGGAAATTGTGTGACCCATACGTAAACGGGAGAATATTTTTATTTTATTTTTGCTAACATCTGTTGGGTATATTATTTTCTCTAGGTCTGGGTTTATTTGGGAATAATGTGAATGGTAGTAATTTTTCATTTCATCTTTTCTTCTATGTTGAAGTTCGTCCATGATTGCACTTCTAATGTCTATTCTTTCACTTAATTCATCTCTATATATTGGAGCTAAGCAAGCATATTTCGCTGCGGAGTCTGCAAATTTATTTCCATATATTTCTGCATGTCCTGGAATCCAAATGACTTTAATTTTATTATTATTTGTAATTAGTAAGTCTCTAATTTTGTTTACAGAACGCCATTTATTGTTTGTTGGGTTTTGTACTGTCTGAAAATATTATCGTATTTTTCTTAAATTTGCTAGTTTTTTTTTATTTTTAAGTTTTCGTTTAACTTTTGTAAATAAATGTATTTTTATTAACTACATTTAATTGGTTAACTCGCGTTTATGAACAGTTTGAAACAATATTTATTGAAATGTCTTCTCCTGAGAGAACATCTTCTACAAGAAATATTGGAGATGCTCCAAGTGCATATATTACTGCTTCAAGTATTCACAAACTGCCACCTTTTTGGAAGGAGAATCCCAAGCTATGGTTTATGCAAATTGAGTCTATATTTGGAATTTCTCGTTATTAGTCAAGTGAGTTGAGTCTACGTTCACCACAATTTTTTTAGATGAAATCAACTTCTGAAAATGCTGATATTTCCATGTTATGTCAAAAGATCGATGCATTAGAGAAGAAAGTTAACAATTTTACTCGTAGTCGTAGTACTGAACGACAAAATCGAAACACTTCAGCATCTGGAAACTCAAGACTTCGAAGCAAATCTCGAAATAAAGATTGGTGCTGGCACCACAACAGATTTGCTGAGAAGGCAACCAAATGCATCAAACCCTGTTCGTTTTCAAAATATTAAAAACTCATCCGGATATTGCGACATTTTCGGATGATCAGGTTAACTCATGTCGCTTTTTTGTAAAAGACAACGCATCGAATACATGTGCAGATGTATCAGTCATCCCTCCGAGTTGTCACATTCCTATCAAATCTTCAGAAATAGTTATCAAAATTTTTGCTGCTAATGGTTCACAAATTCGTACTTTTGGTACTAAAATTCTACATCTGGACTTATGACTTCGTAGAAATTTTTCGAGGAATTTTATAATTGCAGACGTGTCTAAACCCATAATAGGATCCGATTTCCTAAAATATTACCATCTTCTCCCAGATCTTAAGAAAATAGCTTTGATAGATGGTACAACATTATTACATGTCTCCAGAAAACTTTTAGAATCATCGTCTCTGGGAATCAAAATATTAGTTCATGATGACAGAGTGTACAACAAGCTTTAATTGAACTATCCATATGTCTATCAAGCTACAGCAATTCCTGGAATAAAAAACGAACACAATATTTATCACCATATAGAAGCAACTGGACCACCCGTTTTTGCTAAGGCTCGTCGTTTAGATTCTAATCGTCTTCAAATTGCCAAGAAAGATTTTGAATTTTTACTCCAGTTTGGTATTATTAGACCGCCAAAAAGCAATTGGAACCCGCTTCATATGGTCCCTAAGAAAAATGGTGAGTAGAGATGTGTAGGTGATTATCGATTTTTTAATAAAATAACAGTGCCGAATCGGTATCCAATACCATTAATCAATGATGCCAATGTTAATATTGCTGCTTGCACTGTATTTTAAAAATTGGATCTTTTTCGTGCATTCTACCAAATTCCTGTATATCCTGATTATATATCTAAAACCGCTGTTATAACTCCTTTCGGATTATACGAATTTCTTAAAATGGTATTCGGACTAAGAAATGCTGCTCAAAACTTTCAAAGGTTAATGGACGAAGTTCTTCGTGGATTACCATTTGTCTTTGTTAACATTGATGATGTCCTTGTTTTTTCTAAATCAACATAAAAATAATTTTGGATCGATTTCAAGAATTTGGAATTGTAGTAAATCAAGGTAAATGTAGTTTTGGTAAAAACGAAATAGATTTTCTTGGATTCGACATATCATCCGATGGTATTCTTCCCACTCAAAGCAAAATTGAAGCCATAATAATTTAAGACGTTTTCTTGATATGATCAACTTTTATAGGCGCTTTCTTTCCCAAGTTGCCATAGATCAAGCACCACTAAATAATCTTCTGAAAAACTCAGTTAAAAATAATAAACCCCTTGTTCCATGGTCTTCCAAGCTGAAGAAGCCTTTGAGAAATGTAAGTCAAGCCTTTCTAATTCTATTGTTGTAAAAGTTGATGCATCTGATTTTGCTATTTGCGCTGTGTTGGAACAAAAAGTTGGTAACGATTGGCAACCATTATCATTTTTTACAAAGAAATTAACGGATACTGAAAAACGGTATAGTACTTATGATCGCGAACTGTTGGCAATTTATTCTGCCATTAAATATTTTCGGAGCTTCAAAATCTTTTGAATTCCAACACGTCTCTCAACTTGCAATTAGTTTCCATTCCTGGTACTAAAACAAAAATATTGTGTGATGTATCCACCGATAAATTTCCTAGACCGTACATTCCAAAGGACCTAAGAAAATCAATTTTTAATGGATTACATAATTTGTCTCATCCTGGCGCTAAAAAATCAACCAAGCTCGTTACTGAACAATATATATTTGGCCATTTATGAAACACGATTGCAGATATTGGACGAAAATTTGTCAAGCTTGTCAAAAAGCTAAAATTTCTCGTCATACTTAAAGCCCTATATGACATTTTCCCTTAGCTTCTCGCCGTTTCGCAGAAATTCATATTGATTTAGTTGGTCCCCTACTTCCATCAAATGGTCAACGATATTTGCTAACTTGTGTAGATCGATTTTCACGTTGGATGGAAGCTTTTCCAATGCCAAACTGTTCATCAGACACAATATGTGAAACTTTTATAAATGGATTGATAACAAGATTTTGTTCACACTGATAGAGAACGACAATTTACATCAAATAATTTCCAATGTTTAACACAATTTTTGGGAACAATCATCAAATTTTCAACATCATATTATCCCCAATCGAATTGTTTAGTTGAGCGGATTTACAAGAATGTACTCATATCTGGATAAGGAATGATCTCATTTTAAAACCACTTCAACAAAAGTTTCATGGTCCTTATAAAGTTATTGCAAAGTTTGACAAGTATTTTACCCTTCAAATAGGAAACAAGATCGACAACGTATTGATCGTATGAAACCTGCTTTTTAGAATTTTAATGTAATGACGTTCAGAGTAACAAGAATAATAATGTTGCAGATATTAGATATAAACGAGAATTTAAAACATTATCGTTCTCACTAGGAGGGGAATATTGTGGGGACACATATTTAATATCTAAAAACTACTTGTTAAAACTTTTAATTTCAAATTTTGTATAATAATATTGTAATCATTTTTGCTTTGAATTTTGAGTTCTTAGTTTTTTTTATATTTATCCAATGTCAAAAAATAATTATGTTTTCTTTTAACTTTTGTAAATAAATGTGTTTTTATTAACTACATATCTAAGCACTCTAAATAGCTCACAAAAATCACCTTGTACCTTAAAAATTGTTGTTTTTGACAGTAAAAGATTTTTTGTTAAAAAAGTATGTTCGAGTGCAAATCTTTATCGGTATGATCCGGGGGCATCACGTTACCCAATCTTGATCATGCAAGACCGGTTTGATGGAAGATATGAAAAAACGTTAACATTTTTTAAAGTGGTCAAGGTTTGTGGCTAGGGTTTGGGGTCCGGGAATTCCCGACCGGGAAATCCCGGGATTTCCCGTAAAATTATTGTCGGGAATTCTCGGGAAATTTAAATTTATTTCCCGGGAAAAACGGGAAATTTAAAATTAATTAAAAATACTTACATATCAAAAATACTATAGATTTAAATATAACATATGATGAATGGCTTGTTCCAAATATTAGTGGAGGTTTTAAACCCCATTAAGGATACAAGCATTAGAGGTGATGCTATAATTAACACTCTTTATGAACAGATGTTATCTAAAAATTCTACGATTTCTCAAAAAATGGTTCATGCAATAAAGTGTTAAGTTAATAAATAATAAACAGCAGACTTTTTTAAATTACGTAACAACTTCACAACATAATAAGCTAAATTATAATATAAAAAAAAAGACAATGTTAAAAATTTATGGACAGCAAATGTTTGAACGCCTATTTGACCACAATGTTCTCTCATCTGTTCAAAGTGATGATGTTTCCGAAATATAAATGGAACAAAATTTGAAAAACGAATTTGACTATTCAATCAATATTGAAAAAGAAACCATAAATATTTGAAATCAAATGCTGAAAGTCGTTTTAAGCGGGAATTAGCTTTATTTGTAGCAAGTAGCAATCGGAAAAAAATTTAGCTTTACTAACGATAAAGCCAACACTTGTTTAAAGCGAAAGAGTTTTCTCGGTGTCTGAAAACTTTGCCATTAAAATAAGAAATCGGATGTCAGATAACTTATTGAATGCATTAGTTATTTTGAAAACTCAATTTTTTAAAAGAAATAGTTCTGTGATGAACACATAACATTATTTCTATGAAATAATAGCGATATTCAAAATTTAGAATACTTTCTCTAGCAAAGTAGTACAAGAGCACTTTATTAAAACTACTTTTTCTTCTCTGCCGTTCATTGAACCAGTTCCGCTACGTCAAATAAGTTAGCCACTGAGAATTATAACTAGTGAATTTTCAACCCACTCGCAACGTTATTGACTGGTGAATTTAACACGGGGATGTCATAGCAGGTGGCCGATTGGCACACTCCAGCATTTGAGAAAAAAAAGGAAAAATAAAACCTCTTGTTTTATAGTCAAATGCGCTAATCACTAAGACACAGAGCTCTTATTTGTACTGCTATCTATTTGTTATTATGAATTACACGTGAGTCTACTCTTAATTTTTGCTTTTTTATCATCAGAGAAAACGAAAATACCACCGGCCACATTCAGCATTACATGTGGCCATCGAAGTGGTATATTTTAGAGGATTTTATTTTACTTGAATTTATTTTCAAAAACTAAAGGCGAATATCCGACTATTGTTTGTTACTGAATACGTTGGGGAAATGTAGTGCAAATGACTACCACTTTAGCAGACACAGTGAACTAGTTTGTTGTACAAGTAGTATTATAGCTAGTGTAAGGTTTCCAATTGGCACTTTTCATACTGCTGGGTTTACACTCATGCTTTTTAAATTCATGACATTTGATATTTCATTTCATATTTTTGTTTTGGAAATGAATTCAATTTTAAAATCAGAATAAAAAAGCTAAAAAGTGCATTACCAACGCAATTAACTTATTAATCGACAGCAAATTATAAAGGTACGTTCATAATTTATAAAATTTTGTGACATCTATTTACTCTATTACTGGGACAAGAGCTCTACATCATGAATACGCTAATATTTTATTTTATATTAACAAATGATCTCCAAATATTTTAAGCAACTTTTTGTTTGTTTTATGTTAGTACAATTAAATTGTAATGTATTGTTTTTCTATTTTTTGTAATAAAATGACACAATTTTATAAAATAATTTTACTGTTTACTTATTTTTCTAGTAGAAAAAAAATTCCCGGGATTCCCGGGAATACCGGGAAATAAAATTATCCGGGAAACCCCAAACCCTATTTGTGGCGCTTCTGAAAAGTAAATATAAGCTTTTTATATAAGTTTTTGATATCGGTGGAAACCTTAGGACTTGAAAATTTACATTTTAGTGGAACGAAATAATTTAGTTTTTTTTGGACATTATTTACCTTAAAAACTAAAAAGATTGATTTTGTGATTTTCCATCAAGAAAAATACAAATATTAAATTAATGTAAAATTTTAACAGTTACGGACATCACAATAAAATTTAGAAGTAATATAGATCTAAATGTTCTTAAGTCAATGGCATCACCATTGTGCCATTCTTTGTTTTCAAACACCGAAATTCCTAAAACGGAATGTGTTCCAAAAAATTTGTTTCTTTTTAGAAATGTGCCCACTTTGACGTTATTTACAGTGTGATAGTAAAAACTTTTTGTATGTATATAAACAACATATAGGGCTATACAAATATGAATAGTTTTTGAGGATCGGTGCTTTGCGTTTTTATAATTTTTTACTTAAACCTAAAATTTTGTTTAAAAATTGGGTAAGTTTGGATAGGGCTAGGGGGACAATGTACGATTAGGTCAAATTTTACATTATACGTAATAGTCCCAAAGAAAATTTTTTTTCTATAAAAGAAAAAATATGTGAACTTTTTTGGGAAAAAAAAAAACTTAAATAACACACATACAAAGTTGAAATAAGGACTGAGATCGAAAAATTCTTAACACATGTTTTTCATTAAAACTTTTAACCCGAGTATTATCGTTTTTTTATCAGGTTACCTTTGTAAAGCATGTCAGTTATTATGTTCAATGTCCATTTGTTGTTAATCTGATAAAAATGAGTGACGATAAAAAAGTGCGTACTAAAATTGTTAGATATTTTCAACAAAATCCAACTTGATCCTACAAAAAGTTGGCCAAACAATCAAAGGTCCGCCGTCAAACTGATTCCAATGTTATTAAACGGTATCGGGAGAACTTGTCCGATGATAGAAAACCTGGTTGATGTAGAAGGAATGGTACACATGAAGTTCCTAAAGCCAATAAATAGAAAGCATTTTCAAAAGTGCTCCCAACAGGAAAAGCAGTACTCGGACTATTTGGTACGAAAAGTTAATGTCAATGTAGGTTTAAAAATATACAAGGCTCAAAAAGTTTCTAACAGGAACTCTGCTAAAAATTTAGAGTCCAAAGACAGAGCACGAAAATTTAAGTCAAATTTTATACAAAAAATATACCTCCTGCATAATGCAAGTTATGAATTTTGTTTATTAAAAAATGTTTCATTTTATTCTTACAATAACTTAAACGTAAATACAAGGTGGCGCAAAAGTAAAAAAAAAAATGAAAAACTTTGATTCTTCTTGTGGATTATTTTTATTTGGTCTTTTAATTTTTTTTACATCAAGTCGAGAATATGATGTCATGTAAATGGCCGCCGCCACAGTTGATTGTCATTTGAGCCCTTTTTATGGAATTTTCCATCACTTTGGCAAAAACTTCCGGCGATAGGTCCTCACATTCTTGACTGATATTGTCTTTAAGAGCTGCAAGAGTCTGAGGCTTGTTGACATAAACCCGCGACTTCAAAAAGCCCCACAAAAAGAAGTCTGGAGCGGTCAAATCAGGCGATCTTGCTGGCCAGTGCAAATCGCCAGAACGGGATCTTTGTTTTGATCAAAAGTACAACTATGGATGATATTGCTATTAGAGAAAGACCAATATTAGCTGCTAAGCCTTTTTATACACTTTATATATAGATAATTGAATCTTGATTAGAGGCTACTTTTATTTCAGCAAATTTGAATGCCTGTTCTAAATTTATGAATGGTATAGAATCATTATTTATTATTAACTACACCTACTTTTGCCCAATGCATGGCGTGTTGTATGTTGGTTAATTCTTCTTTGACTATATCCAGTCGGTTTTTCAATATTGTTTCTAATTGTTCTCTTATGGAATTACTTTTGTTATGATTATTATTAAATGTTTCCAATATATTGTTCGTTATGTGGGTAAGTTCATTAATTTTTTTCTATTGTCAGTTTGTTAATAATAACTTGCTTATTATTATTTCTTAGTATTCTGTTGGTTTTCTTAGTCAAAATCTCCAGATCTTCATGATCAGGGCTACCGGCAATCCACTTCCAGGCACTACCAATAAAGTCTAGAGATCTTTTTGACATTGGTTTTAATCTGTCCAGATATGCTTGGAGTTCTACTATCTCAGTTTTCAATAGTGGTTGCAAGAAATGAGATGGGCTAACATCGTGGTCTAATATTCCTTGTAGTTTACATATTAGTTTCTAATATTTATTTGTCTCGATAATATGAATTAATTTAAATGTACCAGTCTGTAGTTTAGCTAGTCCAGAGTTCCAAGTTACTATTTGTGAGTTAGAATAGTCCAGGATTTTAACTTCAGCAGAAGCCAGTGTTACAAATAATCTGAAAATTAAAGTATTCTTGTTTGCGCGAATTTTGAAAACTAATCTACTGCAGTTAGTAATGCCTTTTTTTCTGTCGTAAAGATATCTATATGTATGATCTGTCCAGGAAATAATGGTATTGGCGTCTCTTGAAGGGTAATTTTGTTGGGATGTCTCTCATATTTGTTTTCCTTACATACTTTGCATAAACTAGTGATTTTCTTTATTTTAGAATGCATATGAGGAAAATAAAATTTGGTCAGTAATTGTGTTTTATTTTCTCTACTATTTCTGTGCGCTCTATTATGTTCATTGATTATCTCGCGTTCCTGTTCTTCCTCACTTTTAAGGTCTATAATCATGGTCCTAGTGTATTTTGTCTTATATTGTATAAATTTATCTTTATAAATCTCCTGCAGTTTTCCTAGAATTTCGTCAGTCGTCTTAGTACAATTTGTCACAGAAGGATTCAAATATTTTTTTAAAAGTTGAGTAAGAAGGTCTTCGGTAATATTGGGTTCGTTAATGGTGTGTCTATGGAAGGTGGGGAATACTACTTCAAATCTATAGGTTGACTGTGCGTCTTCATTGGTTATTATTATCTGATTTTTAAAAGCATTGAATGGGGCGTCTGTAAATTGTATAAGATGTTGAGATGAACTTTCGTCGCTGTGCTGTGTGGTGGTCATAGTATTTATTTGAGTATTGTCCTGTGAAGGTCTGGATAATGCGTCTGCGACAACGTTAGTACTACCAGGTTTATACTGGAATTCGTAATTAAAATCTTCGAGGAATGCCTTCCATATTTTTAATTTGAAGTTCGAATTTTTGCTATTTAAAGCATATGTAAGAGGAAGGTGATCAGTATAAATTTTGAATTTTGGAGAACCATATAAGTAATTTCGGAGAGACTTTAATGCCCATACGATTACGAGCATTTCTTTTTTGTTTGTCGCATAATGCTCTTCCGCTCTGCTGAGAGTTCTTGACTGGAATAAGATTGGTCTATTGTCCTGAGATTGGACGGCTCCGAGAGCATAATTTGCAGCATCTGTCGTTAAACAAAACTCTTCACTGAAAACTGGGTATGATAGCATTACATCTTCGGAAGCTAATACTGTTTTTAGTTTACCAAAGGCATCTACAGCTTCCTGATCTAGTTCTACTGATATCTTTTTTGAGGTGTGTTTAGACGAACGTCCTGCCTCCCCTCTTAAAAGCATTGTCAGAGGCTTAGCAATTTTAGCGTAGTCCCTGATAAAGCGTCTATAGTAATTCGAAATCCCTAGAAATGATCTTAATTCTTTAAGTGTTTTAGGTATTGGAAAGTTCAAAATTGCCTCTACTTTTTTTTAGGTTGGTTTTTATCCCTTTATTTGAAATTATAAACCATAAAAATTCCACTTCTTCTTTCATAAATTCGCATTTGTCTAATTGAACTTTCATATTTGCATTTTTCAAGGTTTCAAATATGGAATCTATATTTTCATAATGTTCTCTTTCATTCTTCGCAAATATAATTATGTCGTCCATATAGACAAAGCATATCTTCCCGATATGTTCCCTCAAAATATATATAAGGTACGCTGGAATATAGATGGCGCGTTCTGTAATCCAAACGGAAGTCTTGTGAACTCGTACTTGCCGTTATTCACTGAAAATGCAGTTTTTTGCCTATCTATTTCCGAAAAGAATTTATTTTGACCGAGTTGTGGAAGTACGTCGTTTATTTCAGGAATTGGATATCTGTCTGGTATTGTCTGTTCGTTTAATTTTCGGTAATCAATTACTATCCTGTATTTCTTCTTTCCAGATGCGTCGGCTTTTTTTGGAACTATCCAAATCGGAGAGTTATAAGCTGATTTAGAAGGCTGAATAAATACCCTGTTGTAAGAGTTCTCGCATTTGTTTTTCTACTTCTTCTTTTAGATGCATAGGGTAAGGGCAATAACGAGAATATACAGGTTCGTTAGTTTTTGTATGGATTTCGGCTACTACAGCCGAAGTATATGTCAAGCTCTCATTTGGTTCGCTGAAAAGCTGTCTGTGTCTTGAGACAATTTCCTGTAAATTGTATTTCTGTTCTTCTGTTAAGTGTTCTGTTCTAATGTCAATATTATTTATTGATTGAGAGATTTTCTGTTTTATTATAATTTTCAATTTGCCGTTTATTATCATGTAATTTTCAGCTGAATAAATCACTGCCGATAGTTCTCTAAGGCTGTCGTTTCCCAAAATATCATGAAAGGATTTAAGTGTTGGTAGGAAAAATTTTATTCTGTTAGCGTTTTTATCGAACAAATTTATATAAGTATGGTGAGTTATTCTATTGTGCCCGCCTACTGATCTGGCTAAAAAGGATTCTTGATTTGATAATGGATTTTGAATTAGGCTGGGTTGGATGTAGTTTTTGCCTGATCCAGTGTCAATTAGGAAATTTAAAATCTGCTACAAAAATTGTCCTACACTCAATATAAGGCAAGGACGATTTGGTTAATCTAAAAATGAATGTCAACAAAATCGTTAACTTCCAAATGGTTTGAGAACTCCGGTCCATCTTGCAAATATTCATTTAACGTCGGAAGTCCTTCCTGATTTTCATAGTTAAACAGTTCTTGTTCGTAAAGTTGTTCGTCCGAGTTCTCATTTTCTTGAGTATCTATGTGAAAATTTCTTTGGATTTTTGGAGGTCGTCTTTGTTCAGAATAATTATTTGGTCTTTTGCCGAAAAATCTATCGTCTTGTACAGGCCTATTCATATAGTTAATTGCTCTTGTCCTCATAGATGAGTCTATGTCCATTGGTTCAGGTTTTGGTTGTGGTTTAGGTTCAGATGGTCTTTGAGGAGGAATATTTGGATTATAGTAACCTTGTGGTTGTATTTGATTAAAATTGGTCCTGTGTTGAACTGAAGCGGATAAATAAAATGGTCTTAAGTGAGTAGAAGGTTGTGGCATGTGCGCCAATTGCGGAAAAAATCCTTTTTGGTTGGTTATGCGAGTTCGCGAATTGCGTTCTCGTAAATTGATTTTCCATCTTCAAGCTAAGATAAAGTGCTTGGGGTAAATCCCTAGGTTCTTTCATTCCCAGATGCAAAGACATATTACCTCTAAGGCCTCTAATAAAAGTATCCAGTTCTTTGTCCCGATATGTTTGTGTGAGCAAGTCAAGGGCTTCCCTTCCGATATCCATGCAGGATAATTTATTCATTATAAGAGAAAGATTAGAATATAATTGTTGGTAGAATTCCTGAACTTTACTATTACCTTGAACGAGGGTGCTCATTTGATATTCTAAAGTGGTTAAGTCTCGTTTGTCCGCATAGTGTAATGGTAGACATTTCGTGATACTTTCCCAGTTTAATGGAGTGTTATACGATTCCAACAATTTTGTTTCTTATTGTGGTTAGAATAGCATAGTATTTGGGTGTACCTTTCGTGTTCTCATAAATTGCAAGTATTCTGTCTACACTCTTCTTCCAGGAACTGAATTCTGAAGGATTTCCAGAGAATTCCCTCAAGCTCCGGACAATTTCAGGGACTTTGTCCAAGTCAGTAAGGTTGTTTATAAACTCTTCATCTATCCCTTGGTCTTCAATACCTACATTTATATTGGGGTCTAAATATCTTTTTATAGTAAGTTCGCACTGTTGTGCACAAATTCTAGCTATTCTGTCGTCCTCATTTTCCCTATTAACACATTTTTCGCCGCACCAAGTTCCCGTTGACCGATTTTCCTAAAATTTTATATTGAACCTATTTTTATGCTAATTAAGAAAATTCCAAACTTTGGAGTCAGTGGGTTTTCTAGTTTTTTAGAAAATTGGTGGTAATTATAGTCACCATCTGCGGAATATGTATGCAAGGATGATATTTCTTAAAGGTACCTAAAAAACATTTTTTTAATTATATAAATTACTTATGGCAAACTTTAAAACATTTTGTATGTAAGTGCACGTACCACTTCTTACACAATAAATAGAGTGTGGCTTTGACATTGCATGCATCATATTCTTTAAACCTTATTCATGCTTTAGAATGGTATGTTTCATGTCTTTTGTGAGGCTTTTTCTTGGCCACTCTGCTTTAATTTCCTGCACGTCTGTATTCTCGCAAAGAAGAACTCTAGCAATTTCTGACCGAAATTCCAGTTGCATTTTTCCTGTAGCTTTTGCAATTCTGCACAAAAGACTGTGCAACTTCCAGACATTTACAACAGCTGAGTCTACAGCATTAGAAAAATAGTCCACCAAAAAATATTTTGCCTATAACACTTATACGGTAGTTTGATATTACATTGTCAAAATACTAAAATTTTTGGCTGCTGCACATTTTTTTAGCAAACTGAAGACCACGTGAGCTCCGTGAGTTCAATTTCTATGCTATACAGTTCCTGAGAACTAGGATAAGGCATACAGCAAATCATATTTCCATCTGATGAAGCCAGCCACGAATTGAAGCCGAAACAAATGGACTTATTGCTTATATATATTTTGCTCGAATGCCTTCCAAAAAATAGCACCGTTCTTCAATTGTCATGGCTTTTACACAATTGGAACACTTTGGCTCCAATAGTTTTCATATTGTGGAATAGATAGCCATTCAATATCCAAAATCCAATCAAACGCCGCGGCGCGCCTCATTGATCGAACTGTGCATATATTGTCCAAACCGTTATTTTGTCTCGGTTGCTTCTGTTTTTGATGGCAAAACATATGTAAAGTTTACATTGTAAACGCATGTTCATAAACCACATTAGAGACATACGTTTTTCGCCAATGGTTACTATAATCACCACAATATTCATCATGCAATTTTATATGATACGTGTACATTAAATATCGTGAATATGGCTCAAAACAGAAAAGTAAAGATTTAATTTTATAAATATAAACATAGTTGTTAGATTTTGTAGGATCTTGGTTAAATTATTTATATATATTTGATGACCTTTATTTACCAATTTCTAAAAGCCGCAATATAAATAGTTTATGCTACTTAAGGAAATAAAATGAGTATATCTATATAAATATATAAATGTCTTTGTAAGTTTGTTTGTTTATTTGTTTGTTTGTTTGTTTGTTTGTTTGAGCATCACGCCTAAACGGCTGAACCGATTTTATTGAAATTTGGAACGTAGATAGATCCTTACTTGGAAGCGTCAATAGGCTATAAATTTTTTCAATACTTGGTCCAGAAAGGGATGAAAAGGGGGAAAAACGGGTAAAATTGGTACCTTTAGTTTTTAAACAATAATTACTAAACGGCTGAACCGATTTTTACATCGACAGGGGTAGCGAAGCGCACCGGGTCAATCTAGTAATAAATAAATAAGACCCTAAATAATTGATAAATAAAATTATATTGAATAAAAAACTTTTTATTTGTCAGTTATGAATAATAAAAGTGCTGGTAATTAAAATCACCGGTCGGCGAAAAATGGGTTAACGTTAGCCGCTTGTGCCGTACTTGGAAGACTAACATTGTTCAGGACCGCAGGCCTGATCACAACATTCGGATTCGACATAATTTTACAAAAATAAAATGTCTTGTCAAGTATATTTTCTCAATAGTCCGGGTAGTAACCAATTATAAACGTTTTTCACTAAAAATATTTCCTTATTATCTAGTTATTGCCGTTGGAGGGTCCCGTAGGAATCGCAACAGTTTTCTTTCTTTTTGATTAAGTCTAGGTAGTATCTTTAAAAATGTTTAACTTTCACTTAACACTTAAATGTTTCACTTTCGCTAATATTTTCTCTTATTTTATAATTTCTGTTGGAGGGTCCCGTGGGAATCGCAACAGTTTTTAGTATTTATTTTCTTAAATATAGGATATTAAATATTATTGTTCTTACATTAATAATATAACAGCTTTCATTGCAAAGCTTGGAGTCCGACCAGATCCTTTTTGAATTTAGCTCCTACTAAGGTGTCAGCAACTTCTCTTTTGGCTTTACTCGGATGGTTGTTATCGGTCCTTTTCTCGCTGTTATTTTGCAGCCTTTTGGGGTGCTTTTCTTCCTTCTATGTAGCCTATGGGGTACTTTTTAAGAATTCCTTTTTGTTACAGCCTATAAGGTATTTTTCTTGCGCAGCCTGTGGGTGCTTATCCAATTTCTTCCTTCTTGTAGCTTATGAGGTACTTTTTAATAAGTCCTTGGTTGTGGATCGTCCTTTAATTACAGCCTATGGGGTGTTTTTTATTAAAGGTGATGATCCTTTTATGTTGGGCGCCAGTTATGAATTTTGTATTTTGTTTATTAAAAAAAAATACATCTTTATTGATTAAATTTTTAATTAGAACTGACAAAAATTGTTTAATTTTATTCTTACAATAACTTAAACGTAAATATTAATTTGCATGGTAATCAAAAATGTTACTGTTTTGAAACAGTGGTAAATTGGAACTTGTCTGGATCTGCGTTAGCAGTTTTTATTATTTCGCAATTATTTATATTAGGGGTATTCACTTACACCCCATAGGCTGTAATTAAAGGACGATCCACAACCAAGGACACTTTTGGAACACTTTTTTTGTGCTCTTCAATTCTCTTTTAATAAGAGCCCAATATCTCTCCACTGGCTTTAGCTCCTGGCAATTTGGAGGATTTGCATCTCTTGGTACAAATACCACATTATTGTTCTTGTACCACTCAAGGGCTTGTTTACCATAGTGACAGGATGCCAAGTCAACCTAAAAATAAGTGGACTCATTATTAAGTCTTATGAATGGAAGCAGCCTTTTTTGTAAACCTTCCTTGATGTATATTTCGGTATTTATAGAGCCCGTTGTAACAAATGATTGGGTTCTTTTGCCACAACTGCATATTGCTTGCCATACCAAGAACTTTTTGGGAAATTTTGTCTGCTTTTGGGTCCTAAACTTTTCTTTAACATTACTTCGAGCATCAGCAACATACAATTTTTGACCAGGAAGTTGCGAAAAATCTGCCAGAACATACGTTTCGTCATCCATTATGCAGCAAGAATATTGTTTTATAAAACTTGACTTCAATTTCCGCGCTCTGTTTTTGCCCTCTTAGTTTTTGAGCCTTGTATATTTTTAAACCTGCATTAACCGGGCTGCTTTCCTACCGGATATGTTGGGAGCTCTTTTGAAAATGCTTTCTATTTTTTTGGCTTAATAAACATCATGTGGACCATTCCTTCTACATGAACCAGGTTTTCTATCATCGGACAAGTTCTCCCGATACTATTTAATAACATTGGAAACAGTTTGACGGCAGACCTTTGAATGATTGGTCAACTTTTTGTAGGTCCAAGTTGGGTTTCGTTGAAAATATTTAATAATTTTAGTACGCACTTTTTTCTGGTCACTCATTTTAATCAGATTAACAATTGAATATATTTGACATTAAACATAATAACTGATATGTTTTACAATGGCAAATAGTACTTGGGTTAAAAGTTTTAATGAAAAACGTGTGTTAAGAATTTTACGACCTCGCACCTTATTTATGAATTGAAATCAATGAAATCAATTCATTTGATTTAAGTTAAAACTTTTTTCTGTGAAGTTACACAATAAAAGTATTAATAAATGGCCTACACTTTTTCTTCAAATCGTTGGGCAGTTGAATTTGTTCCATTGGAAAATTTTTCGAAGATTTATCTTTTTTGTTGCAATTATGCCGCGAAAGATTCAGAGACGCTTCACTAAATTTAAACACGTTTTTACAACGAGTATAATAGACGAAGTTTTTGATAGCTTCATCGTTGTTTTTAATATCATTAAATATGTTATAAACATCACTCCGTGAATGCCTCTGCACTGTAGAGTATACACCGTTAACGATTTATACTTTAATTTCATTTGTATTACTCATTTTCTTTAACTTTGCTTTTTGACAAAAGCATCATGTGGTAATTGCCTTCATGGTAAACAATGCAGCTTGTGCAGGTCTTTAGTACGTATGAATGTGGGTTTCATACAATGTTTCTGTGGAAAGAGGTAGATAAGCGTGCTATAACAAAAAAGAACGAGTTGAAGCCGGCCCCATATCAGATATCAGAAACAAGTTGGTGGATTCTATACCTAAGCGACTAGAGGCCGTTATAAAACAAAAATCATTTGCAACTAAATATTAAATTTTGCAGTATTACTTCCGAAATCAAATGGTTTTTAGTTTTTAATGAAGTGTTCCAATAATATTGTTCACTGAAATTAAGTATTTTTATTGTTGTTTTGTTATTAATAAATAATGGTATTAAATTTTTGAAATGAAATTAGTTATATTTGAAGGAAATTCATCAATCTATCTGGTAAATATTTTTTTATTAAAAATCTCCCTTTTAATCGACCTGTACCAATAATTAAGTTCGGCATTATATATATAATTTTAAAACTTTATTCATGTTATGTTTGTCAATAAACATCAGATTATGTCATAATATTTCTCTGAACTTGGGTGGAATTCATGGGAAATTGTTGATTTTATTGCATTTTTTCCCAGAATTAAAGCATATGAAAACTAAATAGTTTTCATAGGTCAATACTAGTCGAATATTTTGTAATTGAAACGAAGTGGTTCATCATGCCGCCGTCATAGATGCAGCCCGTAATGTTTGTTTAAGAAGTTTCGTGGATCTTATATATGCAGTACTATAGATTACTTTTATCAAAAACAGTTATTTAAAGCAAAATGTTATACAAATTTATTTATTTTTGGCATACCTTATTTCAATATCTAGTCCTTGAATTTCGGCTGTAATTGATTCTGAAACATTTATTTTACCATTTGATGGCATTAGTTTTAGTTTTTCTTAAAATGGTAACGAAATATTTTACACAATTTTTGGCATATAGTGCTATATAATTATTTTACCTTATATTTTACAAAAACCGATATTTTTAATATATGTATATAAAATTTGACACAACCAAATATCTTTTACTTATTTTTTAAGATTTGATGCCAAATTTCTTTGGAGTCGTATTCCTCAGAGTATGAAAACGGACGCTATTGAATTGCAAAAATTAAACGAGTTACAAAAAAGCCTTGTCTCCAATAATTTTGCGGATGCATTTATAAATATTAATAAAACTGAATGGTCTGACGAGATTAAAACTGTCATGGATGATTTGAAAGGTATGTTAATATTATATTTGACTCAATGTGTATATTAAACCATCATGCCATACTTTATCAAACGCTTGAGAAATGTCGATGAAGAGAGCAGAAAAATATTTTTTTTAAGTCTATTTATAGTCTATTTTGTTTTTTAAGAGACAGACTTGTTTTTAACTCGCTCCGTACTTTTGTCGAAAGATATTCAAAATTAAAAATATATACAATATGTGGCGATTTGGACGCTTACACGCATACCTAAATTGGATCGGAAGGCGTTTTTTATTTGTCAAAAATGCTCATGCCCATACCGAAATAACGTGGCGGCAACGCTTTGCAATTGGAAAATCCGATTTTGACAGCGCGTTTAATAGTGAAGTTAGTTTCAAAAACACAATTAATGTAAACACATACAAAACGAGAAACAAATATGCAAGAAACTGATTTTTTAAACTTTAATATTTAGTTTTTTTGATAAAATTTTAGTTTACAAATCACAAAACAAAAATCAGAAACACCAATACTGCAATGTACTTTATTGTTTCAATAATCCGGGTTGTTATATTTATTTTTTTGATAACCTTGTTTTTATTGTTTGACGTAGCGTTGCCGTTGTCTAAGCGGAAAAAAACGTTTGTTAAAGGAAAATAATAAAAATAAACCAATTTGTGCACCTATAAACAGTGTTAAAAAACAAACAAATTGTGCAAAATTTTTTTCTTGTTTTTCAATAATTGACTTAAATTAATAAAGAAGATTGTTTGTGTTCCTTTTGTTTTGATTTGAGTTAAAGAGCATATGAGTTCTCATGATGAGAATGCTAGGCTCAGTTTAAACGGCAGAAATACATTCATATTTCTCAGTGGGGAGAGTGATAAAAAAATATAACTGATCGCAATTACAACAAACATTATTTAAACGCCAAACCAATTGAGAGAGCTCGCTCTTGTGACCCCGCTCTTGAATTATATGATGCAAATAATATACAGTGAGGCCTTGATTATCCGTGATTCGATTAACCGGCAACATCAATTATCCGGCAAAGAAAAATAAATTGTTTTAGGATCGATCTAAATTTGTTTGCATCAATTAACCGTAATTACCTCTAATATCCGGGATTATAATTTTTTTTCGATTATTTTTGAACAATCTAACACAATGTGAATAAAACGAAAAACGGGGAATTCCCTCGATCGATTTGTAAGGTCAACATTTTTTGATTTTGTGCCATCGATTATTCGATAGCTTTTAGCGTAAGGAGTGTTAGACATTATAAAAACAAAGTGATTCTGTTATTGGCTTTGGAAACCGAAAAACTGTAAAAACTCCTGAAGAACCAAACGTAGAATTTGCAGTTTATGAATGGTGCCGGAAGGAACGATTTAAAGGAACTCCAATTTCTGGATTAACAGTGAAGGAAAGTCTAAAATATTCCACTCAAAATGTAAGAAAAAAAACGACATGGTATTCACAAACTTAATGCTGATTAGCTGCCACAGTTTTTGTGGAAAAATTAAATGAATTCAAATCAAGGAAAAAACTCACCAATGAGATAATGGAAATGGAGAAAGTGTTTACTTGAGAGAAGTTTGGCTTGCCATAATTAAAATTTCCTAAAATGACACAAGATCTCAAAGGACAGACTAACCTCATTAGTTTTTGTTAATGCTGCTGGTACACACAAGTACAAAGCATTAGTTTTTGGAAAGAGCTTTAACTTAGTACCAGAAGTGACTGAGAATTTTAAGAAAATCAGTCTAGAAGATGATAGTAAACTCATTCTGCTATTGGACTTCAATGCTGAAAACGTTGTTGTGAAATTTTTTCCACCAAATTGGACGACTTTGATCCAACCGATGAATCAGTGTGCAATATGGAGCTTTAAATGTCATTATCGAAAAAATGTCATTATTAAAAAACTACTAAAAATTAACCGGGAAAATTGATTATCCAGAATGCTCTCGGTCCCGACCATTACGGATAATCGAGTTCTCACTGTACAATCAATATCACCGAAAATTGTACAGAATATAGCACAAACGAAAATACAAAAAAATCATTAATTGATCTTGTTGGAAATAATAATTTCCATATCGTTCAAATAAGAAAAGATGGTGTGCATGAAACGATAATAGTTATATACACTGAGGATGATTATAAAAAAATCTCTCAATACTTAAACGACGGCAAGGAAAATTTCTACGCGTATCAGCTGAAAAGTAGTAAATGCCTAATAGTGCTCATAAAGGGTATAGAGTCCAGTGTAGAACCTAACTATATCAAGGAGGACCTGGAAGAATTGGGCTATAAAACGAAAGTAGTAATATTTATATTCAACAGAGATAAAACTCCTCAACTAATATTTAGAGTAGAGTTAAATCCAGATGATAAAAAACTAAAAAGGAGTAAAACTCACCCAATATACTCCCTTCGTTATTTACTAAATCGTATAATAATTATAGAGGGACCTCTCAAGCGAAACCGACCTGTACAGTATTGCAATTATCAAGAGTTTGGAGAAACTATTGTACCTTACGTACAGTTTACAAAGAATTATTAAGAATATTGAGAGAGAGGCGACAACTTAAGAGATATGATTTTTTCCTGACCTTATAGACTTTGCCATATCCAGAAGTGTAGATTGATATTCAATATCTACCGAAATATCTTTTGATTTATCTTCCGACCATTTAACTGTAATCGCCTGAAATATTCCTTTTTATAATACAAATTGGCTTAAATACAGGAACTTCATCAGTAGCCATATCCACACAAATCCAAATATACAGTGTGAGACAGAGATAAAAGAATGCGTCAAAGACTTCACGTCTTTAATTACTTTGGCTCTGGATCATTCAAGGATCGAGATCTCTACAAATCCAAAAATGCATATATCCAATTCAGATATTGAACGATTACTTTTCGAAAAGAGAAAGCTTAGAAGAGAGTGGCAACAAAATAGATTACCTGCTGCAAAACAGAGACTGTCCATCGCTACTAGAAGACTGAAGAGAACCCTTTGTTTAGAGGAGGATCGCAGAAACAGAAGATACCAACAAGTATGCATAGATTGCTGGAGTTGTACATAACATATCGAGTTTTAAGAGATAAATATTGTGATTATGTAACAGGCAATTATGAAATTAAGGCTGGTGTTGCACAGGGAAGTGTTCTCGTACCAACACTTTATTTGATATATACTGATTTGCCTGTGTGCGATGACTTACCATATCGACATTAGCTCCCATGCAGATCTACAGGTAGATTCTACGGAATCTCAAACTTATGGAGATATGGTTGAGTAACTGGAGAACACGAGTAAATGAACTCAAAAGTAAACACATCACCTTTACTCTCAGAAGGGGTGACTGTCCACCTATCACACTAAATAACATAAACATTCCACAGACAGATACTGTAACATACCTTGGTATTCACTTGAATAGACGAATTCCTTGCCGTCGTCATAGAGACTCCGCATCAAGTTAACAGCCTCTAGCCTTCACTGGCCCAATCGAAAATTCTTAGGACCATGACGGGTGCACCATGTTACATAAAAATGTAAACATCCTGTGGATGTTTACTTGGAAGTAAGGACTGAGATCGAAAAATTCTTAACATACATGTATGTTAATAAAAATGAAACCACTAAACTTAAGGTACGGTCACACACGGCAAATATTTACTCAAAAAAGCGTAACCACTTTCTTTAGTACAAATTTGTTTGACGTTGTTTACTCTTTCAAGTGTTTTGTAAGATCAAACAGCATCAAATAAAAAAAAACTGAATATTTGCTTTGAATTGTCCTAAGTAAAAGGAGTTTTTGACAATAAATATAAGAATTTAAATATATTTTATTTAGTGGTTACGTCTTTTTCGTTAAATATCTGCCATGTGTGACCCTACCTTTACAGTTTTGATTTTTTTATTTGATTAAAATTATTATTACAATTTACAAAAAAAAAAATATATATATTTTTATAGTTCTAATCACTAGTGATCAAATTTTGAACCTTTTTCGAAAACCCTTCCATTGTGGTTTTTATAGCGATTTCTGTCATTTTGTTCGAACAGGTTGTCCATCTTCGTTTAAAATCTACAACACTTTTGGACACCTTTTTTGTGCTCTTCAATTATCTTTTAACAAGAGCCCAATATCTCTCCACTGGCCTTAGCTCCAGACAGTTTGGAGAATTTGCCTTTCTTGGTACAAATACCACATTATTGTTCTTTTACTACTCAAGACCATTATTAACATAGTGACAGGGTGACAAATCAGGCCAAAAATAAGTGGACACAACAAGAAGTCTTATAAATGGAAGCATCCTTTTTTGTAAACATTCCTTGATGTACATTTCGGTATTTATAGAGCCCTTTGTAACAAATGTTTGGCTTTTTTGCCGCAACTGCATATTGCTTGCCATACCAAGAACTTTTTGGAAAATTTTGTCTACTTTTGGGTCCTAAACTTTTTTCAACATTCCCTCGAGCATCAGCAATATCAAAATTTTGGCCCGGAAGCTGCGAAAAATCTGCCAGAACATACGTTTCGTCACTCATTATGCAGCAGGAATATTTTGTTTTATAAAACTTGACTTCAATTTCCGTGCTCTGTTTTTGGCCTCTAAATTTTTAGCACCGTTCTTGTCTATAACTTTTTGAGCCTTGTATGTTTTTGTACCTGCATTGGCTTTAACTTCTCGTACCAAATAGCCCGAGCACTGTGCTAACCGGGCTGCTTTCCTACAGGATGTGTTGGGAGTTCTTTTGAAAATGCTTCCTATTTTTTTGGCTTAATAAACATCATGTGAACCATTCCTTTTTCCTGGACCAGGCTTTCTATCAACGGACAAGTTCTCCCGGTGCTGTTGAATAACATTGGAAACAGTTTGACGGCGGACCTTTGATTGTTTAACTAACTTTTGTAGGTTGGGTTTTGTTGAAAATATTTAATAATTTACGCACTTTTTTCTGGTCACTTATTTTAATCAGATTAACAACAAATGAACATAATTGACATTAAACATAATAACTGAGATGCTTTACAAAGGTATCTTGAAAAAAAAAATCAAATAATACTTTTAATGAAAAACGTGTCTTAAGAATTTTTCGATGTCAGTCCTTATCACTATATGAGTTTAGGACGAGTTTAAGAAAGCCGTGATAAATATATAGTATATATTATATACTGAAACTACAATGCCGACCGAAACCTCTTGCTCGGCTTCTCGCACAGATCCAAACCAGATCAAGATATTGTAGAGGGGATCTACCACCCTGCTAAAATGAGGTTCATTTATCACTCAATTATCAAAACATATCGTATGCCCATACTACAAAAAAGGGTTCAGTTACCCAAATGAAAACAAACAATGGCGGTTCTAGTGCTCAATATAGAAGCAACATAAATGACAATTATCAAAACAAATTTTATACCCATACGACAAATGAGGGTCCAGTTACCCAAATGAAAACAAACAATGGAAATAATGCCCCATTATTTTCATATGCATATGCATTAAAAGATGGTGTACCAGTCCCGACACTAACTCTCAAAGGTCTATTGAGAATCTAATTCAAACCATGAACAGTTTCATGGCGAACATGCTCTTGTTTCCCTAACAAGAAGACGAACTGCTTAAAGTATAAAATGTACGTTAGCTCACACTTGCACAGAACATCTCATTGAAAAATTAATATGAAATACAAACGCTGTTAAAGTGTCTACGCCCCCAGTCACCTTGGGGAATTACAAACATTCAAAATGCCTAGAAAAATTGAGTCGCTTATCAAAGAAAGGAGAACACTCAGATGTCAATGGCAACAGTCGCGATATCTGAGCGTAAAGGCTAAACTTAATCAGTGCCAAAGAAAACAACACGTTTAAAGATTAATAAGGAATCTAATCTGAGAAATTATCTTAAAAACTTAGACCCTACTAAGAAAACAGAATATAGTCTCTGGAAAGCTGTGAAAAATATGCAATTCCCTATTGTGTATGAGTCGACCATACGCCTTCAGAACGGATAATAGGCAAAAAATACTTCAGAAAAAATCGAAGCATTTGACAGTCACTTGAAGAATGAATTTATCCCAAATAATAAAAATTCATATATTAGTGATAATGTCATAAATAATGTGGTGCCACCCCTCCTCATCTAACGTTGAAAAATTGCAAAGAAAGCAGTTGGCACTGTTAAGGACAATAAGGTGCCCCATGGTACATTCGCAATAGTAATATCCATAGGGATCTCAATGTCCCCATAATACGCGAGGAGATCAAACTCTCCAGTTTCAACTACCTATCAAAACTATTGGATCATCCAAATCCCCTTGCCAGGAAGTTGCTGTCATTTGAGGGTCATAGACGACTGAGGCGATTGGAAACACTGGATCTGGCCAGATAATCATTTTAACGAGCACTTGGACACTGCAGCGGCAATAACTACTTTAGTTTTAGTTTAGGTTAAGATTTTAATACTTATTGTCCATCAACCAAATGTGGCCAAGCTTGGATAGGTCTGGTAGGGACTTAAGTTAGCCAAGTTTTACTTTACACGCTTTTGCGTTAAGTTCTCTTTTCGGATCATATACAAGTTTTATATAGTCCCGAAGAAAATGTGACCAATGTGTGACCAAATTTGAGGAGCCCCCATTACCCCTAGAAAGCTAAAATTTTGTAACAATATCTCCAATATTTCCCGAGAAACCGAATTATTAAAAGCAAGTAATAGAACTAAGGACTGAAATCGAAAAAATTCTTTCCACACGTTTTTTATTATAACTTTTGATCAAGTTACCTTTGGAAAGCATGTCAGTTATTATGTTTAATGGCAATTATATTCATTTGTTGTTAATTTGATTAAAATGAGTGACCAAAAAGAAGTGCGTAGTAAAATTATTAAATATTTTCAACAAAACCCAACTTGGTCCTACAAAAAGTTGGCCAAACGATCAAAGGTTTACCGTCAAACTTATTACAATGTTATTAAACAGTATCGGGAGAACTTGTCCGTTTATAAAAACCTGGTTCCTGTAGAAGGAATGGTCCTATTCATAAGACTTCTTAATGTGTCCACTTATTTTTGGCCTGATTTGGCATCCTGCCACATTGGTAAACAAGGTCTTGAGTGGTACAAGAACAATTATGTGTTATTTGTATGAAGCGAACTGCCTGGAGATAAGGCCAGTGGAGAGATATTGGGATATTGTTAAAAGAGAATTGAAGAGCTCAAAAAAGGTGTCCAAAAGTGGGTAGATTTTAAACGGAGATGGACTACCTGTTCGAACAAAGCGACAGAAAGCTCTATAAAAACCTTAATGTAGGGGTTTCCGGAAAAGGTTCATAAATTCTTCACTATTAATTAGAACTATAAAAATAATATTTTTTTTTGTAAATTTTAATAATAATTTCAATCAAATAAAAAAAATCAGAACTGTAAGTTTAGTGGATTCATTTTTATTAACTTATATTAAAAAAAATCAAAAAAAGTGTTTAAGTTGTTTAAAAAAAAAAATTTTTTTTATATCTCAGCCACTTGTGAACCGATTTTCTCGATTTTAAATAGCGACCGAGTCGGAAGAATTCCCGATATATTGATGTATCAATAATGTTTGTAAGTTATTTTAGGGCTACGGAAAGTTTATTTCAACATATAGACGGGCATGGCTATATCGACTTCGCTATCTATAACGATCCAGAATATATATACTTTATGGGGTCGCAAATGAAAAATGGTGAAGGGTATAAACAAAACTTTCTAAACCACTGTGCGCTGCTCTCTGGTCCACCCTAAGACTTGATTGCCAGAGCTGATGAGCGTTTAAGTCTCCAAGGACCAAACGAAGGTTCTGTTGTCGGGACAGTAGCCTGTGGTACAGCTGGCTACTGGCGGAATTTAGACATTATAGTGCTCCAACCAAGTTTCCTCCTATCTAAAAGAGCTCTACTGCACGATGTAGTGCATTTAGCACCCAGCTCTTTTTTAAAACTCTTCCATTTTGTTCTGATATTTTTAGCATATTTCAGTTATTTGAAGTCTTTAGAATTTTTTTGCAAAGATTTTGAGTTTATTTTAATAATATGGGTAGATGCAAACGCACACATAGATGCTGGTATAAACATATATTTAAATAGATTTGAAAAATAATGTTGAAGATGATGTACAGATTTCATCTATCAATATGATTGTAAACAAAACTTCAAAAATGCAAAAAGCTTGTGTATTTTTATACATAATTTAAAAAAAAATATATATATTATGTTATAATGTGATAGTCTCATGACGAATTTATGATCTGACAACGCACTTCTTATTAGTTATTTATTTTATGCTATATCTTATTATTTTATTAATCTTTTTGAAATACATTAATGTTACAGTTAATTTCTTAAGTGAAGTTTTATCAAATAAACGACAGAATTTATTTATTCCTATTTGTCCCTGTATCTGATTTACAAAGGTCATATATTATATTAACATATTGTTACGAATTTCCATTAGCGATTTGAATTTTACGGTCTGAAACGACTACCTACAACATTCATCAGGTTTATAAACATGTTCATCAGTAGAAGCTTCTGCTTATCAACAATGTTGATAAGTACGCAGTTATTAGCATTGTTTGTAAGTGTGGCAACACTAAATGTTTAAGATGCTAACATTAACATTGAATGCTCTTTAATTCGAATATACTAGTTTTCTCCGTTATAATCATTGTATAAATAGAGATTTCAAGAAGCATCACCAACCAGTGAGTTTTATTTGAAACATCGTTACGTAAAGATAAATTAACTGCCTTACAGTGTGCTGCATATATTGTGAATTATAAACGTGTATTTGTATAAAAACACAGTGGCTATTTAAACTGCTGTGTAAATTTGAATAAATAAAGAGTTGTTACAAATTTAAACTACTTAACTGATTTTATTTGCAACCAAAAGTATCCGGTTTATTTAAAGGAAATAAAACATTGTTTTTTAAAGGTAAAAACGTAACAATATGCACTAGTGATACATTGGTTTTAGATTAGTTCTATACTAGATCACTTATTAGTTCCGAAACAACTGAATTATCCGGATTAAAAGCTTTTATTTTTTGGAAAAATTTAGAATTTATATATCAAAAAATTTAAATGAAATAAAAATTGAATATACCATTTTTTGTTTTATATCAAAATTAATGCACATGGAATATAAACGTCAAACGTTCAACGTCAAAGTAGAACAGGTACTGTCTATAATAATATGTTCTACTATCAGTTGTAGAAATAATATATGCTTGGTTCTCTGTTCGATTTCACGTAAAAAAATATTTCAAAATCCATTAAAAACTGTCAATAAAATTGCTGTGGAATTTATTCAATAATGTTCATATGGTGGTTTTTCACTTCTTCTGGTGTTGGTCCAATATTTTGGATAAAGAACAAAATATGCGCCCCGGACTACGTAAATATATTGGAAAGCATCATTCCATTTTCTGAGGAAGAAATGGGAGTTTGCAAAGGACTGGTTTGCTGTCAACAAAGTACCTTAACCCAATAGAACACCTTTGGGGAGTGCTCAAGAGGAAGCTGGAGGGTTTCATTCCGAAAAATAAGGACGAATTGTGGGAAAAAAATCTAGGTGGTTTTCCATTGACAAGGACGTATGCACAAAAAAGGGGGAACCATGAGTCGCAGATGCAATGAAGTTGTGAAAAACAATAGTAGAGCAACAAAATCTTAAAATAATTTTTTAACAAAAAATAAAAAGATGTGCCTCTAAAAATGTTGCAATACTGACTCTTTACATTGTTAGTCACATAATAAATATAAATGAAAAGAGGAATGATTATGTTTTTTCTTATGCTGTATGTCTGATAAACAAAACTGAATATACATTTTTTTATAAAACTAAACCTGACTAATATAGTTAAACAATTTTGAAAAAAGTTCTCGTTTCTATTATTTTTTCCAACACTGTATATCCATTATAGTATCACAATATAAATGTAACATTTTTCTGAAAAAGTTATGATTTTAGAGGTAAAAAGGTAACCTTTTCTAATAAACCTCTAGCAACACTAACATTTATAAAATGCACATTACATTTTCAAACCTCAAGTTTCAGCAATAATCAAGTGTTCGAATGAGCATGTTTCAGCTCATTTTAAGTTGTTGTGTATCACATGGGGGTCTTTTCTTTAATTCCATCTTGTATTTTCTCCTAGAACAGAATGGAATCGTTATTACTTTATCATTTACTAGCTTGACCCGGTGCGCTTCGCTACCCCTGTCGATGTAAAAATCGGTTCAGCCGTTTAGTAATTATTGTTTAAAAACTAAAGGTACCAATTTTACCCGTTTTTCCCCCTTTTTATCCCTTTCTGGTCCAAGTATTGAAAAAATTTATAGCCTATTGACGCTTCCAAGTAAGGGTCTATCTACGTTCCAAATTTCAATAAAATCGGTTCAGCGGTTTAGGCGTGATGCTCAAACAAACAAACAAACAAACAAATAAACAAACAAACAAACAAACAAACAAACTTACAAAGACATTTATATATTTATATAGATTGTCTGCATTGTCAATGTTGGAAAAATGTCGAAATATAACATAATTAAAAAAAAGTTTGCTTCATATAATAATAAAATTTTATATTTTTTTTTTCAGAAATCACAATGGAGAATATATTTCAGTTGATCGAAAATTCATATACATCAATTTTGGATGAAACTCTAGTCGAATTAACCAATCTTCAAGAAGATAAATTTGAACCAAAATGCGTAGACCTTGATTGGACTGTGGAAAGTTTTGATCAACAATTAGTTATACATCCAAAAAAACGGTCGTCTATTGCTAACAATAATGCCGATTCAGAATATCAATTATCTAAGTTGACCGAATTTGTATCTTTCTTAGAAAATTAAAAATCATTTTTCTAAATTTA
Source organism: Calliphora vomitoria (assembly GCA_942486065.2). NCBI lineage: Eukaryota > Metazoa > Arthropoda > Insecta > Diptera > Calliphoridae > Calliphora > Calliphora vomitoria. The sequence goes on along the minus strand of OW818030.2, from coordinate 52,383,723 downwards.
TTATTATTTTATAACCTCATAATAAACATTTTCTTTTATCAGTTTTTCACATATATTTGTTATTGAAGATAAATATACACATTTATAAATGCACAGAAAAAACACTATTTCAACATTCAAACAAGTAAGCCCGACCATATAATACCCTACACTAAGTAAATGAACAAAAACATTTTTCTTTCAAAATTTCAATAATTTATATTCGTGAGTGATTATCGGAAGTGGGCCTTATATGGGAGCTATGACATATTATGGACCGATCACCATGAAATTTGGTCATGTGATTAATGTCTATATGAAAGTTTTTTGTATGGGAGCTAGGTGAAATAATGGACCGATTTCAGCCAGTTTCAATAGGGTTCTTCCTTGGGTCAAACAAATTATATGTACCAAAATTTTATCGAAATATCTCCAAAATTGCGACCTGTACTCTGCGCACAAGGTTTACATGGACAGCCAGCCAGCCAGACGGACGGACGGACATCGTGTAATCGACTCAGAAAGTGATTATACGTCGATCGGTATACTTTAAGGTGGGTGTTAGACTAATATTTTTGGGCGTTACAAACATCTACACAAATCCATTATACCCTCCCACTATGGTGGTGTAGGGTATAAAAAGGTTAATTTTGTACAAAAGTTTATTTTTCAAAAAGTTAAAAAATGCAAACCCTGTGGAGGTTTTACCACAGATGAGGAAGAGATACGTCACGGTGTTAAAATGTATCAAAGTGGGATCATAAATTCGAACTTTTTTCTGCAGTTTACATTTTCTTTCATTTAAATTTATTGGTTTTATTGATATTCTCATATTGGATAGACGTATTATACATCGCTCTCACATTAAAAATACATTGCTCAGCAGCAATGGAAAATATGCATACAATGTTGTGAGCTCTCTATACAACAATAATCTATATATCAGGCCTGCCACAGAATTCCATTCCGATCGAAAGTGGAATAATTTCCGTATTTTGCTTCTTTAAAAAAAAAAACAAGTAACAGAGCTAAATTCGGCTGTGCCGAATCTTATATACCCTTCACCTAAGTATACATATTTACGTACATTGCCTTTACCCATGCAAAAGTCTTCATATAGCAACAACACCATTTTGTTCAATGCACCTACAAACAAACAAATACAAAAACTGAAAAAATAAAAAAAAGTCATACACTCGTAATCATGCGCTTTTTTACTTGTCTCGTTGAGTGGACAACGGCTACTAAATTGTAAGAGCATAAGAATACGTGTGATTTGATTTTGCTATGGGCTGCGCACCATTGTTGTAGAATGTTGTTGTTGGGTGTGTGTGGTGTTTACGTATAATAGAGATGCGCATATGAAAACTCATTATAAACAACTCTCTCTTTATATATACCCTTGCCTCTCATGGTGAAGGGTATAAAAACAAAATACGCAAAGAAATAACAGACACACATTCACACAAACGCTTTGTTGTTTTTTTGTCAAAGCATACAATAAATTGTCTTTTTTTGATGAAATTTTCAGAGGTTGTCTCGGATTTTTGCTCATATCTCCGTTATTTATGGACGGATTTTGCTGATTTTAAATAGTCTGATAGAATTATTGAAGATTTGGATCCCGAAGATAACTGGGGTCTTCAGAAAATTGATTTCAACAGACAGACAGACAGACGGACATGGCTTAATCGACTCCGCTATCGATAAGGATCCAGAATATATATACTTTATAGGGTCGGAAAATTATATTATGGAAATTACAAACGGAATGACAAATTTATATATACCCTTCTCACGAAGGTGAAGGGTATAATAAAACGAAAATTTCTTTCGGAATGCAACCACTTTCAGTTTTCAAAGTGGAATTGATATTCTTTGTAATTATCTATTTGTTTTTCTAAAATTTGTAATCAATTTCGGTACCAAAAGCTTCCCTTTTGATTTAATATAAAAAACGCTGTCAAATTTAAATCAGAAATATACAGATATGTGATGAAAAACGTTTTCGATCGAAAATCGATACAAAAACGAAAAAAGTTGTGATGCACAAATCTGTATCGATTTCATTTCGATTTGACTTGAAATCGAATTCGATTTCATTTTCCATTTTGTTCTATGAAAATATCTATAAAAAAGAGTGTGATAGAAAACGAAATTTTAATTTATTTTTCGTTTTCAAATCGAGTAGTCGTTGGTTTGCGATTTAAAAAAAATTAATATCTGCTAAAATTTATTTGCTTAAATTTTTGTTAAAATGTAAGTATAAATATTTAGAATATATAAAAATATATTTATTTAGAATTTTTCAGGGGAAAACACATAAACAGTCGACAAGAAGAAATTATCATCCAATTTATGGAAACCCATCCTCAATTGGCCAAAGGTTTTGCCAAAGGCGATAGAATCGAAATCGAGAAACTTTGGCAAAACCTTGCAGAAGAGCTCAACAGTAGTGGTCCACCGATAAAGAAACCAGATGCTTGGAAAAAGGTATTTTTTCTGTTTCATTTATAGTTCTTTAGTTTTATAATTTTAAAGGCATGGAGTGATAAGAAGTCGCAAATAAAAAAAAAGTTGGCTACAAACAAAAGGGAATCACGCGCCACTGGAGGCGGACCTCACAACCAAATTTACATATCTAGCACAGATGAAACTATTGGTAAACTATGTGGGCTATACGATATTGTGGACGGTATCGAAGAAAGTGTTTATGGTTTTGAACTTGCAGAAGGAAGTAAGGAACAATCATCAGATTCGTCGGATTTAAGTGATACAGAAGGCGACCAGATAGTAGAATTGACAGAACCAAATACATCAAGCCAACCAAGGAAAAGAAAAATTGTAACACATTCTCTTCAAGATAACTTAAAAAAGTTCATGTCTGATGAAACCACTTGCTATGCCGAAATATCAAAATCTTTATTGAAAATACAGAGTACCTTAGAGGAAAATACGTTAATTCTAAAAAATTTAGAGTCAAACACAAAACGTGTATATAGAGCGTTGGACAAAATGTCTGACAGTTTTAAGGAACAGACTGAAGCCATCAAAGAGCAAGCAGAAGAAATTGCCAAACAAAGAGTTGAAAAAGAAAGACATCACAAGGAATTGGAAAAACTATCTAAGCAGACAAACGTTCTAAAAATAAAATTATTAGAACTACAAAAAGAACAATTAGAAGTTTACAAAATGTAAAATTTATTTTATTATTCTTATTTCAAAAATGCTGCAAGCCCTTAGGGCAAAAATTAGCAGGACTACAACTAATTAATTTTTAATTTATTCAATTTTCCAAAAATTAATTTATTAACAAAATATGTATATGAATTTATAAGAAAAATACATGAATTAAATTTAGTTAGTTTTTTATAAACTGTGGGCTATGCTATCTCGGTTTCTGCTAGCTTCGTTGTTTGTAGTATTGTCAACATCAACATCTTCGGTATCAGGATCTTCCGTTAGGGTATTATCCAATATTGAACGTTGCTCAATTTTGTAAAAAATGCACATGTTGTGAAGAGCACTGCAAATATTTATTATTTTTACTACCTTAGAGGGTTTGTACCATAAGGCTCGTGAGAGACACCTGAATCTGCTTTTAAGAACCCCTATTGTTCGCTCAATTATATTTCTTCCTGACGCATGTGCTTTGTTAAACTTGTGTTGAGCCGAACCTGCGCTTGGATTCCTGTATGGGGTCAAAACAAAAGGCTCGAGTGCATATCCAGAATCAGCCAGGAGGCATGAACCGCGATCTCCAGATTCATATCTGGAACGATAAAAATCTTTTGGAACGCTTAAGTTCCAAACAAACGAGTCGTGGCTTGACCCTGGCCGCGTTGCATCCACTGCCACTATATTCATATTCCAATCACAAATCTGAAAAAATACGGGGTTATAAAATTAAATTTGATTATAAAAAACCTATTATTATTTACTTACAATCATGGCATTAATGCTGTAGTACCCTTTCCTATTGAAATATAAATGGTCCTGCGTACCTGGCTTGACTAGTTTAATATGGGTACCATCTATGCAGCCAACAACGCCTGGAATACTATATTTACGAAAAAAAATGCTTTTTTGATTTCAAAATTTGAAGATATTAAAACAAACGCCATTTAAAAATTTTTGTTTAAAAGTAAAAACTTGAAAATTTTAAGTAAAAAATTGCGGGTGTAATTGTAAACAAAAACGCAGAGTTGATTTTTTTTAAAGAAATGCATGGAAATGAAACAAATCTGGGAAATGAAATCGATACGATTTCAATCACACCTAAAATCGATTAGTTCGTTTTGGACATTCGATTTCGTTTAAAAACGAATCGATTTGTATCACATACCTGATAGACTTACTAGCTTGACCCGGTGCGCTTCGCTACCCCTGTCGATGTAAAAATCGGTTCAGCCGTTTAGTAATTATTGTTTAAAAACTAAAGGTACCAATTTTACCCGTTTTCCCCCTTTTTATCCCTTTCTGGTCCAAGTATTGAAAAAATTTATAGCCTATTGACGCTTCCAAGTAAGGATCTATCTACATAAATAAAATCGGTTCAGCAAACAAACAAACAAATAAACAAACAAACTTACAAAGACATATATTTATATAGATTAAGTATTTTTGGAATTAATAAATTACACGTAATCTGAAGAACCTAAAACGAAATCGTTCGAAAAAAAACTACGGAATTGAAACAATTCCGAACAAAATGTGTGACAGTCCTGTATATAAAAGACTGACTGATTCATTCATCATCGCACAGCCCAATCCGCTAAAGCTAGATATTCGGGTAATGTGTTCTTTTTACAACATGTAGATCCACTAAGAAGGGATTTTTGGAAATTCGGTCGTTAAGGAGATAAATTTGGCAAAAACGGATAAGCGTACGTCTATATCAAAAAGAAATAAACCTAGAAATAATATTTTAAATGTACTATTTTTTTAAATTCAAAATTCAAGTGGCCATAAGGGGTCAAAATAGTCCACGTAGATATCTTCTAAATAAAAGGATCAAGAAATATGATTTTCAATACCAAACTGCTTAGGACAATAATACACATTTTGTTTGAGAGCTTACTAAGTTTGCTTGTGTATTTTGGACGTGAGCGTGTTTTACACAGATGGACAGACAGACGGACATAGATCAATCGATTTATACATACCCATATTCACCACTTATGGTGGTGCGGGGTATAATAAGAACAAAAGAAATATATACTGTCATGATTATGAAGAAAAAAAGTTAGAACTAATTTTTTCTTATTTGTTTTTTACTCTCTTTAATGTTTGTTTATTTCTGCATCAGCTTTGAGTGAGTCAAAAGTTATTTTAATACTTATCGAGAAGTCAGATGTTTTAAAAAACAAATAGCTCATCTCTGCATCAATCTTGAGTTACTTTATGTACTACCTTCTAAATGTACTGCCTTCTAAAGGCAGTTCTAAATGAGTTAGCAATAAGTCAACTTGATTTTTGAGTCTGCTCATAAAAGTCCGACTGGGTTACATTAAAAACACAAAAATAAAACCAAAACCTAACAAAAGAATTTTTGTTTCTTGCAATTTTTGTGCAAATAACCTTCTTACAATAAATGTGACCGATTGTGAATTGTAGGGTAAGAATATGTGTTTTATTGTTGTACAGATAAAACTATATTGATTCGCACCGAAATTCAGATGCCGTTTTTATCTAAAATTAAAGATTTATAGGAATATAAAAGTAACAACATAAACTGTCTTGTTCATAAAAAATATTTTAAATTTTTTAAAGCGGCATGGCCCCATAATGCTTTTGGGGTCTTTTGTCAAACCATGTTGTATATTTTTTTCTTAGCTGTGCTGTATAAATATTCTTATTAAAGATTAAAATATAACATATTATTTGTTTTGCTTTTTTGTGAAATTTGTTTGGTTTTTATTTAATCATGTTGCTTGGAAATTAAATAAATTTAGTTCTCATATATTCGGAATAAATTTAATTTATTTCTATTCACAAATGTAAAAAAAGATGTTTACAAAAATTAGTTTTTTTTTTTTATTTTTAAGAAAATTCAAAATATTTTTCCACTTTATATTTTTTAGCATCAAAAAGTATTTAATGAGGATATCAATCACCCTAGTAAAATTAACAAAGTTATTTTATTTTAGTAAATTAAAGCAAGAGCAATGCTTTTGCAGATGCAAAATAATTTCACTGCCTGTTTTAGAAAATAAAAATTTCCATTTGAGAATTTATATTGAAAACAAAATTTAGTTTTTTATTGTCGTTTCAATATAAATTCCGAAACGAAAATTTGTATTTCACTTTCAAAAACAGGCAAAAAACCCATAATATTGTAGAGAAAACACTTTTCACATTTTTCTCTTTTAATGGTGTTAATGCTGGACTCTACATAGTAAGTACATAATTAAATTGTTTACAAAAAGGGAACTATAATTCGGTGCGAATCGATATAGTTTAATTTTTACAAAAATAGAACACATACTCTTGCCCTACAATTACACAATCGGTCGCATTAGCTCTTACATTGGTTATTTGCACATACATTGTTTGACAACAAAGCACATTTAAGTTTAAAATTACTACTATATTAGTCAAAATATTGCTAAATATTTTATAATTTTAAATGAAAACTGCAACAAATATTTAACGAAATAATATTTCCTTGTATACATACTAAAAATATAAATACTTTTTACGAATTCCATATATGCGCAAGCTTCGTGGTAGAAATATCTGTTGCAGTTTTTCCAAAAATATTTTGCATGACAAAATATTTTACGATGCAGCTAGAAGACAAAATGAAAATTTTTCATTTTTAAAACATTCGCTGCCCAAATATATTAATATTTGTGGTTAGCAAAAACAAATATATTGCTTGTGTAAGTTAAGCACAAAAATATTTCGGTCATTAAACTCATATCTAAATTAAATTGTCTACTAAACAAAAACAAATAAATTATTGTGCAATCATATTATTGCAATCATATTAGAATGAAATTGTTTATTAAACAAAAATAAATGAATTATGTTGCAATACATCTTTTATTTATTTTTCGCTGATGTTGCGTCTAGATGTTTATTGTATTGACACGCATAATTTGTTATTAATAAGTATAATTTACTTTAAGAATACTTCATATAAATCTTTTAAACAATAAAGACATAAATAAACTCAAGCGGAAGCTTGAATATTTTTTTTTTTTAACAAAACTACATGTAAATTAATTTGTATAATATTCAAAAAATTTACTACAAAAACATCAAACATGCAAACAAATTGCAGCGTTGAAACCATAAACTGCAAACGATATGCGCAATAAAAAATTCAATCAATGGAAATATGGAAGATGCTAAATGTAGACTGCCAAACCATACGAAATAGCATGATAAAAAAAATTACAAGGTAGTTTCATTTATAATTTTTTGACAAGAAAGGGGATTATTGAAGTTTATTTTATTTGTAAATATTCAGAGAAGCATTTAGAGAAAGGTTACAATACTCCGAGAAATTTTCAACGAAATATGTGTATATATATGTGTACTATAATTTATCATTAAAATAAACAAAAAAACGGATTAATCTAAGACGTTTGGCTTTATATAATATAGGTCATGAAAATGAAGAGCTGTGCGAAGGTAATGGAACCTTTTTCCATCAGATTTTAAAAAAATTTATCCGAGGAATAATCGTTGTAAAGTTGCTCCAATTGTTGCATCAAAAGGATTTTGTGATGGACTTACTTTCATAAAACTAGTCTGTGCTACAAACTTGCCACTGCAGCCTACTATTTTTTGTGTTAGCTAGGGATTTGCAAGATGACTTTTATCCCTATTTCCAACGTGTACTGGATAGATATGTTTGCTCAATACCCACGATGCTGACCCTTTTGAAGTGGAATTTTAGGTTGTTTGGCTAATCAATATAAGGTTTGCATGCCTTATTTGAAACGCAATATAATCGTTGTCCTTAATTGTATACTACCCTTGCTGGACGAGAGACGATATGAAGAACATGTTAGAAATTTTGCCGTTGAACGTTTTTCATTTATTGCTCGGGATGTGCGTGACTATCGCAAATTCCTGGAGTTTATATTGGAAACTATATAGCGTGAACAAGTTATGCAGGGCTGTGGGCGTTTATTGTTCGAGATAATGCGCGGCGTAAAAGGACGATTCCATTGCCGGAGACTTTTTGTAGTTTATTTTCGAATCGTTGGTGGAGGATAAGAGCCAGCTGTTGAATAATATAGAGGAATATTGTAAAATATCATACCAAGTCTCTGACAATTGTCCCAATGAAGTTGTCTCTCATGTTACAAATCTTATGAAGAGATTATACAAACCTGAGTTGTACATTCGTAAAATTATTCTTGAATTCGTGCATGTGTAAGAGGTTTGTGTCCGCAAACAGCCGTGTGATTTAGTTGCCGATATAACCAGAATCAAGCATAAACAAAATGATTCTGCTAACGATACTAAGCAATTGAATCAATGCCTTGGATAAACGCACATAATATTTTGAATAAAATATGTTTTTATTTTATTTATGTTTTCAATAAAGGCAAAAATGGGATTCATTTAAATGAATATGGTAGCTTTATTTTTAACATAAACTTCAAACATAAAGAGTAAATGAAACTACCTTGTAATTTTTTTATATCATGCGAAATAGAAAAATACACAGTGGGGCAGAATCAACATTTTTTGGAAATAAATCTGGCATTTCTAAACGTCGGGTCCGATCGGGATAAAATTTGATATTGGTGTAGCCAAGTAGTACTCGAGTTTAAGGCCCCTATTATGAGTTGCATTCGACAAACGATATTCGTTGACTATCGAATGTAAAATTCGTATTATAAGTTGGCATCGCTGTCGAAAATGTCGTTGTGCATCGAATTTTTCAACGTCGTGGTCATGTTTAATTTAATATTTTTTTTTATTTTGTAAACAAAAATTTTTTATTTGTAGTGTCAGCTGAAAGAATTGTACTACTGTGAATAAACCAAATCAGTAAAATTCACATTAGTGCTTTTCTTCAACGAATGTGCGCCATAATACCAAATAACAATTCGTTCGATCAGTTATTCGACTACAGTCGAAAATCGAATTTAGTTCATAATAGGCACCTAAGTTATTAAAATGGACCATACAGTAGGGAAACTTTGACACGTAAAATTTTTAAACACGTGCCATTTTTTTTTCCATTTCCGATTTCAAAGATTTGTATATTTTTGGAAAGCTCTCGACTAGTTCTTGCGCACATGCTTGCGTGTGCTATCTCTTGTAATTTCCGAGTTATAGGCATTTCAAAATTGGAATTTTGCAATACCTTGAATCGCTTTTTTTAAAATATACGTCATACTTTTGAACCGAATGAACTCAAATTTTTTTCGTTAGTTAGACAACTAAATTACCAATAATATTCAAAAGATTTCAGAGCAATATCAATTACGGATTCAAAAATAAACGATTTTCAATTTAAAAATAGTAAATTTGTTATGTTTTTTGGGCGAAAATGTGTCTTAACTATTTTTTTATTTAAAAAGAACTTTCTTTAAAGGCATACAACAATTTTATGTTTTCTGTAAAATATCTTTACGGAGAACATTTTAGTATAAAAAAACTTGTCATAGTTTTCGAATATGTCGACCCTACCTTGAATTTGATCTATTTTTTATCAAAATTTCAACTTTGGGCCACATGTTCTAAAATCCCAAAGCTGGGATCAGAAAATGGAAAGCAGTTTTGGAAACCTTGATGTGATCCCTATTTATTCCCAGCCCCGAAGAAAATCTGGACCCTATAGTAAAAAATATAATTTTTGGGATTTTCGCTTCAATTTTTAGGAATGGCGGGATTCCCCTTGACCTTTTGGCAATTTTTTTTACACTTTGTTATTCACAATGAAAAATTAAAAAAACGTTGAAAATTGCATTGAGTTTCTAAAACTAAAATTTGTATCAAAATTTTGATAGGATTGCAAATATTAGGAATATTAGATAAGTTAGTTTTTGGTCTTATAAAAAAAATTTCATGTCAATATCTCAATTAGTTTCAAAAATATGCCACTTTAAATCTCCGTCCTTCAAAAATATTGCACTTTTTTATTTATATAAAATATTTCCGCCACATATATGGAAATATTTTGCCGCATATAGTCACTGAGTAGAAAAATGTGAAAAAAAAACTATGAACAACAAGTGTGCGTTGATTTGGGTGTACAAAATAAAAATTTATATTGAATTGTGTGTTAATAAAGAATTTAAGTGCAATAAAATATAAGTTTTATTTTTTGAGGTATTGAGAAAGATAGGAATGCAGTGAAAATACATTAAATAAGATTCTGGGCAAATTATTTTATTGATTTTTTTTTAATACGAATTCAAATGTATTCCTGCTGCTTGTAATAAGAGTCCAGAAAAATTAGTAATATAAAAAAATAATTTTGTATGTAAAGTGGTTAAAAGAGAATAGATAATGCAACAACAAAATGTAAGCAAAACATCCAATGAATGCAATGTTACAGGATCTACAAAAAAGAATTGTATGTTTCATAGAAAATGCAATGCTTAATGAAATTAAGTGTACCAAATGTATCCTTTCGTAAAATTTGTAACAGGAAAGCAAACAAATTAATAAGCAGCATAGAAAATAATTGTGCAAGAAAAATATGATGTGTAAGATATAAGTGCAAAAATGGCACAGGAGCAAAAGGAAATTAACTGCAACAACAACTTATACATATATGCAAATATTGTCAACCCTGCTAGAGTTCGGTCGTGAATTATTGTGTTGTGAGTTCTTAAACATTTAATTAATTTAAATAATCCATAAAATTGTGTTCCTGATAACATTTCTTAAAGATAAGTATTCCCTGAAAAATTATTTATAAGTGAATATGTAAGTGGTGCAGTTTTATTTCAAAAAAGCCTTATTTTTTTGATTTTTACTTATATTCATATTTATTGTTTCTAAACAACAACAATAATAAAACATTTAAGTTTTTATTGCTCCATACAATTTATTCTTGTATTTTTCAATTACATTTTGTTCGTTTTTATTTGTCAAATTGACAAAGCTACCAAACCATTGTTAGATTGATTTGTCTACAACATTGCCACTCTGTTCTAATTGTTATATTTAGAACTAAACTTTGGTTTGTGTCTTTACTAAGTATTCGCATCATTGCCAATATTCCTTAATCCTATATTCCTGTGGTGTGTGCATTGAATAATATTCATATGGACTGTATAAATAAAAACTGCAGTATCTCCAGTGACGAACGTACGGTTTTCTGTTATCTGTGTTTGGGAAATTACCATTTAAAATGTAGTGGACTCAAAGCACGTGATGCAGATGCTCTATCCGATAAATCTAAAAACATCCAATGGACATGTCCAAGTTGCAGAATAATTGGTATCGAATTCTACAATTTCTTTAAAAGTTACAAAGCTGAGTTTGATGGAATTAAGAAGGATTTCTCAGCCTTACAAAGTAAATTGACTAAATATGGTGAACTTTTCTCTAAATTCACAAATTTAGACAATTTTGCTACCTCACCAAAACCAAAACGTAAAAGAACAGCTAAATCATCATCAACACCTCCTATGAACTCGAATGTTATTGCTCCCAATCAGTTTGTTACTAATCAATCTTACATTCATATCAAACTCCAAATAGTGGTCAAATTCCAATGGTAGTTTCTCTAATCAAATTGTTGCTACTCCATCCTCAGATATCGTGACTTACGCGAATGTTGTTCTCGATCAGAATACAAACATGGCTCCTGCTAATTTGATAATGATTCCTCCAAAATCGATTGCAGTCAATCCTTCTGCTACTGATCAAACTGCTTATATTCATCCTCCTGAACTTATACTTACTCCTTTACCGTCTACCTCCTCTAACGTTACAACTACCACGAATGTTGATAATCAGTCTACAAATCCATTTACTGCAGTTGAAACACCCAAGCCTTTAAAAAATATTCCTCCTAGGAAAACTATATTTGCCACACGTTTTGCTCAAGATACATCCGTAAATGATGTGGATTTCCATATTAGGAAAAATCTTGGCACGGAATTTTACAATGATATCCAAATATATAACGTTAGCTAAAATGCAAAAAGGCGTAAGTAACAAAAATATATTTTTACAGGAGAAGCAAAAAACTTTGTAAAATGAAAACTATAAACATTTTTAACGAAGTTTTTTCTAATTACACTTTACACATACCGACAAATTTATTTTTAAACCAAAAAAAATTATTTGTTTTTAATTATTTGAAGACTTATGTTAGATACGCCTTTTTGTCTTCTGTTTTTCTGAAACACAAAAAGACGTATCTACAACAAATAAGTTTAAACATATAGTTGATGTATTTTATAAAATATCTATTTTCGGTTTAAATATGGTATACGAATTAATAATTGATTATAAAAAATTCAGTTCAGTAAAACACATGTCTATTTTTCAAAAATGTTTATAATTTATGAGAATTAAAAAATTCATGGAAAACTTTTTTGAAAAATATGCTTTTTGTTGAGTTTTTGAGAAGATAAAAATTTTTAAAATTAAATGTTTATTTATGATATTTTTTAATAAAATTTTACAGTTATTAGATTTTTCTATTGAAAATGCAAATTTAAAAACACAACTTTAATATTTGCTATCTAAAATCCCGCAATTACCTACAAAGTTTTGAAAAATCACAAAAATGCGATTTTTTTAGTTTTTTGGCTATAATATCCATACCAGAAGCCGGGTTATCGGAGCCCTTTACAAAATAATTAAGAAGATATTGGGCCATCTAAAATGGGTTACAATATATTGATATCGACTAAGCGATTTGAGAATTTTTGACCTAAATTTGTCCCCTGGTCAAAATGTTCAATTTTTTTTTTTTAATACATCTTTTTAGATAACTAACAAGAAAAAAAGGACTTTTTCCCATAAAACTATCGAAAAACAACCTTTTTAATTTTTTTAAATACAAATGCATATAACTTTAGACTCAATAATAATTTGTAATCAATTCTTTCTTTATTTGATACACACATTTATTGTTAGGCCTATAAAGGAAATAGGGTGGTAAAAATGCTGAAAATTTAACTTTCAAATGCGAATATCTCCTAAGCTATATTTTATGTATGTAATTCTTTTGAACTCGCAACACAAACGAAGAAATAGAATCGTTGTAAAAATTTAACATACCCGAGGTGTCCTACTTTGGGTAACCCTGGCCGCGCCCCTGGTATGCCCATGAGATCCCTTAGGGTATGTAATATAACATTCAAACCGTATTACCATTTATAGGTTACAGATTTATTTCCCTTTTTGTCTATACCTTTGTGCAACTTTTCTTGATATGGACATGATAGTCTTTTAATCAACGTCAAAAAAACATGAATTGGTAAGTCGTCCCAACAATTCTTCAAATATTTTTCAAAGAAAACCATTTCTTTATATTTTGTTTGAAAAAAAAATTTAATTACGTCGTTTTGCATTTATCAAATAAACACACTTGTAGTTACCGTCCTTTTGTTTTGTTAATAAAAGCGTAATTTTTGATCGCAGAAGTGTAAAATTTTGTCAAGACATGTAGTTTAATGGCATTCATAATAATCGATCAAAAAATCGATTTTGAATTATTTGTTAGTTACGCCTTTTTGCATTTTAGCTAACGATAAGATATCAACGTTACTCTTCCAAAGGCTGCTGATTACAATCCAAAAAACTAATTGAATTAAGTAAACCGTTAAATGCTAAATGTAGACTTGACCAATCTAATGATCTTACATTAATCTCTATCGGTTATCAGAATGTTCGTGGGATAAATACAAAATTAGTAATTTTGACTTCAAAGCTTTGACATTGAGCATAACATCATAGTCCTAACTGAAACATGGCTCCGAGATAAGCCTGAAAAGAGGATCCACAATTCCGAAATAATGTGCAGTAAATTCCAAATTTATAGACGCGATAGAGTCGGAAAGAAAGGTGGCGGAGTTTTGATTGCAGTCTCAACTCTTTTTACTTCAGAAGAAATAATCCTTAATGATGTTCTTATATTCCTCCTGCATAAAGTATCTACATATATGAACTACACGCTACAGCGATAAAGCTCGTAGTAAAACTATCCAAACCTGAAGACATGATTATTGTTCTAGGAGACTTTAATATGCCGAACATGTGGTGTAAAACTCATGATTGCTGTTTTTTAAGTACATCAATGAATTCCGAATCAAATATAGACCTGCTAGATTCCATTGCAGAGTTGGCACTTTTTCAAATAAATGGCATACCGAATACATTGGGAAAACTACTGGATTTAGTGTTTGTAGATCAACCTGATGGATTTAATGTACAACGCATTAATTCTTTATCTACACCAGAAGATGCTTATCACCCTACTCTTGAAATTAGTGCATATGTAAAAACTTAAGTATCGGCAAAACCTGCTCTAAATGGGGAAAAAGTCTTTGACTTTAAGAAATCAGATTATTCCAAATTAAATCACCTACTCTCAACGGAAAATTGGTTCGAATATTATCCTAATAACAATTTAAGGCCCCATAACATTGATCTAATTCTAAATAAATTTTATGATGGCTTATTTAAATGTCTTAAATCATCTATTCCAATGATGAAGAAAACTATTTCTAATGGTCCGCTTTGGAATACCAAGCAGCTTACAAGTTTAAAAAATTTTAAAAATAAACATAAAAAATACAGGAAATCTGGTCTATCTGTTGATTACGCGAGATATTCAATATCCAGATCAGTAGTGCGATTCACTAACTTTTAACGATCCGACAATCGTAATGTTTATCGACATAAATAATCGCTTGCAGTAACGATAGCGTGATTCAGTAATTTATTTTTAACGATTGTTTACAGCTGTATTTTTCTGTTTTTTGTATTACTGTGTGAAAACTATTATTTGACAAAAAATATAATAACTAAGCAGTGGTGTAGTGAGTACAACGTTGACTAGCAATCGGATGGTTGTCGGTTCAACTCGTGGCTTCGACTTTTTTTTTTATTTTTTGTTTGTAAATAAATAATTCTATAAATAACTACTAACAAAACAACTTATTTCCGCCCAAAATATAAAAAGTAATCCTTTTCCAGTAGAGTAATAAGTAGTCTATAGTCAAATTTCCCTAATTATTCAGCTTATTTTTTCGTATTTTTGTGTTTTCATTATTTTTACGACAGTTCCAGCTACAAAAGTTGAAGATAATGAAGAAAAAATTGCAAAAAAAACTTTATCGATTAAATAAACACAACTTAAATTATTGTCGATAAAATAACGAAAAAAAAAACTGCTTAAAGTAACAGCTGACTTCAACCGACAGCGAATATCATAAAAAATGTTACTGAATACCAAATTCGATAAATTTTAACGATTATCGTTATAGAAGTTAGTGAATCGCACTACAGCTTACAATTTGGCAAATATCCAATGTTACAATAAATATATTTTTAAAGTAAAGAGAAATTTCAAAAGTAATTCTAAATCATTCTATCAGTTCGTCAATTCGAAACGTCGAGTATTGGGATATCCATCTATAATGAAATTTGGTGACATAGAATCTTCAAATTATTCGGAGATTTGTGACATGTTTGCTGCTTCTTTTCCTCTTCGTATTCTAATAAGAGCCTGAATCAATTATCTAATTATCCGTACCCAATATTTGAAGCGACTCAAATAAATTGTCCAGCAATACATACATCAACTGTTATGACAGCTATACAGAAATTAAAATTTTCGGATATATATGGTCCCGATGGTGTGCCGAGTTGTGTTCGTCTGAAGTGTTTATATTCGTTTGTATTACCCTTAACATACTTATTTAACGCATCACTTTCCAATGGTTATTTTCCAGATTTTTGGAAAAAATGATATATTATTCCTTTGTTCAAATCCGGAAGCAGATCCAATATTTCTAATTATCGAGGTATAGCTAAATTGAGTGTTATTCCCAAACTTTTTGAGAAAATAGTAACTGAAACCTTATCACATCAAGTTGCATCATTTATATCTCCATTTCAACACGGATTTAGAAAAGGTTGTTCAGCTACCACTAATTTATTGGAATTTACAACTTACACTATTTTAATTCCGGCTACAAACTGACACTATCTATACGGATTTTAGTAAGGCATTCGATAAAGTGAATCATGATCTTCTTCTATATAAATTAAACAAACCAGGACATTCACCTGTATTTCTTAAATGAATTTCCAAATATCTTAAAACCAGACATTAATATGTATTGTTCAGAGACTATAAATTGCAATTTTTGTGCAAATAACCTTCGTAAAAGAAATGTGACCGATTGTGTAATTGTAGGGTAAGAGTATGTGTTTTATTGTTGTACAGATAAAACTATATCGATTCGCAGCGAAATTCAGATGCTGTTTTTATATAAAATTAAAGATTTATTGAAATATTAAAGTAACAACTTAAACTGTCTTGTTCATAAAAAAATATTTTAAATTTATTAAAGCGGCAGCATGACGTTATGTTCCTTGACCGGTAGAACCGTAGTTTCCTCGTGCAGGTGGTGTTCGAAGGTGATTTGGAAGCAGCCTGTGATGGTCCTTAAGGCAACATTTTGACAGCTTTGAATATTTCTCCACTGCGTATCACTTAACGAAGGCGACCACACTGGAGCTGCATAGTTAACCACTGACCGGCCAATCGTCTTGTAGGTTGCTAACAAGGTTTCTTTGTCCATACCCCAAGTGCTTGTGCCTTGTTCCTATTTTACCTGGGGAGGTAAAAAGGCTATCAAAAGTGACACCCAAAATTTTCGGGTGGTTCACTGTCGGAATTTGTACGCCGTCGACCATGATGCCTATGGTGCCTATTATGAACTAAATTCGATTTTCGACTGTAGTCGAAATAGCTGATCGAACGAATTGTTATTTGGTATTATGGCGCACATTCGTTGAAGAAAAGCACTAATGTGAATTTTACTGATTTGGTTTATTCACAGTAGTACAATTCTTTCAGCTGACACTACAAATAAAAAATTTTTGTTTACAAAATAAAAATAAAATATTAAATTAAACATGACCACGACGTTGAAAAATTCGATGCACAACGACATTTTCGACAGCGATGCCAACTTATAATACGAATTTTACATTCGATAGTCAACGAATATCGTTTGTCGAATGCAACTCATAATAGGGGCCTATGTTGAGTTTTACCTCCATCGTCCAGGTGGTGAAGAGTGTTGCCGATGACTTCGTTGGTGATAGCTGCAGGTTACATACAGTGAATAAATTGTGGATTTCGTTGAGATAACTATTTACCAAACCGCAAAGCTCATCAACGTTGTGACCTGTCGCCAAAATGGTGCAGTCGTCCGCATAGGTGATTAGCTCCACACCCTGTGGTGACACTGGGAGGTTAGAGAGGTAGAAGTTAAACAGGAGCAGCGACAGGACCCCGCCCTGAGGGACTCCTTGTTTAACTCTACGGGGTTTTGAGCATTTGTCTCTAAACTCCACGAACGACTGCCGGCCACTCAGATAGTTCACTATCCATCTCTTCGCGTTGTTGGGCATTGTGGACAGCAGGATGTCCTGGAAGAGTGTGGCGTGACTGACAGTGTCGAAGGCCTTCGACAGGTCAAGTGCCACTAGGATCGTCTGTTCACAAGGCCTCTGCTGATTCAAGCCCTGTGAGATCTGGGTGGCTATGGCTGATAATGCTGTGCATCTTACGGAATCCATGCTGGTGACGAGCTGCTGGTAGTTGACGGGTCAGCTGGGGGAGGAGAAGGGCTTCGAGTGTCTTCGATACAGGTGACAGGAGGGAAATCGGCCTGTACGATTGTCCCTCACTCGCGATTTTCCCAGGTTTTAACAAAGGGATCACTCTACCCATTTTCCAGACATCGGGTATTGTTAAGCTCGTTACTGACAGGTTAAAAATGGTTGTCATGTACTCGACTCCCCGCTCACCTAGGTGTTTTAGCATCAGCATGGATATTCCGTCAGGTCCTATTGCCTTTGAAGGCTTTGCTGTGTTGATGGCTTCTGCAACTTCAGTAGGAGTGTATAGTTGTGGTGTGTTCGAGACTGGAAGATCATGCAGTTTGCGGACAATACTTCTCTTCGCCTTGTCTCTCTCTGGGTGTTCAATAAATTGCCGGCAAAAGGCGCGCGCGCACCTTTTAAGGTCGGATAGTGGTGTCTGCAAACTTAATCGCGGTCCTATCGTCCTTCTTTATCGGGTTAGAGGAAGACCGAACTGTAGACCACAACTTTTGTAGACCAACCATTTGTTTCGCTTATCCTCATTTACCAACCTGCTGATATCGCGATTCAGCTGGGCGATCCTAGGGTTGGTACTTCGGATGTCATCGCGCTCATCTCCGAGTCCCGCTGCTTCTGCTGGGAAGTGCGGTCGGACTACGGATATTCTTCCAGCGGGAATGAAGCAAGCGGCTGCTGCGGTGCCGGTTTCGCGAAACTTCCGGCTTATCTCTGAAATCTTCCCTTGGAGACCATTGCAGTTAAACTGCAATATGGATATCACCCCAGGTCTACGGACTGCAATCGATGGCGTGAGCGGTAATGGATGTTGCTGCTGTAGATGGTGTACTTGCTGCTGTTGTTGTGATTGCGGTGGGGAGGGTGGCGGTGTGGCGTAGGATGACGACGATGATGCCGAAGACGCCGATGAACTACGTCTCTGGCAGTATGGGGCAACGTAATTCTCCGACCACTCCCTTTCATGGGTAAGTCCGGAACAATTCCTAAGGTGACACCAGCCCAAACAAGAGTTGCACCTTAATTGTGTTGATATGTGGTGCAGTCGATTCTGGAATACCATGCAGAACCATGGTCCGGGATTTTTTTCAACTCCGGCGCGGACCAGTAAAATGCGGAGCAACAATGCCGGAAGGTGCAGCTCCGAAGACAAAAATTGTATTGCTGTTTTTGCTGGGTTGACAGCCCTTGGCCGAAGATCTTCGGGTCATTCCGGTACGTAGAACCGGCTGTCGTGGGAATGTAAGTTCATTGTGGCCGATGCTACATCATAATCAGTTTGAGGTATGTTCAGGTGATTTTACGTGATTAATGAAATGATTAGCTTTTAATCATGTCAATTTGAAGTAATTAACAAATCATTTAACTGTATGGATAATCATCTCGATTTTGAAGTGATTAGAGCTTAATCACGTTTGAGATGGTTAACTCTGCAAATGTGAACATAGCATTACACTCACTTCTGTTGGTTACCATTTTTTTTTAACTTTAAATTTTCAATCTCTCCATGCTTAAAAAATATGATATATTTATGATACATATATCTATATATATATATAAAGATCTAATAATTACCATACCTTTTGCCATCCATCGAAAAGTGTCCTGGGTGGGCCAAGAGAATTTAAAACTTTGGTCATATCTTCCCATTGATCTTTAAAATTGCTTCGAACATTTCCTCGATTAAATCCTCTTGCAAGAGATGGATTTTTCCGCCACTTTTCAACAAGTTTTTCAAATTGGTAAGAATTTGTTTGTTACTTTATTTTTTTTTCCATTTTGTTATATTTTTTGATTTTTAACTTTAAAACAACAAAAATGACGGCAAAAAAATCAGAGTCGACACAATACAATATCGACGCCGTATTGACTTACAGAATACCAAATGTGTGTCGACAGCCACCGATAGCAGTCAATAACGACAAACAGAATACCAATTTTAAATTGTCTACGTCAATTTGCGTCCACGACGACAACCAGAATATGGGTGATTGAAAACAAATAAAACGAAGTAGCAGTCAATTTTGTTGATTTATTTAAATTTACAAGCATTACAATTGTTTAAGCGGACAAAGTGATAAATTAAATTTTTATCCTTGAAAATGGCAAATCGAAAAGAGATTCACATTCCAGTTGGAATATGGTAGTCTCCGAAAGGAAAATAAATTTTATGGAGAAATTGGAATTTCAAAATTAAGTCGGACTACTGTACAGACGATCATAAAAAATTGGAAAAACACCAATTGCACTGAAAATAAGCCACGATCTGACAGACCTAAGAAGCTATCGAGACGTGATGTTACCAGTATTTTGAAACTAGTGAACCAGGAGGCAAATTCTCGCACTCGTAATCGATATAAATTTCGAACGTTTATTAGCGTTCGAGTAAAAACTCGTTTGTTATCGAGCACATTCATTACAATTTTCTATACATTTTATTCGATATCGAATAAGAGAATCCCAATAATAAAATAAACTCGCACGTTCGAATAAACATTCGATCGTGTTCGACTACGGAAATAGGCCCCCAGGATCCGAAAATAAGTGCCCCAAAATTGGAGGAACACATCAAAAATGTCCCATTAAAATTGTTACTCCAAGCAGAACAGCACGGAAGAAGCCACTAATTTCAGCGAAGAATCGTAAACTTCTCCTTGAGTTTGCTAAAGCTCATATAGACAAGGGTATGGATTTTGGAATCTTGTTACATTTTCCGACGGAAGTAAGTATAAGTATATTTTCGAAAGTGATGGCCGATCCAATGTTTGGAGAAAACCAAACACTGCACTTGATCCAAATAATATTATACCTACAGTCAAACATAGTGGAGGCAAAGTTATAGTTTGGGGTGCCATGGCGTCATCTGGAGTGGGTCGTTTGGTTTTTGTCGAGGGTAACATGGACCGCTATCAATATAAAAACATGTTGGAAAAAAATCTTCAGGCATCTGTTAATAATAATCCACCTGTGATATCGCGAGGCGGCAGGACGAATCTACGTATAGAATTCCGTCGTGAGCAAATAAAGCTAATTGTTTAATTTATTACAGGACACTGCATTATTGGAGCACATGCTAGCAGAATGGGCCTACGGTGTAACGACTACTCTAGAAGATGTCAAAACGAAGAAGAGGAGACGTTGTCCCACCTATTCTGTCATTGCCCGGCTCTAACTTGAGGATCGTATTCTTGGAACCCCTGAATGACGTATTCATTCTTTCATCAGAGAATCTGGTTGGTTCAAGTTGGAAACAATGGATATCGAATAAGTATACGCTCATTGATGCTCATTAGAATTATGTTTGTTTTTTCCGGAGCATACCGCTTTTGTTAGGAAATTTTTTTTTAATTTTAAAATTTTAGTCTCTGCAAACCCGTAAATAATGTTAATAATGTATATATTTAATAATTTTCTACCTTCTGCCATACATCTACAAATCTTCTCGGAGCGCCAAGGTCATTTAAGACATTTGTCTCATTGTCCTTTAATATAACTAGGAACAATACCTCCGCGTAATCATTTTGCAAAGGTTTCAAATTACGAGAATAGCGGGAGTTGAGCTAAAATTAGTAGATGAATGAAAGTAGTTGGGCTTTTTGCTGGATAATGTTTCAATTGTATTGGAAAAGCAACTCAAAGGAGGATTCAATCCCTATTAACCTTACGCCCAAATATGGTAAACTGGTTGCACTCTCCGGTTGGACGCTATGAATGTGCCTTCGTAGCTATAGGAATATAATCTATAAGACTCAGAGGTACACCTCACTTGGTATCACTGGTGCACTTAGATGCACACCATACGCAGTTTTGGAATCATCGTATACCTGCTACCCCTATTCGGGTATATGTAGCTGGAATAACGTCAAGAATCTTACTACGACTTTATGCATCTGCTTCAGTTAAGGCATTGCAAGAAAATTAAACTAGGATTTTACACGAAATCGGTTGTGGACTAAAAGGTATAGGAACTTAATTTTTACGGTATTCAAGTATACACAGACGAATCATAGATGGTGAAAGGCTAGGAGGATGTGGTCTTCACAGTGCTAGCCGATACTCAGATGTCATATACAGACATATTTTATTTCAGTTCCTTAAAAATATGTTTGAATTTGTTAATTCGCAAAAGATTTGATAATTTTTTTTTTCGATTTTAAGTAATTACAAACAAATAACAATTCCACTTAGAAAGTGGTTTCATTCCAAAAAAAGTTAATTTCGAGTACGAAACAAATACAAATACATGTATTGTCAAAAAAAAAAAAAAAAAAAAAAGAACTTATTTTTATATGTTTCTAAAATAGTAGCATATTTAAACCATTTTGCGAACTGTAAACAATGCTACAAAGCTTTTAAATTCATTGGTTAATAATATTTTTCTATAATCTATAACTTAAAAATAAAATGTTCTTCTAATTTTACTTGGGAAATTGTGTATTAATTAATTCCTTTTGTTGAGAAATTTAATTTCAAATGTTTCATATTTAATAATCGCTTTTTTTAATTTTAATGTTTCAATTACTACAGATAAATACCAAAACATACATTCATACGTACATTTAAAAAAAAAAACTATACTAAAAACGCATTCAAACTGTTCTAAAAAAGATATTTATATGTATATATGTATAATAAATCATTGGGTAACATACAAATAATAATTATATGTTGCTAAAAAAATAGTGGTAAATTGAGTAGTTTTAATCTATTAACGCATAATTAACAATGTACAATACTACATACATTTTATTTGGAAAGTTGATTGTTTTTTATTCTTTTATTTTTCAATTCTTATTTATATCTTAATTATTTTTTTTTTAATATTTTGAATTTTTGTAAAAGTGTTCCTTTAATTCTCGGAATTTTATTTTAAAATGTACAAACTAACTTTAAGTTTATTGAAAACAACAAAAAATATATATGTATGTATATAAAAAAACGAAAAAACAAAAAACGCAAACAATCAAACCAAATACATGTTCTTCACCTTTCTTTGATTCGCCTTTGCGGCGGACATTGTTTCTGTGTTGTGGCTGTTAATGTTAAGTGACTTCTAATAATATATGTATTTATATAATAAGGTATATGTATGTATGTATTGTATGAAAGAAGTGATATTATACGATGATGCTGGCTGAAGTGTAGTAATAATAGTTTAGTAATCCATATACATTCAAACTTCGACAAATATCCATATATAAACAATCTTTAGAATTATTCAAAAGTGTCACGTAATTTATATTCATTTTCATTTCTCTGATTTTGTTATACTTTAAGCAGAACTTGAATGAATTTAAAATTAAATTATTCATCCTGCATGTCCTCTGGCAATTCATGAGGGTTTAACATTCCAGGTATATTACGTTGCATTAGCATTTTGTTAGCTTGTGCCTCCCGAAGTGCGGCTTCTCGTTCCTCCAAATATAAGTCCGAATCATCTTCTCCGGTAACTTCCTGTTTTTGTTTAATAACGAAAATGTTTTTTAAATTAATATTTCGACAGTGTAATTTAAATACTTACTCTTATTTGAATTAAGAAGTCTCTCAAATGCTCTTTAAATGCTTGTACATTTTCGTCTAAATTAAAAAGTCCGGTAACAAAGACTTTGATTTGGTTGTCAGTTAAATGACTGAATGCCGATTTGAGCAATGAGGCCACATATTCTTGGATGAAAATAGTGTTATCTGGAATGGGACCCAAATTTACAGTTATTTTATTGTTTTCGACCAACGAAAACATGTATGCCAATATAATAGCATGATTTCCAAGACCAGCTGTATGAGAAGTATCAGTAACCACTGAAAATATCTGCATCAGAATATCTGTAAAATATGTCTGATAAAAGCTCTGTGCTGCAGATGGATGTTGTTCCAAATTTTGTAACATCTGAAATTAAAAAACACATTTTAATAGTCGTTATGTGCTATTATAAAGTAACTAGAATAGTTGTGACTAGTATCTCCAATTTTTAGTCGATATAAAAAACGTTTATGTTAATATTTTTGATTTTGATAATAAACTTCATCTTTCACTATTATGGTGTTTTCTTTTCTGATAAAAATGTTCCATTTATGTAACATGATAATAATATTACACATTTATAAGGCATCCTTTTTTTTTAGAAAAGAAAACGCCATAATGGCGGGTGGAAGGGGTGTGGACTTCCACTCGGAGACCATAAGGTCCGTTGCGATTACCTTCAAAAGTCATATATAGTAAAGAAAGAATGTGAAAAAGAATACTCCAAATCTCTATGACCCTGTAGTAGAGTTGGGTTTATTAGTTCAGTGAAATGACCGCTCTTTTCAACTCAGCTCACTCAAATGAACTAGGTCGCTCTTTTAGCTCATTAGTTCAGTATGATGTATGTATGACCATTTCATTTTGTGAATTGCTTGAGTGAATTGAATCAAATATTTCTGTTGTTAGTTGTAAAAACACACATTATTTTGACTATTAGAGATTTATTCGTGAAATAACTGATAATAATTAAAATTTTAATTTCAAAAAATAAAATTTAATTTTTTTTTGTTTTTAAATTAATATTTTTCGGAAATAAGAATTAATTTTTGTATTATTTATAATTTCCGATGCTAACCAAATCTTCAGACAATACATATTTGTTAAAGAGAACATTCATTGTTTTATGTTCTAACTACTATTCTGTTTTTCGGTAAATATGTATTTTTTTAATAGTATTTTTTTTACTAATTACAAACCTTCAATTACAATTATTATTTTAAAAATAACAATTATGTATTTCCCTTCTTCATTATTGTTTTATGAAATATACATACAAACTGTACAACAAACTTTATTTCTTACTGCCTCACCATA
Organism: Calliphora vomitoria; assembly: GCA_942486065.2. NCBI lineage: Eukaryota > Metazoa > Arthropoda > Insecta > Diptera > Calliphoridae > Calliphora > Calliphora vomitoria. The sequence continues at coordinate 52,359,107 of OW818030.2, read as the reverse complement.
CCATAAATAAATTCACACACATAGCCAAATTCATTAAAGAAAACAAAAATAATTTGAAAACTCTAATAATTCTTGAAACATTGCATACAAACGTTGTATCATATCAAAAATATATACGCGGCAGAGCATGGCAGTATATGATCATATACATGCAAACATAACAAACTCACAAAAATAAAACGATCGTTTTATTTTTGTTGTACACAATGCTCACTTTTCAATGTCAATGAGCGAATGAAAGTTACAGCTTTGACGAGTGAAGTGAAACATTGAAACAAAATGAATATGCTTGTGCAGCTCTTTCATGAGTACTGAAAGAAATATGTGCATACTACACAACAGCTCAATTGAAAAAGCTCTGAGCTCAGCGCTCAGTTGAAAACGCTCAGTGCTGAGCTGAAAACGCTCAGTTTGATGAATGATTCAATTCGCTCAGTTGAGTGAATAGTTCAATTGAACTAGGTCTTTCATGAGCTACACAACTCTACCCTGTAGACTACGACAGTTCCACATAATATGCTCTACTGTCTCCAGCTCCTCTACATCCCCACAAACCCTACAGAATTCCTGTGTGTCTTTCACTTGATGTGTAAAGTCGTTTTCACAAAATTCTTTATATACTGTTATTTCATACTAAGGGTTCTCATGTAAACGATTAAGTGCCTCGCAAACTGTGCAATCTGTGCATTTTTAAACTCACGCAAATGAGCTATCAAAAATAGGAAACTTAAATGTGTACCCTTACTGTGTTTAACAACTAAATATATAACTTAACTTAAGGAAAAAATTTAAAAACTTAAAAGAAGTAAAACAAAATTAAATCCGAGCAGATCGAGAAAAATAAAGAGGTGTAATAGATATGGTGTTGATTGAGTAACAATACTTTGATATAATGTAAATTAAGTTCCAATTTACAGAATAATCAGACACATGATCAGATATATATCGTTGAAATATATCGTATAAGGACTGAGATCGAAAAATTCTTAACACACGTTTTTCTTTAAAACTATTAATCCAAGTATTATTTGATTTTTTTTATCAAGTTACCTCAAGTTATGCCAGTTATTATGTTTAATTTGTTGTTAATCTGACTAAAATGAGTGACCTAAAAAAGTGCGTACTAAAATTATTAAATATTTTCAACAAAACCCAACTTAGTCCTGCAAAAAGTTGTCCAATCAAATATCTGCCGTTAAACTGTTTCCAATGTTATTAAACAGTACCGTGAGAAATTGTCAGGTTGAAGGAATGGTCCACATGATGTTTCTAAAGCCAAAAAAATAGAAGCATTTTCAAAAGACATCCGTAGGAAAACAGCCCGTTTAGCTCAGTTCTAGGAATATTTGATACGAAAAGTTAAGGCCAATGCAGGTTTAAAAACATACAAAAAGTTCCAGAACGCTGCTAAAAATTTAGAGGCCAAAAACAGAGCACGGAAATTGAAGCCAAGTTTTATAAAAAATATTCTTGCTGCATAATGGATGACGAAACGTATGTTCTGGCAGAAAAGCCGAGGACCTCACAAAGGAGCAACAAGCTTCTCTTGCATGGGCGAAAGCTCACTCGCTGGTCTCAAGACCGCCCCTCCTTCTGCTGAGTCATCAGCGGTGCAACGTTCAGAAGAGGATGCGACAACCAAGAGTCAGCAACCTAAAAGGCCCAAAGCGGCACAAAGATCTCTAGCTAAGTCTTTTAGCGAGATTGTCAATGACAATCTCGTTAGGGCGGTTATAGATCGGAGTGCCAATGATGGATCCATATCTCAATCAAATTGGGATATGGTGAAGCAAAAATTAGTAAGGGTGTTCTGGCAAGTTTTAAAGAGAACCCAGGCACTCGTCCTCAATGCGATGATGCTGGTTTGTACCAGGGTCACGTCAAACTTACGTTATGTGTAGATGGACGCTCAACGTTGGTACTCTAGACTGCCGTCGCACTGTGGCTCAGATCTCAATTTCATAGGTCAAAAGTATAATTTTTTGTTAACTCCGATTTCAAAAATTGTAATGCCCTTCAATAGTAAACAAATTGAAACTAAGGTTGCTAAAAAGTTAGACAAAAATATTGTCAATTGTGTGCGTGGCATGCTGTTAAAGTCAAATATTTTATGCCATTTTATAAAAAATGTGATTTTTGTAAATTTGATCAGAAGTAAATTATCATTACTCTCAAACTATTATCGATAATTGGATGATTTTTTGTTATGTTGGTAGGATAATAGTCTTTAAAAACTGGTATGATTTGTCACTGTACCGTCTATACCTGCAGTGTTATTAATTTTTGTCTCAGGTGCTATATTTTAGTCAAATTTTAATTTCAGTGGAATAAAAGTGCTTAGGGTCAAAAGGGGTTAAACAAATTTTACTACCAGGAGAAAAGTCAAAGTGTCCTCTTTAAGCCTATATATACTTGTTGATCTGTTTTGACCTGTTTGTTGAATACTTCTTCCATTTGAATGAAATTACTCTCAATTTTTTTTATTTTAGCTTGTCATATGACACAAATATAAATACACCAAGCAATACAAGCTGTGATAGGTATCTTTAGTATATTATATTATTATTATTATTACTAATTTTGTGTGCGTATTTTACCTATTTTTGGGCCTTTTTAGTTTTTATCACTTTTTATTGAACTTATTTATGCTACCTAGGACATAGTATAACGTAATGTAAGAATAGGATAAAAGTCAGCGGTATTGGCATATAAACTCAGTTGCTATAAGATATATTATATATTATTTAGCAATAACAATCAAATTTTAAAATCTTTATAAAACATGGAGAGCTTCAGCTATAAAGAATTATCCGAAGAGAATTTTAAAAACCAAAAGCGGGAAGATGTTCTAAGTTACGTTCAAAAAAAAGCAAACTTAACAAAGCGCTACAAAAAATTGGATGGAGCAAACAAAAATGTTATACAATGTTTGAAAAATGGTTGAAGGGCGAACTTACTGTCAATGTATCTTCAGAAAAGACAAACCTAAACAATCTTGGCAGACCACCAAAATCAGTCAACAACTGTAGCGATATAATTAAAAGGCGGAAACTTAAGGATATTAATGAAGAAATCGGATGTGAAAATATACAAGAAACTTTGCTATATCAATTTCGATCACAAAAGTCGACATCATTCAAAAAGTTGTTAACGCTAGTCCAGTGAGAACAAAACGGATTCTTAAAAGGATTCCAACGCCAAGCGATGAAAAACAGTTCTCAAATGAAGAAGCATTAGCATCATTTTTGGATCTGATGTTAACAACACAGCAATATAATCAGCTCAGATTGCGTGCGATTGAAAAAGGCTCAAATCTCTATCCATCATATCATCATATAACTGCTGCTAAGAAGGATTGTTTGCCACCAGTGGACACTATTACAATCACATCGATTTCGGCAGAGGTACTACTTCAAGATCTACTTAATCATACAGCTCAGCGCTTGCTACTGTCATTTAAAGGAAATGATTTGAAAAAATATGGAAAATCCAAGTGGGGATGTGATGGTTCTTTTGGACAATAACAATACAAGCAATACTTCAGACACAGACATGTCCATGGTGTCATTCATACCATTGCGATTGATAAAAAAAATTTGGAAGACTCGGAGCCTTCGGCCAGTAGGATCCATACAAAGGATATTTGGAAAAATCAAACACCATCTTCTACAAAATACTGCAGACCAACTAAATTTGAATTTAAATCATGAATTCATTAAAAAAGAAGTCAGTGATATTAGAGCCCAAATTGCAACACTAACCCATTCGAATTAGAGATTGACGGCCAGACAATTGAAGTAACCTAGAAATTAGTGCTAACGATGATAGATGGAAAAATAGACCAGGCTTGACTTACACAAAGGCTTCCACCAGCTGCATTATATGTCAAACCACATCAAGCCACTTAATCCAAGTGCCGGAAAAATCATTAGATAATACTGATGCATATGAATTTGGATTATCACCGCTACATACAATAATACGATTCATGGAACGCATACTAAAAATCAGTTATGATTTGTATTTTGGACCTACAGGATCAATAAGAAACAACGACACCAATAAGGAGTTAAGAAGTTTTAAAAAAGCATGTTCAGGACTAATTTCTCAAATATGGGTTGATAATAAATCAATATGTCTGCATCTGTTCACAAAATCCTTTACTATGGAGAAGATGTCATTAAGCATAATTTAGTACCACTTGCAGATCTATCAGAGGAATCCCGGGAAAAAAGAAATAAGGATTACAGATTTTATAGAGAGCACAATACCAGAAAAACATTACGAAATTCTACAAACGAAGAGCTATTTAATATATTACTGGTAACGTCAGATCCGCTCATCACTAGCATTCGAAGTCAATGGGAAGTAGAACATTGAGACTTAGATGAAGATGCAAAAGGGCTGCTAAAAGACCGTAAATATGGAATATTTGCAGTCTATTTTCCAACCGAATGAATACTAGTTATAATTTTCTTTTATTGTTACTTAAGTAAAAAATAAAATAAACATTAACAAGTTTTTGTTATTATAAAAAATAAAAATGTTTGTTTTTAATGTTATTGAAATAAAAAACAAAATAAACTTTTAAAAATCTTAATTTTTTTTTCCAAAAACAACCGATTCTAGTGGAACCGGTTCTTTAAAAACCGGTTTTAGTGGTACCTGTTATACAATTGATAAAGTGGGAACCCTGTTCTCAAAATTATCCAGGGTATTATTAAAATGTTTTTTTTATCAGCTGATAACTTTATTAATAAGTAAAACTGATTCAAAAAACAAAAAATTCACATTTTCATACTAAATGCTATACAAAAATTAAAAGTTCAACTTTGACCTTACATTTCTCAACAACTGCTGAACCAATTTTAATGAAATTGAAACTGGAGAAAAATTCAAGAAGGTATCTGTCCATCAAAAAATATCTCTATCGGTTCAAAAGTTACAGAGTTTTGGCCGATGAAAAACGGAAGAGGGCATGGAATGCAATAACGCCGCTGGTCCAATCGACAATGAAGATACCAACTCTGTCTCCGAACTGGTTGGTACCTTCTTTGAACGGATGGACGAGGCTGTGGACAAAGACGCCCTCCTGAGTTCTGACCAGGAGGACGCCGACGTCACCGTTGTAAAAATTGAGCATGGTGAAGGTGACGCAAATAAACCTTCACCACTCTCAGACAGCATCTGCTACACTGCTCCTCCGAATTGTCAAGAACGGGGAGGAGCTTGTCATGGTCCAGGATCCTTGGATTCATCTCGATCGTATCTGTGGACTATGTCTGAAGGGCTACAAGCTCTACTACGCTAAAGGCACAGGTAAAATTAGATCCTGTATAATGGCTAATAGCTCTTTGAATATCTTCATTCTGTCTGATTACAGCTGAAAACAGTAGCAGTCTAATGGGAAACCAATGAAGGCAGCATGGGGAGCATCCGCCAAATGATGCTATCCGTAGTGCTGTTAACAAGGCGAATGAGTCCAGGATACCTTTGGTTATCAGTGCTGACGCTAACTCGCACCACATTATATGGGGTAGCAGCGACACCAATACTAGAGGTGAGAGTCTTTTCAGTTTCATTCTTAATAGTAGTTTGGAAGTTTGTTTCAAACAGAAGTGACGTGCTAGAATTAACACTTGTGAGTGCTGCATGACAGCACCACAGCATGATTACGAATTGGGCTGTTGATTCCGTTGCTCCGTGTGATAACTGCGTTCCGGTGAACAGGGAAAAGCTTCGACCCGTTTAAATCCCCTGGGCCGGATGGCATTATTCCTGCTGATCTTCAGAAAAATAAAGAGATAGTTGTACCTCTACATTTACACAGCGTGTATCAGATGGACCTATATTCCTAAATGGTGGACGAGATGTAGAGTAGTCTTCATTGCTATACGAGGTAAGGCGACTCATACTAAACCAAAGGATTACAGACCAATTAGTCTTGCATCCTTTTTGCTGAAAACCCTAGAAAAGGTGATTGACGTATACCTGAGAATGTCCAATCCGATGGAACTTATATCTAAATCCCAACATGCCTACACTAAGGGCAAATCTGTGGGAACAGCTCTACATTCGCTAGTTGGCTCCATTGAAGAGTCGCTATCACATAAGGAGTATTCACTTGTTGCCTTCCTTGATATTGTAGGGGCTTTTAAGAATGTCAGGCCCGACGCCATCCTATCTGCAATGGACGAACTTGGGATTGATCTTTGTGTACGCCGATTAGTTGAAAAGATATTCGGCTAGAGAGTCATATGTGCTACCCTAGTGGCATAAGTGTTTCAAAGGTGGGCAATCGTGGAACACCACAGGGTGGTGTACTATCTCCACTTCTGTGGAATTTGGCTATGAATACCCTGTTGGTCAGGATGGACAACAGAAGGATCAAAACAGTCGCGAATGCTGACAACGTTGCAGTATTTATATCTGGTAAATTTCTGGATACAATATCTAGTTGTATGGAGTTGGCATTAAGTACACTGAGTGAGTGGAGTATATCGAGTGGACTTAGTGTGAACCCCCAAAAAACGAAATTGGTTCTCTTCACTAGGAGGTATAAGATCGATGACTTTAGAGCACCTAGACTGAATGGAATCAGTCTTGAAATCAGGGATAATGGAAAGTATCTTGGCATCATTCTAGATAAGAGATTGTCCTGGAATATAAACATTTAGAACAGGATTAATAAGGCCTATGTGGCCATCTACTCCTGCAAAAAGGGAATTGGTACTAACTGGGGTATTATGCCAAAATGTATCAATTGGATCTTTAAAGCAGTCGTTAAACCCATCTTGTTCTATGGAGTATTGGTGTGGTGGCATGCTTTGGATAATGCTACTCAGTGGATGGCCGTTGAACGAGTTCTAAGGACTATCGCGATACTGATTACAGGCGCTATAAGGTCTACCTCCTCTAAGGCACTTTTTACTATTCTTAACTGGCTACCAGTTGATTTGATGGTGATACAAATGGCTCTCAACTCTGCCGTAATACTAAATGCTTGTTGTTCGTGGTCTGGTAAGGACCTTGGACACTCTAGGATATTGAATTACTATGGGCACATACATGGTAATGTCGATTACTGCATCGCAAAACCTTTTTTCGATAGGCATTTCCATATAATGATCCCGAATAGGGATTTATTGCAACGCGGACTCTTCCCCCTGCTGACGTCATACGGATATACACTGATGGCTCTAAAGGTTCAATTAGTCGTGACTTACCATATCGCCATAGCCGTAACCATAGCCATATCACAAGCATTTTACTTTCATAGCTAGGGCGTTATGGCATGTCACCAATAATCAAATACATTGTTGCCCATAATCTTGGTTCGAACAGCTCTTTTATATGGTTACGGTTATGGCACGTCTAATTAAACCTTAACAGGGTCGGTGGAGGTTTCTACATTGAAAACTTTGGGATAAAATCCTTCTTTAGGCTACCTAACTTCTGCACTGTTCTTCAGGCGGAAATTACTGCCATTAAACGTGCATCCAACTGGCTGAGGTATTATCGAATATCTGGTGATATATGTATATTTACTGACAGCAAGGCTGCCGTTAACGGAATAGCGGGTGTCTTTACGACATCTAGGTTAACCGAGGAATGCCGGATATCCCTAAATGAGATAGCGAGACATTCTAGGATAACGCTAATATGGGTCCCTGGACACGATGGAAATCAGGGTAATTGTATAGCAGATGATTTGGCCAAAAGGGACGCGATGATGGGTGAGGAGGCCATCGACCCCTTTTCTGGTATTTCCCTTGTTAAATGCAAGGTGGCTGTTCAGCAGAAACTATATGAGACTGCGCAAAACAGGTGGACTAATGAACCTTCCTGTGCTACAGCGAGGTCGACTTGGCCCGTATATGATGCCAGCAGGACGAATCTACTTACAGATTACCGTCGTGAGCGAATAAGGCTAATTGACTCCTTTATTACAGGACACTGTTTAATCGGGACACATGCTAGAAGAATGGGCCTACGGTACAATGATTACTGCAGAAGCTGCCATAATAAAGAAGAGACTGTGTATCATCTTTTCTGCCAATGTCCGGCCCTGACAAACCTGAGGGAACGTATCCTCGGATCTCCATTCCTATCATGTTTGGACGAGCTATCAGGGATGAATCTGAGACGAATCTATTCCTTCATCCGGGAATCTGGTTGGTTTAATTTGGAGTCAACGGAAGTACTGCAAATACCCTGATGACTACCCCTTGGGTATCACAATGGGATCGGATTTGAATGGACCCAAGTGAGCTGCTTGAGGAGCGGCTGCTCATGGAACCTAACCTACATACTTGTTGAAAGCTTTATTTAAAAGTATCCGGTTTATTTAAAGGAAATAAACCCACGTTTTTAAAAGGTAAAAACGTAACAATATTCTTACCAAAAATACATTTACGCGTTTCCGCAATATATATATTTTTTTGTGTTAAAATTTATATTTTTTAAATATATCTAATAAAATGGGTTTTTTGATCACTGTGACTCGAAAGGGTTAAACTTCGTTAGGTACGCCTTAGAGTTAACTGATTTTGCTAAAATTTTCAGCATGTGAGTTTTAGATCAAGTGGCAAAATAATCTGCACAAATATGTTTAAAAATTTAACGTTTTCGGATATACACAAAATAATAAGCACATGAGTTTTTTCCGCATCTTGTGATGAAAAATGTATATTTATTTTAAATGAATTATCATTTTAAATTGTTTATGAAATGAAAAGTAAAAAAACGTCATAAAATCAGTGGTCAAAATAATAAGTACATTGTTTAAATCCTTAAATTAAAAGTTATAGTTGAATATTATTTGTTTTATTTTTATTAGTTTTATTAATATCTAGTGTATCCTCTATTATTTTTAATAATTTTGTGTAATATTCTTGGCTTACTTCTAATTAGTTTACGACAAGTATTCAAAGGTATTACATACCCAGTTTTTCTAACAAAATCTCAAAGTTGCTCTTTATTTTGAAATGTTTCTGTGTTTCAACTCCCCCAAAAGGCTCTCAATTGGATATAGATCCGGTGACTGACTAGGAGACTTATACTATTTTCACGATATATTCCGCCAGTTTCCCTACCTGTTTCTGGTTAAGGAGCATTTAACCAAAAAACAGTGACTATACAGATATTTACCTTGTATAGCCTCTAGAGAAACTTCTGCCAATATAGACAATGGGATATCTGATCGAACTATCCGGAAAATACTATATCGGGCAAGTTTACCGGTTCGAATTGACAGAAAAGTTCCTCTGCTTCGAAACAAAAATTTTATGGCCAGACTGTCATTCGTAAAAAATCATTTGAGTTGGTGCGAACCAGCTGGTGAGAAGTTGCATAATATATTGGGGAGCGACGAAACAAAAATAAATTAGTTTGGAAATGATAACGGTCGTAATGTGTGTCGTCCTCAGAATAACGAATTTCAGCAACGTTATACAAAAAAGACCGTCAAGCACGGTGATGTCAACAATGTGGTATTGCGAAGTTTCTCCGATTTATCGTATTACCGATAGTAAACCAAGTTTTGAGTACAAAAATATATTGGAGGACACAATGTTGCCATACGCGGAAGAAAACTTGACGCTTTGATGGGTTTTCGAGCAGGATAACGAATCAAAACAACGAATCAAACGTGAAAATAGGATAAGTCTTCTAAACTAGCCAAGTCAGTCACCGGGTCTAAATCCAATTGAAAACCTTTGTGGGTAGTTGAAACACAGAACAAGTAAGCAAACATTTCAAAATAAATACAAACTTTGAGATTTTGTTAGAAAAACTGGGTTTGTAGTACCTTTGGATACCTGTCGTAAACTAATTAGCAGTAAGCCATTAATATTACACAAAATTATTAAAAATAATAGAGGATACACTAGATATTAATACAACTAATAAAATTAAAACAAATATTATTCAACTATAACTTTTAATTTAAGGATTTAAACAATGTACTTATTATTTTGACCACTGATTTTATGACGTTTTTTACTTTTCATTTCATAAAAAATTTAGTTTATGTTATTAGGGCGTAAGTGTTTGTATTTTATATTAAACATAATAAAAACTAACTAAATATTAAAATAATAATTCATTTAAAATATACATTTTTAATTCATCACAAGATGCGGAAAAAACTCATGTGCTTATTATTTTGGCCATATGTGTCTATATTTATTTATTTATATATGTATTAATTGGTATGTGTTAAGATATGCTAAATATTAATGTACTAAATTAGTTTCGGTTTGGATGATTTAGCTTACCTTATATAAAATATTAAGTCCAGTATCTGCAACATTACGCATGGTGTGCTTAAAAGCCCAAACAACAGAGTCAAATACAAGCTTAAATTGTGCTGGTGGTATATTTAGGAAAGCTTTGAAGCAATGAGCGTTAACAGCTTGCAATAGCTCATAGAAACTGACGCGATGTTGGGGGTAATCTTCGAAGTTTTTATTGATCATATCAAGAGTACACTCGAAAACAGCATCAAATATTTTGGGAACCTCATTTGTGATGTCGTTTCGCAACTTGTATACAATGACACCCATTGAACTAAGCACCTTTGGCTCTCTTGCTGACGGTACTTTGCAACGCTTAAAAAAAAATTAACGAAGAAATAAATAATTTTATAAATGGAAATATTTGTAGAAAAGTTATTTCGTTTACCTGGTAATCCAAGAGAATAGCATCCAACAATGGCGGTATAAAGCTATCCATTACAAGTTGATTGTCATTCGATCGAGAAACCCATTCAGAAATAAGATTAAGAGTTTCCTTTTTCACAACGTGCATTGCTTTGATTAGTGGTTGATTGTTTACATTCACGCCGTTTAATTCAATTGCTTGAATAATATTCTCAGAAGTAATCTTATAAACATTTAGCATATCTAAATAAATACGACCCAATTGGATAACATAGGCGTGACCTAAAGCCTTACAGGCGGCAACATTTGTTTTTAAAATGCTTCCCAATTGCTTTACGGCAGTCATATTTTTCAGAAAATCAACATTTTTCGATGCGCGAGAAATAATTTCATCCCATACTTGGTTGGGTAAGAACATATATTTCTCAATTAATATGTCTTGTTGGACTTGATCAACTTGGGCGGATATCATATATCCTACAGCTTCATAAAATGTGTGAACCTATTTAAATTAAAGAAATATGTAAATTAGAGAGCCTCGTTTGCATGGTGGTATAACGTTATGCAAATGTATCCGCATAAAAATTTAAATTATAATTTTTAAAATGATTTCAAAATAAAAGACGCGAAACGCAAATAATCTCTAAGTAATCTAGAATGTAGTCATTAAACGTTTATTTTGTACTGTACTTTTTTTTATCCATCAGAAGTAATCTATTGGAATCAGTTGTCACTTAGTGTCCCTTTTACTCCTTATAAAGCATATAATGTCCCTTGTACCTTATATTAATCTGTAGTCATTTCAAAAATCTAATATATTTCTATTTTAGGACTAGCTTTTTTACTCATATTATTATAATATCCCTGAGTGTACTATCATTTTACTGTCCCTTGTACCTTATATCAATCTGTAGTCATTTCAAAAGTCTAATTATATTCCTATTTTAGGACTAGCTTTTTTACGCACCACTAATATTATTATGTATGTCCCTTAAAAGTCTTTGAAAATAATTTTACATTATACTTTAGAGACTAGTTTTTTTTTACTTAGGGCGTGTGTGAAATGATAGCAAAGTACTATGGTAAAAAATATTACCCTGTGGGTAAAAATGTTCATATTTTTACTGTGTGAAATGGTAACTTTTTTGACAGTATACATTTTTGACGTTTGTGAAAAATTATTACAATGAATTTAACATAAAATGCAATATTAATAGTGCAAATTGAAACTAAAATTAATTAAAAATCATGTTTTTGCAAATTAATATTATTATTTGTAAATTTTAGTATGTTTACCAAATTTTATTGTAAGAAAAATTTTGTGTCATATTGTTCTGGGGTTAATGACTACATAGTAAAATAATAAGCTAATATACTTTAGATTTAAGAGTTTTTTTCTTTATTTTCATATATATAATTTTGTTATTGTTTTTTATAAACAAAACAATTTTCATTACATATAAATTAAAATTCAATATTTTTTTTATATTGTTTAAATTTTTTATTTGAAATTTTAATTTTAATAAATCAAAATGATTTTGTGCTAAATTTGAAAATTTAACTGTTTGATTAGTGGTTTATTTTTGGATTTAACTTTAGTAATCATGTTTGGATGGGCAATTTTATTGAATCAAAACATCAGATTCAATTGACTTTAGGGTTTTGGAAAGTTCTTTTTTTATATATTAAATTTTCTGAGTCTTGTTTTTGCTTCCACAAACATTTCTACAGTTTAACACGTTATATGCTACATATTTCAGACAGCCACTTTTGCAAATTTTTATTTTCCATTTTTTAAGAAAAAATACGTTATAAAACCGTTACAAAAATTATTTTTTATCGTTAAATTAGTTTATCAAACTGATTGCACTCAGAAACTCAATTAATTTTACGTACATGTATTTCTTATGGACGTTTGACGGGAATTCCCGCAATATATTTTATGGAGGACGTTTTTACACAACAAAACAAAAAAAGTACAACTTTCTCCAATAAATATTTACAATAAGAATGTCTTGAATTGACTTTTGTTTCACATAGTAAGTATTTTAGCACTATAGCAACTCTCACTACGTTCAAAGAAAAAACTAAAATCAGCTGTAATAGTTAAAACTTGTTAATATATGCGGGAATTCCCGTCATTAGTTTATTTAAAGACTAGTGAATGACGGAAATTCCCGCATTAAAGCCGAAAGGGTTATATCTGACGCTAGAGAAATTATATGGCTTTCAAACAACTAATTTGTAATTAGTGATTGAAATGTCTAGGGAATACTTTAATTGATATCATGTATTGTATAATAAACTAAACATACATATACCCCAAATTTAGATTAGGAGTATCAATATCTGCTGCTCTTTTTTGTAACGTTTTATGTAAAAAACTCTGATTTCGGATATAAACAATTTTTAAATATAGCTTTCAATTTTTGAACAATTTTAGAGTAATAAAAATTTATTTAAGATGTTATATAAAATCGGCACATACAGTCTTACAAAACTTTACATACGTTTGAAATTTTTCTAAATTTTTGTTTAATGCACTTAAAAAATATATTTCCATCATATTTTGTTGGTATTTTAAATAAATAACAATAAAACACGAGAAATTGGTATCCTTTTAATGTTACATAAATTTACATACTCTACAAAAAATTATGCAAATCTTTTAATGAAATTGGAATTTTATTAAATCTAAGTAAAACCATAGTCCAAACAATAATAAAAAATTTCAAAGAAAATGGAAATTATGAAACCAAAGCTCGTAGTGGGCTTTCCCGCATTCTCGACAAACGAACAGAACGGTCTATTATACGTTCCATTCAAGAAAATCCTTAGGTAAGTACCGTCGAACTAAACCGGAAAATGAGAACAAATCTAGAAATTACCGTTTCTGATCAGGCTGTTCGCCGATGTATCAAGAGAAATGGGTACAATAGCAGAATTGCCAGAAAAAAACCATTACTTAGACCTGTGAATATCCAGAAGGGCTAGAATATGCCCAAAACTACAAAAATGCTCATGAAAATGACCCTACATTTTGGGAGAGGGTAATATTTACAGATGAATGTAAATTTATGGTTTTTAGAGGTGATGGACGACCAAAGTTGGCGAAAGCCTAATGCAGAGTTATTACCACAAAATGTTAATTGCACCGTAAAACATGGAGGCGGGTCAGTCATGGTCTGGGGATGTATGGCGGCAAATGGTGTCTGTAAGCTCAGGTTCATCGGTGGTACTATGGATAAGTCCATGTATATCGATATTTGAAAGGATATCTACCTTTCCAGCGTCCAACTTCTAGATCTGGAGGACGATCAGGACAACGATCCGAACCATTCATCAAAGTTTGTTAAGCAATGGCTTCTATATAACGTTAAAAAAATAGGAACATCCCCCGCAATCCCACGATCTAAATGTTATTGAACATTTATGGGATATTTTAAAACGAGGTCTAAAAAATCGACAAGTAACATCAGTTCCAGCACTCAAAGAAGCGTTGATGGAATAATGGAGCTAAATTACTCCAGAAATAACAAAAAGATTGGCTTTGTCCATGCCAAATAGATTATTTTTTTTAAGTTTTTTTATCCCGTATGTAAATTAGCTTTATGTCAAAAAATGAATTATTTTGTTTTTTAGTAAAATTTAATGAAAATAAATTAGTTTTGTGTTTATTTTATCTCAATAAATCCGAAATAGCATAAAAAAAGTAATTAAAGAATTTTTCACTAAATATTTATTAATAAAGATGAAATATATTAGCGGTATGTAATCTTTTGTAAGACTGTGTATATTTATAAGGATTTTGTTATTCATAAAATTATTAAATATTTCTTTTTATATTTTTTATTTTTTTTTTGAGAGAACTTGTTGTTTCTAATGAAAATTATTTTTTTTTACTTTAGTAAATACCTTTATTACACTTTCGACTAAAGTAAGGAGTGAGATCGTAAAATTTTTAACACACGTTTTTCATTAAAACTTTTAACCCAAGTATTATTTGATTTTTTTTTTATCAAGTTACCTTTGTAAAACATGTCAGTTATTATGTTTAATGTCAATCTGATTAAAATGAGTGACCAGAAAAAAGTGCGTACTAAAATTAAAATTATTAAATATTTTCAACAAAACCCAACTTGGTCCTACAAAAAGTTGGCCAGGCATTCAAAGGTTACCCGTCAAACTGTTTCCAATGTTGTTAAACAGTACCGGGAGAACTTATCCGTTGATAGATGTTTCTAAAGCCAAAAAAATAGAAAGCATTTTCAAAAGAGCTCCCAACACATCCGGTAGGAAAGCAGCCGGTTAGCTCAGTGCTCGGACTATTTGGTACGATAAGTTAAAGCTAATGCAGATTTAAAAACATATAAGGCTCAAAAAATTTAGATATCCATATTGTCTATATGTATGACTTAGAGCTAGTTTCTTACTTGTCAGTTAAACTCAGCTTAACACGCTGTTATATTAAACCTGAAATATATTTAGCCGGGATTTAACCAATGATTGTGTTTCTCACTACTGGATTAGCGTCTGTCAATTTTGTTACCATTGCCATACTTTTCAGTCAAATCACATGTGCATTCCTCAATACTTTTCATATAAATATGACAATACTTTAAATTTTATAAGAAAAACCAACCGCGTACATAACTTTTTTTGTAAATTTTAACTTTGTAAAAGAAAAAGTGACATTAAACTATATATAATGTATATTAAAAATTATATTGATGTTAATAAAGCAAATCAAAACAAAGAGCTGCTGTGCTGAATTGTTTATTTTATTTTCCAGTTATTTGTGCTTTGGCATTTTATACTTAGGTTTAACTCGCCAATGATACTCAGTTAAACCTAGATTATATACAAAATAAACAATAAGTGAGAAACGCAATTTTTAGTTTAATTTAGGTTTAAACGAATAATGTAGATTATCTTTATCCCAGAAACTAGCTCTTAGTAATCGAGATATAGATAAAAAATAGGCCAAAAATAGAGGTTGTCTCGGATTTTTGCTCATATCTCCGTTATTTATGGACGGATTTTGCTGATTTTAAATAGGAAACTTCTTGAAAGCATGTCTGAGAGAATTATTTTTCGCAGCTTCCGGGTGAATATTTGTATGTTGCTGATGCTCGAGGGAACGTTGTAGAAAAGTTTAGGACCCAAATATTCCCAAAAAGTTCTTGGCATGACAAGCAATATGCAGTTGCGGCAAAAGAAGCCAAACATTTGTTACAAAGGGCTCTTTAAATACCGAAATTTACATCAAGGAATGTTTACAAAGGAGGATGCTTCCATTCATAAGACTTCTTAATATGTCCACTTACTTTTGGCCTCCTGTCACTATGGAAACAAGGTATTGAGTGGTACAAGAACAATAATGTGGTATTTGTACCAAGAGAGGCAAATCCTCCAAACTGCCCGGAGCTAAGGCCAGTGGAGAGATATTGGGATATTGTTAAAAGAGAATTGAAGAACACAAAAAAGGTGTCCAAAAGTGTGGTAGATTTTAAACGGAGATGGACTGACTACCTGTTCGAGAAAAGTGACAGAAAGCACTTTAAAAACGTTAATGGAAGGGTTTCCGAAAAAGGTTCAAAATTTCATCACTTGTGATTAAAACTATAAAAATATTTTTTTTTTTGTAAATTGTAATAATAATTTCAATCAATTAAAACGGTAAGTTGAGTGGTTTCGTTTTTATTAACATATATGTATGTTAAGAATTTTTCGATCTCACTCCTTATGTTTGAATGTTTTGTACACTTTTATTTTTTTGATATTGATATGGGTTGTTGAGATTATCTGCTATGATGTCCCATAATAATAATATGGGATCCATTATCAGTGATGGCGCTACTTTAGAACGAATTTTTGCTCATTGCGACAATTACATTAACATAGCTCATGTGAATTGTCAAAGTATTAATCCTAGATCAGAGTATGTTAAGATGGATGAACTGAGAAACTTATTAGTTGATTCTTACATACATGTAATGGGACTGTCAGAAACGTGGCTTAAAACAGATATGTCTGACGGATCTAAATATACTTTGATATACTTTAAAAAGAAAAAGGGTAAAGAAGTAAAAAAATAGTTCTAATGTATGTTGCTTTTGTTTCCGATAAACTGTTCTTTTACTACATTGCTAGGGAATTTAGTATATTTTGCTCTGTAGTATAAAAACGTTTATACATAATTTTCTGTGAAAAAATAAACATGTGCTTAATAAACTAATATTAGTTTTATAATAGATTTTAATACATGGCAAAAAATTCATACAAACGTGGTTCTGTACATCAACTATATACTATTATAATAGATCTTATTCCTATTTTAAGGATAAAATTTGAAAATTAAATACACTAATTTTCAAATTTTATCCTTAAAATTTTTGGCTGAGTGAGATTTGGTTCGTTCCGAAGCGATGATACAGTTGTCATGGGAACGAACAATTTAGATAATCATTCGGAAAGTATATTTAAACACACAGATAGACAGATTTCGTTATATAAACTTTCATATCTATAAGGATCCAGAAAGTATAAGTATAGAGCGACGCAAATGAATTGAGTACGATTTTTCCTATATTGGAACAAGCGGTTATAACATGGAAAAACCTAAAAGAGTGCATCTTTTAAAACGGTCCATCTACCTAACGATTATAGTGAAAAATGTAATAGTTTATGTAAAAATATAACAAAGTTAAATTTCTCAAGTGTACAAAAAAAAAAATAAAAATAAAAACAGGAATATCGAGTACGATTTCCAATAAAACAACGAAATATTTTAATAATCTTATAAAATATACTAATCAAAATTTTTCAACAAATTAATAAGAATATTGTACCCGCTAATAAACAGAAAAACTCTACTCTACAAGAAACAAATTATTAAATTCATATTTCTTCCCGTTCTTTTAAGTAGCACAAAATAAACTGCTTAAAATTGTATTTAATCTACCATGAAATTACTCTACTCAACGTCTACATAATATTGCTGTCTTTGAACTCGTCTATAATAGATTAGTCAGATCGACCAGGTTTTGGCTAATTTTTCTCTTTCACTTCAAATACATAAACTTCTTTATAAATATATACAATATAATTTAAAATATACTATAAAATAGAAAAGAAGCATATGCCCTAACCTCTTTACCTTCTAAGAGAAATGTATATAGAATTGATATTATCGAAATAAATATATAAATAAAATGATAATTTTTAAAGGGGTACATTTGCATTTATTTTTTTGTGATTAAAAAAAATTAAGTTTTGTGTTATCGCCAGGTACTGGAATAAATATATAGATTTTAGGTACATACCTGTTGCGGTTGTAAATCACAAATAATGCTACTCATAGTACTTAAGATCTCATCAATAAATGTGCAAGCCTCATTTGGTTGTATTGTCACAAAATATCGCCTGCACTTGATAGCAATTTTTATAAAAGTGTCGCATGCCATATCCTGAACACCATCATGAGTCTCATGCATAAATTCGAAAAGTTTATTTACAACTGTTTTAAGGAACTTCCAGTGAGCTCTTAAAAATCGCGGATACTGTCCCACAACGTACATAATATTTGACGCAATAATGGCTTTATTATCTTTACCCTTCTTCTGCTCGCACAAACCCAATAGATCTTTAATTACGGTCACCAAAAAGCGTTTCTCATCCTCTTCACAAAAAGCACCTTAAATATAAATTAATATTTAATTATTAAAACATAAAATATTAAAAACAGTCTTAAATAAAATAAATAATAAATGATTTAAAAAAGTTGATGGACATGTTAAATTGAAAAGATTATTACAAAATAAAAACGATAAATATATAGAGAATACTAATAAATGAAATAAACTATGGCTATTTCAAGGCTTGGGAAAAGGTATCCAAATGATCTGACCTATGCAACCAGTGAAGTCCGCATAGGAGGAACTAGCTTATTCCCAAACAATACATTTTAGTGAATTTACAATTTACAACTTGAAATTTACGATTGAATTCCTAACTTGAAATTAGCTAAAATTGTTTACATTTCTTTCACAAAAATTAAAAAAAAAAAAAACTATCAGCAGTATTCATAAATAATAAATGCTGAATAACCAGTATGTAAATTCTTACACTCGTTATCCAGGCTTAATTTTTCGTTATGAATACAAACAATTTTGAGCGTTACCAAGTAACAGCAAAAATTAAAACGAATTTTGATTCAGTTTTACTATGTGATGTTATCTGCTAATGTAACCAATCGCAGTAATTAATTTCAAAAACATTACCGTGTCTACAGTATCAATTTTAGTTTATTTATGAACATACAAAAAGTGTGCGAAAAGGTCTTTATGAATAGTTGCAACATCTGAGAAAGTCTCTTCTTGACTCTCCCATTTTTTGACTCAAGTAAGCAAGCTGACAACAAAGTTTATTTAACAAACATTTTAAAAATTCTTTTAAAAATATTCTCACTTTAACAAAAATTTTCACTTTTATAGTTTTTAAGTATACGATAGGATCTAACCAGCCCATCTTAGTCTCAAATAAGCACATTGATAACAGAGTTACTCAGATAAAGATTCAAGATTTTACTCTAGGAGACCGATTTGGCTTAGTAGAGAGTTAGCAAAGAGTTTATAATGAATTTTTGTCTGTCAATAAATAATTTGAAAATTAACTCTGAAAAGTTTGATGTATTGCCATAAATTTTAAAAATAACAAAATAAGGAATTAATTTTATTTTTTTCCCATACAAAACTTTTATAATGAGGGTATTTCTAAAAGTTGAATTTTTAACAAACTATAACCAAGTATAAAAAAATCAGAGTGTAATTTTACATTATTCCATTTTTCAAACCAAAAAATGCTGATGCTTATTATTTACAAATTTACTTTGACACAAAACAGCTCTTGTTAACATGCGTTTAGCAGAGTGCTAAATTTCGATTATAAATACGGCTGTATATTTTAAAAGCCTCATGAATGTATATGGGCAATTCCACGAGAATGACTACCACGACTCAAAAAACAAAAACCCTTGAAACTTTTTTTCAAGATGATTTGAATAGGAGAAAACACTAAAATGTTACTATGTGAAAGTATTTAGAGCTTCTTACAACATTTTAAGTGCAAAAATAATAGTTTAAACTGACTATATTTAATGTTTTAACTTAAATGGTATGTTTTTGGCTAAAATTGTGGCGAAAACTAAGCTCCAAATTAGCATGTAGTATGAAATGAATTTGACTCTGATTGTTTTTTTGCTATTATCAAATTAGTTATTGACACCGAATATATATTTTCTATTCTTTTTTTTAGTTTTTGTATACATATATTTACAGAATATATATTATTTTACTATAGGAGAAAAATCTGTCACGTACGGTATGTCACGTACGATATTAAATTTTATTTATTATAAAATCATCCAAAGATTATTCTTATTTAAATATGGCGGATTGTAAAGGAAAAATATTTGGTTGAGTGTAAGAAATTAAAAGAAAACATAACTCCTCCCACGATTCGCAAATTATCGCATATTTCTACATGTATCTTAAAATTACTTCCGTTTTATGTCACGTACGATATGCCTGTATTTCGCTCTATGTTTTGCACAACAATGTTGCGAAAGAACTTATTATTTTTTTAAAATATAGTACACTCTGAATGGAACATAAAGACCAAATTATTTTTCAGATACTCTTATTTTTGCAAAATCTATTCCACTCTATAGTACAAATATCACGTACGATGATATGGAATTGCCCATATGCGTATTGATTCGTACAACTTTTCAAGCCGAAATTTATTGCCTGTTTCACTAAATGCGAACGAAAATATGAAAAAATAAGAATTAAATGTCTAAGAAAAATAAAATATTTCTAGTTTTGTTAAACAAAATTATTTTGAAACTTTTGATATTATAAAATTGTGAAAGAAATATTATATTTATTTAAAATAAAAAAAAAAATTAATTCAAATTAGAATATACACAAAAGAGAACACTAAAAATCCAATATTAGGAATAGTGTTAAAACACAACAACAACATCAGAGTTAAACATGTATACACAAGCTTTAAATAAACCACTGAAAACAAACACGTTTTTCCTAATTCCCTTTTGAAGTTGCTTACAAAAACCTTTTGCGTTCATACGATAAATTATTTTATTTTTGCAGACAGGTTTGATTTTTATTGTTTAATCGGTTAACCGGTTAACCTGCTTCATTTGATTTTTCGCATTAATAAAAATATAAACAATAATATTTGAGTTAATGTAAATTGAAATTATTTAAGTGGAATATTTATTTTATTTATTCAAGTAATACAAAGCCTTCAAGGCCAAACTTACATATTACTTAGAAATAACACCTAAGCATAGAAAACATTAAATTAAAAAAGTGTTACAATAAATAACACAAATAAACTTTTAATCTGAATTTTCTTATTATTTCTTCAATAATTATAGAAGAAAAAAACAAAAGGTCCAAATCAATAGCAGTACTGAACATAGTACTCAATATAAGACAAGTAGTACATGTAAGAAAAAAAAATAAATTAAAAATTAAGATAAGATAGGATAGTATAAGTTTACAGGCCGACGTAGAAAATCCAAATTCAACCCGAAGTTTATCAATCATTCTTTGATAATTAATGGAGTTAAATGCCTTCGATAGATCCAATGAAACGAGAATACTAAATTTATTATCATTAATATCTTCTCTAATAGAATCTGTAAGATCAAGAAGAAGTGAAGTGGTATTATAACCTCGACGAAAAGCATATTGTGTGTGGTAAATTTCTTTAGATGTAAACTCCAAAATTTGGTCCTTTAAAAGATGTTCCATTACCTTAGAAAGAGCAGGAAGGACAGAAATTGGC
Organism: Calliphora vomitoria; assembly: GCA_942486065.2. Classification (NCBI taxonomy): domain Eukaryota; kingdom Metazoa; phylum Arthropoda; class Insecta; order Diptera; family Calliphoridae; genus Calliphora; species Calliphora vomitoria. The sequence continues at coordinate 52,337,568 of OW818030.2, read as the reverse complement.
CTAAGATCCTCAGGACCATTAATAACTTTAGACTTAGGTATCGAAACAACTCGAGCAGTTTTCCAACCAACAGGAAACTTAGATGTGGTTAAAATGGAATTAAACAAATGAAGCAATAGACCTGACACATATGGAAATATCATCTTAATAAATTGGATAGAAACGCCATCAGTTCCAATAGAATTGGATTGTACCTTATTTAAAGCCATTAACACTTCATATTCATCAGCACATCTAAAAGAAGCACCAATTTCAGAGAATTGAAGGTGACCAAAAACAACATTTTGACTCCCATCCTAAAGAATTTGCAAAATAATTATTAATCATTTCAACATCAAAAGCACAATTAGTAACATCACTGCCAACGCAGCCATAATTAGTAAGAACTCTCCATATGCCAGGAGAATCAAGTCTGTTAAATAAGTTGGAAAAGTGTCGCCTCTTCTCAACACGAATAGCTTTTTTCGCCCTGTTGCGGTATTTACAAAATATTCTCCAGTTTACAGACGACTTATTATGTTTATATGCTGAAAAAGCCAAATCTCTTAAAGATTTAGCTAAAACATCTTTGTTAGACTTCATCCAACAATCATCATCATATTTAATTCTTTTCCTAACCTTAGGAACAAAACATAATAGAGATTGTAATAAGGAATCAATATTTGAGCATATTGTGTCGACATAACTAGTACCATAAATATCACCCGAGTCAAAGTCAGATAAGAAGCTTAACATCCCATCCCAGTCCGTACCATTATAATCTAGGTATTCTATATACTCATTTACATGGATAATATTAAACCTGAAACATGCAAAAATTGCAGCATGACGGGACAAAGCAGGATATATAAATTGATCTGAAAAAAGCAAAGCAGAGGAATCACTAATTAACATAAAGTCAATTAAAAACGTACTGTGGTGTGCAACATCAAAGTGTGTGGGTTTACAATTATGAATAAGACTCAAACCCATACTAGTACATAAGGAACGAAAAGTAGTTGACTTAGAGCTCTCAAATAGGATTTAGTTAAAATCACCGACAATAATTATGTTGGAATACATAGAGAGAAGTTGAAAATGCTCAGACTCAAAAGTGTCAATATCTCCATAAGGCAGATAAACAACAACAAATAGAATCTTCAAGCTACCGAAGTAAATTTCTAAAAATAATGACTCACAAGAGCCTGCTACAGACGTTTTAAATACAATTCTAAGTTTTATATGGTTCGAAATAAAAATACCAACACCACCACGCCTCGAACCAAGGCGATCATTACGACAAAATATAGCCCTGGACATTGACAGAGCGGTAAGAAATGTGAGGTTTAAGCCATGTTTCAGAAATAGCAAAAACATCCAATTCAGATCCATTTAAAATAAATTTGAATTCATCAAACTTAGAAGAGTTAGCAGAAGGTCTAATGCTTTGACAGTTTAAATGCGCTACTTTGAAATCATTTATATATGGTAACAAAATATTTTTAATTTGAGTACTGCTATTAATTATTATCAGAAAACATCAAAGTAATTGAAAAACATTACGTGGGCAAATCGAATAGAAAAAGAAAAATAAATATAAAGAAAACTTTCTAATATATTAAACATTTTTCAAATGTATTAACATTAACTAACTAACTGCCAGTCTTAAGTAGAGATCAAAATAAAAAATATATAATACTGAACAATAAAAAGCAAAACAAATATATAATACATAGGTATAAATCATATATCAAAGGAGAGAGAAAAATCATTAAGTGGTTGCTATATTGCTAGTAGAAATACAAAAAAAAAAAGAAAAAAATCCATTGATATATACATTAGGGATATAACTATAGACATTTTTTGCAAATATGCAAATTGGCATAGCATAGTCGAATAGAGCATTAAAAAATATGAAAAAACCACGGTATTATTTTTTCGCGGTTGTTAAAAAAGTTCACGCACCAAACGCAATAAAGTTTTTCATTAAATATTTTCAATTATTATGAAATACAATATATTTTATTTTAATAATAACTGCAGACATATTTCAAAAGATAATTTATAAATTCGGGAAGTATCCCTCACACTTGCAAAAAAAAAAAAATATGAAATTATTAATATAATTTTTCAGAGAAAAAAAATTTGGTTTATTTTAAAAATTGGGGTTGGTGCGTGATGTTTTTGATTCCAAATGACCTAAAAAAAATTATTTTCATTACTTATACAACATTGACCATCACGTGGTGGTATGCCAAAAATTTCGCGAAAATTAGTTATATATACCTAATATACATACATATGTAAAATACAAATATTAAAGCAGAAGACAATTTTCATTCAGCCACATCAAGATTCAGCAATCCAGCACATTCTTTAATATTATAGGTTACCACATCTCCATCAGAAAGTGTTAATTTAGCCTTAACTTTATCAGTGTTACGAATTTTGAATTTAAATATAATTTTACGTTGAAGCAAACGACGCACATTTGGTTAAGTTTAGAAGCAGCAGTAGAAAAATGATCGTTGAGATATACACTATCAATATCACCGCCCACAACATCACACACCTTCAGCAAACGAGTTTTATAGTATTCCTTCATTAAATTGTTCCGTAAATGTACGCTATTAAATTTGACTAACATAGCTTTACGGTTGTGCATGTAGCAAACGTGATTTATATCACTACGGGAAAAAGTAATATCGTAATTTGAACAAATTTTCATAATTACACTGATTAAATCATCCAGACCACTAGGCAAACCAATTACAACAATATCAGCACGATTCAAACGTTTATGCAGAACATTGTTCTCATCTTCAAGAAGCATAATTTTGGAACATGTGGAAGCATCAACTTGACTTATAAGCTTACTGCAATTAATAATATCAGTTTGCAGTTCTTTACGATATGATGACATCTCCGATTTGAACTCATGAATAGCTTCAGTAAAAGCTCGTTTAAGATTATCAAAATCATCCTGTTTACGTTGCATGTAGCTATCAATTTTCTTATCAATACTAAGAATTTCATCATGCAGTCTTTTTTCCATTTCTTGTAAACCAGATGGCGGATTGGAGCTGCATATGTCACAAAGAAAAACAATAGATTTTATTTTCTTTAACGTTTTAAGTGTATCATCGTTAATCTTAGCACACTGAGCATGGAACCATAAATTGCAGGACTTGCATAACACACTAGTTTGATTTTTTCCAATGACCAGTTTGCAAGTACCACACTTACAAGTTTTGCTGGAAGGCATCTTGTTGCAACAAAAATAAGTGATATTTAAGTTTATAAAATGGCAGCAGAATTATGTTCTATATGCAATATGTGTGTATGTATCTTTGTTGTACACAAATGATCCGCAAAAAAAAAAAAAAAAACAAATGCAACACAACAACAGCAGCAGCAACTAATAGGATGTTTTAACGGCAAGATTAATTATTAATTGTTTAAATTTTTATTTATTACTGTAGTTAAACATTAATATAGTTAAACTATAAGTAATTTAAAATTTATTAAAGCAAAATGCACAATAAAAATTTATTTAGAAAAATAAAAAAAGTCCGGCTGTCAAATAAATACGTCTACTCAGGCAGGGTTGCCATCGCTTAGTCGCTTAGTTTAGAATTACAATTTTTTTTACTTTATTTCAACAAGCTACTTCAAAATAAGAAATATTTAGCATGTGCTATTGATTACTTTTCTGCGTATTTAATAAGATTCTCATTCAAATAACCGAGAAAAATATAATTTTTATTCGAATAACATTTTTCAATTCAGATGAACAAATTTAATACTCCAATAAATTTATATTCAATATATAATTTTTAAAAATAGTTTATATAAATACAAATATTAACGAACGCCTAGATGGTCATCATTGTAATTTTTTCAACTGTCTATATAGTCAAACACTTTATAAATTAATTGCATTTTATCAACCTTTAAAATATCTGAAAAAATACATACATGTTGAAATAACAAAAATATGTCACGATTTTATTTAAAAAAAAAAACTGCAAAACTGAAATTTGTATTTTCATTTTATATAGATCTATATAAAGTTATTATATAAATTACACCGTCCAACAAATTAAGACTTTTTGATTGGAACAGAATAGTGAACCTATAATTCTGAAAGGCATGTTGAGTAGATCATTTTTATAGAATAAACTTTTAGTCCAGCTGGTCTAAGTTTTTTACAGTGGGTAAATTTTTTTTTTTTTTTTTTTTTTTTTTTTTTGAAGCGAGCTAACTGAAAGTAGTGTGTAAGTTAAAGTGTGAGGGAATTCTTATTGACAGAGTTACGTTGTGGAATTGATTTTGATGATTTTTGATTTTTATGATGTATTAAGTAATATATGTAATACAATATAAACTTTTGAGAACTATAAATCTCTTATACTAAATCATAGTAAAACATAACAAAAATGTTGGGTGTCTGATTGGCTAAAATTTTAACATTTATAAATATAGATTTTTATATTATTAATTATTCAGGCTCAAGTTCATTAAATTGATGTGTGTCTATATATAACTTTTTCAGTATTCTTTAAAATTATGTAAATTTAATAAAATAAATTGTATTTCTAAGGAATTCAATTTAATGAACTTGAGGATGAATAATTAATAATATAATAATCAACATAAAACAGTTCGACAAAATAACCACTAATATTATTGTATAAATACAACTACAGTACTTTATTTTACATTCTAAAATATTAATTATAATAAAAATAATAAATGACAATAATAAGAACAACAATAATAATAATAACAACAGATCTTCTTTACAAAAGCCTATTCCTATTTAATGAAATTAATTTATAATTAGTTTTCTACGCACTTAATCTTTGACATTTAGTATTGCATAAACCTCATCAATCGATCAAATTATTTTCCCAAATATTGTCAAAAGGTAATTAGATAAAAAGGGACATCTGCCAAGAAAATCATAAATATTCCCCAGTTCATTACAATTGCACAATGTATATATATATATTAGTATCATTCCAATGAAATGGACGAGAGTTCAAATTGAGTAACCCTCCCCTAGCTTTTAGAATCAGGCTTATAATATATGTTGAGTAATAATCGCAGAAGTATGGTTCAATGTCATATTGCAATGCATGGTATGTGTCATGAAAACGTAAGTTTCTGGCACTTAAAACAAATTTTTCAAGGAACTCAGTATGAGGTTCTGTTGATACCGAACGTTTCTTCTAAAATGCTTAAAATTAATACTAATTCCAGTTCCACTGCACTTTTGACTTTTTATAGGGACGAGATAACTATTAGCAAGTTGTTTTTATTTTATCACAAATATAGCTTATATTCTAAAAAAAATTTCAAACCTCTGTAGGACCGCCATATCTAAAAAACGAAAAAAAATCTAGCAAAATAAAAAACATAAGTAAACCTAAAAATCTCTTGAACTAAAAAACATAGTTCATCTACCGCGATGAAATTTGCACAAAGTATAGCCCTACTGGATAGTAATAGTCGAGAACCCTCTGACATTTTGGCCAAACAGGTGTTTTTTCTCACCCATGTAACAAAAAATAATAAAATGGGCCATTTATAAAAAAAACAAGTAAGAGAGCTATATTCGGCTATGCCGAATCTTATATACCCTTCACCAAATTATATTCTAAAATAAAAATTTTAAATATTTTTAGTTAAACAAAATTATTTTTTTTTTTTTTAAATTAAAAAAAAATTTCGAAATTTTTCTTTTAATTTTTTGAAAAAAAATTTAATTTTTTCCAAATATTAGTGAAAAAAAAATTCGGGTTAAAAAATATGTTTCCCGATTTTGACCCATTGTAGGGTCAAATACATCGTTGCAATGGACTTTGAAATATCTATCATTGGATATCCCTATTGTCTATATTAATGACTTAGTAATCCAGATGTAGATCAAAAATAGGCCAAAAATCTATGTTGTCCCGGTTTTTTTCTTATATCTCGGCCATTTATGGGCCGATTTTTAAATATACTTTGTGGGATCGCAAATGAAAAATGTAGAAATTACAAACGGAAAGACAAACTAATATATATCCTTGCCACTCATGTTGAAGGGTATAAAAAACAATTTAAAAAAAGTTTTTTACTTTGTCAAAAAACTCAAAAATTGTATATCTTGAGTTACAAAACACTTATATTGATATATATCCCACTCGCATTCCACTAAGCTTTTTTGCGAGCAAAAAAGCTTTTTTGTGAGCATCGACCAAAAAGCTTTTAAAGGAATAAACCTAAGCTTTCTTTAGAGCAAAAAAAAAAAAAATAATAAAAATGTGCCATTTAAAAAAAACGATTTAAAAAAGTTTTTAACTTTGTCAAAAAACTCAAAAATTGTATATCTTGAGTTACAAAACATTTATTTTAATAGATATCCCACTCACGTCACAAAAATCGAGCAAAATAAAAAAAAACTTACATATGTATATCAAAGACTCTTTATATTTTAAATTTTAGCTCATTCGGATCATAAATGGATTTTTGGCGATTTTTTTTTAAAAATCTGATACCTAAGGTCTTATAATTTGGCTAATTAAGCGTAAATAGCTTTATTTACAACTTTGGTATCTTTGTTGACCCCACTGAAATTTTCCGACAAACATTTTAGTAGAATATTTTAACCCTTAAATTTCCTTTTTGAAATGGCTTTTTTTGATTTTATCGAAAAAAAGGTCAATTTGACCCCTAAAGAGAGGAGCTAGAGGGTTAAGATCGTCCACAAAAATGATCCCCATAAAATTCCACAATATAACTCTGACAAAAAGAATTATCTCGATAATCAAAATCAAAATATTATAACTATATAATATTTTATAATATTATAAAAATTATAACAAAACCCAGACCAGCTGGACTCATGCTCTTTCAGAATTATAGGGTTATTAAGAAGTAACATTTCTAGTAACTAAGCACCAGTTAGTACAGAACTTATCCAAAGTTGACACAAATAACCTACATTTTTGAAATTACATTTAATAATTGGAATATTTATCAAATATTAAATGAATACATTTTTTTGGTAGTGATCATGAGTCTCCCAGGCTAGCTGTAAAAAATCTTATTCTGCTATGTGCAGACCGCCACAACACCAGTTCTTTGGCACTAGTGATACATTGGTTGTTGACTAGTTCCGTATATCATTATTTCTTTTAATATCAAAATTAATAAAATTAATTAGACGATTTAGGAAGCATAGAGGAGACTAGAAAAAAACTCAAACTGAAAAATTACTCAAAATAATCGCACATACGAGTGTTGTTTTTGTTTTGACATAGTTTTTTTTACTAATACATTCCCGCCACTTAGCTTTTTGACAACTGAGTTAAGTCTTTGACAGCAGAGTTTCCGATATATGTGTGTTTAAGTACAAATCTATTATTTGCGGTATTATTTTGCTAAGTGTAAATCCTAGTGGTTTACTACTTTAGTTTACACCATTGTTTGAAAACTATTTTCAACGAGTAAACCGTTAACGGTATTTAAACATTGTTTGTCACCAACTACTTAGAAATAAGTTTATGCTTCACTCGTCTTTTGGAAGCCTTATATAGCACTTCGTGCCTTATATTTGAAAAGAGGTAAATCTTGATTTTTAATAAAGGAAAGAGTATTCTGCTCCTTATTTTTGAATTTACCAATTTACTAATTCTTGTGTTTTTATTTTATTATTTTGGAACGGATATACGCCGAAACAATGTGTATTTATATATGGTACGAGCAATATAAAAATTATAACATACTAGCTTGACCCGGTGCGCTTCGCTACCCCTGTCGTAGTCTATGTTGGAAATTTCAATAAAATCGTTTCGGCCGTTTAGTATTTATTGTTTAAGAACTAAAGGTACCAATTTTACCGGTTTTTCCCCTGTTTACCCCTTTATGGTCCAAGTATTGAAAAAAGTTATAGCCTATTGACGCTTCCAAGTAAGGATCTATCTACGTTCCAAATTTCAATAAAATCGATTCAGCCGTTTAGGCGTGATGCTCAAACAAACAAACAAATAAACAAACAAACTTACAAAGACATTTATATATTTATATAGATTGAGTTCGAAAACAACAGTAGAGAAACGAATTATCGTTCAAAAACTTTTCGAGTAGTCTGGCAACGCCAAAATGTGCGAATAATAATTTTTTGATATTGGCAAACGTTTTTAATAATTACACACAATTTATAAGAAAAAAAAAATTAAATTATATGATTACAGCAATTTAAATGCATACTTTTTAATTTAATCTAAAAATTTTATGAAAAAACAATTTATTAACAACAATTCAATATAGTGAAAGTGTTGATATATTTTTTTTGAGGAACATAACCTAAAAAGTGCAGGATCTGTCTGATTGGAAAAAATAATTTGTATTTGTTGATTCAACACATATTTGGTGCTTCTCTTATCATGCCGCCTCAACCTGAACTACAATCAATTTGTGCCTTTTGTACCAAAAATGTCACTAAGAAAAGTGGTGGCATTTCTTGTATTCTTTGTGATCGATGGTGTCATCTTACATGTGCCGATGTCAGCAATGACCAAATTAAAGCAATTAAAGACAACTCTAATCTCGGATTCGTATGTAGTACCTGCCAAGATGACAGTGAAGGTCCTACAATTTCATCAGTCACAGATAAAAATGAAATTGTAGCTCTACGTAATGAGGTAAAAGCCGGCTTCGAAGAAATGAAGAAAAATTTTAATGAAATGATGGTGCAAATGTCTGTAAATATTACTGATTTAAAAAAGGATATCGAACTTTGTAATTTAACTAGTAAAGAAACCACTACTAAAGTCTCCAATCTTGAAATTGAGAATAATATCCTTCACAAAAGAATAAATAGAAGTGACGTTATTGTAACTGGCATGTCTCATACGAATGATCTCATAACCTCATTTATCAGCCTTGCTAAATTTTTGAATGTTGCTATTACTGAAAAGGATATCCAACAATGCTGTTTTATTAATAACAAAAACAAAATATTATATAAATTGATCTCATCAAATATTAAAGACTTAATTATGGATAATTACTTTAAAGCTGGAAATTTAAAACTATCCGATTTTGCTAGCAACGAGGGAAATGATAATGCTGAAAATATAAGTATTAACTCTAGGGTTTATCTTAACGATAATCACACACCCATGGAACGCAAGCTCACATATTTTTGCCGCAATCTTAAGAAAAACAAACTGATACAATCTTTCCGACTTTTGCACAGTGATATCCCGAGAGTTAAAATTGTCACAATGGATGGACCGCATAAGAAATTATATTATGCAGAGTGTTTTGCTGAATTTAGATAGGAACCCATTAATTTTTCTTTCATTTTATTTTCTTTACCTTGTTTAAATTGGCCTCATCTATTTCTGTTTTTCATTTATTATTCGATTATTACTTAATTAAACTTTTTGATATCTTTATAATTATGTATTGTAGTAGATTTCTAATGCATATACTTTTTTCCTTTTTTTTTTCTTCTTACATTTATTATTAGATTTACCTTTGTTTAAAAACGATAGCCAATTTCAATTTTTATACATATATATATTATTTTTATAATTTTATACGTATATATATCATCAATTTGAATTTTAATTTCTGTTAATTTTTTTTTTTTTAATTTGATATACATATATATATATATTTTTTCTTTATCTTTATATTCATTATGGATCTTTCAATTAATTTGGGTCATATTACAAGTACTAATGACTATATTTTAAATAATTTTTCTAACAAACAACATTACTTAAATATTGGGCACATGAATGTTCAAAGCATAAAACCTTCTAATCATTCTATTAAATTTGATGAATTTAAACAAATTCTTTCTGAGTCTATTCTGGATGTTGTGGGTATATCTGAGACTTGGCTGAAGTCATGGGTCTCAGACTCGGCTGTGCAAATCCCAGGCTATAATATATTTAGACTTGATAGAACTGATAGTATTAGGGGCGGCGGTGTTGCTTTCTATTTAAAGGTGGGTATTAGGGCCAGAATTTTGTATGAGTTATCTGATCCTGAAACGATTGAGTGCTTGTTTCTGGAAGTTTCTAGAGGATTGGACAAAATTCTATTAGGTGTGGTTTATTTACCTCATGGTAACATTGGTGGTCTTCGTCGCCTGGGTGATATACTTGGAGATATAACTTGTCGTTTTGAGCATATTGTGTTAATGGGGGATTTCAATAACAACCTTTTCGATTCTACTAAATCCAGGACAGTTAGGGATATTTTTAATAGTTATAATCTTCATTGCCAACATAATGCACTACCAACTCATTTTGATATTAGGGAGGGTTCTGTCTCACTTATTGATTATTTCATTTTGAGCAATCCAATCAATATTATATTCTCTGGTCAATTCCAGTCTCCCCATTTATCAAGACACGCTTTTATTTGCTTATGTCTGGAATTTCCCAATCGAGATAGCGATGTGATTATTGAGTATAGAGATTACAATGCAATTGATTTTGATCATCTTGAAAGTAAATTTGTTGAAACTGATTTTGATTTTATATATCGGACATCAGACGTGAATGTTCAAGTTGAATTTTTTAGTTCAGCATTACTTGATCTTCTTTCATACGTTCCAGTTAGGAAAAAAAAAACTTGGAAATAAAAGGAATTTTATGCACACTAGGGAGGTTAAAACAGCTCAATACTTACGTGACTTAGCTTATCGTGCTTTTTGCGAGTGCAGAAGTAATGAGAACTGGTCCTCTTATTGTAAATATCGCAATCGTGTTAAAAACATAATTAGGAAATTGAAGAGAAGGGACAATTTTGGTAGATTTAAAGAAACTAATACTTCATCTGCTTGGAGGTTACTAAAAAATATTGGTTGTTGTGATAATAATCAGATTAATACTTTTGATAACCCTCAGATGTTGAATGAAAGCTTCATATCTAATCAATCTGATCATTTCTGTCCGTTAAATTCAATGAACGACTCTGCTATGTTTTCCTTTGGTAGAATTGACTCGGATGATTTGATGGAAGCCTTCTTCAGGGTTAAGTCTAACGCTGTTGGGGTTGACAACATACCTATGAGATTCCTGAGGATTTTATACCCTTCCTTGGAGAGGTATATGCTACACATATTCAATACTATTATTATGACATCTACATTCCCTACGGCGTGGAAGACGGCTAGAATAATTCCAATAAGAAAATCTACGGGATCTGGTTCAGATTCTTTTCGACCCATTAGTATTCTTCCATGCCTCTCAAAGATTTTTGAGCACTTGTTGGTCAATCAAATGAATAAATATTTATTTGGGAATAACCTTATTAGTGACTGTCACTTTGGTTTTCGTAAAGGTCATAGTACAACATCTCTCTTATTGAGCCTTACTGATAGGTTACGACAAACTCTTAACAAGCAGGGTGTAGGCGTTTTGTTAGCCTTGGATTTATCAAAAGCTTTTGATGTAATAAATCATAATAATTTAATTAATAAGCTTAATACATATTTTAATTTTAGTCGACTTTCTTGCAAAATGATTCAATCGTATCTTTCCATAAGACAACAGTTTGTGTCAGTCCGGAACATTAGTTCACCGCCCCTAACATGTATAAGTGGTATTCCTCAGGGATCCATTTTAGGCCCACTTCTTTTTATGCTTTATATGAATGATTTTATTAATCATGTAAATTTTCCAACTTCGGATATTTTTTTGTATGCTGATGATATTCATTTTCTTTTCTTAGGTGAGAACCAATTTCTTGACTCCTTAAATGAACGTATTAATTATACTTTGACTATTACGGATTCATGGATGAGACAGAACTTTTTATGCATAAATTTGAATAAGACTAAGGCAATGTGTTTTGGTCTGAGGGATAATTCCTTTTTGGATTTGAGGATGTGTCATACGAATATTGAAATAGTTGATAATATGTGTTGCCTAGGTGTTATTCTGGATAGAAGACTTGATTTTACTAAACATATTAGCTCCATAAATTCGAAAGTTTGCTTTGTATTAAGAAAACTTTATAGTTTAGGTTCTTATCTTCCACAGAGAATTAGAGCTATGGTGGCTAAATCCTTACTCATTTCAATTATTAACTATGGTATGGAAGTTTACTCTGCGGCTAATCGTACAGCCCTAAAGGATGTCAAGAAGATAGTAAACCGAATTGTTAGGTATACATATAGATTGAAATTACACGACCATGTCTCTTCCCATGTTCAACGATTTCTTGGTTTGTCTTTTAGCATGTATGTAAGGCTGAGACTACTTTTAATGTTTTATAAGATAATTTCTACAGGATGTCCAAGATACTTATATGATAATTTTGTTTTCTCCCATTCAATTCGTTCTCCTCAGATAATTATAGATAGAATATCGAGATCTTCGCATGAACATTCCTTTGTTGTCAGAATCTCACGTATTTGGAATAGACTTCCTAATAATCTTAAAATTTTTTCTTTTTCATTGCCAAAAGCTAAATCAATTTTTTACGACTTTTTATCTACTCATGATTTGTAATGTTCTTTGCAAGATTTGTTATTTCTATATAGTTTAATGTTATTTAAAATATATTGAATATAAATTTATTGAATCACACCATTTATTTGCATAGCTGTTTATATGTAATATATTGTAAGACTTTTTATGGTATTTAAATTAATGAATTGTAGCACATTTTTTGTAAAACTTTTAACCATATATGGCCCAATAGGGCTCGGTTAAATAAATAAATAAATAAATAAAAAAAAAAAATAAATAAAAAAAATACAATTCTGTATAACGTATCTATGTATGGATGATTAAAATCTATCGAAGCGGACGCTCAATGAAAATCGATTATCAAGCGTTACAATTATTATGTTAATTTCATAATTGATCGGTACAAATATCTAAACTACTTTTGGAACTAGATAAAGGCAAGTTAGTTATTAAAAAAAACCAACCATCTCGTTGAAAATATCAAAGGAAATGGGAATACCAGGTAAGTACCCTGCATTAATAAAGTGTTTGAAAGAGGAATTACGTATTAAAATATGGTCAATGCTGCGCGACAGGTTCTCCAAAGAAAAGAAAAATTAACAGAACAGAACGCAACAAGCAACGGAAAGTAAAGCTAATGAGGCCTTAAAAGTTTGACAATTTAAAATCAAAATCACTAGTGAAACAACTTGTTCTCTGGAGCAAATATATTTTTCCCAATAAACATTAACAATTCCTGGGGTTTTATCTGTTTTAAGATAAATTTATGAATATTTTGAAAAATTAGCTGGAAAATGAATAACAAATATCTTATTTTGCAAAATATTAAAGAAATATTTTTCAAATTTCTTTAGCATATTTATATTATTTTTTTTGACAATGGAATTTAATATGTAGTTGTTAATCTATGGATTACGACTTTAAAACTACTATTCAAGGCGCATTTAATAAGGTGAGAGCAAGCAGTGGCGAAATAAATAGAGGCGAATTCACTTATTTTTCATATATGGAGTTTGATATAAATGCTCTCGGGTGAATATTTTTTTGTATATGTGTAGTTTGACATTTATGTATGCTATTTTTAGAATGTGCTCCCGATGACACCTTATTAAATGCATCTGCATTTTGCAAATACATATGCAAATAAATAAATAAACAAATAAATTTAAAAAATCATACAGTATTTACCTGATATGGAACCGATAGCCCAGCACAACGTATTCAAGTTTTTCCATGAAAATTCTGTACCATTAACCTGATTTAAGAGCTTCATTGTCATTATTCGTTCAGTATCACCATAATCCAAATGGGTCAAGAACACAAGTGCTTCGCGCATATTTTTATACAAATTAATGGCATTCGTGTCTTTCATGAATTCACGAACGACTTCTCCATTTTCATTTTCAACAACAAGAACTTCTTCTGGTTTTGCCATGCGTGATATCATTATATAACGAACTTTTGACAATATTTCGGAATAGAAACGACGTCGTGGGAAAGCAGCATTGCGTCTGGCCAGGGTTTGCCCTAAATGAACATTCGATCCACCTCCAAAAGATTCACTGGTATACAAGTCCTCTACCAAACTATTCCAGTACTCTAAGCAAATTTTAAACACTTCGACATCTTCAACTTCAGATATCATTACCAAGTAAAGTAATGCTTGGTTCAAATAATCGACATATTTAACATCTTCAACCAGTTTGCCATGTTCTTTAAGAAATGTGCATAAGAACATTGCCAAATTTTGAACGAACTCTTGTTCGCTGTCGCAGCCATTAGCATATATATGATTCATGCTGGTATTTTGGTTGATCATTTGATCCAGCTGTGTCATTGTATCTTTAAAAAGATTTGCAAAATTTTCGTTGTAATCCGGAACGGTGAGACCAGCGATTTCAGACAAACATTTAAGAGTTACATTTCTAAACATCGGAACGCTAAGGAATTTGAAGATTAGTGTTTCAATTAATGTTGTCTCGAAAATATATCCCAGAGGTATCCAATTGAGAAAACGTAAAAGTGTTTCGAGAGTAACCTGTATAAGAGGGGCATTCATTGAACTTTCGAGGACAAAGGAGCATAGCTGAAAAATTTGCGAGAATTCGGAACACATGGTGTCCTTTAAATGTTTTGCTTTAGTTTGTGTTATTTGCCCAGGCGAGAAGTCGAAAACTTCTTCACTTAGATTTTTAAGAATAATCATATTGTTTTTGCATAACGATTCATTTGTCTTTGAAGCTCCAACAATGTCACTAATAAATGTTTCCCAGTTGCGTGGCCACTCACGCTTCAATATTTGCACCAATATTATGTTCAACTTATTCAAATACACCTTGTTCGCCTCCATAGTAGCTGCATCCGAGGAGGTTTTGATTATAAGACCAACCACATATTTTTTTATACCTTCGCACTGATTACGAGGCAGAATTTTCCAGCGTGTTTTGATTACCTCCTCCAGAATTTGTAATGCGTAATATTTAGTCTGTTGATTTTGTGAAAACTCCAAAATACTGTCAACACGCGTCCATGCATCCGGATGCTCCTTGAGGGTGGTGAGTATATCTTGGGCCAGACGAAGCTGCTCACCTTGGGACGTGTATAAGCACTCGACTATGCGATCGAGGAGATTGATATCAAGCTTTTGTGAGAAGTCCAGCAATTTACTGGCTTCATCTGTTGAAAGCATCGCCATTGCCTTATAGTAAAAGCAACGTTCTCGTCGACGTCTTGTACTGTCCGCGTTAATTTTGTCCCGGTATTCTTTACAGAAATAAGTGCACGTGGGTGTGATGCTGATCTTTTTTAGCAAACAGATTCCAATTAAAATATGGCGCCTTTCCTACAAAAGCATAAAAAGCAGAGTTATAGTTAACTAATTTTTACCGGCAGGAATTTAAGTGAAGTGTTTTGTTGTATAAAATTATACTACTTTATTTCGCCACAATGACGTTAACGGCAGCAGCAGTAACCTCCATTTTCGGGTTAACACACAACAAATACAAGTACACACAAATATTTGACGAAGAAAAACGTTTGTTCATTCATTTTGTTAAATGCATCACTGATGTTAAATACAATTGCGATTTAATGCAGAATATAGAGTAAAAATCACTCACTACTTTTTAAACAGCATTTTACTTTTTTAATCTCAATGAAATATAGATTTTTTTTATTTTATTCCAGACATGTACTCACCTACAGTCTGTATGCTTTATGCTTCTTCTATTCGCCTCAGAAAAGATATAATATGCGAACAGAAAAACCGAACACAAAATCGGCACTCAAGGCGAAATGCTGTAAAATTATTCGCGCAATTTAAACGAAATATTTGTCAATGCTTTATACACTTTTAAAAAACGACAAACATAACGTTAGAACTCGTTTAATTTATTGGTAATTAAATCTCCAAATCGCAAAAAAAGTCTGTTTTTTCGCAATTACAATTATTGTTTCTTATGCCGTGTGTGAAATTATGTTTCTTCATTAATTTTACTAGCGTCCCTAAGCAGCGTTGCTAAAAAGCGTTCTATTTTAGCTACTACATTATAAATTGGGTAACAGGGATGGAAAAATAATATTTTTCTTTACACTGAAACCAAACGAAAATTGAACATATTGTACAAAGCGAATCTAATAAGGTGAGCGAGAGAACAGCTTTGCGTTTTTATTCAAATTTATTATTTGATTACAATGGTAAGCTGTCATTAAATTATAATTTTAGTTTTTAAATTTGTGAATTTTTGTTATTTCACAATAATATATAAAAAAAAGGTTTATCACTAAAAGTATTATTGAAGAAATCAATTTCTTTAACACAGCTTTTATTTCAATGGCCCATAATCATAGTCAAAAATAAAGTATATTTTAAGAGAAATAAAGTCGAATTTACTTAAGAGTGGACTGACGTTAAAGTCGACTGTAAATATAAAACAAGCTGATATTGTTTTTAACTCATTTAACAACAGCGTCAGCTGTTCTTCGCCATGTAAAAAACTTCGACAAAAAGTCAAAAATGTTTAAGTTACAAGATATTGGCAGAGATTTTGCAATTATTGATTATTGAATCAATAAAATTTGTACCAAAATAGAGTAAATTTGATATTAATCTATCCTTTTCTATTTTTCCACCACAAACTGTTTTTTCTTTAGTTTCCCGGTTACATTTATTGTTTGTGACTTTTTTTTTTTTGTTTTTGTTTTTTTTAAATTTTCCAAGTCAGCTGTTCAGCGATGCCACTTGTCTATATTTTGTTGTATATTGTATGAAAACACTTTCTACATTTGAGGTGACACCCAGTTAAAGTCGGATCAATTTAAAACATACTTTAATTTTGACTATAGTTAGAAAATAATATAAAACGGGTTTTTATTTTAAAGTTGTTTTTAAGAAGAACCGACTTTATTGTTTGACTATGATTATGGGCCAATATGTTTTTACTGTTAATAACTTCATGCCTGTTTGGTGGCCGGGCGCACATCTTTAATTACATTGAAGTATACATAAACTTGTATTATGCTATGTTAAGACTTGAGTTTTTAAATGCGTTGAAGCAAAATGTTGATTAATGCTATGTTCACACTTGGGATTTAAACGCGTGCATTTGTTTTCTCTTTTATATTTTACACCACACCATATGCATTTTAAACACTCTTTCTGGCCACCACGACTTTAAAGAAATATAAAACTGTTGTATTTTATTTGTCAACTTAATCATGTTAATGTCAACTTAATCAACTCAAATATAATGTGAACGGCTTTGATTAACTTAATCAACATTTTCCTTAAACGTGTTTAAAATCCCAAGTGTGAATATAGCATAAGCAAAATGTTGATTAAGTTAATCAAAATGGTGGAACTGTGAACATTGATGGATTATTTAAGGTTGTTTATGAAAAATTTACACTTGGAATGTACGTTCATTGTGGCCGATGCTACATCATAATCAGTTTGACGTATGTTCAGATGATTCTACGTGATTAATGAAATGATTATGCTATGTTCACAAAAATGTTGATTAAGTTAATCAAAGCCGTCCACATTACATATGAGATGATTAAGTTGACAGTAAAGTGATAAAGTTGACAAATAAAAAACAACAAACTAATTTATATTTTTTTAAAGCATTCATAATGGAAAGGAATACTTTAATAAAGTTATCAGCAGATTATTTACACTTATTAGTGATGGAATTGTGAACATTGATGTATTTTTTAAGGTTGTTTATGAAAAAAAGAAGAAAAAATATTTATCGGTAGAACACCTGAAATGTACGTTCATTGTGGCCGATGCTACATAGTCATCAGTTTGAGGTATATTCAGGTGATTCTACGTGATTAATGAAATGATTAACTTTTAATCATGTCAATTTGATGTGATTAGCAAATCATTTAGATGTATGGATAATCAAACATTTATTATTATGTATCCATGGGTAACGATCTTGTAGCGATGCGAGGGCTTAAGTATACTCTGTGGTCTAAACCTCCTCTGTGGATGTACATGTTCTTCTGGCACATTCACAAAGGGTGTGGCGACTTTAAAGGAGTATATTAACTAAAGGTTACTCATCTTGTCAAGATATTGGGGATAGTGTATCACATTGCAGTCGCATCTAATATTACGACATATAGGTCTTCGTGATATCCAGATCTGTGTTCGCCACTTGTATAGTATAGGCTTTACCAAGGTTGTTACGATACAGTTACACTTTTAAGGTCAAGGTGAGTGGTAGCAGTGCTGATGACCTGGATGGTTAGTTAGTGTAGCGTCATGGCAATACGCTGTTGTAAAGCAGTTGCCCAGTCCACGCACGCCGTTACTCGTGGGAACAAAATTGAAAATTTAAATAACAACAATTCTGTTAAGGAGACTTCCGCTTTCAGGGAAGTCGGAAGGGGGGGTAACGGAAAGTACCAAAGAAGGTGAGTTTACCCTAACGGACGTTCATGCCAGGATCTTGGAGCATGAAGGACAGGTTTTACAATTTGATGTGGACTGTCTCCTGGGGTTGTCGAAAGACTCCTTTGGGGTAGCTTGTGCCACTCAGAAGCTGGAGGAGATGGTTCTGCTCTCTGATGATGAACATGATATCACTGTGATATCTGCTCAGAATCAGACTGCAGAGACAAGGTTAACCAAAAGAATTAATCGGCAGAAGGTTGTCCACATGGCGATAATGTCGCCAATCTAGTTCAGCAGGTCGCCGTGGAGGAGTTACCTAGTACCACTCCACGTGTTATTGAAAAAACCAGCCGAACGAAGGAAGATAGGGCAAAAAATGCCACCAGGAAATCTCTGTCATTAACCGCAAAGGAGAAGTACCCCATCAAGAAACACAGGCAGGACGTCGCTAGATTCGAGAGAATCTACGGTCCTGTGAGTGTTCTCTTGGAAGAGCCTTCTCCTATTGAGCAGCAGGTGAGAGTTGCTGTTGATCTGGCTAAAACCCATAAGGGTATAGGGTCGACAGCTCCAACCACCAGCAGTGCGGGCACATCTAAGGAGGGTGGCTCTTCTACCATCAAACTTTTCAGGGCTTCGGCTGGAACTGTGGATGGTAACAAGAAATCACCTACAAAGGTGCCAGATGTGAAGGTAAGAAGGAACACTCCGGCTGTTCCCCTTAAGGGTGCCCGTACGGGTAACATTAAGGGAAGCTAATCTGATGGTTCCCAACCCTCGTCATCAAAGACACCAGGCCATAACAAGGCTGGGGGTAATGCTGGTACAACTCCATTTACCACTCCTAAAGGTCCCCATAAGGAGACCATTAAGAGGGCTAGATCGGGTGATGACCAGCCCAACTCGTCAACGAAGAAATTGAAGAAGTCCTTGAGTCAAGATGTATACCTTCAGGCAGCTATCATTGATCGGAATGATCCGGATGGGAAGATCAGTACCAATCAATGGCAACTGCTTGAATGTAGACTCTTGGACGAGATCGCCATGTATAGTGGCAACTCGGAGGATGTATCCTTCAAAGGTCATAAACTGCGGGAATAAAATTTTTTTTTGAAATTTTTATGAATCGTAGTTGGGAAACTTGGCGATCTTAATCCAGCCCTTAAACTAGAAGTGATACGGGCCTCGGAGCTACCACTAAGATCAATAGTGACAGTATGGATTTCTGCCCCCGTGAGACCGGTGGAAACCATACTGGCAATATTGAACGAACGGTAATCTTCCTATAGACCAATGGAAGGCTGTGACATCGATGGTGTGTAAGGAGAATAACGGGAGGGATTTCCGATTCGCAGTGGATCGTAAATCCCTTGAAACCCTGGATAAGGTGAGAGGGGTTGTCAATTTTGGATTTGGCACTGTCAGGTTTCGGTACTCGAAACATGACATTACCAAAGAGGCTGCTAGTGGTGCAGATAAACCTGCATAATTGTGAAACGGCCTCAACAGAATTGACAACTTTTCTCACCCAATCCCAAACTGATGTGGCCCTGATCCAAGAACCTTGGATAAATCAAAATAAGGTTTGCGTATTAGGGGTAACGGGATAGACGTTGAATATCCCGTTCACTGAGGACAAGATGAGAACGTGTATCCTGGCAAAGAGGGAGCTTAAATTATTAATGTCTCATTCTTTTAGGTGCGGTGATGTCACTGTTGTAAGCAGAGAAATCAGGGGTGAGCGGACGCTGACATTGGTTTCGGTGTTTATGCCGTAAGAGGCTGCAGATGGAGCTGTGATGCAAATGCTCATCACAGCCAGTGGGGCAGTGCTGACATAAACAAGCGAGGTGAGAGCGTCTGTGATTTTATAACTACCGATGATCTAGTAATTTGCAACAAGGGCAATAAGCTCACGTTCAGGAACAAGGATAGGCAGGCGGTTATAGATATTACATTGACGAACAACAATGATAATTTCGTTAGAGATTGGAGACTGTTCCACAGACTGCTCCTTTTCGGATCACAGTCGGATTACCTTCACTTTGGACTTTGAATCAACTGCAAGGGCACCTTTAAGGAATCCTAGGCGGACGAATTGGGGAACATGCTATGTATTGGGATAGAACAGTTGACTTCACGTGAACTGAAATGGACTATACTGTGAATAAATTCACTAGTGTACTCAATGAGAGCTACGAATCATCTTGCCCAATGAAATGGGAATGGTGGACAAAGGAACTTCGCCTTCAAAGGTCTCCGACCAAGTATGGTTAATTGGATCTACACATCGGTGGTTAGACCTATTATTACTTATGGTTGTACGGTATGGTGGGAGGCAATGAGGAAACGTAGCTTTAAGGTTATACTCAACAAAGCTCAAAGGTGTGCATGTCTGGGCATAACAGGTGCCATTGGCAGTACCCCGCAGGTGGCCTTGGATATAATCTTAAACCTACTACCCATTGAAAACTATGTTGAGAGTGTGGCAGCAAGGAATTTACTCAGACTACTCGAGTCTTCCTTAGTAAAACCCTTGTGGGTAGGTCACACTAAGATATTGTATGAGGTAGGCCTTATCGATCAGGAAAGAGTTCCATGTGGAATCTCTGACTACAGGGTCGTGACCTTCAATTTCGGGGCATCACCCCCAGTAGAGATAACTGGGTTGGATCCGCTCAACTGTTTGATGGGCGTGCAGTTTTCACTGACGGATCCAAAATGGACTCTGGTACGGGGGCCGGAGTTTATCTGGTCAATACTGATATCAAGCGCTCATACAGACTCTCTAACGACTGCAGCGTCTTCCAGGCAGAGATCTTCGCGATCTGGAAAGCCACAGAGTTGATAAGGGCACACGTATAGGAGGGGTCTACGGTGAATATATACGTGGACAGTCAGGCGGCACTAAAGGCTCTGGAATGTCATTTAATTCATTCCAGCCTAGTGGAGGACTGTAGGAAAGCTCTTAAGGAGTTATTGGTACACTATTCAATAAGATTGTATTGGGTGCCGGGGCACTGTGATATACAGGGAAATGAGGTAGCGGATGAATTGGCTAGACATGGTTCTGACCTAGATCATGATACCAGGGAAAGGTGTGTTAAACCACCTATTTGTCACTACTACAGGTTAATTTATGAAAGATTCCGGAATTATACCGACCAATCCTGGAGCAGTAGGACGGATTGTAGAATGTTCAGGGCCATTTGGCAAAACTGAATGCTAAAGCAACCAGAGCACTGTTAGAGTTAGATAGGTATAATCTAAGGATTCTAGTAGGAGTGATAACCGGCCACTGCGCAATTGGGGCCTTCAAAGGCCAATGGGATAACGACACACAGGATTTTTGTAGGGTGTGTGGGGATGTGAAGGAATTAGAGACAGTGGAGCACATCATATGCAACTGAACTAGATTACAAAGTCTTAGACTTAAATGGCTAGGAAACAGATTTCTGGACGAGCTCAGTAATGTCGCTGGCTGTGAACTGTGCAACATACTGGGTTTCATTAAGGGAATAGGGTGGCTATTTAAGGAATGATCTTATGAACATCTTATTCTTACTCTTCTTTTCTTTCTTTAGCTTTTTTCTCTTAGGAGGTTTTCGGCCTATTGAATGGATTCACAATGGACCTTTTGGTCTCCGAGTGAAAGTACACAGAGTGTACACCCCTTCCTAACCTAACCTATGGATAATCATCTTGATTTTGAAGTGATTAGTGCTTAATCACGTTTGAGGTGATTAGGTCTGCAAATGCGTAGTGCTGGTTTTTCGATGCAAGAAGTCTTTAAAAAGTATGTTGCCAGATTGCTAGCTGTGCTGTCATGATGGCGTTGGTTCGGGCTGAGCTCACCGTCTTGGTGGGGTTCTTGGCAGCCAGTCTGGTATCGAACAGCTACACAAAAAAATACATGCCAGCCCCTTTTTTTTTTGGTTAAAATACCGAAAGTGAATGTCAAAACAAAAAAAAACCTCACATGCTCTATGTACATTGTATTAATTTTTACTCACTTTATCAGCTCTCCATGCACCTCAAAACGGCTAGCTGGTGTCGCGCTAGTTTTTGGTTGCCCTCCCTCATAAAAGATTATGTTAGAATCTTGCCATGATGGCTTACGGCCGAATAATTACTCACCGTCTCATAGCTCTAAAAGAAACTTCACTCCATTTTAAATTAAATAATACAATCTTAAAAATACTAATTATACAGAATTTTACTGATATTTCTTAAAATGACTAATAACAAGGAAACAATTAACATTTAACTATCATAGAAAAGTTTTAACAAAAAGAATTTTACAAAATTTTAATACTTGCCCCTATTTAGGACAAACACCTTGAGATTTGGCCAAATAGCCAGCAACACAAATGAAAAATAAAAGAACCTAATTCTTAAGCTGCCTAAGCTGAGCTCAACCTATTCGCGCTTATAAGGAAATCTCCTAATAAAAAAGTAACTTTAAAATGGGTGTTTTTCCTAAATTTACAAACTAAGGCCAGTTTAATTAGAACCAAAACATATAAATAATAAACATAAACAATATCAATAATAAATACAAATAGGAATTACTGTCAGTCTTTGTACGTGTTCTGTCTAAAGCTAAGTACTCTGTTCAAAATTTCGTGCGAACTGCTGTCAAACTACATATAAAATATTTGGAATGAAATACATGCGAAATAATTTCGCAAAAGCAGTACTCTGTTCTTATTGTGGAAAACACGTGAAATACATCTGGCAACCTTGCTTTTCCACACGAAATAACATAAGCAGCACTTATTTCGCACGAAATGAAAACCAACAGCTGATCATTTTTTGCATATAAATTTTTTCGCATGAAAAAACTAACATTTTTCGCAAATATGAACAGAGTACTAGGCTTAAGTCAACTCTCGATACCTGCTACCCCGGAAAGATGTGGACGCCTGTTGTCGGAGAAGAGGAGGTTCCCACGTTGCATGTGACGCGAAGGAGGTGGAGTGCTGGTAAGTATGATTAAATTTTCATGATAAATAATAAGCTTCTTTTTTTACTTTGCATTTCAATATATTAATGTTGTGTATTTTATGTATACATATATATAATTTGTTAAGTTTAAGGTGGTAAGTATTATTTAGTATTTTGGGACTTTTAGCTTTTAGCTTTTATCTTTATTTTTCCTTTACTTTTAAGTTAGGTTTAGTTATTTTACACAGATTATTTTTATTTTCTTAGGTTTAAGTATTGTTAACTCAACACTTTTATTTTATAGATTTTTGTTAATTTAGTTTTTAATTCTTTAATATTTTTATACCCTTCAACTTCGTGAGAACGGTATATGTAAATTTGTCATTCCGTTTGTAATTTCCACAATATAATTTTCCGACCCTATAAAGTATATATATTCTGGATACTTACATGTCCGCCTGTTTGTCTGTCTGTTGAAATCAATTTTCTGAAGACCCCAGATATCTTGGGGATCTAAATCTTCAATTATTCTGTCAGACATGCTCGAGAAGTTTCCTATTTAAAATCAGCAAAATCCGTCCATAAATAACGGAGATATGAGCAAAAATCCTAGACAACCTCTGAAAACCTCTGCTTTGACAAAAAAGCAACAAAACGTACATATGATTGGATGTGTGTTGGCTTCATTGCTTTGCGTATTTTGTTTTTTTTTTTGGTGTTTGACAAAAAAGCAACAAAACGCACATATGTTTGGATGTCAGTTGTTTTTTTGTTTTGGTGTTTGACAAAAAAGCCACAAAACGTACATATGATTGGATGTGAGTTGGTTTCAATGCTTTGCGTATTTTGTTTTTTTTTGGAGTTTCGTTTCGTTTGGCGTTGTTGTTGTTGTCTTCACCTTCGTGATTGATTGTTATTTCGTTTGTAACTTCTACAATATAATCTTTTCGTCAGCAATTAAATGTAAATTTTTTAAAAGTTTTCTTGATATATTTAGGATGCTATACGCTGAAAATGGACAATTAATGCATTCACAACAAAGGTGAAGGGTATATAAGATTCGGCATAGGCGAATATAGCACTCTTACTTGTTATATTGATTTTTGTTTTATTCATTTCATCGGCTTTCTTTTCTGTCTAGATGTAAGCGTTCTGTTTTAAGAAATATTTATTTAGATTTTAAGCTTTATTTATGTGATTTTAAGTTTTATATATGTAGGTTTTAAGTTTTATTTAAGTAGGTTTTAAGTTTTATTTATGTAGATTTTAAGTAATATAAAAGGTTTTTATAATTTTAAGTCACTTGGACTTTAATAAACACATATATTCGCAATAAAACTTTTGTTTTCCACTTGAGTGTACTTAAAAAAAAACTTAATTTTTTCACACTCCACACTTATCCACTTGTCACCACATTTTTTCTCGATCTCCTCAACTTTTCCTACTTCGTCTACCACGAAACTTCTTGGCGCCACAAAACTTCACCGCCTCCAAATTTTTTATATATTCAGCAAAATATTTTAATTTGCTTCTTCTTTTTTATATTTTTCCCATCTATTCTACAGACCTCAGCTGTTTACTAGTATTCCCAATTTACCTTACATAACAGGGTGCATATGAAAAATGTGAACATAGCATTAACTTTTAATAATGTCAATTTAAAGTCATTAACAAATCATTGAAATGTATGGATAATCATCTCGATTTTGAAGTGATTAGAGCTTAATCACGTTTGAGATGATTAACTCTACAAATCTGAATATAGCAATGAAATGATTAACTTTTAATAATGTCAATTTGAAGTGATTAACAAATCATTTAAATGTATGGATAATCATCTCGATTTTGAAGTGATTAGAGCTTAATCACGTTTGAGGTGATTAACTCTGCAAATGTGAACATAGTATATGTTAATCAAAGCCGTTCACATTATATTTGAGATGATTAAGTTGACAGTAAAATGATTAAGATGACAAATAAAAAACAACAAACAAATTTATATTTCTTTAAAACATTAAAAAATGAAATGAAGTGCTTTATCGCTGATAAATTTGAACTTATTAATGATGGAGTTATGAATACTTATGTATTATTTAAGGTTATTTATAAAAAAAAACATTTGTCAAAATGTATTTATCGGTAGTACACCTGAAAGGAACGCTTATTGTGGCCGATGCTTCATCATAATCAGTTTGAGGTATGTTCAGATGATTCTATGTGATTAATGAAATTATCAATTTTTAAGTTTAGGATAACTGTTCAATAAGTGCCAAATCTCTTCCAATATCTTGTAACTTAAACATTTTTGACTTTTTGCCGAACTTTTTTACTTGGCGAGGAACAGCTAATGCTGTTGTTAAATGAGTTAAAAACAGCTTCTGCTTGTTCTATATTTCGAGTCGACTTCAACGTCAGAAGTTTACTTTATCTTGTATATGAAAGTCGATTCTTAAGCAAAGTAGACTTTAGTTCTCTTAAAGTATATTTTTGACTATGATTATGGGCCAAGATTTCTCAATGTACAATTAATATTGAAATTTACAATCAATTTGTTGTTGCTAATTGTTTATTTCCGAAATTTAATTATAAATAGTTTAAATTTAATAACTCATAGTGTCATAAAATAAATACATAGAATGAAAATAGAGAAATGTCAAAGAAAACATAAAAAAATTGCTGCATTTTCACACATGTATGTGCGCAACAATAGTAAATACAGACTAGAGTATCCAAAACCGAAACTGAAAATCGGTCAACCGGTTTTTTCATCTTTGTAAAACCGACAGGTTTCGGTTTTCTTTAACTTTTCAGTTTTTTGACAAACCGGTTTTTTAAGAAGATTATCCGGTTTTAACGAAATACTTTATAAAGCTTATTTAATAAAATTTTCAAAAATATACATTTATTTCTTAGAAAATTTCTGCATTCGACAAATTTTGGAATTTAGTACACAATTCTTAACATATATCTTATTAGCGACCACAAAACTGAAATGGTTTTTTGGACACTCAAATACAGAATTAGGTTTTTTTCTACCAGTTACCTATCTAGCTGTCATCTATGCTTACTGTAATTCAAGCTACGTTACCGCTAACTTGGGGTTACACGTTCAAGTTTTAATACACTTACACTCACACTTTAATAAATTGAAACGAACTTGATATTTGCGAGTACGGAGAGACCATCATCTAGTTCCATACTGGACGGGATTGAAAATCCGAAGTTCCTCATGAAAAATATTCTAGATTAAGATATTCTAGGGAAGATTTTATATTATACTAGGATGTCCACAGGATCTGTAATTACATCCATTACATGTGTTATGCCTAAAGGCCGTGTTCAATTCCAGCTTTTTGATCATTAGATCTTCTGGTAAGCAATTAAGTAGTGTGAAAATCGACTTCGTCGGCGTAGTATACGATGCCACTTCTTTGAGAACAGTACAATTTCAGTTTAGATTGGATTAACACTCAATCCACTATGGATACTACATCGACTCATTACAAGTACCGTTGCGATATCGTGCCCATATAAAACCCCGAAATTTCCACCGTCGTTCGTATAGGCAACAGTTTTGTAGTTTAGGGAACCTAACTTCCTGAACAGGCAGTTTTAAGCCAAGTTACACAGGAATCAAGATAGGACATCTCCTGGGGAGTGCCTCTTTTGGCAGATCTAGATACCGTAGTAGCTCCAATTTTAGAACAAATGATCCTATAGTTCAGGAGTTACCTAATGAACCATACAATGGACTGATCAAGTTCTAAATAATATAGGACTGATACTATGGTTGCATATTTCACATTATTGAAGGCCCTTCTATATCCAGAAAGACCACGAGCGTGTAGCTCCTGAATTCTATGGATCTCTCGATGTACCTTAATAGCGAGTGAAGTGCCATCAGACCTATCGGTCTGAAGTCCTTTGCCTTGGTATAGAAGCTTTACCTCCTTTCGGAATGAAGGTCGCATTACATTCGGTCCAACCATCGTATATGTAGGACCATGAGAGACAGACATGATAAATTGCTATCAGCCATGGTGTGACTAGCTCTGCGTTGTTCTGCAGGTCAGCCGGTATAATACCATGGGGGCAAGTACATTTGTATGGATAAAAGCTCCGTATGGCCTTATCCTCGTCAACCTCAATTTAGGATGAAGTCTGACTATGCGGTTGGGAATCATCTTCAGTAGTATCCAGCAAGCTTCCAAGGAAATTAGTGTTCATGAGCACTTCGAATGTCTGAAGTCCACTAGTGGTCCATCTACAATCCAGTTTCTGTATGTAATCTTCAACAGTTGGTGATTTAGACAGAATCTTACGCAAGCGTCTAGTCTCGGAGGAGTCTCTCCCTGGATTCCGCTTGCATTTCTGACCAGATTTTTGAATTTATTCAATGAAAACTTATAGATGACGAGTCGCATAATCTTTTAGGCTCATTGAAAAGTCTGCAACATCTCCATGTGGAGTCAGCTATTTCCGGAGACCACCAAGGTGGTCGTCCTTTAACTCTTCGTTAGTTAGGTAGCTCGTAAGCTTATTCGCAGCTTTTTCAATATCATCAATGTTATCTTTCAAAGGGGGGCGGAGAAGGAGATCAGATAGAATTCGTCGATGCTCATCCCATCTTATCTACCTTCTATTCAAAAAGGCTTCAATCCCATCAGATTTCCTTTTAATCGAAAATTCCATCTGATCATATGAGATTGGCTTGCACTAACAAGCGTAACGTCAAGAACCTCTTGTCTATTGGCAACTACAACAGTAGGTTCTGAATCTTTGTTGACTACCACTAGATTACAAGAAGCCAGATAGTGGATAGTGGTATCTTCATTATTATAATCAGTTACACTCTCAGATACAAAGATGGTTCATAACCAGGATGCAATATCTTATTTTACCTGTATGTTTAATGTACAAAAGGTTGTAGCCTATTGTGTTGAGTCCTCAGATTTCGCCACTGCATATCCAAGGCTCTTGGACCAACGCGATCTCCTGCACATTTCTGCGATGTGGAGGAGTAATGCTGCAGATGCTGCCTTAGAGTGGTGAATATTCACTTGGATCACCTTCACCATGATCAGGATCGTAGACTACAGTAACGTCCACGTCTTCTGGATCAGAGCCCAGAAGCGCGTCTTCATCCTCCTCTTCGCCCAAAGAACGGCATAGATCCTCAACAATATAGGAGTTCTTACCACACGAACATCTTACTTAGGACGTTGATTCTTCGGCTGTTAAAGCAGCTCCTCCTCCGAGTGTTTTAGATGTGGCTTGGTCTGCTGCTGTTCGGTGGGGGAATTTATTGGTACTGTAATGGCGGGTGAGGTTACGGAAGTTGGATCCGACATCTGGTTCGACGATCTAACTTGTAACGGTCTCGCAGGGATAACTGTTGTAATATCCGTAATGTCCAAAGTACGGTGGTTTGCGACTAGTCTTATTTAACCACTAACTAGACATTCAGGTTATTAGCACTGCTACCAACCACATTAACCTTACATGTGGGGGAAGGGAAAGATTGGGATAGAGGATAGAACGGTAGGGAAAGAGAGGAAAGAGCAGTTTTGATCCGCGGGTTGTAACATTGGAGAAAAGAGAAAGTATGTGCCAACACTAGGTGAACAAAAATAAAATGTATCACCAGTTCTAACAGTATCCTATCACCAATTTCATCCCGCTGTGACCATTTGTTATAAAATATATCACAGAAGAAAAATAATTTGCTATTTTGATTCTAGTTACTGACATAGCCATGTCACGAGATTGAGTCCTTGGCCGTTCTCTGTTTTTATTCTTTGGCGCTTTTTCATTTAATTTTTCACTAATTTTTTGTAATTATGTTCACTTACTCTTGTAAACCCTGAGCGTACGTACCGTACTAAGAAAAAATATAAACCCCCGAAGAAAACCTCAATAAAACCCCATTTTTATTTAAAACCCCAAAAATCTAATTTTGTATTTTTATTTTTTAAACCTCCCCGTGGCCTTGAAATATTTCCTGAAAATATTTTTATTTTCAGAAATCCCGGGAATTTCTCCCTTACCCAAAATCTTTTGGAAATTTAAATTAAACTCCCCATTCCCACAAAGCCTAAAGGAAAAAAGGTACGTTATTCAATTTAAAGTGAATAAAAGAAAAAGTGACAATAAAAAGTGTTTTTGTAAAAAGCAAAAGAATAACCAACAAGTGAAAAAACCCCTTGTTAAAAAATTGCAATTTGTCGTCGGCTAAAGACAAACGCATTTTTTTCTCTACTCAGTGCATTCTTTTTTTCTCTCCTCACTTTTTTACCCTTGTTTTAAATTCCTTTTTTTTGACTTCCAATTTTTGCTAACGTAATGTGTTTTAAAATCAAACAAAGCGGTTGAACAAGAATTAGGTCAACAGCTTTACATTACAATTATGAGTGAAAGAGTTTGCAGCTAGTTATGCTCCTCCTTCAATTTTACATACTGCACAAGTATGCATGAATACAAATTGATAATTGTAAGATAAATGTAAGTATGAGTAATGAGTAGAACATAAGTTTGTGAGTGATTTAGGAATCCCTCAAGATTAGCTTTTAAGAATTGTAGTTATAAGAAATGAAATAGAAAATAAAGAATTCAATTATTAATCAGACTT
Organism: Calliphora vomitoria; assembly: GCA_942486065.2. Classification (NCBI taxonomy): domain Eukaryota; kingdom Metazoa; phylum Arthropoda; class Insecta; order Diptera; family Calliphoridae; genus Calliphora; species Calliphora vomitoria. The sequence goes on along the minus strand of OW818030.2, from coordinate 52,307,621 downwards.
TGAAAAAGAAACTACATTTTGGTTTCATTAAAACGGCGACTACTACAAATTGCAAACTGATAACTATGATGGGGGTTACACGATCAAGTTTTGCCTTTCAAGTTTTAATACACTCACACTTTTTTACTAAACACTCACACTTTTAAGAATTGAAACAAACTTGCATTCAATTTCTCTTTCAAGTTGGTGTTTCAATTTTCAATCAAGAAAACAGCTGATTACATTTTTGTTTAACAATATGTAGTAAAATTACTTTAAATTAAATTTTTGTAAATTTTGACAAATAGTATATGTAAAAGACTATCATGGAAAACATGATCGTGTGGTTACAGGGTAAAGCATAGTGTAATTACAATGTCCAACAGCATTTTTGGAACAGAATAGCAACCGTATAATTCTGAAAGGGCATGTAGATAATTTTTGTAGAATAAACTTATAGTCCAACTGGTCTAATTTTTTTATAGTGGGTAAAATTTTTCATTTTTTGATCGAAGGTAGCATTACGTTAACTAAACAAAATGTTGTAAGTTAAAGTCTGAGAGAATCCTTATTGTCAGAGTTATATTGTCGAACTCGATGGGGATAATTTTTGTGAAAGATCTTAACCCTCTATCTTCTCTCTTTAGTTGTCAATTTGACCCTTATTTCGAGAAAATAAAAAAGTCCTTTCAAAAAGTTACATGCATCAAAAGTTGTAACATATAAAACTAGCCGTATTTTTTACGTTTTTTCAAAACACATTTTGCATGGAATATATAAAAAAACCTTAAAATTTTTCAAAAGGTTTGTGGGGATCCTAATGAATAAGTATAAGCTTTTTGTATAAGTAGTTGGTATTGGTGAAAACCTTAGGACTTGAAGATTATTAGCTTAGTGAAATGAAATAATTTTATGAATTTTTCGGATGTATTTACCTTAGAAACTAAAAAATTATAATATAATTTTCCATGAACAAAAATATAAAATTTTAATTAATTGCACATTAACCAGAGACATAACTGTTATAAAAAATATTTAAAAAAGTTGAGCCATAATTGTTATATATAAATTTTGTTTATTTAACTAATAGTTATTTTCAATGAAAATAAGTTTTGCTTTTCTATAAGTGTTTTTCACAAAATATTTTTTTTTTTCGTTGCTCATAATTTTTATTTTTGATTTTTATGTTTTTATGTTGCTTAATAAGAAGAAATAGCTATCTAAACTATTTGGGACACATTTTATAAAAGAACAATAGGTAATAAGTTACATGGAAGAGAAAAAACACCTGCTTGGCCAAAATGTGAACTCAGAAAGTTCTCGACCGAAATATGTTTATGCGCACGGTGTAGATCAGCAGTTATTGTTCACTGGCCGTTTTATGTTTTTATTCTTTGGCGCTTTTTAATTTAATTTTTCTCTCATTTTTTGTTATTATGTTCACTTACTCTTGTAAACCCTGAGCGTACGGTACGTGCTAAGAAAAAATATAAACCCCCGAAGAAAACCTCAATAAAACCCCATTTTTATTTAAAACCCCAAAAATCTAATTTTGTATTTTTATTTTTTAAACCTCGATATTTTCGAAGAATATTTCACGGAAATATTTTGGACCTTCGAACCGGATAGAAACCTCCGAGGCCTTGAAATATTTCATTAAAATATTTTTATTTTCAGAAATCCCGGGAATTTCTCCCTTACCCAAAATCTTTTGGAAATTTAAATTAAACTCCCCATTCCCACAAAGCCTAAAGGAAGAAAGTACTTTATTCAATTTAAAGTGAATAAAAGAAAAAGTGACAATAAAATGTGTTTTTATAAAAAGCTAAAGAATAACCAACAAGTGAAAAAACCCCTTGTTAAAAAATTGCAATTTGCCGTCGGCAAAACACAAACGCATTTTTTTCTCTACTCAGTGCATTCTTTTTATTTTTCTCTCCCCACTTTTTTTACCCTTGTTTTTAATTTCTTTTTTTCGCGTGAAAATAAATATATGTGGATTTTTCATATACATATTTATTTAAAGTTTTCTTTCCCTTAATTACCCGTGCATTTCTTTTATTTAAAAGTGATATTTATTTACTACCAAGTGTTTTTATTGTTTTTTTATCCCAGCTTCTTTTTTCTCTGTTAACTCTGCTGTTAACAAAAGCTTTAATAGTGATACGTTTTTTACTCAACTGTGCTGATATAAACGTATATAGCACAAAAGAGAATAAAGAAGAAAAACATTTACTCGCTAGTTCAATTGTAAACAAAAACAGACGGACACGCGATTAAAATAAAAATTAAATTATTTTGTGAATATTTATTTTGTAATATTTTTAATAATATTAAATAAATAATAATAAAAATAAAAATAAATTGTTTATACCCAAACCCAATATAAAGTGAGAGTGTGTGTTATTTATTGTATAAGACAATAATAACATTGGATAAAAGTTACAGTGCAATTGTTGGTTGTATTCTATTTTCTCTTTTGCTTTTTATTGTCACTTACACTAGTGCTGCAATATTTTAATCGTGAGTATAAACCTGTTACAGTGTAATTTATTGTAATTAAGTGATTTTTAACTCTTTTTTTTTGGAATTTAACACGTGGTAATAAATTAATTGTGCATTTTAAATCAAATTTTAACCCGTGAATAAAATATAATTGAAAATAATTATTTTTGGTGAAAAGTAATTACTTAATTTTATTCGAAAGTGAGTAACCGTTTATTCGTATGCAGTAATAGTGTATATCAAACATTTTTTATACCTTTTTTAATATTGAAAGTGCATTTACACTACAGAAAATCGTTTTTTCATAATATTTACCCAATTTTGTTGAAAATTTGTATCCGAAGAAAAAACGAACAACGTGTAAATTCACTTTCTTATTTAATATTTAACCCCTTATTTTTGTGAAATTTACACCGTAAATTCCTATTTACCCAAATATTTTTGAAATTTGTCATCTTTTTAAGATTTTTTTGAAAGTTTTACTCGTTTTATTTTGTCGATTTTCGATTTTACTCTACAGTTCAGACCACACAATCTTGATAAATTTCAAGTTTAAATCATATAAAGATTAAATTGTCTATTTTTTGAATTTTTAATCAAGTTTATCCAATTTATTGGATATATTTAAATTTCATTACTCTATTTTTCTTGTTTTTTTTTTTTTCAAAATTACCCGATATTTTTTAAGATCAAAAATGGACATGTCCGCATTGATTCGTAATGCCGATCGTTTGGCAGAATTCGAGGATTATATTTCGATAATACCCGTCGGCGAACATCGAGTTGGTTAAGTAGCCACGAAAAAGAATTAACCCGTTTATGGGAAGCTGTTCGTTCAGCATACGATACTTTGTTGATCGACGCTGAACAATTGAAAACCCCACAGATTGTTAAAGTGAAGTCCAGATATATGGCTTCTTATAGTACTTATACTCGTGGTATCTCCTTGACAACAACCCATTTGGACAATTTAAAAACCGTTGCTCAGGCAGAAAAGTCCATTGATCAAGGAATAAATTCAATGCTATTTGTTCATTTACCCCCTTGTGACACCCCTATTTTCTATGGTGACTATTAGAACTGGCCTTCATTCCGAGACATGTTCTCAGGTTTGTATGGCAATAACCCCCGTTTAACCCCTGTACAGAAATTGTACTATTTACTGCAGAAAACTGCAAAAGATGCTCATGATGTCATACAAACTGTTCCATTAACTAATGATGGCTATGCAGTGGCATGGAAAAAGTTAGTTGATACGTATGAGAACAAAGATGCTCTTATAAATGAACAGCTTCGAACTCTTTTGAGTATTAAACCCATTACCAAGAAACAGGCCCGAATATTAAAAATCTGCAACGAACTCTTAATGATTGTATTACGAATCTTTCACTATTAGAAGTTACCCCGGAAATATTTTATCACGTTATGTTAGTATATATTTGTGCTACAAAGTTACCCGAAAACACTTCTCTGGGAACAGTCGAAGAAACTTTGTCCAAAATCTCCAAAGTGGGAGGATATGGACACATTTTTGACAGCTCATTTCAAAACTCTTGAGTCAATTTCTGATATAAGACAGTCTAACCCGAACAAACGCATGTTTGTTCTTTGTGTAGACAGAAGCATCACTCTTTGCTTCATAGAGATATAAGATCACAAGGTCAAAATTCCAAAATTTCAACCCAGCTTCCTATAGCTTCAGGTACTAATGTACCATTACAACAAACCCCTTGTAATGTTAACCCGATTCCAGCAAGCAACCAAAATCAACCCCTCTTAATTTTACCCCTTCAACTTCTGCAGCTGCTCAAAACGTTCATACGTATGCTGCACATTTGAGCCTTAACCCCATTCCACAGTTCTGTTGGGCTCGGCTATTTGTATAGTCCATATAAACGATCTCAGATGTGCGGCTCGAGAGCTAGTTGACCCTGGTTCACAAGGCACCTTTATCTCTAGGAGATTACAAAGGAAGCTTTCTATACCAACATTTTCGGTCCATCGACAAATGTTACTGGTATGATGGATTGCGTGGCTGGAAATTCCTCGACTATGTGCGTTCTTTCTGTCGGATCCCCGATAGACCCCAATTTCAAACTTAAAATATGTAGTTGAGAAAATTACCGGTCGGTTGCCCTCGTGTACCCTTACAAATATTGTAAACTCTAGTTTTCCCGATATTACCATGACCGACGTCATGTGTACCCGTATGGATATCCTATTTGAAGGAAATTGAGCTGAACGCCCAACTTGCTCGTTTTTGGGAACTTGAAGAAGTTCCACAAGCGACACGATGGTCCGAAAGCGAAGAAATTTGTGAGGAGCTTTACCGGACTACTACTTATAGAAACCCTGATGGTCGCTATGTAGTTTCACTCCCTTTTCGTCGAGAATTTTATAATGAAGTGACATTAGGAGATTCTCGACATAGTGCTTTGTCCCAGTTCATGAGAAATGAAACTCGACTTTTAAAAAACCCCGAATTGAAATCACAGTATGACACTGTGATTAGCGAGTATTTTGAAATGGGACATATCAAAGCAGTTAATCCCTCTGATTCAAAAGCGACTAATTATTATTTACCGCATCATGCAGTATTTAAACCCGATATTTTGACCACCAAACTCCTCCAATGGCGTAAGCATTAATAATATATTATACCCCGGTCCTGTTTTACAGGCAGACCTTACGGTCTTAATCCTTCAGTGGCGACTCTTTCGTTACGTTTTTAACGCTGACATTGAGAAAATGTATCGCCAAATTTTAATTCATCCCGAACAAACAAAATTTCAGCGGATCTTTTACCGCAGTTATCCCGAAGCTGATATAAAGGACTATGAGTTAAATACAGTCACATTCGGAGTGAATTGTGCACCGTATTTAGCGATTCGAACTCTTTTACAATTGGCCGATGATTGTGAACCCCAAAGTCCGTTAGCATCTCAAATTTTGAAAACCCAAATGTATGTCGATGACGTACTTGCTGGCTCACATGAGCTAGAAGACGCTTTTGAGAGGCGTATTGAACTCAACCATGTTCTCGAATCGGCCGGTTTCGTTTTACGAAAATGGACTGCCAATCATATACGCCTCTTAAAAGATTTACCCCGTGAGAATCTGCTTGATGCAGACTCCTTAAAATTTGCAGATGCTAGCACAACAAAAACCCTAGGCTTGCGATATAATGCTGATACTGACAGTTTCTTCTTCCGACTCATATCGCAGCCACGCCGGGATATTGTGACAAAACGTGCTGTCTTGTCAGAAATAGCTAAGCTATTTGACCCCGCCGGTTGGCTCTCCCCAAAAATTATTGTTGCGAAAATTATAATGCAACATATAATGAAAGATAAGACAGAATGGGATGAAAGTTAACCCTTGTGCAATGGTGCGCATTTTTAACTGATTACCCGAATATTGAGAAAATTAACATTCCAAGATGGGTTAATTTTCACCCGGGTCATGAAATTGAACTTCATGCATTTTCTGATGCTTCAGAGAAGGCTTATGGTTGTGCTCTTTATGTTCGAAGTATTTCGTCGAATGAAATCACTTCACATTTACTCTCTGCAAAGACGAAGGTAGCTCCTGTTAAGTCTGAAACATTACCCCGTTTAGAACTTTGTGGAGCGGCTTTGATGGCAAACATGGTAGAATCTTTGTGTAGTCAGTTAAATCTAGACAAGAGAAAGATTTATATGTTGACTGATTCTACTATAGTTTTATCTTGGCTAAAAAAAATCCCCGTGTCATTGGCCAACCCTTGTCAAGAACAGAGTTTCACTCATAGTAAAAAAAGTAGGTAACGAAAATTGGTTTCATGTTGACTCCAAAGATAACCCCGCAGATCTCGCAAGTCGTGGAACTCTTACTCGAGATTTAGTAGACAACCCCTTATGGTGGCATGGTCCCTCGTGGTTACGACAACTGCGAGAATACTGGCCATAACCTACCGTTACCGAACATCAACATTTAGAAGTTCAATCTTTTTCTGTTCAGACTGAACCAAAATTTGACATACTGGAACGTTTTTCAGATTTACCGCGTGCAATGCGAATTATTTCGTATTGGTTCAGGTGTTTATAGTATTTGAAAACCCGAAAATGCTTGTACAACACCTTAGATTTAACCCAATCAGAAATGAGATTTACTCGTGATCGATTAGTTCTAGTATGTCAAAAGAATTATATAGCCGAATATTCTTTACTCTCAAAAGGTTAACCCATATCTTCCAAGAGTAATTTACTCACTTTGAACCCGTTTATTGACTCGAATGGTTTTGTCAGGATCAATGGTCGATTAGTTCGATCCCCTGGCTTAACCTACGATGAGCGTTACCCAAAAATTCTGCCTTATGCAGCCCGTTTTACCCGTTTGTTTGTTGAACATGTTCACAAGTGCTCTGTCCATGGTGGCCATTCTTTAATGCTCAGATTAGTTAGAAATGAGTTTTGGGTCCCGAAATTAAAGAATCTAATTCGTACAGTTATTTTCAATTGTAACGAATGTAGGGGGTAAAGCAGATTATGGCTGCTTTACCCCCTGAACGTGCATCTCTATCGAGACCGTTTACCCATACTGGTTTAGATTTCGCAGGTCCGTTCGACATAAAATCCTACATTGGTAGAGGTTGCCGAATAACGAAAGGTTATGTTCTCGTTTTTGTTTGTGACCGAAACATTTCTTGCAGCTTTTGCCCGATTTTTCTCACGTCGAGGTTGTCCTGCTCATATTTACTCAGACAACGGAACTGCATTTGTCGGTGCTGCTAATTTACTCGAAGTTGACCGAAAGCAGTTTTTACTTCAATTGAGACAAAAAGTACTTGTACGAAATAGTTTTCAGCCAGTTGAATGGCATTTTATTCCCCCTGGTGCTCCTCATATGGGCGGCTTATGGGAAGCCTGCGTTTTTTTTTTCATTTATTTTATTTCTTAAAATGTAGAGTATGATTATAAACTTGAAATAAACAAAAAACTATAATGATTTATTAATTTATATACAAAGTCCCATTTTAAAGAGCTCTCAAGTATAAATTCTAATTAATATAATTTAATTTTTCTGTTACTTAATTATAAACATAAATACTTCAAAATTTTAATATTAAATTAGTTGTAAGCAAAAAGAATACCAAAAATCTTACTTTTATAAATGCAAGAATAAAAAATATAGGGTTAAGGGTTAAAATTAAACGAATTATTAATGAGTAAGCCACCAATATTTCTTATGGTTCAAATTAGGTTTAATATTTTTGTCATTCGAATAAATGCTTGTATCAAAACGAGAATTTTCCGGTGTAAGTACATTACAATTTATTGATTTTATATTGGATCGTCTATAAATATGATAAATTATAGGAATGCCATCTTGGTTTTGGATAAAACCATTTCTATCAAGGAAAAGAAAAGCCTCAGGAGGTATGAAGCCATTTTGTAATGTTCTTGAAATGTACTTTTGGGAAACATAGTATGGAGCCATAATTAGATTATTTTCAGTGGTATTGACACAGTTTAAAATGTGATCTCTTATAATGTGTATAATAAAATTATCAAATCTAGTTATTTCGGCATTTCCATAAAGAATTTTGTTAGATATATATTTTATGTAGTTACTACTCTTTGATCTGTACAATGAAGTGCAACACCTGAGACATTTCCTTTCATATACGCGTATCTTCTCCATGAGTGAAGGGCATATATTAAACCATATTTGGCAACCATAACATAGAATTGGTCTAATTAAAGACTTGCACATGATAATTTTAACCCTTGGTTGTATATGTTTAGAGAAAAATATTTTTTTATATATAAAAAATGCTTTTCTAGCTTTTATAAGTTGATGATTTATGTGGTTGTTAAAGTACAGAAATTTATCTAACTGAACGCCTAATAGGTTAACAGTCTGTTTTACAGGAATATTAATATTATTTATTGATCTAATAGCAAACGACTTCCAGTTTCTTCTTATATTGCTGTTACATTTTCCAACTGGTGGCCTGAAAAGAATACACTCGCATTTGTTCAAATTTATCTTCATATGCCAATCTGTGGAATACTTTTCAATTAACCAAAACTTGTTTTGTAAACCATCATTTATTTTGTCAACTGTATTGTCAGCGTGATATATAGTGATGTCATCTGCGAAAGCTATAACATTGTCCATTTTCTCTAATAAATCGAATAAGTACAAATTAAATAGTATCGGGAAATTAACGGTGCCCTGTTGTAATCCATTGACAATTGTAAATCTCCCGGTGCCAATATTTTCTTTACCATAAATGGAAAAGGTCTTATTATTAAGCATATTATGAATTAGGATTACAAAATGTAGTGGGAATTTAAATTTCATTAATTTGCATATTAAACCCTGTATCCAAATACTATCAAAGGCTTTTTCAAAGTCTACTAAGCACGCACCAGTATATAACGATTTGTTCAGGTTCCACTGAATATTTGAAACAAGTAAATGAATTGCATGTATGGTTGAATGTTTGTATTTAAATCCGAATTGCTTTTCGCTCACTAAGTTTTTCTCCTCGCAAAACTTTACGATGTTTATATTGATACAAACTTCAAAGACTTTGCTGGTGTTCGGAAGCAAGCTAATTGCCCGTAAATTTTTCGGATTTATCGTATCCTTATCCTTTTTTGGTAAAATTATAACCTTAGCTTGTTTCCAAGCATGAGGAAAGTAAGCATTATTCAACATGTTATTAAAAAGTATTCCATATATGGATATTAAATTATCAGGTAAATTACGCAATACAACGTTGGGTATATTATCGACCCCAGATGACAATTTTGGTCTTAATTTCTTAAAGATTGACAAAATTTTATCTTTAGATATAAAAAAATTATTTAGTTGATATTCCTTTAAGTCATCTGCCCTTTTCGTCGTTGAAAATGTCGTCATGGTTGATTCATTGTATTCATACAGATTTTTTCTTCTAAAAATTCTGTGAAACAATGATTTACTTCCAGATGTACATTATTATCGGGATCAATCTCCTTAAAAGAGTGAACCGATTCCAGAAATGCACCAAATATGTTTAAGTTTTGCTCTTCCTCATTAATCAAGTAATTAGCGTTATAATTTTCCTTTTCCAAATCCATAGGGTCAATACCAGCATTCCTTATCAATCTTTCATCCTCTAAAGGAATTTTCAGCATACTCAATTCAAAAGGCCGTGACATCCTACATTGTTTTCTAACTTCGCCAGACACATTCGTCTAAGCCTGTCTTGAAAATGTTTATTCACTGAAACTGCAAAATTATCGTTCAAGAGTCTCCTAATTAGTTTCAATTTAGCTTTAAGAATATTAAGTTCGGATTGCGTTAAAAAGGTTTGTAATCTATTAAAGCGTTTTATCAGAGTAAGAATCCTACTTTTCTCACATTGTAATTTCCTAATAATCGTATTGGTAAATCTAATAATCGAATCATGTGGTTTATATTTCGGGATTGTCGTATCCATAGCTCTTATAATATAATCGTTCAATTCACGCAAATGAAAGTCTATCTCATTATTACCCAGATTCCTATCACCAGGGATTATAACATTCCTATTCGTCTCTCTTAGCAAAAAATTTCCAAATTTTTTCCAATTCGCTCTCCTAAAATTCAGTCTGGTCAATGGAGGTTCGTTGAAGAATGAAAGTGGGTGATCATTCTCAACACCTAATAATCTAATTATTACTGCGTCGTGATCGCTGTCATAGTCAAGTGTTTCAAGGCAATTTATGTAATCATTAATCTTATAAATCGCAAGTCTCGAGTCAATTATACTTAGGTCTAGGTATGAATTACACCGAGGGTATGATGGAGTACATGTCGCATATAATATACATCTAAATCTTATTTCATAATCCTCTATTCACTCTTTCAAATAATTCCCTTTAGTGTTTGACATTGAATTTTTCCAATCAGTGTGTTTGCAATTCAGGTCCCCAGCCAGAATGTAATAGTTTTCAGTATTTTCAAGATTTAATGATTAAAAAAGTTTTAAAAGGTCCGATTTTAAAGAAATACAGTTGTTTCCCGAAGGGTAATAAGCAGCTATAATGAAAAGTGTTTTATTCGGAAAAAGTGGTAGTTTTACAACAGATGTTTCTAAGTGTCTATATAAACCAATATGTTTGTTAATATAGTAACTAAACTTTATACCTTTTCTAATCAGAATAGCTGTCCCTCCCCCCATTTTAGAATCCTTTCTATCATTACGGATAAGATTATAGTTTTTAAAATTCAGTTTATGTTTTGAGTTAAGTTTCGTTTCGTTAATTAAAACTATGTCCGGATTGTGATTATTTAAGAATATATTAAGGTTGTATCTTCTACTTAACTTAATTAGGGAGTTAACATTTATATGTATAATATTTAGTTCTTTTTCAATTGTTTCAGCCATCATTATTAATTAAGCTTATAGCATAGAAAATAGTGTGTCTATTCTAGACGATTGTAATTGTAATTGTTTATTCAAATTAATAGTTTGATTTGATAAGGCCTGAACTGAGTTATTTAATTATTCTGGGATACTATTAATTGTATTGTTTGCATTGACACTTTGTGGTGAGAAATCATTTTTAACCATATTAGCATAACTTAAACTATCATTAACAATAATTGGGGAATTTTTGATTCTTTTATCTGTGAACTGCTGTTTTTTAGCTCGTAGCTTTTGTTGGAGTTCTTTGTATTTCGGACAACCTTTATATGATGCTGGGTGCCCGTAATTGTAGCATAAGACGCAGAAAAGTTTCTCCCTTTCGTTTACAGGAACCTCCTGGAGCGAACATTTTTCGATTTCGTGGTGGTCTTTACATTTAACACATCTTCGAGGTAGGTAACAGTTGGATGCACTATGTAGGAAACTTTGGCAGTTTCTACATTGTGTTATTTCCGATTTTCTAATCCCTTCCCAGTGGATACAACGATATAACAACCCCTTAATTGTTTTAAGCTAATTGACTTTGCTATCTTCACTTATTTGAATCATATAAATTGGTAAATTATTACCATTAGCGTCAGCTCTTTTAGTTGTAAATGGACTTGCTTTTATAAACTTTAGATTTTCATTTTCGAATTTTTTTAATTCGTTTAATATTAAGTTAAGATCCATATTGGCAGATAATCCCTTTAGCAAAAATGTTTTTGTTTTTAAATTTTTGGGTGTGAAGGTAAAAAATTTCGTTTGGGTTTCCAGTAGATATGCTCTTATTTTGGAGTAGTCTTCTATCGACGAAGTGAGTAATTGAATTTTGTTGTTATTATATTCTCTTATCTTAAAGTCGTTTATATTAAGACCATTCTTTACGAATTTTATAAGAGAATTGGAATCCACATCAAATATATAAACATCTTTTGGTTCTACGTTGTTATTATAATTATTGATGTTCTCACCAGTTGGAGAGTTAGTAGAAAAAACATTTTTAGATGTTGTGGGTTCTTTTCTCCCTTGCACATGTTTTTTGAATTTTTGTATTATTTCGTTATTACAATTTTTTCCGTCAGCAAGAAGTGCCCAGTAATTATTTTTTAAATGTTTTTAGATGAGAGAAGAGCATTACGCTCACTCATGATTAAATTAAGTTTTTGTTTTTGGATTAGAGTCTATTTCTCTTGGAATTTATTAACAACAATTTTACACAAGAATATAAGTATGTAAAAAAGATGACAAAGAATAAACGATAACGAAATTTAATCAGTGATCCACGTCCGTCTATCATGACAGTTCGATCGCGACTCTGGGAAGCCGGCGTTAAGAATGTAAAAAATCATTTTCGAAAAATTGCTGGAATGCAAAAATTTACATTGAGGAGTTTTCAACAATGTTAAGCCGTATTGAAGCTTGCCTGAACTCAAGACCATTAACTGCAATGAGCGATGATCCCCTCGATTTAGTCCCATTAACCCCTGGTCATTTTTTGATTGGAGCGCCTCTTTTGGCACCCCCTGAACCCAATCATTCCGATCTTGCTTTGAGTGTTACTAATAGATGGCAAAAACTAAAAGTGCTCCATCATCAGTTTGCTCAGCGATGGAAAGAGGAATACCTCAAAGAACTCCATCGGCGAACTAAGTGGAAATATCCACAAAGGGACTTAAAAGTAGGAGATTTAGTTGTGATCCGACAGGATAATTTACCCCCGAATGAATGGCGCTTAGGTAGGATAGAGAAGACTCACGTAGGGCAAGACAGTAAGCTCCGCTCTGTGGACGTGAGAACAGCTTCGGGCATTTTTACCCGGCCCATAGTGAAGCTTGTTCTCTTGCCAAAGTCAGAAACTGACTAATTTTTTCTTTTCTTTCTCCCTTTTTCTTTATTTAACCCATATTGCAAGATGTCACGTGTGAATCGCCGCCTCGAAGTCCACCGTAAACCCGCAGAAGCCCCCGGAACGTCTAAGGACTCGAAAGCCTCTCGAGACGAGACCCTTCCGGACTGTCGCTTATGTAAGAGTGAGCATGCTTTGCGTAAATGCCTAGCATTTAGAAAGATGTCGGTTGGGAAACGATGGGAAACGGTGAAAAAATACCGTTACTGCTTCAATTGCCTGGCACACTCTCACATGAAGGACAAATGCACAAGTCGTGAGAGGTGCATTGAGTGTTTGTCCGAACACCACACCCTTCTCCACCGGTATAAGAAGGCAAAGCAACCCTGCAACCCAATAACCTCAACATAGCGACGGTCCCAAGGATCAAAGGTCCTCCAGCAGGAGAAAAAATAAGAAACGTGGCACTATTAAAACACCTGGCGCACCCCAACAACAACATCTTTGCTGTGCACAATCCCAACAACAACAATGTTGTCACCAACAACAACAACCTAATCACCCAGAACAACAACTGCAGTATCAGCAGCAGCAGCAACAACCGCTGCCATATCAGCAGCTACAACAATCGCTGCCATATAACAGTCCACAACAAGCCCCGGCCACGATTGTTATCAACGTGATGTCTGGGCGTATTGTTTAAATTTTTATATGCTATTTTTTTTTTATTTTTATAATGAAATGAATTGTTTTTTGAAAAAAGAAATTACCCATTTTGTATATTTTTTATTTACACTGTTTTCAGCTGATTTTACCCCGCAGAATCCTCAGCCTTCCTTGTTGGTGTATAGCAAGGGGGGCGGGATGTTTATGCGCACAGTGTAGAACGGCAGTTATTGTTCACTGGAAGTTCTATGTTTATATTCTTTGGCGCTTTTTCAATTCATTTTACTCTAAATTTTTGTAATTATGATCACTTACTCTTGTAAACCCCGAGCGTACGGTACGTACTGAGAAAACAATATAAACCCCGAAGAAAACCTTTAATAAAACCCCATTTTTATTTAAAACCAAAAAAACTTATTTTGTATTTTTATTTTTTAAACCCGATATTTTCGAGGAATATTTCAAGGAAACAAAGTGTTTATTTTTGTTTGTCTTCATTATTTTTCTTCTGTTATAAATTATAACAGTTTATATTAAAAGAGCATATGAGTTCTCAAGATGAGACGAGGCTCAGCTTAAACGGTAGAAATGCCTATATATTTCTCAGCAGGGAGAGTATGCAAAAAAATATAAGTGATCCAAATTATAACAAAAACTATTTAACCAGTGAGAGAGCACGCTCTTGTTCCCCCGCTCTACCATCAAATAATAATAACAATGCAACATCACCAATCGAAAATTGTGGAGAAATAACATAAAAGATAACACAAATAAAACCACCGCTCAAACAAAACAATAACAACTAGCAAGCATACACAAGCTTTAAATAAACCACAAGAAATAAAATCTAGTGAGAGCTCTAAAGTGTTTAACCCTCTCGAGGGGTGCTATACCAAAAATTGTAGGCGAGAAGGGTAAACCAAAAACACCAGGTATGCTTGGATATTTAAGTATAAATAAAATAAATTTTAGCCCTCAAATTGTGGAAAGTTCGTTAAAGATGCAAAAGATGAACGACAATCCCTTGTTAAAAAATCGTTATGTGCTCTTAAGTGAAGATGAAAATAACGATCAGTTCCGTAATGGTAATTCTAGCCGAAAATCATTTAAACCACCTCCAATATTTAGTGAAAACACTTATTGGACTAATTGGAAAAATAATTTCCACATTGTTCCCATAAGAAGAGGTGTGCAAGAAACTAAAATCGTTATATACACTGAGGACGATTACAGAAATTCTCTCAATATCTAAACAATAACAAAAAAATTTACACCTATCAGCTGAAAAGCAGTAAAGGCTTGATAGTGGTATTTAAAGGTATAGAGTCCAGTATAGAGCGTAACGAAATCATGGAGGCCTTGAAAGAATTAGGCTATTATATACGAATTGTGGTCAATTTCTTCAATAGAGATAAAATTCCCCAACTATTATTCCGAGTTGAGTTGGAGCCTGATAATAGAAAATTAAAAGGGAATGAAATTCATCCAATATATTCCCTACGGTATTCGTTGAATCGCAGGGTAACAGTAGAGGAACCTTTTTGGGAATTGGAAAATCTCCCAAATTATAATGATACCCCAGCCAGGAAAGGATTTGACATTGGCATCATCCTACAGACCTATTAGCTCATTGCCTTGTTTGTCTAAACTATTTGAGAGAATAATCCAAGGAAAAATTCTAACATTCTTAAATAGTCAAAACATTATCCCAGATCATCAATTCGGATTCTGTAAGCAACACGGAACAATTGAGCAAGATAACCGCCTAACTGGCGGTACTAAAAAAGTACTGTTCGGCAATATTTCTAGATGTTGACCAGGCTTTTGACAAGGTTTGGCATAAAGGTCTAATACACAAGATTAAATGCCTACTGTCTTCTAGTACACACAAAATACTAGAGTCTTACCTATCGGATCGCTTGTTTGGGATAAAACGCGGCCATTATGTGACAAGCAACTATGTGATTAATGCTGGTGTACCTCAGGGACGTGTTCTAGGACCAACCCTGTACCTATTATACACCTCTGATTTGCCCGAGTCCGAAGAAGTGGCCATTTCCACCTGTGCAGACGACACTGCAATTCTTAGTTCTCAGGCACGTAGAGACGTGGTTAAGAAATTGGAGAATACAAGTAAATGAAATTAAAAGCAAGCACATAACGTTTTCACTTAGGAGAGGAAGTTGTGACACTAAACAGTGTGAACATCCCACAGTCTGATCACGTTACATAACTAAGTATTCATTTAGATAGACGTCTTACTTGACGTCGGCACATAGAAGCCAAGCGGATCCACATGAAACTAAAAGCTTCTAATTTACTGTTACTAATCCACCATCAATGTTTTATTGCCATTTTTGTAATTTATTGTTAACCTGTAACGGCATGTAGTAACTAAATGCGTAAACATTGTGGAAGAAGGTCCACAGGAATTAAAATTATGTGTTTCCTCATAGAAATTCATTCAATTTTGTTAAAATTTAACAAAATGACAATAAAAATAAATTAATAAAACAAATTATAAAACAGTTATGTTTATTTTATCACAGAATATTCGTCATTCGAATACTTTTGATAATAATTGAACTAAAATATATAAAAACGTTTGTATATTAATGCATTTTAGCTTAATATAAATTTACTAGAATCAAATATATATTTTTTCTCTAAATACTTTAGATTTTTTCTTCAAAAATATGTAATTACTTAAAACAAAGCAACACTAACAACGAAAACGGGAAAATAACAGAGAATTGCCAGCTTAGACAAAAACAGAATATTATTGTGCCTTTAACAAACGTTTATGAATACTATACTTTTATAAATGATTTTTAAAGCTAAAGTGTTTGTTAACAAATTTGTGTTTTAAATCTACAATAAGTTTTTTTATGCATATAGCCGTTAATGTGTAAGCTGCCTACATTAACATCGAAAGCTATAGAATTCGAATATTTGAGTTTTGACCGTTAAGAACATTCTCGACTACTCACATGAAGGTAGCAGTGTGTATAAATAGTGACTGCGGTTGCAGTAGTCAGTTAGTCTAATTTGAAGCATTGTTAAGTAAAGACATCAACTAAATTGCCAGTGTATACTTGTACATTATAAAGTGTGTGTGCATTTCTGCGAATTGGTAAACGTGTATAAAGACACTGAGTGACTATTTGAACTGTTTTTGTTGTAGATTTAAATAAATAAAGAGTTGTTACATAATTTAAACTACTAAAACTGCTTTTATTTGCAATCAAAAGTATCCGGTTTATTTAAAGGAATTAAACCAACGTTTTAAATTGGTTAAAACGTAACAATTGGTGTCAGAAGTGGGATTGTAAAATAAAAAGCATGAAGTTTGAAGAGCTAAAAGTGGAGGAACTGAAGAGTGAATTGAGTGAGATGGAGCTACCAACAGCAGGTGATAAAGCAGAATTGCAGAAGACGCTCATAGATGAATTCAAGCGGCGTGATATTGACATCGGAGCTTACGAATTTGAGTATAAAGAAGAAATGGAAGCTGCGACAACAAGCAGCATGGATTTATCTACAATGTTTGCTGCTATGATGGAGAAATTTAAAGAAGCCAACGAAACTTCTAAAGTAAATAACGAGAAACTTCTTGCTGAAGTTGAAGAAACTTCTAAGGTCAATAACGAGAAACTTCTTCCAGAAGTTAAAGCTGAAGTTCAAGAAACTTCTAAGGTCAATAACGAGAAACTTCATGCTGAAGTTCAAGAAACTTCTAGAGTCAACAACGAGATACTTCTTGCCGACAACGAGAAACTTAGTGCTGAGGTTAAAGCAGAAGTCAAAAAAAACATTAAAAACATTCCTCTAGAGCCATAGATGAGAAAATTCAGGAAATTTCTGAGGTTATTAACAGTAGGTATCAGATTTAGAGAATGGTGTGGATCAAAAACAACATGATCTAAAAACAAAGGTTAATAATCTTCAATGCCAAGACGTACCGGTGCGAATTATTTCAGAAACATCTAGTAGAATAAAGGCCCCAAGTTTTGATAACACCACACCATTTAATGTTTTCAAGTTCCAGTTTGATACAATTGCAATTAGAAACATGTGGAACAACGAAGAAAATTCTACAGAGTTGATATTGGCCTTAAAAAGAAATGCAGCAGTAGTTCTTGAAAGCGTGCCAATGAACAACAGAAATTCTTATAATGACATAATGGAGGCGCTACAACGTAAGTACGGCAGCGAATGGAACTTCGTGGTAGAGTGCAGAAGGCCACTGAAACACTTCAAGATTTTGCGTTGGAAATCGAGCGTTTGCTACAGCTCACTTATCCAGGGGAAAACAACCAGTTATTGGACCATATCATAATAGCGGCATTTGTTAATGGCATTCGTGATCTTGAAATAAAACATGCGGTTTTGCCACACTTAAACCATAATTTGCTGAAACCATTTCATTTGCACTAGCACAAGAAACGGCAAAAATAATTTTAAAGCCGCAAATGTGCAAGGTACGAAATATCGAGGTTATAGCTGAAAATGAGTGAAATATAGTCATTGAAATAAAAGAGGCAGTTTTAAATGCTTTAAATGAGAAACAAGGTAAAGCCAAAATCAAATGCTATAACTGCGGTAAAGCTGGTCATATTCAGCGAAACTGCGAAACGCAAATCATCAATCATCACAAGAGTCACCTTTAAACTAAGACGAACTAGTACTACGGGGCATGAACTATCTCCCACATCCGAGGGCCCCACAATCTCCATTTCAGTGATGCAGCAGAAAAGTAGTAATCTTACGGCTAGTGGATACCAACGGTCAGAAGCACATTTTTACTATAGACGCAGGAGCGTCGCAGTCTATCATCAGACATAACTTAGTAAAGGAAACAATTGTAACCATTGCCAACATTAATGTCAATCATGTATTTATTGTTGCCGATATTGTGGACGAAGTAATCATTGGTGCAGACTTCGTGATTATTCACGGCATTACTTTGGATATGGGACAAAAAGTTATGATTTGCCGATATGTGCAAATACCCCTTGACGTCGGATATGAAAATAGGACTCAAGTAAGAAAGCTAGTTACATTCGAACATCGGAAACTACCACCACAGTCAGAAACTTTAGTATGGGCTCGTATGGACGCAGATTGTGAGGACAACAGTTTGTGGGTGATAGACCTAGCTTAAATAAAAAGTGATTTTATAACAGCAAAAGCCTTAGTTAAACCCTAGAACAACAAAATAGTTCCTATAAGAGTGCTTAGCCTGTCAAGCTATGAAAAAGTCGTTAAGCCGAATTCCGAACTAGGTCAATGCGCTTCAGAAGAGGTACTTATCAATTGCGAGAGAAACCCAGAACCTTTTAACAACACTATATACTAAGAAAAAACAAAATAAAAACTTATCCGATTTTACAAAATTTTTTTTTAAATTCGAACATTTTGTAATTTTAGAATTTTTTAAAAGAAATATATATGTATTTTTTTGAGTGATAAAATAATAATTTTAGTCAAAATATTTATTAAAAATTGTACTACTGCCAAATTTTGAAAATACTAAAGAATACAAAAAAACAAAAAATTAAAACTGATGTTTAAAAATTAATTTTTGAGAATTATTTTCTTGAAGCAATTTAATTAATTTTTTTATTCATTAATTTTTTTTTTAAATTTGACTGACTTTAGCGACCTATGGTGAAGTCTAGGAGAGTCAAATGAAACCAATTCCTAAAAATTTATTTGAGTTGTTAGCTATCGATCAATATATATTTGATCCTATTTTGATGCGGCTCGGTGTCATTGTGTCTGCAAAATAAGACCTTTAGAAAGGCCTCTTTACTGCATATTTTTATCGCTGGGCAATTACTAAAACATACAGTATTGGCCATAACTAAAGCACCCTCAATGGACTTTTTTCATATCATAATTTTTTGGATAAAAAAGGTTTTTTTGGGATGTATTAGTATATATTTTATTAGCTTATATTGTTAATGTTCATATTGTGTTCATTTAGGAAAGGATAATTGTATGAACAACTAATTTAAAATAATAAAACTTACAAAAGCACAAAACGCGACGGACAAAACAAAAGCACCAAAATATGACTATGCTATATTTGCAATGTCAGTTAACGGGACTCACAATGGATGCATTTAAAAATTCCAGAAGATAAAAATAAAGGAAGGCGTAGCCTGTATAATTTAAGTTCTATACAGTTTATTGTGAAAAACAATGGATGCCAAGGAACAAGTACTCGAGTGAATTTAAAATTAAATTTATTGAAAACTGGAAGCCGAGCTTATCACGACATGAATTGAATAAACAACATTCAATTAACAGATCAGTTATTTCCCGGCTGATTCCTAAGTTTTTGCAGACTGGTCGTATATCACCGGGGCATTCCGGAGGACGTCCTCGTAAAACCACACGATATGATGATTCCTTTATCAAAGGAGCAATGCAAAAAGATCCTACAGCATCTGCTAGTCAAGTAAGAACAAGTTTAAGATTATGCGTTAGCGAAAAAACAGTCCGTAGAAGAGCAGTAGAAGTACGATTATTCAGCCGACGACCAGCAAAAAAAAAAACCGTTTATATCAGCTAAGAACAAGAAAGCTAGACGGGAGTTTGCCAAACCCCACATCGACTGGAGTGTCCAAAAATAGAAGACACTACTGTTCTCTGATGAATCCAAATACAAATTAATAAGTTGCGTTGGAATAAGGCGTGTACGCAGACTAAAAGTAGAAAGTATTTCAAAGGAACAACTAAACATGGAGGGGGCAATGTAATGGTCTGGGGTTGCTTTTCTGGTCAAGGAATGGGGCCAATTCATAAAGTTAATGGGATTATGTATCGGTTCATGTACCGTGATATATTGAAAGATGCAATGGTGCCTTATGGCAATGAAGAGATGCCACTTATAGGGAGGCTGCAATAGGATAACGATCCTAAGCCCACCTCCAAATTGTGAATGACTTGGCTACAGAGCAATAAGATTCAAGTTCTTCATTCGCCTGCTCAATCTCCCGATTTCAATCCTAGTGAGAACTTGTGGGAGATTGATAATATGAAAATAAATCGTGAAAATTGCAGAAATAAGGATCGGCAATTTTCACGATTAATTTCAAGGCGTTATTATATCCTGGGAAGGAATATCGCAAGACACCATAAAAAACTTAATATCTTCTATGCCAAAGAGATGTGCTTGTGTCATCCAAAACAAAGGATTTGCAACAAAATATAAATTAAAAAAATTTGTATATTATATCCATAAAGGGGGTGCTTTAGTTTTGTTCGTTTTATTTTCCAGCTTTAAATATCTTTTGATTTAATGTTACCTCTTATAAAAAGATTAACTTTAAAAGAATTTGTTTTTCAATAGTAAATATATTAACAATTGAAAATAATACATAATAAAAATTTAAAACTTAGTTTTTATACAAAAAAATATAATAGGAAAAAATTTACTGAAGGGGTGCTTTAATTATGGCCAATACTGTATACCTTACACATTTAGGAAGAAAAATATAAACTGTGGTGTGCCCTATTAGTACACATCATCAAATGTGGTGTCCCCTAATAAGTACAACCATCCATATGCACAACAAATGTGCTGACACCCACAATAAATGTAAGTTAACACTTCGCTCCACAGATGATGAACAGACATGTCACGGTGTTAAAATGTATCGAAGTGACATCACACATTTAACCCCATCGTATGAAAGGAATAGCAAATATGTATGTAAAATTTATGGCTTTCCTTTTTCTTCGATGAGGTTAAATGAAGAAAAGCTGATACACCACTTTTGTAAACGTCAGTTTTGACGAATCTGTATATATGCTTCGCCCCACAAAATAATTGTAAACAGTTAATTATGATTTGTTAATTTAAAATAAGGGGAAATAGAATAAGTGTATTAATGTAAACTAGAATTAAGTTAATTTAAGTATCACAGCCCTAAATAAACTAGATTTAGATCTTGACTGCAAACCGGCATTGATTGAAAAGTCTCCATTTGCCCATACCAAGGTGTTAATGCCAAAAGGCCTTATCTAGCCTTTTGTATTAATAACAGTGATGAGCAAAGTTATCATTTATGTTTTCAACATATATGGTAGCTGTATGCTACATATATATATCTGTCCTTGTCTAAAATAAGGCCTAAACTCAACTGTCAAAATGGTCAAAATGTCTAAATGATGTTTCCGTTGGTTGCTAAAAAAATAAAATGCTGTCTATTCTTGTTCAACAGTCAAATTAAGAGGTAACCAACACTTCTCCAAATTAAGGAAATATTCATCCTAAATCCTAATACTTTGTCTTTTTATTTTTCTTTTCTATTTTCATTTCCTATTGGGGTTTTCAAATCGTTCTCGAGAAAACAAAATAAATAAATTTATTTTGTTTTCTGCGGACTCTGAGAGTACTAAATAGTTCCAAGCCAGATTCCTATTCCCGTAGCTCTTCATCTCATCATTTGGTCCCATTCGAACCGGATTGGAAAGTAACTCTCTGAGATTGTATTCCTGGACTACCTGCTATATACATATCATTCCAACATTACATAAGGTACGTTTATGTATTTTGCTTGGTGCCTATACTAGTTCAAAAAGTGCATTGGTTTACGACTCACAAGTGCTGTTTTAGTTGTTTTTATTTATTTCATGCTGTTTTAGACAGCCAACATAAAATTTTAAAATTAAGATTTTAAATACATATTGCTAAATATACAAAATCATAAAACAAAAGAGAGGAAACAAATTGCGAAGATAATGTGAAGATTTTTAGAAATAGTGCAACGAAACGAAAATTAAATAATAAAAGCGAAAGAAGAAGCAGAGAAGAAACCAGAAGAGAAAACGAATTCTAAAATTTTCATCCATCACTATCAGTAAGTTTTTTTTTATTTTTAAATTTATTATTCTGGATGAAAAAGAAACGTGCTAAATATTGTGAAACAGTTTTATATTTCGGAATCGTGTTCTTTACGTATCGGGTACCCCCTTACCCCCTTTACTTTTTTTCAGCTTTTATGTATGTATGATATTTTCCGTTTTTTCAGCAAATTCATTAATTAAGAGAAATTATTACTAATTTTTGCGCGCATTTCTACTTTGATTTATTTTCGTACTCGTTAATTTATTTCCTTAGTTGTATTCTCTTATTCTAATCCCGCGAAAGGCATTGAGCTCTCAAATGAGCTCTCTTCTCTTTGTTTTCACACGTACGCAAGCACACACATTGTATAAAAAGTTAAAACCAATCAGCTTTTATGCTTGTTTTTTTCAGCAATTGTTGTTGTTTTTATTTTGTAAAATACAAATCAAACTAGTCAGTCTCGTATGAGCTTTGATACAGGTAGGTTGTGTTGCGGGTTTTTGCTTGTTTTTTTTTAGCTATTGTTTTTGTTTTTCTCTCGGCTACAGTGAAAGAAAATAAATAAATAACTTCACGTACACTTTTTATTTAACAAAATACCACTTCAAACTTTAACATCCATTTCGCTCAGTGCATAGAGAGTAGCAGAGCGCAATAAATAACTCACACAATGACAAATTTACAAAGTTTGGTAGTATTAAAATGCCTATCGCTGTTCTAATCTTACCTTTTTTAAATATTCGGTCTCTTCAATATCACTTGAATTGTGAGTGAAGTGTCTCTTCACTTACCACAACGGTCTCTTGAGTTTTTCTGAGTCTTTATTATTTCTGATATTCAGTTGAGAGTGATATGAAGAGTGTATTCTCACATTCAAGCCTCTCTTAACATTTACCAAATATATGTTGGAAATAACAAAAGGAGCTATAATATTATCACTCACTCACATCCAGACCAGTGTTGCTGAAGAGTTTAATTTTAAGAAACATTTTTTATGAAGTGAAAATAATCAAATTATTTATTTGTTGGATTGCGAGGTATGCTTAAATTTATTTCATTTATATCGAAATATAAAACAAAATCCAAATTTTAATACAAAAATCGCTGGTTTGTTGCCTGCGAATATTTTCCTAAATTAGAGATACAAATTCTCTAATATATTTTCCACTCTGTCCATTTAACTTGTGCAGTAAGGTGTCTTTTGAGTCTGCAATAGGACAAACATTTGTAGTTGGACTATTCAACAGAACACCTTTTTGTTTCAGATTAGCGAAAGAATTCGGATGGTTTTCGTATTCTTTATTTCAATACATATTCATTTAAAAGACGTTTCTACGACAAAATTTTATAAATATTATCTAAATAAAATGTACATTTGTTAATGCTGGCGGGTACAATTTCTTAATTTAATTTCCCATCCCTGGTTTATATACTTACATACATATATACGTGTTATTTGGGAAAAGTGAAAGATAAACAAAAATACAATAGGTCTGTTCACTTTCTATGCCGATCAATTATTCTTTTGCGTCATTTCCATATAAAATATATATATATTTTTTTTTACAAAATTATAAATTTATTGTCTAGATTAACAAATAGATATAAATTAATAATATTAATTACATTAAATTGTTATTGGTCGGCGGTTGAAAACCACAAATTTTCCATAATTTAAAAAGTTCAATATTATTTGGGTAATAATTGAGGTTGTCAATTACATTATTTGTTTGAAACCCATAAATAGTTTTTCAATTATTGAAATTGTCCAACAATCGTTTACGATTTATGGTTTATTTGTTTGTGAAAGAACGAACAGACCCATTGTCTTGAGTATTTCCAATAATTTGTAATACATTTCCAGTGAAGTAGAGGTGAATGACCTCAAAAGAATTTTTTGTTCAAAACAGCTGATCCTATTTCCAGATAACTAACTACATGCAAACATTGCCCAATACAGATATTTAAGTATATGCAATCTTCTTTTTACATTTTTGTTAAATTTTTCATAAATACTAATTGAAAGCATCTTCAATTTTGGTTTTACGCTGGTTTATGAGAATTTTCTATATTCCCCACAACTATAGTCATTTGTATTCTTCATTTACTAGTATTATAATAAATTAATGCAATAATATTTTTTACTACAAAAGGAATATAATTTCATTTGTTAATGGCCGTATAATCATATTGTTTTGGTTGGTTATTTTGTTTGCTAATTGGTTTTAATTTTGATTAAATTTTAAAATTTTCGGAAATCTGAGATTTTCATTTCGAGTTCTTTTCAAGCTTTGTAGTTCTTCATTTCATATTATTTAATTTTATTTAAATATGTCATTGGATCAATTTATTCGTTGTGCGGATAGCCTGGTTGAATTCGAGGCTGATCTTATTAACAATCAGTACCCTTTAGATTCGGTTCATACCATCGAAGTCCATTGTAGTGAACTGAGATCCAATTGGAATCGAATTAAGACAGCCTATGATAAATTTTTGTCCGAAGTTGAGAAGGAAAATGATCAAGCCGAAGATCCAATTGACGTAGAGTCCTTTAAGGCAAAATACAAAAATACATATACGACTTACTGTAATTGCTTGAAGAAATTGTCTGAAATTTCTGATGGTCTTCGTGTAGCTAGGCTACCCCATCCAGAGCTTGTGATGTCAAATGTTTCTGTTGCTAATATTCCTGCACCGTCTAGCTCTTCGAAGGAATTTGTTGCTACTTCGTTTCCTTCTGAATCCCATAGTTTTTATTTGCCTCCTATCGAGATCGAAACCTTCCATGGTGACTATACCTCCTGGCCTACTTTCCGAGACATGTTTACTGCAGTTGTCTCCAATTCCAAAGCCAGTAACGTGGATAAATTGTTCTTCCTGAACAAAAAAACTAAAGGAGAGGCCAGAGAAATTGTCCAGAAAAGTCCATTGACGCATCAAGGATTCGATTTGGCATGGCAAAATTTGTGTTTGCGATTTAAGAATAGACGTGTTTTAGTAAATGGTCAGTTGAAAATCTTGTTCAACCTTAAAACCATTACTGTCGAATCGGACAATGCTTTAAAGCAATTACAAAGAGACCTTAACTCCTGCATATCCATTTTAAAACTGTATAATATTGACGTTGCAAGTTGGGATCCCATTTTCGTCTTCATATGTACCAATAGACTTCCTGAGAGTACACTAACACTATGGGAGCAGGAATTAAAGGATAAAACCTCTATTCCAAAATGGTCTGAATTAGATGAATTCCTGACTAACCGCTATAGAACTCTAGAATCTGTTTCTGAGATTCGCGGTTCGAGTAATTCCAAACCTAATGATTTAAAATTTAAAAATCCGTCCAATTTAAATTCAAATAAAAGGATTCATAGCTTCCAAACAAATGTATCTGCTCCAAAGTGCCAATTATGTCCCAAAGAAAACAATGCAATCCGAAAATGTCCAAAATTTTTGAAAACGAATCATCAGCAAAGATTAGATGAAGTCAAAAAAGAAGGTATGTGTCTAAATTGTTTTTCGAAAACACATTCTGTTAGGAATTGCACAAGCAAGCATTGCTGTTTCAAATGTCAAAAAAGGCACAATACGCTTCTTCACAAGGAAACCGATGATTCTAGTTCGTCTTCTCAAGAGCCAAGTTCAAGCCGTTCATCACTAAACCCTAGTTCAGTCCCATATACTCCCTCTAATCCTAGTAATATACAGTCCGCTAATAGTTCCAGTTCAGGTCGCGTTCAATCCTGTTTCGCTTCCAACTCAAAGGGTGTTTTATTGGGAACTGCATGGGTTAATATTTGCTATTTAGGCACAAAATACCAGGTACGTGCGTTAATAGATTCTGGGTCAGAGGGGACTTTTATCTCGGAACTTATTTTTAATACCCTTAAGCTGCCATCTCAGCCTACTAATGCTCAGATTTCAGGGTTGAATAACTCATCATCAGTGCTCCTTTGTACTAGGTACACAACTTAATGATGACATTTCGATTCCAATTACGGCACTAGTAGTTCCTCACCTGTCTAAAAATCTCCCATCCCAAAACTTTTCTCGTTCTAACTTTTCGAATTTTCCCCAGATTCATTTAGCAGATCCAGAATCCCTTATAGCACAAGAAACCATCTTCGGATGGATTCTTACTGGTCCTCTTTCACGTCAATCCAATCCTGGTCCAACAATAGTTTCGCATTTCTGTGAAATTTCCTTAGACAAGGAAATTTCACGCTTTTGGGAGGTGGAGAATCTTCAAAAGAAGAACTATATGTCTTCTTCTGACAAGGCTTGTGAGGAACTATATATTCAAACTACAAAGAGAAATTCCGAAGGAAGATATGTAGTATCGCTTCCATTTAAGGATGAATTACCAGATTCTTTAAATATTGGTCATTCTAGGTCTAGTGCAATGGCTCAGTTTTTTCGAAATGAGGCAAGATTGATTCGTATTCCGAACTTGAAGATTGATTATGACAACGTCGTACTAGAATACGAACAGCTGGGTCACATGTCAAAAGTCGAATCATCTAAACTTGCCGACAGTCCAAATATGTATTATCTTCCACATCACGCCGTCATTAAACCTGATAGCGTTAGTACAAAACTTCGTGTAGTTTTTAATGCTTCCGCTCCGTCTTCTAATGGTCAAAGTTTAAATTCGTTACTTCACATGGGACCGACTCTACAAAATGATTTAACTATTCTGATTATAAAGTGGCGATTTTTCCAATTTGTTTTCAACGCCGACATTCAAAAGATGTACAGGCAAATTTTAGTAAATCCTGATCATACTCGTTACCAAAGAATTTTGTTCCGAACTGATCCCAGTTGTCCCATCGGCGACTATGAGCTGAAAACTGTGACCTTTGGGGTAAATTGCGCGCCATATCTGGCAATAAGAACCTTATTGCAGTTAGCCAATGATGTTCAATCCAGTTATCCAATCGCTAGTGATATCCTTAAAAATTATATGTATGTTGATGATGTCCTTGCGGGTTCTCATACAATAAAAGAGGCAATAAAAGCCAAACATGAACTAACTCGAGCCTTAGAATCCGCAGGATTTTCACTGAGAAAATGGACATCCATTTCCCAAGACATTTTAGTAGATATTCCGCGAGACCATTTACTTCGTGAGGATTTTTTGAAGTTTGAAGATAGCAGTTATATACTAAAACACTAGGCATTCGGTGGAATGCATGTTCCGACGAGTTCTATTTCGTTGCGCATCCGTTTCCAGAATCTTCAAACTATAAGAAAAGGGAGGTATTGTCCCAAATTGCCAAACTTTTTGATACTGCAGGCTGGTTAGCACCGTGTATCGTTCAGGCAAAGATTATAATGCAGAGAATATTGATAGATGGTACTGGTTGGGATGAAGTTCTTGGTCCTGACACACTGAATCAATGGAAAACGTTTAAATCCAACTACGCTGTTATCAATACCATTCGTATTCCACGATGGATTGATTATTGTCCAAATTCTAAGGTCCAATTCCATGGATTCTGCGATGCATCCGAAAAAGTATACGCAGCGGCATTGTATATTCGTATATCCGAAGGCAGTTCCATTTCTACACATTTAATAGTATCCAAAACCAAAGTGGCTCCTATAAAGACTCTATCTATTCCGAGATTAGAACTTTGTGGGGCAGTTCTACTAGCTGAGATTATAGACAATCTTTTACCGCGATTAGATGTCGACAAATACTCCGTTTTCTGGACTGACTCAACAATTGTACTGTCTTGGCTGGCAAAGCCTCCTTGTTCCTGGTTAACCTTTGTAGCCAACCGAGTTTCGAAAATCTCACAGGTCGTAAACTATTCCCAATGGAAACATCTGAACTCCAAGGATATCCCTGCTGATCTGGCAAGTCGAGGTTTAAGTCCACAAGACCTATTAGAAAACGACGCCTGGTGGTTTGGTCCCCTATGGCTCAAGGAAGAAGAATCAAAATGGCCTAGATTCGATTCATCTAATATTTCTGTTACTAACTTGGAAATTAAACCCGTAAAAGTACTATTTTCTTACTTTACAAGTTTTGAAGATACTTTAGATCGTTTTTCCTCTTTTAATCGGGCTGTCAGAGTTATATCCTACGTATATCGATTTTTCTATAGAACTCATCCACGATTTCGTTCCAACTTCTTTAAGGATTGCTTAATTCTTTCTAATTCCGAAATTAGTTTTGTTCGAGATCAACTTGTTCGCATCAACCAGAAAGTCAACTATCCGAATGAATACAAGAATCTTTCTGACAGACAACTAGTTCCAAAATCTAGTAGTCTACTAAATTTAAACCCCTTTATTGACCAAGAAGGAATAATTCGATCCTGCGGTAGGCTGGAATCCACGTCAGGGTTGACTTACAACGAGAAACATCCGATAATTATTCCATACAATTGTCAATATTCCAGACTTTTAGTGAAATTTATCCATGAAATAACGCTACATGGTGGGAATCAGCTAGTTTTACGACTTTTACGTACACAATATTGGATTCAAAAATTTGATAAAAGTCACTATCAATAAGTGTAAGATATGCGTAATTTACAAAGAGCGATGTCAAAGGCAAATAATGGCGGCTTTACCTTCCGAGCGTTCAGAAATTTCCAGACCATTCACGCACACTGGTTTAGATTTCGCGCGACCATTCGACGTGAAAAGTTACTCCGGCCGTGCTTGTCGGATTTCAAAAGGATACGTGTGTGTGTTTGTTTGTTTTTCCACCAGAGCAATCCAATTAGAAGCTACAACAGACTTATCCACTCAGTCGTTTTTGGCCGCTTTCAGCCGTTTTGTTTCTCGACGAGGTTGTCCGCTGCACCTACATTCCGATAACGGTACTACATTCGTTGGAGCTTCCAAAATACTTGCAAAAGAGTTCATCTAAACTTCACAAGAGCGTATTCTGTCCGACTATGCTCATCAAAACATCTCGTGGCATTTCATTCCAGCTGAAGCTCCTCATATGGGTGGATTATGGGAAGCTGGTGTGAAAAGCTTCAAGACCCATTTCCGGAAAATCGCTGGATGCTACAAATATACATATGAAGAGCTTTCAACTTTACTTTCCAAAATTGAAGCATGTCTAAATTCCCGGCCTATTTCTCCTATATCCACTGACCCCACGGATCTCTGCGCGCTAACCCCCGTTCATTTTTTAATAGGCAATCCGATCCTATCACCTATCGATCCGCATGTAAACGATTCCTCAATATCCTTGATAAATCGTTGGCAAAGGTTAAAAATGGTGCATCAAAACTTTTGCTTCCGATGGAAACACGAATACTTGAAAAGAGGCTTAAATGGCAAAGACCAGAGATTAATCTACAAGAAGGAGCACTGGTAGTGATCAAGGATGAAAATTTACCTCCGAATTCGTGGCGCCTTGGTAGGGTTACTAAGATATATTCTGGTTCTGATAATAGGGTTCGCGTAGCCGATGTTTTGACACAGCGAGGTTTATTGACGAGACCGATAGTCAAGTTAATTATGTTGCCCGCGGAATTTTAGTTTGCGCTACATTATAATATTTCTTTTTTCAGATCATTATGCCGAAAAATTCACCAAATAAGAAATCCAGCCGCTTCCCAGAAAATTATCATTCTTTTCCCTGCCGCATTTGCAACCGACCACACCCACTCCGAACCTGTCATAAGTTTTTAGCCATGAACATCTCCGACCGTATCCGTGTAGTCCGAGATTTCAAATACTGTACAAATTGCTTAGCGCATGACCATTCCCAGGGCGCTTGTTTTTCCAAAGATGGGTGTAAACATTGCCACAAGTTTCATCACACGCTTCTCCACGTTAATCCGAGGTTGGAAAAGGATCTACTAGATTCTGATTCACCTCCACGCTCTCGCTCACGGTCGCCAAGTCCTAGGCCATCCACATCTTCCAGAAAACGAAGCTCATCTGCACCCAAGCCTCGAAGAAAAAATTCGCCCCCCTCTACGTCGAAATCAACATCCTTAACTGCCATTCTACGCCAGAACACGGTTATTCTCCTTTCAACCGTTCTGGTGAAAATTGGATCTACTACCTCACATGCCCGGTGCTTGCTAGATTCGGGTTCGCCAGTCAGTCGTGTTTCGAAGAGTTTAGTAGATAGACTGAGTCTAGTAGCGTATGCCCTAAACGAGGAAACGATTTGTCCGATCGTTCTAAAATCACGGTTCGATTCCTCTTCGAAAATCGAGGGTACATTCAGGATCGACGATCGCATAACATTGCGTACTCCATCTCAATCGCTTCCAGAAACTTATAAAAATAATTTTCGTGATCTTTTCCTCGCCGATTCGAAATTCTTTGAATCCGCTTCCCTGGACATTTTGATTGGCGTAGATTTATATCCAAAAATTATTTGCCAAGGGGTTATATCAAGAGCCGGTTTTCCTACTGCCCAAAGTACTTTGTTCGGATGGACCATCTATGGTCCGTGTACAGTTTAATTTAAAAATAAATGCACTGATAGGCAAATCCAAGCAGAACACTAAACGTTCACCTATTTAAATTTACTTTATATATATTATTTGCATGAAATTTAACTTTAACTAAACATTATATTAATGAATTAATTAATGAATTGCTTCTTATATTTTGTATTTAAAATTATTTTCTTATATTATAAAATGAACTCCAAACATTGTAAAAGTTGAATTTTCTGAAAATCTAATTATTTTTTATTTCATTACAGAAGCAACATTTAGACATGACCAGGATGACTTGTTCCATTTCTCGTTGCATATATCCTGCAAGGCGGGCGGCAATGTTAATGACATAAGCCTTTGTATTAATAACAGTGATGAGCAAAGTTATCATTTATGTTTTCAACATATATGGTAGCTGTATGTTACATATGTATATCTGTCCTTGTCTAAAATAAGGCCTAAACTCAACTGTCAAAATGGTCAAAATGTCTAAATGATGTTTCCGTTGGTTGCTAAAAAATAAAATGCTGTCTATTCTTGTTCAACAGTCAAATTAAGAGGTAACCAACACTTCTCCAAATAAAG
The DNA here is from genome assembly GCA_942486065.2 of Calliphora vomitoria. Lineage (NCBI taxonomy): Eukaryota > Metazoa > Arthropoda > Insecta > Diptera > Calliphoridae > Calliphora > Calliphora vomitoria. Next base: position 52,276,323 of record OW818030.2, on the reverse strand, counting down.
GAAATATTCATCCTAAATCCTAATACTTTGTCTTTTTATTTTTCTTTTCTATTTTAATTTCCTATTGGGGTTTTCAAATCGTTCTCGAGAAAACAAAATAAATAAATTTATTTTGTTTTCTGCGGACTCTGAGAGTACTAAATAGTTCCAAGCCACATTCCTATTCCCGTAGCTCTTCATCCCATCACAAGGTAAGAACGGCAAATGCCTAGAGTAGTCAAAGGCAAACTCTGCCGACTACAAAAACAACACTAAAACACTACACTATAAACCTTAGAAATTAATCATTGCAAAACTACAGCAAAATTTGTTTCTACACATAAAATTTACTTTTATTTTTAACGTTTTTTAGTAGGTAGTACTGAAAATTTACTTTTTCTCAAATTTTATTTAAAAAAAATCAGATGATTTTTTTAATATTACCTTATATATTAAAAAAATTAAATCAGCCGAACTTTTTTATTAGCAAATAAAAAGACCTTAAATATTTTTTTTTACTTTTTCTGAAATTTAAGTGCCTCGAAAATAATTTGTTTGATATATCGTACCGGAATTTTTTTTCCTCAAACCAAAAGCTATCGAAAAATAGAAGGCTATATACTACTATACATACAGAAATCCGGCAGCGAACTTTTGTAACGATAGCTGTATAATGGACGATTGCTCCCAAATAAGGTCCACTTGCGAAAATTACATTAACGGGTACAAATCTCTTTAATATATTGATATCGTAATAAAATTCTACACACATAACAATAATATAAATTCAAATACATAATTTAATTTTGAGAGAATCGGTCCATAATTTCCCATAACTCCTACATAAGGTCTACTTCCGAAAATCGGTTTAACGTGCGTAAATTTCTTGCAGATGTAATATTTGATATACATTTTACGATCATAAAGCGCATGTCCCAGCAAAAACTTCGCTTACAAAGCTACAAGTAATCTCTTTAATAAATTACTTTTTAAGTAGTAAAGTCTAAAAAAACTAAATAAACAAACAAAACAAAATTTTACTTTTTTTCAATTTGCCCATTTTTTTGTTCCATGTTTGTTTTTAGAAAAACAGAAAAGAATATTGTATTACTGTGTGAAAACCATAATTTGACGCACAATAAAGTAACCAAGCAGTGGTGTAGTGAGTACAACAACAGACTAGCAAGCGGATAGTTGTTGGTTCGACTCGTGGCTGCGCTTATTATTTTTATACCCTTCACCATCGTGAGAAGGGTATATATAAATTTGTCATTCCGTTCAAAATCGGGAAAAGATTTTGAACCCGAATTTTTTTTCACCAAAAGTTTTTTTGGCTAAATTTTAAAAAAAAAATTAAAATTTAAAAAAAAAGTTTTTTAAATTTAAAAAAAATTAAAAAAAAAAAAATCGAAAAAAATATTTTTTTCAAAAAATTAAAAAAAAAAACAACTGGAAAAAAAATTAATTTTGTTTGCCTAAAAATATTTAAAATTTTTATTTTGAAGTATAGTTTGGTGAAGGGTATATAAGATTCGGGTCAGCCGAATATATCTCTCTTGTTTATTTTTTTTTTTTTTTTTTTGGTTTGTAAATACAATATTCTATAAACAACTCTACTAACAAAATAACTTATTTCCGGCATAAATATAAAGGATTACTTTTGGGACATCGCGAACAAAAATAAGTAGTCTAATCGTCAAATTCCCCTTATTTGTAAATAAAGGTTTTGCTGGGGTGTATGCCGATTATTTGCTTTTTTAAAGCGTAAAAAACTAGTCAACCCTCATGGGATCAATATACCTTTTGGTGGTATATAAGATTCGGCATAACCGAATCTATCATTCTTGTTTACTAAATATTAAAAACAATATAGAGTACGTACATTTTGTCTAAAATAAATATAGAATGCTTTTAGAAGTTTCACGGAGTACTTAATAGTAAATAAAAAAATAATATTGAGGAAGAAATAATCGACTAATTCAATTAGAAAAATTGTAGATATTTTAATTTTAAAACTAGGTGTTTAAAAAAATCATTCTCAGACCCTTTTCACGAAATGTGAAATGATTTCTGGCATCACTGATTGTGGCTCTGACATAATATCATTAATGTATTTATTTTATTCATATGCGGGTTTTGTTTAGTACATTTTATAAAATGATCGTTGGTGAAGTGTTTACGATTCATTTATTTTTTTTGATATGTTTATCAATAGCTTCTGGTAATTAAAATTTATTTATATTGTACTATATACGTACATGTACATAATCTTGTTTAAATTTGTATACATAAAAATATATAATTAAATAAATAATACTCAATAATAATCAGATTAAATATGCTGGAATTACAAAATAATCGTGAAAAATTCATAAGAAATTTACATACGTATTAATTAATTCTGTGATGATATCGAAAAATATTTTAAGTCGACTTATATTACATAAATGACGTGCTTCTGTATTTCATAATATTTCATGCTAATTGCTATAGGCCAATAGAATGAAATTAAAGCTTACAATTTAAATAAAATTTTAAGTATAAGTAAATACGATTTATAAATTCTTTCATAAGATCTACTTGATTTACAATAAAGGCAGAATTAGTTTAGCAGTATCGTAAAAGTAAGCTTTCGTTGTGACATATTCAGTAGAATTTATTAATTTGTTATGTGATATAAATTTTAAAAATATATAAAACTAGCTAATACCCGGTGCGCTTCGCTACCCCCTCGAAGTAAAATGCATATTAAGTAAAGGTTTAAAAAAATATTTATTTACATACATTGTTCTTTAATATTATTTCTTATTCTATTTTTTTTATGTATAATATATTCAGTCAATATATACAATTTAAAAATAATAAATTAATGAACTATTTATTTCTTACTTCAAAATCCAAAATATTCATATTGATACTTAATATGAGGACTATATCTGTTATAGTTTTCCAGATATGCAGTTTTTTGTCAAAAATATTTCTATTGAAACTAAAATTACTTTTACAAAATTTGGAAACTCTAACTGATATAGTTTCCTTGATACGCAGATTTTAGTGTATACTACATATGGGAAGTGACACGCCCACGTTTGCTGGTCCGCCTATTTCTGGTCATAATATTCATATTGAAGCTAAAGTTACTTGTACAAAATTTGGAAACTGTAACATGTATACTTTCCCTGATATGCAGATTTTAGTATTTACTGCGTATAAGAGGTGACATGCCCACAATTGCTGGTCCGCTCATTTTCGTCCAAAATATTTATACTGAAACTTAAATTACTTGTACAAAATTTGTAAGCTCTATCTGTTATAGTCTCTTTCATACGCAGATTTTAGTATTTACTACATATGGGAGGTGCCACTCCCACTTTTGCTGGTCGACCTATTTTTGGCCAAAATATTCATATTGAAACTAAAGTAACTTGTACATAATTTGGAAACTCTAACATGTATAGTTTCCCTGATATGGAAATTTTAGTATTTAATTCATATAGGAGGCAACACTCCCTCTTTTGCTGGTCCGCACATTTTAGTCCAAAATATTTCAAGTGAAACTAAAATTACTTGTAAAAAAATTGGAAACTCTAGCTGTTTCCTTGGTACGCAGATTTTAGTATTTACTACATATGGGAGGTGACCCGCCCACTTTTGCTGGTCCACCCATTTTTGGCCAAAATATTTATGTTGAAACTAATGTAACTTGTGGAAAATTTGGAAATTCTAGCTTTTATAGTTTCCATGATATGCATATTTTGGTATTTAATTCATATGGAAGGCACCACGCCCACTTTTGCAGGTCCACCCATTTTTGTCCAAAATATTTATATTAAATCTAAAGTTACTTGTTCTAAATTTGGGTATTTTAGCTGTTATAGTTTCCCAGATATTAGGATATTAGTATTTACTTCATATGGGTGGTGTCACGCCCACTATTGCTGAACCGCCCGTTTTTATCCAAAATATTCATATTGAAACTAAAGTTACTTGTACAAAATTTAGGAACTCTAGCTCTTATAGTTTACATCACATTTAGTATTTACTTCATATGGGAGGTACCACGCCCACTTTAGTTGGTCCGCCCATTTTTGTTAAAAACATTTGTATTGAAGTTAAAGTTACTTGTATTTAATTTGGTAATTTTAGCTGTTATAGTTTCTTAGAATTTCAGATTTTAGTATTTACTACGTATGGGGGGTGCCACACCCACTTTCGGTGGTCCACCCATTTTCGTTCAAAACATTCATATTGATACTAAAGTTACTTGTACAAAATTTGGGAACTCTAGCTCATATAGTTTACTTCACATTCAGATTTAAGTATTTACTTCATATAGAAGGTCCCACGCCCACTTTTGCTGTTCCGCCCATTTTTTGTTCATAACATTCATATTGAAACTAAAGTTACTTGTACAAAATTTGGGAACTCTAGGTGTTATAGTTTTCCTGACATTCAGATTTTAGTATTTACTTATTATGGGAGGTGCCACGCCCACTATTGCTGGTCTGCCCATTTTTGTCCAAAATATTTATATTGAAACTAAAGTTCCTTGTACAAAATTTGGGAACTCTAGCTGATATACTTTTTGAAATATACGCATTTTGTTTTTGACTTGAAATAGGAGGTAATGTTGTATAAATGGGCGTGGCACATCGCACACGTAAAATTTCAAAATAAAAAGTAGCCTATAGTTCCTTCCAGAGATACGGGAAGACATTGTGAAGATTTCATGAAAATCGGTTCAGCCGTTTAGCCGTCTATAAAGTCCAAACAAACAGACAAACAAACAAATATACATACAAACACACATTGACTTTTATATATATAGATAGATTATGTTATTATTTTTGTAAAAAAAATTATGTGTTGCATTAATGCAACATTGGAGCAATAATTCTAAATAATTATAGTTGAAATTAAAGTATATGAAAATAAATAAGTTGTTTTGTTTATTGTAAAAAAATTATACTATACAAGCTAAATCCGCATTCTTTTATCGCCCCAAATTGGCCAGTGTGCATATTTTAGGTTTCGGAGAAACGTGATGAGGTGGGCAACAACATTAGATGATGCTCCTAAGTCTGGCTCGCCGGTTGCACTTCTGTTTATCTGGCCCCTGCAGACTTCAAATGTATATCCATATCCAAATACACCACATATAACAAACAATTTGATATATATATATGGTAACATTTTACTATTATCATTGAAGTGAAGTAACTCCCTAAGTGATTCATATCGATTCGACGACATTGCACTACCGACATGTAATATACGATACCAATGAATTGACGTATCTCTAGACTGGTTATATTTACAGTCTTGTTGGTGTCTTTCTGAACAGAGTATAAATTAGTCTGGTATCTTATGAGTTTGATAATGTTTCCAGTAAGTAAATAGGAAAATACCTCAAATGGGGTATCTAACCGATGATATCTATTGCTTTTCATGATCATAAAAAATCAAATAATTCACTGGTGTTTACTCACTTTTGAAGCTGTGTGTATGTAAGTATGTATGTAAACATAAAAAAATTACAAGCAGTAAAATTATTAATATTAATATTTTTGCTCAAATTTCTAATTTTTTTAATTTTAATAATTCTTCTATCGGGAACAGCGCACTTTTCAAAGTTAAGTTTTTCAGACTTCTGCTTCTTTAATTTTGAGGAGTTCCGTTTATTACATGAGTTGGACTGAAATAGATAGTTATATAATTTTTAAATAGGTAGTTAGATTGATAAAAAGCTATGTAGTTAGAAAAATATTTAATTAGGTAAATATTTAGTTAGATAAGTAAATATATGGATAGATAGTTAAATAATACATAAACGATACCCTGTCATCAATTTCACTTTCTACAGATTTTAGCTCAACCTCACCCTCGTCCTCCAAAATATCTATTTCGATTACACTATAATTTTTCTCTTGGCCTGAAAATTTAATGATTATATTAATCATGTACATAAGGGATATAACTATTGACAATTTTTGCAAATACGCAAATTGGCATAGCATAGTCGAATAGACCATTTAAAAATATGAAAAACCACGATATTATTTTTTCGCAGTTGTTAAAAAAGTTCACGCACCAAACGCAATAAAGTTTTTCTTTCAAATATAATACATTTTATTCCTTCGTTAAGTTGTTTTTGTAATTAATAATAACTGCGGACATACTTCAAAAATGGCAATAATTTATATATTTTTTTAAAGAAATTTAAATGGGATTTCTAACAGTAACACGTACCCCTGTTTTGACTATAGAAACTTTTCAATTAGAACAAATTTGTAAATCACTGTTTGTTTCACTTCGCAAAAATTGTATGTGGATTCGGAATTAAATCATATAGCAATAAAAGTACAAAAAGGTGATGCAGGACATACTTCCATTATGTAAATCGCCAAGAACTTTTAAATTAAAACTCATTCTTTAAGCAATTAAATTATACATATCGCTCATTTTCATGAATTTTTTAAAAACTGATAAAATTATATGAAAGTCTATAGAACGGCGCATATTTTGTATTACTCAGTTCAAGAAATTCGGATTTTGAGTTGTGACGTTGTTGCAACTCAGTTTTTAAAAAATTCAATTATTTTTTGCATGGGAGTGTTTTTTTTTTTTTTTTTTGTAAACATCAAAATTCATGTATTCTCGTATATTTGGCAAGAAAAAATTTAGGTTAAATACAGATTAGAGTGATATTAACGTATACTATTTAAATCTGGTTTTATTTCTGAAATCTAATGATTTGTTGAACATTTATTTAATAAATAGTAAAATGTCATAAAACATTCAAAGCCGTTTTTCTCGAAACGACTTTTTTTGAATTATGACGTTGTTGCAGCAAATGAGCAATATGTATATGTATTTATATAATATAAAGCTTATAATATTAAATAAAATCTTACACATATCGGAATCAAAGTCATTAAACATGTCTGTGGCAGATTTTCCTAATAATGAACCAATTCTTTCCTGATTATTTGTCACCTGGCTATTGTACGCGCCTCCGCCGGTCCTGTATAGCTGATTTCGGTGGACCGATATAACTGTTTTTGCCTTTCAATTCATATTCTCATACTTATCTCTGAGATGTTTAGATGATCTGATCAAGTAACCCATTTTTATATTTAAAATTCATTAAAATCAACAATTTTTAAATCAACTAATGGAGTAATGGAAAATCAGCAAAGAATATCCAGAATACTTGTATCTAAAAAATCTCTTATAATACCCTACACTAAGTAAATGAGCAAAATCATTATTCTTTCAAAACTTCAATAATTGATATTCGTGAGTGATTTTCGGAAGTGGGCCTTATATGGGAGCTATGAAAAATTATGGACCGATCACCATGAAATTTGGTCATGTGATTAATGTCTATATGAAAGTTATTTATGTTGCATTTCATGTGTATACCAACATTTTAAGGAGATTTATGCTCGTTAAAGTGATTATCGGAAGCAGGTCTTATATGGGAGCTATGACTAATTATGGACCGATCATAACAAAATTTTGTGACATAAATTCGGTATATATAAAATTTATTTGGAGAAAAAATTGTGTAGATACATATATAAATTAAACATTTATGACCGATAAAGTCCAATTTCGGGAGGACATTTGTATGGGGGCTAGGTGAAATAATGAACCGATTTCAGCCAATTTCAATAGGCTTGGTCATTGGACAGAAAAAATGATATGTACTAAATTTTATCGAAATATCTTCAAAATTGCGACCTGTACTCTGCGCACAAGGTTTACATGGACAACCAGCCAGCCAGCCAGCCAGACGGACGGCCATCGTTTAATCGACTCAGAAAGTGATTCTGATAAATACCAAAAAGCATGCGAAACTGATGCGTTATAAAGATTACCCATGGGTGAAGACGTCGAATTTGATACTTATGAAAAAAGTATGCTTGATATTGAGGATATTTATGATGGTCGATGGTCTTATTATTGCAGAACATACCGAAGATGATAACATTCTCATGCGAGATATCCAAAAAGAACAAAGTGAGTAGTTACCGTATTATTCAAGAAAAATGTATTTGTCTGTTGTAAATGGAGTTATCCTCATTCAAACGGATCATATTAGAGTTGTTATTCCCTTACATTACGTCAGAAAATTTTAGATGTGATCCATGAAGGACATTGGGGAAAAAGTCGATAAAGCAATTGGCACGTCAATATGTCTGGTTTTCAAAAATTGATGAAGCTATTGAAAATATTTCAAAATTCTGTCAAGAATCTGATAGTAATCCAAATAGAGAATTTTCATTTTGGCCAGAAGCCTTGGGAGAGAGTTCATATCGATTTTGCAGGTCCATTCTTTTCTCATATGTATGTTCGTGTGACAATGGAAGTCAATTTACTTCAAAAGATTTTAAAGAGTTTTGTCGAAGAAATGCTATAGAACATATCACAAGTTCACCATTCCATCCCTCATCAAATGGTTTAGCAGAGCGAACCGTTCGAACGTTTAAAGAATCTTTTAAGAGGAATATGTGTGATAAGCAGGATAAACATAAAGCCGTTTTTAAATTTTTGTCAACTTACAGATCTACACCAAACACTGTAACTGGTAAGAAGTCACCAGCAGAACTCCTCCATGGACGCCAACCTCGTACTATTTTATCTGCTCTGTTTCCTTCAAAACATTCCAAAATTTAAAACCAAACAAAATTCAAGATCAACGATCCCGTTTACCCTAGAAATTTTGCAGGGAGGAAAAAATGGATAAAAGGTACTATTACTAACGTTGAAGGCAAAATTATGTATACTGTTAAATGTAAGTGGGGTAATATAAGAAGACAAAATCAGATAAAAATCCAAACATCCTCAAAAACACCCAATTTAGAAACTGAAGAAGACATTGATACTAATATTGAATTTCCAATTAATGCATCGAACAATTTAGAAGAGCGTTCAAACTCTGGAACAAATGAACCAATATGTAGAAACCCAACTCTATCACCTCCATCACCAATCGAAAGTACATTGGGCTTGAACAATAATTTACGTCATTCCCAGCGGATTAGAAAGAAACCAAAAAGGTTTGAACCATATTAAGTCTGGGGGAATGTTGTAATTCATTTCTAAATCAAGTAACCCATTTTTATATTTAAAATTCATTAATAATTTTTCATATTATAATTCATTCTTGTTCTAATTTTTTCAATAAATTGCTATATGTTTTTTTATAAAAAACTGTCTTAATTATTTTTGGTAAATCAAGTTAATTATCATTTCACTTTGAGATCCAAATTCTTAGGCGATTTTTTCCCAAATGTCTTTTTTTTGTTGCGTTAGTTTTTTGGTTTTCTAATACATTTGAATATTTTTCTGTCAACGTTGTTAAAATATCTTTTCCCTGAGACGTGAAGTTGGAAGCTCTACAAAAAAACGTTAATAAAAAAAATAAAGACGGCTCGTGTTGAGAGCTAAGCCACAATTACCTGCCTCGCTTTGCTTTAGAAAGATCCATGCTGGGCGACATACGTTCAAAACTGTATTCCTCCATTTTGTCTCTGTTGATTAGTAAAATATTAATTTTTGTCCAAATACCACCCGGATATTGTATTCCAGAAAAAATTGAAACCAAACAACAAATGTGCACTTTTCCTTGTTAGTGTTCAGTAATTGTTGCTCAGTTTGTTTCTAGCTTTAAATGCGCAATATGTATAATTTAAATTTTGCACTTACCCTAATATTTTTGAGTTTTATAACTTGTTTATACCCTTCACCTTCGTGAGAAAGGTATATATAAATTTGTCATTCCGTTTGTAATTTCCGCAATATAATTTTCCGACCCTATAAAGTATATATATTCTGGATCCTTATAGGTAGCGGAGTCGATTAAGCCATGTCCGTTTGACTGTCTGTCTGACTGTTGAAATCAATTTTCTGAAGACCCCAGATATATTCGGGATCCAAATCTTCAATAATTCTGTCAGACATGCTTTCGAGAAGTTTCCAATTTAAAATCAGTAAAATCCGTTCATAAATAAAGGAGATATAAGCAAAAATCTGAGACAACCTCTGAAAATTACATCTAAAAAAGACAATTTATTGCATGCTTTGACAAAAAAGCAACAAATTGCTTTGCGTATTTTTTTGGTACTACTCTTCACCTTCGTAAGAAGGGTATATATAAGATTGTTATTTCGTTTGTAACTTCTACAATATAATCTGTTCGTCAGCAAATAAATGTGGAATTTTTAAAAGTTTTCTTGATATATTTAGGATGCTATACGCTGAAAATGGGCAATTAATGCATCCACAACAAAGGTGAAGGGTATATAAGATTCGGCATAGCCGAATATAGCACTCTTACTTATTTTTATTATACAAATTATAAAACACAAATTATAATTTTTTTGATGCCGCCTTTTTATTACACAATTACACAATTTTTCGTAGACAAATATATGCAGTATTGCCATAATTTCTACTAAATGTTTTTGTTAAGTAATCAAATTATAGTGAAACGTAAATCGGTAACCGTTGGTTAAATGGTACATGTTAAATAAACCGACAATTAATTAATTTTCCGTTTAAAATGAAATAATCGTACATTGCGAAAATGGCCGTAAATAATAAAACATGTCATAACCACCATTAATAAACACATGCAATTAATCTGAAAACTTTTTGAATTTAGATTTTTTAAAAAAAACTACATAATTTTATGTAGTATTATATAAAAAAATATTATATTTAATGAATAAAGCATATTTAAAAGTGCATCTTAAAATTGTATTATTTAAAAACAAATATTTTTACTATGTGGTCTAAAAACGACATAATTAACTTTCAAATAAATATTAGAGCAATAAAATCCGACATCAGATACATAAGATACAAATATTTTAAGAAACACAAATCATAATAATCGAAAGTTTAAGAAATTTAAAAAAATAAAACTTAAAATGTGCAAATAAGTAAGTTTTTACTGAATATGATGAAAATCGAAAAATCCAAGATCAATTTGTTTTTGACCGAATTAATGCTTTACATATGTTGATACTTTTATCTAAATAAAATATTCTACTCAAAATATTCTATCAGATTAAAAACTTTGTTTTCTTTATCACTGACAAACTAACGTTTTTTAATGTTAATAATAAAATTAAATATTCTTTTTCTTCTATTTTGTATATATATATTGTTACGATTTTACCTTTTAAAAACGTGGTTTATTTCCTTAAAATATACCGGATACATTTGATTGCAAATAAAAAGCAGTTTTAGTTGTTTAAAATTTGTAACAACTGTTTATTTATTAAAATGTAAAACAACAATTTAAATAGTCACTCAGTGTCTTTATACACGTTTATCAATTCGCAGAAATACACACACACTTTATAACGTACAAGCATACACTGGCAATGCAGTTGATGTTAACTCTAACAGCGCCAATGATCAACTCCACTTCCTAAAGCAACCGCAGTCACTATTTATACGCACTGCCATCTTCATCCGAGCAGTCGAGATTGTTCTTAACGGTCAACTAGTATGTTCGATTTCTAGAGCTTTCGATGTCAACGTTACCTGCTTACGCATTTGTTGCCATACTTACAAACAATGCTAGTAACCGCATGCCATCAACACTCTTGATAAGTAGAAGCCTCCACTAATGGACGTGTTCATAAACATGATGAATGTTAAATTCTAATCGCTATTGCATATTCGTAACCCTGTCCCCCACTTAAGCCTGTTCTTCCCGAATAGGCACAAATTCACCTTTCCAGCTAGTCGTTTCAGATGTTCAACCTTAATTCTCGCTATCCGTATTCTATAGACCATGTCATCCAACCTCTTAACCACCCTATGTAGTCCTTTCCAGTGACTCTGTAGTTTAGAAGACAAACCTTTACTACGTTGTGAGCTATCTCCGGTTTTCATTTGGTCGTTGGTCATTTTAATTCGTCTCCGAACGAATTCATGCATTTCTTTGGCGAATTCATTGGCAGTATCTTCCTCACAATTTTTTACTGCCTCTGCTGAAGCACATTCACCCAACCTGGAACCCGGCCTGATTACCTTTTCTTTTCGTTACTGATATGGAGATGGTAGTGCCGTCAGATGTCAGATTCTGTGCCTCAGTGCTAGATCGTTTTAAAGGTGCTTCTTGTAATGCTTGATGATTCTTCTGCTGGTAGTTTCTTGGTACTCTGCAGTTTCGCTGAATGTGACCGATTTTACCACAATTATAACATTTAATTTTGGCTTTACTTTGTTTCATACTTAAAGCCTTTAAAACTGCCTCTTTTAATTCATTGATCACATTTCACTCATTTTCAGCGACAACCTCGATTTTCCACACATTACATATTTGGGGCTTTGGAATTATCTTTGCTGTTTCTTGTAACAGTCCGAATGAGACGGTTTCTGTGAATGATGACTTGGGTGTGGCACACACCACATGTCTTATTTCAGGGCCATTTACAAATGCCTCTATCTTCAAATGCTCCAAAATCGGATGGTTTTCCCCTGGGTAAATAAGCTGTAGCAAACGCTCGATTTCTATCGCAAAGTCTTGTAGCGTCTCATTGACATTCTGCACTCTACCACGCAATTCCATTCGGTATAATTCCTTTTTATGTTCGCTACCGTACTTACGTTGTAGCGCCTCCATTATGTCATCATAAGAATTTCTGTTGCTCGTTGGTACGCTTTCAAGAACTATTTCTGCGTTCCCTTTCAAGGCCAAAATCAATTCGATAGCTTTTTCTTCATTGCTCCACAAGTTTCTCGTGGTAACTGTTTCAAACTGGAACTGCTGCCATCAAAACTAGGATCCTTTATTCTACTGGATGCTTCTGGAATGATTCGCACAGGTCCATCTTGGCATTGAAGATTATTCATCTTTATTTCAAGATCATGTAATTTATGATCCACACCATTCTCTAAATCCGATACCTTCTTGTCAATGCCATCCACTCTGCTGTTAATAACCTCAGACATTTCCTGAATTTTCTCATCTGTGGCTCTGGAGGATTCCTGAAGTTCCGCTTCCATGTCAGCTAAGTGTTTAATAGTTTCTTTGTCTTCTGCTTTAACCTCAGGACGAAGTTTCTCATTGTCGGCAAGAAGTTTCTCGTTGTTGACTCTAGAAGATTCTTGAACTTCTGTAATGAACCAGACTATTTTCTCTAAAGAATGAGGTATAAATTAATGTACCTCTGCAGAGATTGCATCGGCGATTTTATTTTTGCATTCAGAAATTGTCAAGATGAACGGGAGCCATTAATTAGCTAGCAATCAGCCGGTTGGGGTGGTTCTTATCTTGCCAATCTCTCTTACCGATGGGAATGTCAAAACACAAATATTATTTTAGACTCCCTTAATAAATGGAATTATGAAGTAGACTAGGATGTTGATTTAAGAATTAATGTTGAAATATACCCCTGTTTAACCAACAAAAACAACGGAAAATAGGTCAATTCATGATTATAAAATTGTATTGAGCAATTCCCCTAGCTGTGTTTGGGGGTTTGACGCCTCTGTACCCATCCTACCTTTGATCTTAGGGCGCCTTATGTAAACTCTGAGATCCCTAATGCAACTTATTCAAAACCAATCACATTATGTAAGAAGTGAGGACACTTTAGAGTTCCATTATAAAGATTTCAACATTTATTCAAAGAATAAGCAACAATGATAAATTCATGTAAAAAATAACTAAATATTACATTCTAACTTATATTCATGATTTGGGAAAAATCATTAAACCACCTTTACATAAATGATATTGTTACGAATGTGCAATGACAATTTGAATTCAACGGTCTGTAACGACTGCCTGCAGCATTCATCATGTTTGAAGGCACGTCCATCATTGACATTGTTTGTAAGTATGGCAACACTAAATGTTTGGGCTGCTGGCAATGACATCGAAAAGCTCTAGAAATCGAATGTACTAGTATGTCCGTTAAGAGCATTGTAGAAGATTCCCGATAGATGGCGCGTGTATAAATAGTGGCAGAGCTGGGAGTCGTGAGTAGAGTTTATCATTGGCGCTGTTAGAGTTAACATCAACTGTCTTGTGCATATAAGGTTGTACGCAAGGCAAATTCATACCCAATTCTACAACAAATACAACTATGCAAAAACAACATAGATTTTGTTTTTGTAAAAATATTCGCTAGCTGTCAAACAGCTAAAGACTGCAAATAGACGTGAAATAAGTAAACAAACAAGTTTTCTTTTGAAATAAAAATAATAAATATTGTTGTATTATTAAAATAATTAGTTTTTTAGCTTTTATTTATCTAAACCAGGTGGGTGGATTTTTGAACAATAGCAAAACAAATTAAAAAAAATGCAGTTAATTTCTGTCTGAATATATATAAAGATCATGACATTTTTAGCATATACAAAATATCTCATTGCTTTGCTGATAATATCACGTCTAACGATTATTTCAATAATGAGCGGGAAGACCAAGGCCAAGGAAGTGGAGTACAATGAACCGATGAGGGAGATGAATAAGCCGAGGCGGGCACCAATTCAGCAATACCCACTATGAAGTTGAAAGAAAAATTGGTTAATAAAAAGAAATATTTGAATTAAAATCTGTTAAAAATATTTATTTAAAATGAAAACTCATTTTGCCAACTTACATGTCACCGCCACTAAAAATGTGCGGAATGTTAAGTTACCGGTAAAGGGAACAGGACGATCATAATTATAGGGATTTTCCATGGTTTAGTTTAGAAGAGTCAGATTTATTGCCACTGTTCATTTTTAGTTTGTTGTTATCTTTATATATATGATTTTTCTGCACATGTGTTAGTACCTGAACTCCTCTTTAACGGCTGGGCCGATTACGATGAAATTTTTCGTGTGTGTTTGAGTGGGTCCCTGGATGGGTTAGATTCACAATTGACCCGTATAGGTACAATGGGCGTGGCACCTCCCATACGAAGTAAAAATTTATTATTGCATACCTGCTATTTTTAGAAAAGTTATTAGCCTTAAATAACGCAGGATAACGTATGGCGGGACAGCTAGTTTTCAGTATATTTTTCCCGAAATTTGACGACCTAAAATTACAAAACCTACATATGAAGAAGATATGTAATTGAAACTTTTGTATTTACCACTCATTTCTGAGGCAAATGATGCTATAGGTGGTTGTAGCGTTGAACTTGTTGGTAAATTTACATCATCCTTTTCGGAATCTTTAGAGATTTAATTTTTTGTGGGCTTTTCTGGTTGTTTAAAACTGCGATTCATTGAACGCAGTGTTTTTTAGAGGAATGAAAAGGAATAGAAAAGAAAAACATTTTTAATTATAAAACTTAAAATTTGAGAAAATAAAAACAAGATTTCATAATTTTGTGTAAATATTTTAATACTTACGTATTTAATAAGGGATATTTAAATGTTTATTTTAAGCAGTTTCTTATATCCCATTATTTTTTGTTTTGTTTTTGAAGTTTCAGCCTTTTGTTTAGGTATCGTATCCGGAAATAAATCCGACATTTATAAAAATATTTTTTAATATGTTCCTGTAGTTGAATGGATTGGCTTTGCTCCACAAGATGTTGTTGTAAAAAACGGTTGTGTGATATCTCATTTCCGTTTACTTTGTGAAATATCATTTCCATCTTTTTGACTTCGGCCAGGAAACTATCTTTTGGCTTTTTTAAAAATCCTTTAGAAATTTGATCGACCCAAGTAAACGAATTTCCATGATATTCACATTCTTCAAGATTAAGTTTTTTTATGATGTATCCAGCCACATACTCCAAAGCATCCTCTTGAAGAATACCAATATCATTTAAATTTGTTTCATCAAGGTCGTCAAATTCACTAAGCTCAGGTGAAACCTCTTCAACACAACCAATGTCTTGAGTTCCACTATCTTCTGATAGTTGTGTTTTTGGAACATTAATGTTGGTTGAAGAATTGAGCCATTCGGTGGTATCAACTTCCACATTTCCTTTTCCATTTAGCTGTTCCGTATTTCTTGCTGAAAAGTAAATATATATGTATTGTGCATATGCAATTTAATTTATAATTATTTTATTTATGATTCAAACATACCCAAGATGTATTTTCGAAGTCTTAATTTGAAGTCTCTGGGTGACGGATGGTCATTTAAACCACCTTTACTTCTTATCGCACCAAAGAAGTGCTCCAGGACGTCTTGATTGAGTCGGCTTGTGATTATGTACCTCATATCATATCTTTTTACATAATCATGGAGCATTATCAATGCAGTGTTCGTTATAAGAATACCTTTTTGAAAGGGCTCCAAATTTTTTCTTCCAGGTATAATTGGAGATGCCATTACTTCATTTATTTTATTTAGAACCTCTTTTTGGGACTCCAACACAAGCCCATACGGTTCCTGAAACGAAATTTTGTTTAAATATTAAAAGTTAATTAAGTTTGTTACATTAAATAAATATAATAACCTTGCTAGGGTAATTGAAATCAGTTAATCTCGAGTTGAGTACATCAAACCAATCATTTACAAGCTGAACAAAATCAGCTGTCTCGGTAGCCTTGTAAAGCTCCATCCCATGGGTGTAACATCTTCTTATGGCATTGGCTGTGCTGTTGGAAAAGAGTTGTGCTGCAAGCTTAACTTTTTGCCTTCCTGAAAGTATTTCTAAAATTGTATTTATTATTTGTTTTAAGTAAATTAATTACTTACCTGCACCTTTCACAGACAGATGCTCATTTGTTAATTTAAACGTAATTGACATATCAGACTTCGATGTCAATTTTAGCAAATCCGCCATCGTACGAGAACTCAGCAATTCGTTTTTAAAAACCAACCCAGTGTCCAGAAAATGGTTGCGAACTAATTTTAATAAGTGCGGTGCATCGACAAAAGTAAAAACTTTATCATCTGGACACGCAGGATTAGGGAACCAAGGTTTTTCTAAAATGTTAGTGAAAAATTATTTTTATGAAGTGATAAATACCAAATCTAATACTACAAACTAGTTAGATCAGTCAATCAGCTGATAACTTTTTTTTTCGCTTTTTGGTTCTAACAGTTGTCAAAGCTTTTGTTTATATTTAAATATCTACATATTCTAAGCTTAACAAAATATTTATTTTTTACGTAAATAAGTAAGGCCCTCACTATTTAATTATCTACACCATATTAAGTTTTAATACATATTTGTTTAATTTTTAATTTTTGTTTTTTGACATTTGTTAAGACCAATTGTTGTTTTTGTAGAACTGCCACCACCTTGTATGAATTCGCCTTGGTACAGTGACTGTAACAACAAAAGCTTTCTTTGTTGATCAATGAATTTGCTTTGAAATAATTTATGAATGAGCGTAGTAAATTCTAAAAATAGAACAAGTGTATATTTTTTTGTGGGTATCGTTGTTCAGATACAAGAAAAAAAATTAACAAAAAGAAGATCAAGAAGAAAAAAAAACAAGAAATTTAACAAACAGACATCCCTCAATAAGCAGGGTATGAAATTTTTGTGGAAAAAAAAAAATAAAAATAAATTTTAATTTTAAAAGGTATTAGAAAAATGTAGATACTATGCTTTGCAATTATAGCCTTTTTCCTTATAAATTAACTTTTGCTTATAAATCTATATAAAATTTAAGTTTATTAGAATTTGTTTAGTAATATATAATCTATTTCGTTTAAATTTCAATAGTTTAAAAATAAATTTTTTCATTGGACAGTGCAATGTAGACTGAGTACAAATTTTAAGACACAAACATTTTTTCTTTGATATTCGTTCGTAAGATTTTAATTAGAATAGTTTAATAGTTTAAGTTTAGTTTAATTACAATTTTTAGAAATTTTCAAATTGGCATTTCAATATTGTCTGAACGAATTTTTTCATGTACATTTGATTATTATTTTTCCGGACACTAATAAAATTTGTATGCTTTTTATACCCTCCACCACCACAAGTGGTGAAAGAGGGTATATATACGTTTGTCATTCCGTGTGTAACATTGAGAAATATTCATCTGAGACCCAACAAAGTATATATATTATTGATCCTTATGAAATTCTAAGTCGATTGAGCAATGTCCGTCTGTCTGTCCGTCTGTCTGTCTGTGTAAAACACTCTCACGTCCAAAATACATAAGCAAAATTAATTAAATGTACACCAAAATGTTTATAATTTTTCTAAGCAGTTTGGTATAGAAAATCAGCAAAATCGAATTGGTAGAACCTAGGTTATGGATCAAAATATAAGACAACCTCCAAAAATTTTGATAATTTTCACATGATTTCTTGTGACTTTGGGTAAATTCATTGCAGAGAATACCATGAAATTTTGCACTCTCTATTTATATGATAAAAGGAAAAATTCTGTTAAAAATGGAAAGAATTGGTCCGTAATTTCTCGCAGCTCCCATACAAATTTCTTCCCGAAATATGGTGCTATGGTATATAAATGCCCATAGAATTGCAGTATCCATACAAAATTCAGCACAACTATGTTTAGTGCAAACAGAAATCGCGAGACCAATTTTTTTTTTTGGATCGGGCACTTTCTGACCATAGCCCCCATATAAAGTTTACTTCCGAAAATCATTTAAATACACTTAAATATCTTATATACATCAGTGTCAGGTTGAAATTCAACTTGCATAATCCCCATGCACATGAAAATCGATGTAGGGAATTTCATGAAGATCGGGCCATAATTGGTTATAGCTCCCATATAAGGACCCACTTCTAAAAACCACATTAATTTTCATAAATATCTGAAAAATATCGTTATCGAATTAAAATTTTACACAGATCGGTAGTATTAATTCACAAATGATACTACTAGATTGTGTGAATATCGTTTCATATTTGACCATAGCTCCCACAAAAGGTCCATTTCCGAAAATTACTTAAATGCTAATAAATCTCTTATAAAAGCTTCTATCTGGTTAAAATTTCAAATAAATATTTACATTATATACGAAAATGAATGTGTTGAATTTTATGAAGATCGGCCGATGATTGGTCATAGCTCCCATATAAGGACCACTTCCGAAAACCACATTAACCTCTATAAATATTTTAAATATATGGATATCGAACTAAAATTGTATACAGATCAATAGATTGTATTCAAACATTATACTACTGGGTTTTGTGAATATCGGTCCATATTTGACCATAGGACCAATAGGAAATATTGAGCCAATCGGTAATGTTAACCAATTATTAAGTATATAAAATGTTAAATAGTACATTTTATACTCTGTTGGATATGGTAGGAATATGTAGTTATTTCAATTATAAATTGCTGAACTAGATAACATTTTTATACATTTGAAATAAAATATCTTCTGCGTAAACTAGTTTTTCTAACAATATATAAAATACTACTTACTATACTACTATATTTTAAATAAACTTTTATTTTGTTTAAAAAAAGTGTTTTTATTGAAGAAAATACATAATTTGTATATAGTGCAAAATGTGTATTATATCAGTATTCATATATAATCCATAAAGTGGCTTCAAAAGAAATTCGGTTATAGTCCTAATTCGCTCATAGTCCACAATAATTGTGCAACTGTATTTGTAGACTATAAGCGAAAACTACTGTATTACATTACCATTCTACCAATCTACATAATCTTAGCTAAGTCCCAATAACAAACACTGAATATGGATATTAGAGTGTTTGTGCTAATGTCATTTCTATAATTTTCATCTAATTTAGGTGGAGGGTATTTAAGATTCGGCATAGCCGAATATAGCACTCTAACTTGTTTATATTAAATTTTAAATTACGACGTAAATTGGCGCGGTATGTATTTAAAAAAAAATTGATTTCGTTTACCCAGAATATATAAAATAGGAGAAATAGCTTATGTTGCTCGTGTGGCTCGTATGTAACACGACTTCTGGCAAACCTTATGGACTTCGATGAGATGTGATATAGGAAAATTTTTTGTGTTATTATGAGATTTGAGAATCTCTTCAGACTTTACTTCTAGTTAATTTTTCTTTTCTATATATAATTTAGATGTTTAGCTCAGAAACTTTCCGCTTTATGTGTTGTTCGCAATGTTAAATAAGTAAAATGTGCAATGTGTAATGTATTTTTTATGTTCCTCTATCTCCTCTTTTTCATCATATATAATTTAGATGTATAGCTCAGAAACTTTGTGTAATGTATTTTTTATGTTCCTCTATCTCCTCTTTTTCATCCAGTTTAGTAATCGAGATCACAGATTTTGTTTGCTGATTGTAATATGATATCGTGAGAAAAATTTTAGGGGTGGCTCATTAAATGAGTCCACCCTTTTATACGCAAATTTTTGAAGTTTGGTCGACAGAATGAAAATCTATGTTAAAAAAATTATATATAAAGGCTCGTAAAACGAAAGACATTTAACTTATTTGTCATTAAGCTGGCTTACCTTGAAATTTATTGTTAACTAGCTTGACCCGGTGCGCTTCGCTACCCCTGTCGATGTAAAAATCGGTTCAGCCGTTTAGTAATTATTGTTTAAAAACTAAAGGTACCAATTTTACCCGTTTTTCCCCCTTTTTATACCTTTCTGGTCCAAGTATTGAAAAAATTTATAGCCTATTGACGCTAAGTAAGGATCTATCTACGTTCCAAATTTCAATCAAATCGGTTCAGCCGTTTAGGCGTGATGCTCAAACAAACAAACAAATAAACAAACAAACTTACAAAGACATTTATATATTTATATAGATATAAGTAGATATGGTGTATTTAGGAAAACTAAAAAAATCAATTTATTGTAAATTACTCGAAGCTAACAAAATTACACGTAGATTTTAAAAATATATTTATGAGGTCCAGCAAGGATGATTTTAAGCCAAAGTTGGAAAATATAGCTGTGAGGAAAAACGTATTGATTGGCAAAATTTGGGTAAATTTTAATATTTTAACAAGTTTACCTGCAAGTTGTGTTTATAATTTCGCTTTCTGATAATATGATTGACACAAAGGACATGAAATTATTATTAAGAATTGTTCTTAAATACACAATAAATTGTTGTTAAAGGACGCTATAAATTTGGTGTGCGTTTCCGAACAATTGAAGCCACTACTTTCCTTGTGCAATGTAATATGTAAAAGAATTTCTCAACGGCATTCTTTAAGTTAAAGAAGATATTTTAGACAAAAAAAAAAACTTCGATAAATTCCTGGAAAACACAGTGTTTACCGAATAATCGAGTTGAAACAAGCATGCGTTATGTTGCGTTAACATGGGTTTCTATGCGTTGACCTCCTTTTTAACGGTTTGAAGTATATCAACTGGAAGATAATTTAATGCCAACTAAGCACAGCTTTTTAATTATTACTTTTCTTATAAAATAATATTATAAACAACGAATTCATTTATATTTTATGCAAGAATAAATGTATTTCAATAGTAACAATTTTACTTAATGTGGTAACAAAATGGAATACAGGAGGGTTTCGATTAATATTGTATTGAAAATATAAAATACAAAGTTAGGAGAAAACCTTGACGAATTTTGTTGAATATTTGAACCGGCATCTTATGAGCACAAATTTTAACTTCGGACAGTACACTTCAGCAAATTTCTCGTTTGTCTCTTTAAATTTCTCCATCATAGCAGCTAACATTGTGCTTAAATTCATGCTGCTTGTTGTTGCACGGGTACAGACTTCCACTTCGTGTTTATACTCAAACTCGTAAGTTCCGATGTCAATGTCACGCCGCTTGAATTCATCGATCAGCCTCTTTTGCAATTCCGCTTTATTGCCAGCTGTAGGTAACTCCAACTTACTCAATTCTTTCTTGAGTTGTTCAACTTTTAGTTCTTCAAGCTTCATGCTTGTTATTTTGCAATCCCACTTCTGACACCAATTGTTACGTTTTTACCTTTTAAAAACGGGGTTTATTTCCTTTAAATAAACTGGATACTTTTGATTGCAAATAAAAAGCAGTTTTAGTAGTTTATAATTTGTAACAACTGTTTATTTATTAAAATGTACAACAACAGTGTCTTTATACACGTTTATCAATTCGCAGAAATACACACACACTTTATAACGTACACTGGCAATGCAGTTGATGTCTTTACTTTACAATTTTTAATTTTTTTTTTTAATTTTTAATTTTCCGAAAGGCTGAAGAAATAGCTATCTAAACTATTTAAGAAATAGCTATAAAACTATTTTGCTAAGATCAATACGTAATAAGTTACATAGATGAGAAAAAACACCTGCTTGGCCAAAATGTCAAATTTTCTCGACCGATCTTGTTGAAAAATTGTGTCTGAATTACTATCCAGTAGAACTAACTATGGTGCAATTTTCATCCCAATCGGTAAAGTTGGTTCACTTGACATGAAATGCTCCATATATATAACTTATTTGCATTGAATTTTATTTGAATAACAACTTTAAGAGTTTTATGCTAGTTAAAGCGATTTTCGGTAGCTATGTCTCATTATTAAACGATCGTCACAAAATTTAGTAGTGCCAGTTCGGCTTATATAAAACTTATTTATGCTGAATTTGAATAACTAAGATATTTATGAGAACTATTTTCAGATAGGGCAATCTTATGGGGACTAGGAGAAATAATGGACCAAATTCAATAAGCTTCTTCATTGGGGCAATAGAAAAGCTTTTACCAAATCTTGCCGAATTATATTTAAAATTGCGACCTGTAGTTTGATTACAATGTTTACTTGGACGGACGGACATCGCTTAATCGACCCAGAAAGTGATCCTGAGCAGATTGGTACACTTCAAGGTGGGTGTAGGGACAATACTTTTGCACGTTACAAACATCAGCACTTACCAAATAAACCCTCCCCACTATGGTGGTGTAGGGTATAATAATAAAATTCATATTGTGGATGGCTTTTGGTGTCGGTAATAACATCTCTCGATTTATATCGAGCTTTCTCAGAGATCGCACTATACGAGTTGTTATAGATGGAATCTCATCAAACGAGTTCAATATCAATTCAGGGGTACCGCAAGGCTCCGTCCTTTCTCCTACTCTATTTCTTATCTTTATAAACGACCTTCTACGTCAAACTTCCAACCCTATCTCTTCTTTTGCAGATGACAGCAACATTCGCCATTCATATGCATTCAATTATAGACCAAGTCTGACGGAGATTGGGGCAATGAGGCAAAACATGAATGTACGCTTAACCAAGATCTTGTGACAATCTCTGAATGGGGTTGTGCGAATAGAGTCGATTTCAATGCACGCAAGACTCAGTGTTGTATGTTAACACACAAACGCACAACAGATCATGTTGCTTCATCTGTTTTTATGGGTGGTGTAAATATTAAGGAATCAGAAGCTCTTGATGTTCTAGGCATGAGTATTCAGTGCGATGTCCGCTGGACAAAACACATTTTTCGAGTGTCGAAAAAAGCATTCAAGTGCCTTGGTTTTCTAAAACGGTGTAAGACATACTTCACTCCATCTGATCTCCTTACTATTTACATCACTTATATCCGACCGTAAATGGAATACAACTCTCATGTGTGGGCCGGTGCTTCAAAGTATATTTTGGAGTTACTCGACCGCGTACAGGAATGGGCCAAATTGCTTATCGGTGACAGTAGGGTATCCAGCTCTATTGACTCACTGGAACATGGTCGCAATGTGGGTTGTGTTTCACTGTTCTACCGATACTACAATGGTATGTGTTCTGCTGAAATTAGGGAACTTGTTCCCGAAACCCGTAGTTTTTTACGCAACACACGTTCTTCGGCAAGGGCTCATCAATTTGTTGTCGACTGGACAGTGGATCGCACAACAACACATTACAGGAAAAATTCTTTCTTTAGCCGTACTGTCCGTATGTAGAATAAGCTTCCTCTTGAAGTCTTTCCTGTCACTTTCAATGTAGGAAAATTGAAATCAAATGTCCACGAACACTACTCTCTCTATCCTCCCTCCCATAACCTATTTTCCTAGTTCCAACACAATGTTTTGCATTAGTAGGGGTATCCCCTGAGTGCTGGTCCAAGAAAAAAAAAAAAAAAAAACAAAATCTGCCTCCGTTAGGATTTGAAGTGAGATAAGTATGCTGAATATAAGCTTTTTAGGTATTTTGGGATCTTCAAAAATCTTCCAAATTATCAAAAATCTCGTAATTTTGCGGGATTTGTTAATAGCGAAAAATCTCGGGATTGCCATCCCTAGTGTATACTTATATGATGTTATACTCTTAGCAATAGAAGCAACTATTAGCATTAATTGCAGAATTGTCAATAGCACAACCAAAGAAATGCGAGTTATAGCACGAACATATATTTTTTTGCTACTAAAATTTGCAAATAAGAGTTCAATTTTAATAGT
The DNA here is from genome assembly GCA_942486065.2 of Calliphora vomitoria. Classification (NCBI taxonomy): domain Eukaryota; kingdom Metazoa; phylum Arthropoda; class Insecta; order Diptera; family Calliphoridae; genus Calliphora; species Calliphora vomitoria. The sequence goes on along the minus strand of OW818030.2, from coordinate 52,252,035 downwards.
AATACGAACGAGCAGTATGAATATTTATAGTAGTTGATTGTGATGAAATAAGATAATTTCATATTTATTGCATAGTCAAGTAATATAAATATGTTGCTAGCGCTGAAAAACAGGCAAACTTTGACAGCTCAAACCACGTAAATGTTGTACTGAGCAATTTCTCATAGTAAGTGTTCAAATTACTTGAACATGCTATTTATGAAACTATTTCATATTTGAATTTAGTTCTTCACTTTTTGTTTGACCAAACTGCTGAGAAAAAGAATCAGTAAATATATTTGCCGTGTGATCACACTATATCAAATACTTTCATGAAATAATTGTTTGATCAAATAGAGCAAAAAAATTAAATTATTTGATCAGCATAGCGAATAAATAAAAAGAGATTATTTAAATATTTTTGGTACTAAATTAAAAACACAATTACACTATTTTTATTCTTTTACTATAAATCAAGGTTGGCAACCGATACCGTTATTAATACCGATACCGATTAAATACCGTTTAAAATTGAGTACCGGTATTGATACCGATACCGAAATAATTATTTCGGTAAAATACCGGTATTCAAATACCGTTTCCCTTAATACCGGTATCATACCGGTACAATACCGTTATCATAACGGTATCAATACTTTTATTATACCGGTATCAATTGCAAATCAATACCGGTATCATACAAGTTTCAATACTGATATCATACCGGCATTATAATTAAATTTTGCAAAATTGTTAAAATTACATAATTTAACAACTTTGCTGCTAGTAGAAAATAGTATTTGAGTCTTGTCCATCCCTGCTTGATGTTCAACTAATGCAACTCTGTCTTAGTTGTTTACTTACATACCAAGGCGAATTTATAGCAGGTGACCTCAGAAGAACAGCTGATTATTTTGTTCACTTGTATAGATAATTGGATTGTCAATTCAAGCAAAAACAACAACAGGCAACTTTGACAATTCAATTATCTTTTAACAAAAACAAAGTACCTGTTGTTTTGACATATTGTATTTTTTTTGTAGCTCTTTCATATATTTCGATTTTTTATAAGTTTTTGTTAGGTTTGATGTACTTAATTTTTATACCGGTATAAATACCGATATATTAGTTTTATACCGGTATACCGATACCGATATAATTTAAATACCGTTACCGATACCGATACCGAAATAAAAATAAAATTAATACCGATACCGTTACCGATACCGTTATTCGTTTCGGTTGCCAACCTTGCTATAAATACATATCAATATTTCTTGAAAATTTGTTATTTAAATTACTTTCACTAAAAAAATGGCATCAATAAATGAAGTCTCCTTCTTCACGTAATAGTCATTTAGCCTGGAACGACATTCTGGGAGAAAAACTATATGAAGACATGAAGTCTATGTTGCGATTTTTGTATTTTTATGCAATCTATATTTTTATACGTTTAACATAGTCTGATGTTTGATTATTTTTTATACATGCATTGGTCAAATGTATAGAATATTTAAATCAAAGATAATAGTTTAGACATACGTAAATAGTATGATTTGATTGCAATTATAAATTCTTAAATAATATGATCTGTTTAATTTTTTTTAATGCGGATATAATATTTGTGGACATTCTGAATGTAATAAGTTTGGTAAAAGACCTGTTCGATTAATAATATTTATTAAAAAAATAATTTCAATTATGAATTTTTTCCTCTACATATAAGTATAGTTTCAATCAAAGTATAACAAGTAGTCCCACTCTATTTTTTAATATAACTCTCTCACATAAATGGGTACCGTGAATTCAACACACTTGTGAAAAATGTAAACACATCAAAAGTCTCTAAATTTTAAGAAAAAATTGTGGATTAAATATATTTCAATTCACGTTAATTCTTTAACACACAGAATTTTATAATTTTATTTTACATTTCTAGCACATTTTCATTTTGTTTTGCTTTCAAATTTGCACTAACTAAAAAACATTTTTTATTAATTTTCGATATTTTTTTGTGTTATAACAATAGCAAAAACTTTACTTACTTAGTAAGCCACCAAGTAATATTGGAGCCAACTGGAAACTACTTATTATTTGACTGAATAACTAGTTACTGTTGTTCGAGATTTTCTAAAAATTCAGGGGTCCTACTTATAAATGTACTTACATTCAGCTCAATTATAAGTATTACATTCACAATAAGAATATGTAGCAAAAAAAAAAAAAAAAACAGAAAAATATTGCCTCGTGTGGGTATCGAACCATCACATGTGTTTATGTTTACCACACGCATTGATAAAGATAATAGATAAGTCGAATGTGTATTATCACGTACGCATGTGTTTTAGATTAGTTGTTAGATTTTAGTGTTTAGTTTCTAAAGTTTTAATTTTAAATAAATATTTTAATGTCATACAAACATTCAAGAAAAGAAGTATATTTTTTTTAGTAATATATTTTAATTACGTTGAAATTTTTAAACCTTTCAACCTAATAATTTTATACATGGTCCTTCGAGCCGGATTGAGCCATAAATTTATACAGTATGAACCCAAATGAATAAAAAAACAAAACACTTATTTAATATTTTAACTATTTAATATTTAAAACAATTTAAAAATTAAAATTTGGAAATTTTTTTCGCAAAAATGTTTTTCTTTAAATTGAGTCAGGCGATTTGATTAGCTTTCCAAAAATATAACATTCACATCCATGATACAAATTTATTTTTGCCTATGGGAGAAACCACTGCGCGATGGGGTGTAGAAAAAACTGTGTAAAGGCGATATTTTAAAATTAAACATAAGTGTAATTTAACCTTGTTATAATAATAATGTGCTAGTTCACAAAACTGTCAAGCAGTGCACTCGGTGGGTTAAACTAATTCGGGTACGCAGAATTCAGTGCTACTAACCGTTTTTTTTAGGTTAGCTCGTATTTTCGAGATATACCATTATTTCGAAAGTGTAGGAGGTTGCACAACATATATTCACGTAACTCAAAAACGGTTTAGTTTATTGAATAAACTGAAAAACGGTTAGCACCACTGAATTCGGCATACCCGAATTTATATAAGGGTGTCCCTCTTGACAGAAAAAAAGTGTCAATTTCGTGCACAGTGTAATTAAACCCTTCATAATTAAGTTAATAATAACGCATGCAATTTTTATTTTTAAGTATTTTCAGTTCAAATTCCGAAACAATTACTAAATGAAACACCCAAACAAACACAGTTGAAAGTTGTCAAAGAATTAGTTCATCGGACACTGCAGGAAAAAGAATCACTGTTTGAAATCGATATTAATACAAATTTGGAATTTCGCAGTTTTCAGGTAATTTAAAAATACAAAAATGATATATATTAGTTAGAGTGCTACAAAATAAAAAGTTTTTGCCACAACTTAAAAATTAAATGCATTTTAAAGTTATATTACATGCTATATGAAATATATTAATATCTTAAATTCGGAAGTCACTTTGTGCACCAAACCTTAACCAGAGTCCGCTAAAATTATATAATTTTAAGCATGACTAAGTAATACGTTATTATACACCTTTTTGTAACACATCTATCTCAATACCTTTTGTATGGATTCAAAATAATCAAACATAAAATTTACAGAATCTTGCCATTTTGTAATATATTTTTGTGCACTGCATTGCCGACTACTGCATTACCAAAACTCGGAGAACACTACAACATGGAGATAATTGTTGTGAGTTATATATTTTGAAGCCATTAATGAGACTTCTGGAATATATAAGATACACATATTGTTACAAATGTGCAATAGCGATTTGAATTTAACAGTCTGTAACAACTGCCTGCAACATTCATCATGTTTATAAACACGTCCATTAGTAGAAGCTCCTACTCATCAACAATGTTGATAGCATGCGGTTACTACCATTGTTTATAAGTATGGCAACACTAAATGTTTAAGCTGTTAACATTAACATCATAAGCTCTAGAATTCGAATGTTCTGGTTGACCGTTAAAAACAATCTCGACTACTCGGATGAAGATGGCAGTGTGTATAAATAGTGGCAGAGGTGGCAGTCGTGAGTAGAGTTTATCATAGACGCTGTCAGAGTTAACATCAACTGTCTTGTACATTTAAGTTTGTACGTTATAAAGTGTGCGTGCATTTCTGCGAATTGATAAACGTGTACATAGACACTGAGAGACTATTTGACCTGTTGTTGTACATTTTAAATAAATAAAGAGTTGTTACAATTTCAAACTACTAAAACTGCTTTTATTTGCAATCAAAAGTATCTGGTTTATTTAAAGGAAATAAACCCCGTTTTTAAAAGGTAAAAACGTAACAATTGGTGTCAGAAGTGGGATTGCAAAATAGTAAGCATGAAGTTTGAAGAACTAAAAGTTGAACAACTCAAGAAAGAATTGAGTAAGTTGAAGTTGCCGACAGCAGGTAATAAAGCAGAATTGCAAAAGAGGGTGATCGATGAATTCAAGCGGGGTGACATTGACATCGGAACTTGCGAGTTTGAGTATAAACACGAAGTGGAAGTCTGTACCCGTGCAACAACAAGCATCATGAATTTAAGCACAATGTTTGCTGCTATGATGGGAAAATTTAAAGAGACAAACGAGAAATTTACAGGAGTCAAAGCTGAAGTTCAAGAAAATTCTAGAGAAGTTCAGGAAACTTCTAAAGCTACCAACGAGAAACTTCAAGAACTTTGTGTGTGCTCTGCAGTTTCGAGAAACTTCAAGAACTTTGTGTGGTTATAAACAGCAGAGTGGATAATGAAATGCAAGTATCCAAATTTGACAAAAAGGAGTCCGAATTAGAGAGCGGCCTAGAAAAACAATCCCAAGATGTTGATAATAAATTTCTCGATCTGGAAATGAAAATTAATAATCTTCAATGCCAAGATGGACCGGTGCGAATTATTTCAGAGGCATCTAGTAGAATAAAGGATCCTAGTTTTGATGGCAGCACACCATTTAATGTTTTCAAGTTCCAATTTGATACAGTTGTCTAGAGAAACTTATGGAGCAATGCAGAAAAGGCTATAGAATTGATTTTGGCATTGAAAGGGAACGCAGCAATAGTTCTTGAAAGCGTACCAGCAACAGAAATTCTTATGATGACATTATGGAGGCGCTACAACGTAAGTACGGTGGCGAATATAAAAAGGAATTATACAGAATGGAATTGCGTGGTAGTGTGCAAAATGCCAATGAGACGCTGCAAGACTTTGCGATGGAAATCGAGCGTTTGCTACAGCTTATTTATCTAGGGGAAAATCATCCGATTTTGGAGCATTTGTAGATAGAGGCACTTGTGAATGGCATTCGCGATCCTGAAATAAGGCATGCGGTCTGTGCCACACCCAAGTTATCATTCACAGAAACCGTCTCATTCGTACTGTTACAAGAAATAGCAAAGATAATTTCAAAGCCCCAAATATGTAATGAAAAGAAAACGATCTGTTTTGCCTCAAAGAAACAATCAGCAGGAGAATCATCAAGCGTTACATGAGCCACCTTTAAAACGAGCTAGCACTGAGGGACAGAATCTGACAGCTGACGGCCCTACCATCTCCATATCAGTAATGCAGCTGGAAAATAACAATCTTACTGCTTGTGGGTATATCAACGGTCAGAAGCACATCCTTACTATGGACACGGGAGCGTCGCAGTCTATTATCAGATCAAATTTAGTAAGGTCTACGCACACTCTACGCATAGGTACTAGAGAGTCTGTCACTGTCCATGGTAGAGTTAATGTGAAACTAACTATTGGTGGCATTAGCGTAAATCATGTCTTTGTTGTTGCCGATATTGTGGATGAAGTAATCATTGGTGCAGACTTCATGATTAGTCACAGCATTACTTTGGATATGGGACAAAAAGTCATGAATTGGCAAAAAGTTAAAATATCCCTTGACGTCGGATATGAGAGCAAGTCTCAAGTAAGAAATCTAGTATTTTTTGAGCACCAAATGTTGCCAACGCAGCCAGAGGATTTGGTATGGGCCCGTGAGGAAGAGGAGGATTGTATAGACAATGGTTTGTTGATGCTGGAATCAACAGATGTGAAAAGTGGCCGTGTAACGATGGAAGACCTCGTTGTACAGTGCAATGACGAAATGGTTCCAGTTGGAGTGCTTGGTCTGTCCCGCAATGAAAATATCATCAGGATGGGTTCCGAGATGGGTGAATGTGCAGAGGCAGTAAATACTTGTGAGAAAAATACTGCCAATGAGTTTGCCAAAGAAATGCATGAATTCGTTTAGAGACGAATTAAAATGACCAGCGACCAAGTGAAGGCCAGATGTAGCCCACAACGTGGTAAAGGTTCGTCTTCCAAACTACAGAGTTACTGGAAGGGACTACTTGGTTAAGAGGTTGGATGACATGGTCCATAGAATACGGAAATGTGGAAGACCGATATCGAGAATTAAGGTTAAACATCTGAAACGACTAGCTGACCAATCGAAAAGTGAATCTGTGCCTATTCGGCACGAACAGGCTTAAGTGGGGGACAGTGTTACAAATGTGCAATAGCGATTTGAATTTAATAGCCTGTAACGACTGCCTGCAACATTCATCATGTTTATAAACACGTCCATTAGTAGAAGCTCCTACTCATCAACAATGTTGTTAGCATGCGGTTACTAGCTTTGTTTATAAGTATGGCAACACTAAATGTTTGAGCTGCTAACATTAACATCGAAAGCTCTAGAATTCGAATGTTCTAGTTGACCGTTAAGAACAATCTCGACTACTCGGATGAAGATGGCAGTGTGTATAAATAGTGGCAGAGGTGGCAGTCGTGAGTGGAGTTGATCTTTGGTGCTGTTAGAGTTAACATCAACTGTCGTGTACATTTGAGTTTGTGCGTTGTAAAGTGTGTGTGTACATTTCTGCGAATTAATAGACGTGTATAAAGACACTGAGTGACTATTTAATTCTGTTGTTTTTGTACATTTTAAATAAATAAAGAGTTGTTACAATTTTAAACTACTAAAACTGCTTTTTATTTGCAATCAAAAGTATCTGGTTTATTTAAAGGAAATAAACCCCGTTTTTAAAAGGTAAAAACGTAACAATATAGTAAAAAATATGCAGTTAAATATAGTTGGCTATTTTTTGATTTCAAAGTTTTATTAAAAAAAATTAAATATTGAGCTCATAAATTTAAATAAGTTATTATAGGATTAAATTTCGATTTTAGTGACTTTTACACTACATGAAAATAGTTTGAATAAATTAATTTTATTATATTAACAATAAATTATTTAAGTTTTCAAACTAAATCTTTGTTTTAGATTTCCGTAGAGTTTCTTAGACAATCTTCTAACTTTTTAGTAATTAGTGGCATAATATTTTACTTTCTCAATCCATGTTTATATGATCAGTAGGGAGAGGATGTTCGGGATAAATTTTTCAAAATGTTTCTATTCTACATAAAGCTTTAAAAACCACATTTATAACGTTTGAATTATCTTTCAAAAACTCTATTGGTAAAAAATTGCAATGGATAATGAAAAAAAGAAAATATGCAATTATGAGTTAAATATGCAAAAATATGGTACAAAACGCAAAATATGCTGTAAAGAGCAAAATATGCCCTAACAAATCGATGCCAAAATTCTTAAAATTGTCTGAAACGGATAAATAACTAACTCATATGTTTGTACGACGCACAGCAAAAGATATGATATTGCATATTCATATTGGCTGACTTCATAAACGCAGTTTGCAAAGCAACACTGCAAAGAAATTCGTTTACAAGGCAAAACAATACTGCTTTGTCAAAATATGCAATGACATTTTAGTACATTTGTGAACGCATAAATGTTTTTTTTTTTGTAAATTTACGTAAAATTAGATATTTTACAAACAAAAATTCAACTTAACATAAATCCGGCATTTGTTCCAACATATAAATTGTTTGCCTCCTAAATAATTGTATAAGGACTAAAACAAAGTATTAAAGATTCATATATAAATACAATGCCCACATTTGACAAATGTTGCGTATTGAAAAGCATTGTGATGCAATAATGAACTTGCGACATTGCCAAAACAAAATCTATTGAGTTTATGAACACTATGCTTTGCAGTGTTGCATTGCAAACTGCCTTTATGAAGTCAGCCATTATTTTAACAATTACATAATTTCATTGTTATTATTTTAAAATTCTCCAATATTGTATTAAATTAAAGGGAGATCTAAAATGTGATTTCGTTTAAGTCATCTGACTTCATCAATCTCATATAATAATGTGATAGCCAATATATTTGTGTGGTTACTGAGTCTTTCTAAATAATTTCAGCTAAATTTTCGTATTTCTGATTGCTTTCTGATGCTTTACTTGTTATATAAAAAGGAGCGTTTGTTATTGCCCGTAAAGCTTTTTACTGCAATCTGTGCAAGATTTCTATGTTTGAGTTGCTGGCAGTTCCACATAATTCTATGCCATAAGTCAGCGAAAGGCATTGAGCTCTCAAATGAGCTCTCTTGTTTTTGTTTTCACATGTACGCAAGCACATACATTGTATAAAAACAATCAAAACCAGTCAGTCTCGCATGAGCATTGATGAAAGCAGGTTGTTTTACGCTTTTCGCTTTTTATGCTTGTTTATTTCAGTTATTGTTTTTGTTTTTTACTCAACTCATACAACTACAATATTTAAAAACTGTAGTGCCATAAGTCCAAATATTATAGAGAGTGAGTTGGGATTTACGTCCAAGTAGCCAGTACATTTGTTTAAATTTTTTGTATAATTTCTTCCTTTTAGCGATTATATGTGCTTTCTATGTAAGTCTTCGATCCAGATGTATACCCAAATATTTTACGATCTCACTATTAGGAATTGTAGTGGCACTGATAAATACTGGTGGACAATTTTCTCTTCTTGTTATAAATGTAATTTGATTTGACTTTTGAGTGTTAACTATAATATTCCATTTTGTGAGCCAATGGTAAACACATCAAGTTGTAGTTGCATGATTCTAGAAGCTTCTGAAGGAGATAATGAGAACACAAAAATGCTGTATCATCTGCATATGTTGCAACAGTAACTTCATCTCTTGTTGGCATGTCATAAGTGAACATGGTATACAAGACAGGACCAAGCACACTGCCTTGTGGTATTCCAGCTTCTATTTGTCGAATATTGGATATATCATTATTAATTTTAAAGTAAAACCATCTGTGTTTTAAATATAATAAGAAAAACAAATAAAATGGAGCTGCAAGAATATTTTTCAATTTGTAAAGTAATCCTTCGTGCCAAACTTTATTGAAAGTTTGCTGTATGTCCAAGAACATAGCAGAACAATATTTTTAATTTTCAAAAGAATCAGATATGGCTTTTATAATTTAGTGACATTGTCCAGGCGTTCCGTGTTTTATCCTGAAACCAAATTGATCATAAGGTATAATGTTCTTCTTTTTTATTTGGATTGTCTGATAATGAAGCTTTACAATGAGGTATAACTTAAATAGCTAACATATCTAGTGCTAGATAAGAAATGCCTGTAAGAGGACTCTACATTTTCTTGTTTTTTTGGTTTTAAAACCATAATTATTTCCGCACACTTCCATGCTGAAGTCGTAAAATATAATTAAATAGTAATGTTTGAAATACAACTCCTTTAAATGGTAATGACTTTATTGCAATGGCATCTATTTAAAATGTTTAGTACAGCTGATGGTTGTACTTTACGACCTACAGTAGCGAGCACAAAAAATGCAACGTTGAGTAAAATTATTTTTATGTGCGGTAATTTTAAAATAATGGTGGCCAGTTCAAAATATTTCTTTGGTTTATTAATCCCTACAGTTATAGATACCTATTATCAATAATATTATGTAAATATTTTTAATTAATGATATATTTTTTTGTCATTTATTAAAAAGAGTGCGAATTTCATGGGAGCAATAAAAATGCAACAGCATAAATTTCAATGTGTTTATTTAAATTTAATAGTATTTCTTACAAAAAATCTTAAAATTAATATTTAGTGGCTTAGCCCTTATGTTTGTGACCTCTTGCAACCTAGAAGGCATGGAGTCGACTAAAGCTATTAATGTGTTAATGGATATTTTCTCCCATTCACTTTTCAAAATTTCTTCTAATTGCCTCTTATTTGACGGATGTTTCCTCTTAACTTCCCGATCTTATACTTCCATATATTTTCTATGGGGTTTAGATCGGGAGACTGTGATGGCCAATCCAAATCATTGACATCATTGTCGCTTAAAAAGTTTCGAGCTAAGCTACTTGAGTGCTTTGGATCGTTATCCTGTTGGAATATGGTAATAGGAGGCATTATTTCCCGTAGATGAGGAAGCATGTTTTCTCCAAGAATTTCATAATACTTCTTGGCGTCCATTTTCCCTTCGATTTGAGTTAAGGAACCTACCCCATCACGGAAAAACGCACCTGTAAATACGTGACGTAAAATCAATAATTTTTTTAAACATATCGTTCCCTACCCCACACCATTATTGATCCACCGCCATGTTTTACGGTTGGAAGTTGATATCTAGGAGAATATTTCTGTCCAGGTGGTCTTCGAACTAAATTTATCCCATCGGAGCCAAACAAATTAAATTTGCTTTCATCGTTCCACAAGACTTCAGCCCATTGTTCATTTGACCAATCCTTGTAACGTTTTGCAAATTCCAGGCGCTTCTTTTTATTGATTGCACTGATGAGAGGTTTCTTTGCGGGTCGTCTCGCATGCAAATTACCCTCTTTCAACCTACGGCGAACAGTGTGAACGCCTATAGAGACTCCTATTTGCTCATTTGTGAAGATAGCAATGTCCACTGCGGCCATCGTGGATCTTTTTTAATCAGTGCAATCATCTGGCGGTCTTGGCGAGAGGTAGTTTTTCGAGGATTACCACTACCTGGTTTCCTTTCCACACTATTTCTCAAGGAAACTCGAGATTTAATCCGAAATACGGTGGATTGATTTACACCAAAGAGGTGTCCAACTTCACGCATGGATTTTCCTTCCCCTAAGGCTTTAATGATTGCAGTTTTGCTGTCAGCTGACAGCTGCTTCTATTACAAAACACATGTTGTATAACATATTTAAGAAATTTTCAATTATAATTAAATAATTAACTTAATTTAACTATTTTTTTATTATGTTGCATTTTTTTTGCTCTCTAAAAATTTGCACTTTTTTCACTAATTCAAAAATATTTAACTTTTTAAAGCAGAATTTGTAACAAACTGTGGTTACTTTGAAAACTTATAATTGAAAGAATAAACAGCAAAAAAAAAAATATAAATTAGTTACCGTTATTTTGAAACAGATGTTATTAAACATCATATGGCCCAGTGTTGCATTTTTTGTGCTCGCTACTGTACATCCAGAAAATGAACTATTGTTGGGGTAGATAAAAGCGCTGTTTCGTGAATCAATAATGTAAAATTCGACTACGTCATCTAAATTTTCTTCACTTTTAATATCCCTGTTGAGGTTAACAAATTTATTTTCAATAAATTCGATATAGAAGTTTCGTTTAATATGTTTAACATGTTTAGGCGCTAGTTTAACATTAATATTGTAGTGAACAAGTAAAAGTATCTGGTCTGAACTTAATACACTTATACAATTGTTTGCCCTTTGGATTAGACAGCCCAGAACCCACCAAGGGTGCAAGTTCATATCGCATAGTACATTTTATGAATATCCCAGCGTGGGCTTTTCCATTAGGATTATTATTGAATAAAAAATCGTAGCCTTTAATTTTCACATAAGGCTTCGAGTTAAATGGGTTTCAGAGATAAGAAATATATCAATATGTTTTTCTTTCATAAAGTAATCAATTTCAACCAGTTTATTCATTATACCATTCACATTCCATATTGCTATTATCAACATTACTTTCATAATCTTCTATCTTTATATATAAAAATGGATGTGTGTATGTATGTTCCGTATGGGCTCAAAAACGGCTGGGCCGATTTTCATGAAATTTTCACGGAATCTTCAGAATAGCCTAGGGTAACTGTAAAGTCAGATTTTTTATTTTCCGGCTGTGATCCGAGGGTTGTGGCAAAATCAAATATTTGCACTACAAGGCTAATGACATAAACAAAATATTGTTACTTTTTTACCTTTTAAAAAACGTGGTTTATTTCCTTTAAATAAACCTGATACTTTTGATTGCGGAGAGAATCAACCAAACAATAATTCAACAATCGGAAGTTAAATACTTCCTCCATCGTCGCATTACATTTAAAAGTCATATACTTGCAAAGCTGACTCAGATGAAATTGAAATCAAATCAGATTAATTGGCACATTGCACAGTGGGACAGAATCAAATTTGTTTGGAAATAAATCTGGCATTTCTAAACGGCTGATCCGATTGGGATAAAATTTGACATGGGTGTAGCCAAGGAGTATTCGAGTTTAAGTTATTAAAATGGACTCCACAAATGCTCCAGGGGAGGCGCTATGGGTACCTTCCACATGTAAAATATTTAAACACGTGCCCTTTTTTTGTTTCCCATCCGATTTCAAAGATTTGTATATTTTTGGAAAGCGCTCGGCTAGGTCTTAAAGATATCTTACGGAAACACATAAAATGTTTATATATCCTTAAAGAAAGTTATTTTTTAATAAAAAAAAGAGCTAAGTCACCTTTTCGTCCAAAAAACTTAAAAAATTTACTATTTTTTTAACCGTTTACTTTTGGATCCATAATTTATATTGCCCTGAAATCTTTTGTATATTATTGGTAACTTTGTTGTCTAACTAACAAAAGAAACTCGAGTCCATTTGGTCCAAAACTAAGTCCTATATTTTTAAAAAAGCGGACTAAGGTATGGCAAAATTTTAAAAGTTCATTTTTGAAATGCCTATAACTCGGAAAATATAAGAGATAAATAGCACAGCATGTTTCTTCAAGACCTAGCCAAGCGCTATCCAAAAATATACAAATCTTTGAAATCGGATGGGAAACGTGTTTAAAAATTTTACATGTCGAAGTACCCTAATTTGAGCCCCCATAGCGCCGCCCCTGAAGCATTTGTGGAGTCCATTTCAATAACTTAAACTTGGCTACGCCCATTCCCGATCGGACCAGCCGTTTAGAAATGCCAGAATTATTTCCAAACAATTTTGATTCTGCCCCACTGTGCATTGGCAGAAGCTCTTCCTTAATTTAGATTGTAAACTTCTATTTTATAACTCAATCATAAAACCGAAATGGTGTAATGGGATCCAGCAATGGGGCACGGCCTCAGCGTGAACAAATCCAAAGAAGCCAAAACATGTTTTTAAGAATGATCACAGTTGCCCCATGGTATATCAAAAACGTGAATATAACCGATATGGTGTTATGGAATTCAGTAATGGGGCACAGCCTCAGCGTGAACAAATCCAAAGAAGCCAAAACAAGTTTTTAAGAATGAATGCAGTTGCCCCATGGTATATCTAAAACGTGAATATACGCAAAGATCTGAACGTGAAGATGCTTCCTTCGGCAGGTAACGTGACTCGATTGGAGTACGAAAGCAATTCTTTTAGAATCTAGATGATAAATTGGCAATATCATCAGATAATAGGATGAACATAATGTAACATTTTATTATTCTCAGTTTCATGTGAAACTTTTCATAAAAAAAGTCTAAATTCTGAGACATTTTATCGATAAAAAGTTCAACAGATTCTGTGACATTTTCTTCAGATTCTGATACAAATGTTTCAATTTAAACAATATGTTATGAATTAAACACAATCAGAATGTACTGTAAATTCAATAATTTAATTTTTTTAATATTCGTATTTTTTAACTGGTAACTTTAAATATTTTCATATGTAAACATTGTTATTTATGTTTGTTATTACACATCCAGTGTTTTCGTTTTGATTTGCCGTTTACATGTCTAGTGTTACCGTCTTTAATCATTTATTACCCGTAAATGTAGACTATGTCATAAATTACGTTTTTTAATATAACATTGGTAACATTGTTACTTTTAATGCAACGATTCGACTCACGATCACTCTTTCTAAAGAATTCGTCACGAGAAATAGAATTGTGTAAGTTATATTTTTAAGTTTAAATATAAGATTGAAATTAATGTAATTTGAATTCGTTTAGATAATAAAACCATACCAACTACTATTGAGAAAGTAAATCTCATCTGAATTTACTTTGCGTTTTATTATAATTCTACTAAGAGTGTTACAGCCGTAACATATGAATTGCAGCCGCAATAACAATTTTTATTATACAATTATCGGAATTGCATGCCACTTCTGGAAAATTCGTTCCATACAATTACTGCCGCCGTATGTCTTCAGAACCCCGTCGAAGTAGTCGACTTAACAAGATGTCTCAAGAGGAAAAGAAGACAATTAAAACACGCGAGGACAAGGTTGATTTACCGGTCACGTGTGGAGATAATGCCGAGTCGTCACAGAGTGAAAGTGACCACGAGAAGACTATTATACAAAATGATGTCTTTGCCGAAATGAAAGAGGAAATTCGAATATTGAAAATGTCCCTGGAAATGTTCATGAAGAATTCAGCCCCTCAACCATCGTTAGAAGCCCCTGTACCTAATATACTCCCAGGAATGAGTACAGACTTGCCTCAATCAACCACAATACCTACGTCATTATCGACCTATTCTACCACAAACCAAAAGATAAGTATACCAATTTCTGATTTTAATTCACACTATATTTCGAGTAACTGTTTGCCACAGCCATTGCCATCGCAAACCACACATATGAGACCATCACCTCAGTATACATTTATGCCGCCTCATCACACAACATATACGCCGCCTCATCAGACACAGCCGTTACCGTCTACAATGACACGCCCAACAACATCAAATCCTTTGAGAGCTTTAGGAGCCACAGCTGCACCATTTCCTGTCGATCAGCCTACTATGCACCCTTTTCGTAAATTGTATGACCTGCCTGAGTTTTGTGGACAACCGGAACAATGGCCAATGTTTGCCGTCTCTTATAAGGAGACCACCCAGCACTACAATTATACAAAATTGGAAAATTTGTTTCGGTTACAAAAGGCCTTAAAGGGAAATGCTAAAACAAAAGTGGAAGCTTACCTTATTCATCCCGAAAGTGTAGACCAGGTGATGAATACTCTTGAATTTCATTATGGCCGCCCCCATATTATGATTCGTAGTCAAATTTCTAAAGTAAGAGCATTCCCTGCCATTTCGGGAAGAAAATTATCAGAGATTGTAAATTTTTCTTCCATGGTCTCGAATCTTACCATATTTTTAGAGAATGCTGGAGCTACACAACATCTGTTAAATCCGACATTACTCGAAGAACTTGTGAATAAGTTGCCTTTTACAAAGCGTGAAGAATGGGTAAAATATTCATTTCACAACTTGGGCCAATATCCGACAGTAAGGCAGTTTAGTGAGTGGCTGCATAATATTGCTACTTACATATCATTGGCGACAGAAATGGATTCCAACAGTGATGATGTTGTGAAGAATAAGGTAAATAAATTTAAGCCGGCACTAGCTATCACAGTTGACGACCGAAGTCAGTTAGGATGCGTGATGTGTCATGGTAATCATCATCTTAATCAATGTACGAAATTTAAGAATATGTCTACAGCACAAAGATGGAAATTTGTGAAAGAGAACCGTTTATGTTTTGGCTGCTTATTACCTGGTCACAATTCCTTTCAATGCAACACTCGCCGTCAATGTGGTATATCAGAATGTGACAGATATCATAATCGTTTGCTTCACGAAGAAATTAACAAAACAAATGACAATAATAACAAAACAAATAATAAACAATCGATTACAGCTGTTAGTTATGATACATCAGAAATACCCATACAGAATGAAAGCGATAGCGTTTCAGTAACGACGATTATAAAAAACTGCTTAGGTGAGAAAACGTTGTTTAAGTACTTGCCAGTACGATTGAAGGGTCCAAATGGTAGCGTTGATATAGTAGCATTCATTGATGATGGATCTAAAGTTTCACTACTAGAAGAGGACATTGCGAAGCAAATTGGTTTAGATGGAGCAACCACTAATTTATCGCTGGGATGGATAGGTGGAAAAAGATCGAACGAGTTGTCAATGAAAGTAGAATTTGAAATTTGCAATGTGAATGATAGCAACAATAGCTTTCATATGAGAAACGTTAGAACAACAAAGCATTTGAAACTGCCGCCACAAAGTTTACAACTACAAGAATTTAAGGTAAAGTTTCCTAAACTGAAGGAATTTGTCATTGATGAGTATTTTGATATCGTACCGAAGTTACTCATTGGTTTGCCACACGTAAGACTGGTTCGTCCTCACCAGCTGATAAATTTGGACGAACATTTTTCTGTGCATAAGACAGTTTTAGGAGATATACTGTTTGGTTCTAATGAGGATAGTTTCGAATCCAATCATGTATTTCTGATAGAATGTAGTCCTATGGATGACATCAGGCAACAGGTGTCTGATTACTTTACATTAGAAGGTTTTGGAATGAAACCGGTAAATCCTATTATTTCAAATGATGATCTGAGAGCAGAAAAAATACTAAAGGATACTACTGTTGTAAAAGGACAACAATATGAGACCGGCCTTCTATGGAAACTGGATGGATATAACTTTAAGCAAACTTATTCACTGGCCTATAAACGTTTACTAGGTGCCGAAAGTAAGATGAAAAAGGATAATGATCTGGCTGAATGGTATAAAAATAAAATCGAAGAGTATATTTTGAAAGGGTATGCCAGGAAACTGTCACCCGAAGAAGCCTCCATAGAAACCGATCGTACATGGTATTTGCCACACTTTGTAATTACAAATGTTAATAAAGGTAATAAGAGACGACTGGTGTTTGATGCAGCAGCTATAGTAGACGGTGAATCATTTAACTCAAGATTGCTAAAAGGTCCAGCCACGTATCAACCCAAGCCATTACTTTCAATTTTGTTTAAGTTTCGTCAACGGCAGATAGGAGTTTGTGGCGACATACGTGAGATGTTTCACCGTGTACTTATTCGCGAAGAGGACCAGACTGCCCAACGATTTTTATGGCGATCAGGTGTCAGCAGTAGTAAGCCGGATATTTATGTAATGCGAGCAATGATATTTGGATCTGCCAGTTCACCTTGTTCCGCGCAATATGTCAAAAATTTAAATGCTAGTAAATTTGAGAGTACTGATGCCAAAGCCTATAAAGCCATTGTAGACTGCCACTACGTGGACGACTATGTAGATAGTTTCGACACAATCGATGAGGCTATTTCCGTAACTAGAAGCGTAATAAACATCCATCAAAAGGCTAATTTCGAAATAAGAGGATTTGTATCTAATTCACTTGAGTTTTGTCGTATTATAGAAGGACCAGATTATGTTAATAAATTGGAATTAAAAAACCTCAGTAAAGGTGAATCGATTACAGAAAAAGTGCTTGGTCTGTTCTGGGCCCATAATGATGACTCATTTTGTTTTATTTTCAAATTTTCAAGAATTTCTGAAGCGGTGTTAAACGGTAGTCGAAGACCTAGCAAACGTGAAGTACTTAGTTTAGTTATGTCGATATTCGATCCGTTTGGCTTTTTAGCAAATATTGTCATAAGATCCAAGATTATACTTCAGGAACTATGGATTTACAATATTGACTGGAGCTCCCCTATTCCAGAAAAATTATATGAGAAATGGTATAAATGGTACAATGAACTTCAAAATGTGTGCAATATTAGGATCCCCAGGTGTTATGGTGTAAAGTTTTCTGATCCCTCAACTTTAATAGAACTACATCTTTTCGTAGACGCAAGTGAGGTCGCGTTTGCCGCCGTTGGTTATTGGAGAATGCGGTTGTTAGACAGCGTTGAGGTGATATTTGTTGCTGGAAAATCTAAGTGTGCTCCCATAAAACCTCTCTCGATCCCAAGATTAGAACTACAAGCTGCAGTACTTGGTGTTAGATTAAAGGAGGCTATTGTTTCCAGCCATGATATTAAACCGACAGGAATAACGTTTTGGACAGATTCGAAGACAGTGGTGAAATGGATTCAATCGGATTGTCGCGTTTATAAACAATTCGTTTCTCATCGGATTGCAGAAATTTTAGAGCACTCAGAGGTCGACCAATGGCGATGGGTTCCTGGGTCCCAAAACCCTGCTGATGATGCGACAAGATCACAATATTTTTCAGGAAATGTACAAGAATCTCGTTGGTTAAACGGACCGTCTTTTTTGAAATCTGATGAAACAAAATGGCCAATATTAAGTGGAGAAGCCGAAAAAAAAATATATGAATCTGAAATGCGAACAAAATTTTTATTTTCTACAGCTGAAGTTTTTCCCTTAATACCATACGGCGAAAAATCAAAGTACTATAAGCTACTGAGAATAAGGTGTTGGTTTGTTAGAGCCGTGAAAATTTTTAAATGTTTAGCTATACATCAAGACAAATCTACTCTAAATTTGAAACCATATATTACCACTCAGGAAATGAAAGAAGCTGAAATTTTTTGGTGTCAAATAGCACAGCAAGAAATCTTCGGAAATGAGTATAATGTACTGAAATCGGGCAAACCTCTATCTAAAAAGAGCAGTATATATAATTTGAACCCTTGTATTACAGACGATGGATTAATACGAATTTCAGGTCGAATAAGTAAAGCCACGTGTGTTGGTCTATCCACTAGAGAACCCGTCATTATGCCCAAGAATCATTTAATTACAAGACTGATAGTAAAACAATTTCACGACAATTTTGTACATCAAAATCAGGAGGCTATCTGTGCAGCAATTCGTACCAAGTTTTGGATTCCCAGTTTAAGACAATTGGTGAGAAATGTCAAGAAGAACTGCCAGGAATGCAAGAATAGATCTGCAGCCCCGAAACCACCATTAATGGGTCAATTGCCGGTAGATCGTTTAACCCCGTTTGTTAGACCTTTCACATACACGGGAATTGACTATCTCGGTTCGTATACGGTGTCCATTGGCAGAAGGTGTGAAAAAAGATGGGTGTCACTTTTTACGTGCATGACAACGAGAGCAATCCACCTGGAACTGGCAAGGGACCTCTCAACAGATGCTGTGATTTTATGTATCAGAAATTTTATTAATAGAAGAGGCGTCCCGATAAGAATAAGAAGTGACAGAGGTACCAATTTCGTTGGAGCTAGTAAGGAGGACTTCGTAAGAATTGAAACGCAATTGGGTGATGAGTGCACGCGTCGGGGCATAGAATGGGTATTTAATACCCCGGCTGATCCCTCAGCAGGAGGTGTCTGGGAGAGAATGGTCCGCGCGGTGAAAAACGTGTTGGCATTCACCCTAAAAGAGAAATCGCCAAAACTTGACACGTTGAATAGCCTATTAATTGAGGCTGAAAATCTTGTAAATTCGCGTCCTTTGACGCATTTACCTATTGACAGCTCAGATAGTGAACCGCTTACGCCGAACCATTTTTTGCTCGGATCCCCTAACATTGTGCAAACCCCTGCAGTGGAAGAGAAGGTTTGCCTCCGGAAGCAGTGGCATATTTTACAACAGCTCAAACAGACATTCTGGAAAAGATGGGTTCTGGAATATTTACCAGATTTGACAAGGCGTACAAAATGGTATCAACCGGTAAAACCGTTGCAAGTGGGTGATGTTGTTGTTGTATGCGATGAGACTGAGGAACGTGGCAAATGGAAACGTGGTGTGATTGAGGAAGTCTGTAAAGCGGCTGACGGGCAAGTTCGTTCAGCAGTGGTGAAAACTCTGAATGGAAAATTACGACGTCCTACCACAAAACTGGCAGTGCTTGACGTGGTTAGTGAGTCTCCCTGATCGACTCACGGGAGGTGGATTGTTATGAATTAAACACAATCAGAATGTACTGTAAATTCAATAATTTAATTTTTTTAATATTCGTATTTTTTAACTGGTAACTTTAAATATTTTCATATGTAAACATTGTTATTTATGTTTGTTATTACACATCCAGTGTTTTCGTTTTGATTTGCCGTTTACATGTCTAGTGTTACCGTCTTTAATCATTTATTACCCGTAAATGTAGACTATGTCATAAATTACGTTTTTTAATATAACATTGGTAACATTGTTACTTTTAATGCAACGATTCGACTCACGATCACTCTTTCTAAAGAATTCGTCACGAGAAATAGAATTGTGTAAGTTATATTTTTAAGTTTAAATATAAGATTGAAATTAATGTAATTTGAATTCGTTTAGATAATAAAACCATACCAACTACTATTGAGAAAGTAAATCTCATCTGAATTTACTTTGCGTTTTATTATAATTCTACTAAGAGTGTTACAGCCGTAACATATGAATTGCAGCCGCAATAACACAATATTTAATAACTAAATGACACTAGAAATAAAAATTGTTTATTTTTTTTTATATTCCGGAAATTTCTCTGACAAAAAGAAGAAAAACTACAGAATATTATTTTGATAACATTTTCTAGTCTATACATTGGATATATTATCATGATGTTTGAAGATATTTTTTCATTGACTGCCGAGTTTCTAAACAATACTAACACATTTCTCTTTGCTTAACTTTTTTCAATAGATATTTAAAACTACAACCAATAAAATTACCATTGTTGGATACGATGGAATATCTGCAGCTAAAGGATTTCATTACTACTTGAAGTACTATCTTCACAGAAGTATTTATTGGTACAATAAGCCTATATATATTGAACATGACATTGATTTACCTTATGTTAATATAACATCAAAATCCTTTAGTGATGTTATTTATTATCAAAATGTCTGCACGTGGGGTTATAGTTTCGTATGGTGGAACTGGTCAAAATGGGTTGAGCACATTGATTGGATGGCTATGATGGGAATAGATCTTACTATAGCACCCATACAAGAGCAAATATGGTATGAAACCTATTTAGAATTGGGTTTAACGGAAGATGAAATTAATTTGCATATGTCAGGTCCTGCATTTTTACCATGGTAAGCCAATATCACAAATATTGTAAAATAATTTATATTTTCAAATTATATTTTAAACTATTTTTCATTTATATAACCATAAAATCAGACAGCCAATTTTATCCAACTTACTATACTACATATCGCTCATTTGCTGCAACAACGGTATAACTAAAAATCCGTGTTTTTTTTTAACTAAGTAATACAAAATATGCACCGATGTAAAACTTCAAAAATAAATTTACTTATAACGTCTATAAGTTAATATTAATTACTTTATCTTTTGGTCGAAATGTGTAATGTCAGAAAATTTCTGAAATCGGAAACAAAATGAAGTATCATTACACCATTTCCAATTGTATTCAAGAAATTTCTAATTGAATTTCAGAAATATCTAATTTTATTTGAGATGTTTCTAATTGTGTTTCAGAAATTTCTAATTCTATTTCAGAATTTTCTAATTGTATTTCTGATTCCAATTATATTTCACAAATTCCTAATTATTGCTTCCGATCAAAAAATTAAGGTAATGACCAGTCAATGTTGAAATTTCAAACCAAAATACATGGGTTGTGTTATGATCACGTGCAGGAAAATACGAAAAGACGATTTTAAAAATGAGGACTGCGGGAGCCATTAAATAGACCAGCTAACAGTTTGGAATGGGGGATTCGGTCTTCATCTAAACAATCGCAGTTTCAAACAGTTAGTTTGTTATAGACTCCCTATTTTTTATTAAAGGTGAAATGCTATTGTTGAAGTAGAACCACAATGACCATAAATACTACTAATGCCCGTTTATGGTCAAATGAGAAAATTTAAATCTTTATGTGTCCACCTGTCTTCCCTAAATCTATATAAAAACCCTGCAGCACAAATATTACTATAAGTTTCTCTAGTGGTTTGGTACTTTAATTTCTCATTGTCGATATTATGATACTTTTGTCTTCAACCATAAGACTATTTGGATAAAAGTAATCATTTTGTCTATTTAATGTGAATCAGTTAGCGCCAAGAAACATATTTTGAAATTAAAACAAACAAATTTTTAACGGATTTAATGGAATTTTGGTCGTAAAGTGCAAATGTTCGTTCCACATACTCATGTTTATGGACTACATATCAATGAACGGAACATGAATAATGATTTTATAACAAAAATGCACTATATCCCAATATAAAAAATCTGATTTACACTTAAAAAGACTTCGGCACAATTATCAAAATAAAACTGTCAATTTTCAAAGACAATAAAAAATAAATGCTATAACCGAACTTGTTTTCATCTAAACACATTAATATTTTTCGTTATTTAGTTATTCAATATTTTTGTGTTGGGACACTGGTGTCCCTGTGGTCGTCAAAGGGTTAAAGACATACGCCTCATGACCCACCCTACCTTTGGTTTTAGCGACGTAAATTTATGCTAAAACCCCTAATCGTGAAACTCACTAATAACCTTATACCATCATACAAGAAAACTTATAACGAAATTCAGAAATTCATTTTACTATATTTTTATTTCACAAAATATCAAAATTCATGTAGATATAGAACACTTTAAAAACTAATATTTAGTATATTATCTCTAAATGAACAAAAGATATTTATCGATATTCATATTGTTTATAATATTTAAAAAAAAAAACAGATCAATAATTACTTTATGAAATTAAGAATATATTATATTAAATGTTTGTATCACTACTTTTAATGTAGACAGTATATTAATGTAGGTCAGTTAATCTGATTTTTGGTAATTCTTCTTCACACTCAAATTCATTCATAAGCAATAAAACTTTACAATTACTTTTTTTATGCTTATATTCTTAACAACTAACATGTGAAAGCAAAGACAAAATAGAAAAAAAAAATTATGCAAATAAACAATTAATTGATAAAAAAAAAGATCAACACCAAAAACAAATTACAATAAATTTATTGTTTCACTCACCACTAACATTCTGCAGCAGCACGATGAGGCCTCTCGAACTTACTCCAGTATGAGATGTTTGGCTAAATATAGGGGCCCATAATCATAGTCAAAAATAAAGTATATTTTAAGAGAAATAAAGTCGTATTTACTTAAGAGTGGACTTTAGGTCTACCATAGACAAGTTAAAGTATACTTCAGACGTTAAAGTCGACTGTAAATATAAAACTAGCTGAAGTTGTTTTTAACTCATTTAACAACAGCATAAGCTGTTCTTCGCCATGTAAAAAACTTCGACAAAAAGTCAAAAATATTTAAGTTACAAGATATTGGCAGAGATTTTGCAATTATTGAATATTGAAACAATAAAATTAGTACAAAATAGAATAAATTTGATATTAATCTTTCCTTTTCTATTTTTCCATCACAAACTGTTTGTTCCTTTAGTTTCCCGGTTACATTTGTTGTTTGTCACTTTTTATTTTTAATTTTCTAAGTCACCTGTTCAGCGATGCCACTTGTCTATATTTTGTTGTATATTGTATGAAAACATTTTCTACATTTGAGGTGACACCCAGTTAAAGTCGGTTCAATTTAAAACATACTTTAATTTTGACTATAGTTAGAAAATAATAAAAAGTTGTTTTTAAAAAGAACCGATTTTATTGTTTGACTATGATTATGGGCCAGGGTTTTTAATATTAGTTTTTAATATTAATTATTGCATCGATCTCAAAACACAGAAATTATATATAAAATTGGTAAATGTATGAACTCATTTATTATAGTTAATTTAGAACCCTGCTGTTAATTAACCCTGCTGTTAGGTTAATCACATTTGGTCGGTGATATATACTGGCTTAGTTTTTTAGTTCACGTGGTATTTTTATAAACCAATGTTATATACAAAAATTAAAGGATCTTACTTAAAACAGGTCCGAGAAAAATAAAAAATTACAAATCTTATGTTAAGGGACCATTTGGTCCATAGCATATTTTCCTCGGTTTTCTTTAATTTTTTTACATTTATTTATTTTTTGAAATATAACCAACTTCCGAATCAGAAAAACCTACTACATATTTAATCTATGTTGATTAAAAAAAATAAAAAAGTTGAATCCCACACTTGTTTTTTACATTAGCAGTTTATATGGACCAAATGGTTCATTATCCCAACATTCGCTAGTTTTTTCCTAATCTAACAGCAGGGTTAAAATGATTTGGATTTAACAGTTATATTGTAATATCTGATATTACAAGCAATTTTATCCTTTAACTGTTGAGGTGGTGGTAAATTTTACCCTCTCTTTACTATTTTTTAAAATACTCTTTTCCATTGCGCTCTATCAATTTAATTTTCTTAGTATCTTCTCATATAGTGATCGTTGTTACTCAGTTGTATTTAAGCAGAGCTAGACATATCAGAAGCAGAGCTACGCACATGCTGGTTTAAAAATTACCACTCGTCAGCATTTACGTAATTTTATCTTTGAAAATATTTTACCACCACGTCAGCGTTAGCGTAAGTATTTAGCGGAAAAAAATTTGCCCCACATCAAAATTAACGTAATATTTTCATAGAATTATTAGTAGAACAAAATTTACCCCACATCAAAATGAACGTAATATTTTCATAGAATTATTATTTTGGATATTTGCGGTTTCAACTCTTACATTTTTTTTTCAGACTTTTTAAAAAAGCTTGCAAGACAAATGATTTTACCACATTTCAAAAACCTCTACACAACCAATAGCTCCCTTGATTATTACGAGACAATTGGTAACATTTTGGTTCTGGTTCTCAGTACCTCCGTCTCCGTAAGTAAGCCAATGTGTATGATATGCAGCAAACGTATATTCATACACTACGCGAACACATGATATCTTTTATATCTTTAAATTTATACATTTGGCTGTGTAAAAATGTCCTCTAAGTTTTTGATTTTCTTTAAATTCATATTTTATAATTAAAAATGTAGTAGCTTATTTTTCAAAAGCAAATAATTATAAAAAAATATTTTTTACAAAATTTTTTTTAGTAAAATTAAGAAGGGTAAAATTTACCACCACGTCATTAACTATGTCCCAAAATTTCACCTTGACAGTAAAAGGTTATTCTGAAGACAGCAATAAGTATTTTTTTGGAATTTAAATTTATATAAATAATGTACTTTTTATATGTATAACAGTTGATCGACCTTTTCTTCAATTCTCATAGATAGTTTATACAGTTTCCTATATACAGGCTTTCAATGTCAGTGATTTTATGTAAATAATATATTATTTATATAATTTTCAATATTCCGACGTTTCGTTGGTATTATTACCAACTTCTTCAGGGATTGAATTTTATTTTAATCTTGCTACATTATAAATGTACAAGGAAAAATTCTGGTCAATAACAACAATAATTATAATCTACATATTTAACAAATTTACTTACATATAATCTTTTTAGTCAAGATTACATCATTTATAAAATATATCACAGTTTTTTGTATAAATTAAAATAAATGTTTGCAAAAATAAATAAAATGTAAATTTGTCAGTAAATTTGTCTTATTCGATCACAGTTTATTTATATAAAATATTAATTTTTTTTTTTCAATTTAATTTTTTATTTATTGTATCTTCATTACTTAATGAAATACTTGTCAAATCTTATACTTGTCAAATCTTATATCTAATAATAATAATTTAATTAGTCCAGCCAGTGCCGGACGAAAAATTGTTTATTGATTGTTGCTTTGGTGAAATAGGCATTCTTCCTTCTAGTCTTTGGATTAGGTCTGCTGTGTCCCTCCTTCTTAATCGAGTGTGGCCACGGTTATCTAATATGTTGCGGGCCAGTGGGTTTGGGTGAATTTCAAGTTTTTTTCAATATTTTTCCACATTTTTCGTGATCTCAGTTTTTACAAGGGGCACGTTTAGATCTTTGTGTATATTTGCGTTTTTGATATACCAGGGGGCAACTGTGATCATTCTTAAAAACTTGTTTTGGCGTCTTTGGATTTATCAAATATAAAAGTGGAATATATCAAATATAAAAGTGGTCCCAGGATGCTGCCTTGGGGAACTCCAGCTTCAATGGGTTGGGGACTACTTAAAAAGTCTCCTTATTTAACCTTAAATGTTCGACCAGTTAAATAGCTTTCCAATAGCTTGTTTGTGTTTGCGGGTAGATTTTGACTCAGTTTGTATATTAAACCATCATGCCATACTTTATCAAACGCTTGAGAAATGTCGATAAAGAGAGCGGAACAATATTTCTTTTCCTCAAACGCTTATCTTACAATATTTACAAGCCTATGCGTTTGTTCAATAGTACTGTGTTTTCTTCTAAATCCAAATTGATGATTCGGAATACAATTGTTTTCAATTAACATCGGGTACAACTTGTTCATGAGTATCTTCTCAAATAGCTTTGATATATTAGACAATACGCTGATTGGTCTATATGATTCTACTTTTGTGTGATCTTTTCCCGGCTTGGGTATCATGGTAACCAGTGAAACCTTCCATTCTGGAGGATAATATTCAAGGCGTAATATAGCATTAAAAATAAAAAGAATTATTTTTATTGCTATCCGGGGTAGCTCCATAAGCATCTTGTTGCTGATTTTGTCAATACCAGGTACTTTCTTGGAGTTTAAATCAACAATAGCCTTTTCGATGATTCCATTTTTCGAAATTCCAAGAGCTTTTTAAGTCTTTTCATACAATCTTTAAGCTTCGATTTGAGTTGGGGGGATCTGTCCAATTGCCACTCTCTTCGAACTCTTCTTTTTTCATTTAAGAGCCGTTCGACATCTGCAGAATAAATTCTATTATATCTGATTTGTCGGGGGGTTTGGGTAGCATGTTGAGCAGCCAGTTTGAGATTTTTATCGAAATTGATAAGAGAGTGATCGATGTTTTCTGGTGTTCTTAGCGGTATGTTTTCCGAGCAATGTGTACTAAGGTATTTTTTATATTTGAGCCAATTAATTCTTGTGCCTGTCATCGGGGATACAATTTCTCGGGGGCTCAATCAAGTAACAATAGTGGGTAAGTGATCTGAAGATAGTTCCAACGAGGATTCAACTTGAATCATTTCTCCAGGGATATTTTTCATCACGCTAAAATCAATAACATCTGGTATTTTTCGCGGGTCAGTAGGCCACTAAGTAGGTTGGGCACTCGAAATCACATTCAACCCCATTTTAGAAATTGTATCAAACAAAACACGACCTTTAGGGGTAATCAGTCGTGATCCCCAGAATGTGTGCTTAGCATTATAATCGCCAGCAGCCAGGAAACGGGGGCAGTGATTTAAAAAATCTATTATATTGACTTTCTGTAATTGAAAATCTAGGGGGTGAGTATATCGATGAAATCACTAAGTTTCGATGAAAATCTTCAAGACAGATAGTAGTAGCTTGAAGATAATCTTCTCAAAGATCACACATTAAGTAGTGTTTGATGCGAGCTTTTATTAAAATTGCCGAGCCTCCGCATGCTCTACTTCTGGGATCTTTCAAATGGGTTTCAGAAACCAGCATTACATCAATTTGTTGCTTTCTTAAAAAATATTCGAGTTCGTTTTTGTGTTGGCGTATGCCGTTTGCATTTCAGAAACATATTTTCAAACAGATCATGGCTTATTTAGGATAGCTTGTAATAACATTGATTGCATTTTAAGCATTTCCTGCATCATATTACTCATAGAGTTAGTAAAATTGTTAACCGATTTCACTAGGGTCTCTATTGTAGCTTCCAGTCGACTAAGATTAGAAGTGGGATGTTGGTCTGTAAATTCCACATTGATATTAGGGTTACTTTCATTTCCTAATAGTGGGTTTTGAGTAAAAGTTTGATTCGTTCTTAGAACACTAGCGTATGAACCTTTATTATTAATGGTTTGCGAGATTTGGGGGTAATAGGTATCAACTAGGTTCTTTTATTGCATAGGATAAATACTAGGTTTCTGTGTTAATGTTCTTTTGACTATGGAATATTTTGGGCATCCTCTGTAATTTGCTGTGTGATTTCCGACACAATTGCTGCATTTTTTACTTTTGAGTCGGTTTTTGATTTATCGCATTGGGTAGAACCGTGCAATTCTCCACACACCACGCAAACGGGGGGTAGTTTGCAATATGCCCTAGTATGACCATATTCTTGACAATTTAAACACTGGACGGGTCCCGATCTCTTATGTGGCTCTTCTATCATAATTTTACGATGCAATAAATATTTTAAATTGTAAATTGGGTGTGTTTCATTTTTCTTGAGATTAACATCACATGGTTCTAGTTCAACTCTAAACAGTGGTTGGGAAATTTTCTCGCGATTTCTAATGTTGACTACATTTTTTTATTTTAAACCTGTTATGTTTCAAAGCAGCCTTTATATCTTCAGGATCTACACAAGAGTCAATAATAATTTGGAGGCCATTGCTGCTCTTCAACTGGTATGTGTAAAAACTTTTTTTATTGTTTTCAAATTCGGTAACGACTTTACGGAAATCATTTTCATGATTTACCTGCATCTTAGTTTCGCTTATGAAGGAATAACGTAAAAATAATTTTCTCCGACCAATGATATCATAATCTTAATTAGAGCATTCGAATTTTGCTCTCTCAAATAAATAGGAGGGGGTTTGGACGACTTGGGTAATGTTGGGGGGTCAGCTGCTTCATCTTGCAAAATAGAAAATCTGTTTTCCCATCAATTTCCCTATCTTTAGGTACTTTTGCGGTTGATACAACTTTTGAGGATTTTGGGCTGCGTCCCCGTTTCAGTACGGTAATGTACCCATCAATTCCCACTTGGATTTGTGGTTTTTGTGCACTATTTATGGGCTGAACATTTTTAGGTATTGCTCCCATTCTTTGGTCAATTGGGTTCGTACTTACTGCGTATGTTTTCACTTTAGGGGGTGAATTAATAGGCATACTTTCAGGCGCTGCCAAAAATTTGCTGTTGGTTACCATACTTTTATCGACAGCTGTCAATGATAAATTTTCTTTTGTTGTACAAATACTATTCGTAAACAAAGCTGGGGACAATGAACGAGCACGATCAATAGGTTTGGCGGTCAAATACAAGCTGTCACCAACTCTTGTATTTGTGTTTTCTTTTAAATTTTCTTCCACTTTCACAAACACATATGCATTTCTGCCGTTTATGCTAAGCCTGCGCTCACGATGATGAGCACTTGAGAAACTCATAAAGAGTATTCCCTGTTTATTTTTTTGCACTTGTGCTCTTTACTGGTGGAAAAAACAAAACAAACACCAGAACGAAAAAAAAAAGTAATTTAATTGGCACTTCCAATATTATATTTTATGATTTGTATTTAATAAAAAAACGTTGTGTTTTAAATATAATTTCGCGTCCATTCGCGTTAATGCTATATATATTCTTTTTTATATTTATTTTGTTTATATCCGTCAATATCACTTAAAAAAAAATTAAATATTTGCGGAGATAGGAAAAAACACGTCCGTTTAGCTTAACTATACAGCTCGAACTTGTACATGATTTATTCATTTTGTTTAAATATTTATTGAAATTCTGCTGTCACTTATTACCGTTTTTTTTAACATCCTAAAATATTTCTTTTTTAAAAAACACTTTATTCATTTTAAGAAAATTTACTTAATTTTTACCAATTTTAAAAAAATATTAAGGAATTATGTATTAAGGACTGAAATCGTAAAATTCTTAACACAGGTTTTTCATGAAAACTTTTAACCCAAGTATATTATACAATAAGAAATTTTTAAAGAAATTGGAGAATTTGAGTTGCTTTTTTTGGCAAATTATTTTTTAAAATAACAGCTGAATTATGTAGTTCATAAAGTGTTGTTGTCGGCACATCATTTTCCAAAGCCCATTGTATGCATACGTTTATCGATGTTATACAATCGTCCAATTTAATTTTTCCTCCGATTCCGTATCTGATAATTCCATTTGCTCCCCATTACTTTCAACATGAAATTCTTCTTGAATCCTGAATTCGAAGACAATTTCTCGCCCGTAATTTTTAAAAATCTAATTCCATGTAGAAATTTAAATTTCTTCGATCCTTCAGTGGCATTGAAACCTGAATTGGTTTGATAACTATTGGAATAGTTTGATTATAAAATCGCTGTTGATATTGGAAAATGTTTTCCCTTTGTTTTACAAACTACTTATACAGCATTTTTTCCATTCTTGGGTACTCAGTTTTCTTTAAGGTGCAAAGTTTGCCAGGGACACTTTCTGTCGTACGTAAGCTTTATAATGCGCATGAATTTATGGAATCTCCACTTTTAATTTTTTTTAAATCTTTAATTTTTGAGAAATCGTTTGGGCAGTTTTTCATAAATTGTCGCGATTATAGAACCCACAATATTAAAAATTAAGCCGTCGCGAGAATGGGCCGTCGCTATAATGGGTAGACGCGAATACCGAGCTTGCACTGTATTTTATTTATTTTGTAACACAAGACATATAATTTTTGTGTTAAAACATTTATTTTGATATATATCCCACTCGCATCCCACGAAGAGACCAAAAAGCTCTTAAAGGAATAGAACTAAGCATTCTTTTGAGCAATAAAAAAAAATTAAAAAAAGCCCATTTCGGAAAAAAATTATATTTTGCAAAAACAACTCAAAAATCGTATGACTTGGGTTACAAAATATTTATTTTGATATATATCTCACACACATCCCACTAAGCGACCAAAAACCTCTTACAGGAATGGACCTAAGCTTTCTTTTGAGCAAAAAATTAAAAAGACGCCCATTTTGGAAAAATTTAGATTTTGCAAAAATAAGTAAAAAAATTTATGTTTTGAGTTACAAAATATTTATTTCGATAGATATCCCACTCTCATCCCACTAACCGTCTAAAAAAGCCAAAGCTTTCGTTTGAGCTAAAAAATAAATTAAAAAAGGGGCCAATTTTGAAAAAAAAAGTCAACAAAGTTTTTGATTTTGCAAAAAAAGTCAAAAATTGTATGTTTTGAGTTACAAAACATTTATTTTAATAGATATCCCACTCGCATCCCACTAAGCGACCAAATAGGTCTTCAAGGAAAAGGCTCCATTTTGAAAAAAAATGTTTATTTATTTTTTTGAAGAAATAGCTATCTAAACTACTTGGGACACAAGGGTAATAAGTTTCATGGATGAGAAAAAACACCTGCTTGGCCAAAATGTCAAATTTTGACCCCCTCTAACTCAGAAAGTTCTCGACCGATCTTGTTGAAAAATTGTGTCTGAATTACTACAATAGAACTAACCATGGTGCAAATCGGAAGACATCGATTTCAAAAGTTGGTTCACATGACATGAAATGGCCATATATATGTAATTAACGTTTTATTAATTTTTTTTTATCAAAGTCGCTTACTATTAACCTGATGTATACAATAAAATCAATTGATAGACAATATATTCTGTTGCCACAATGAATCTATTTTATATATGTAAACAAATATTTTAATCATATGTTGAAATGCAAAAGTGTAGTGAAGAAAATAAAATGTTATAATTTTATAAGGAATCCAGAATTGATCACTAGGTCGTTAATATACATACATATGTACATTAGGTATGTATATAACTAATTTTGGCGAAATTTTTGGCATACCACCTCGGGATGGCCAATGTTGTATAAGTAATGAAAATCATTTTTTTAGGTCATCATTTTAGGAATCAACGCACCAATTTCTAAGATAAACCAAACATTTTTTTTCTCTGAAAAATTATATTAATAATTTCATATTTTGTTTGCAAGTGTGAGGGATACTTTCCGTATTTAAAAATTATCTTTTGAAGTATGTCCGCAGTTATTATTAAAATAAAATATATTGTATTTCAAAATATTTGAAAATATTGTATGAAAAACTTTATTGCGTTTGGTGCGTGAACTTTTTTAACAACCGCAAAAAAATAATACCGTGGTTTTTCATATTTTTTTAATGCTCTATTCGACTATGCTATGCCAATTTGTATATTTGCAAAAAATGTCAATAGTTATATCGCTAATGTACATATATGTATAATTTATGTCTTATATTAAAACATTTTTAGTAACATATTTTCATTTAACTTTTTTATCTACAGGTTACGCATGGGAAATGTTCGTGGATGGGGTGGTCCTTTAGGACCAATATATAGAAGAATGCAAATGGCTTTGCAACAAAAAATTATTCAGCAACAACGAAAGTTTGGAATGATTGTAGCATTACCTTCTTTTTCGGGACATTTGCCTGCTGCGATGAAAAGCATATATCCAACAACAAACTTTTCTATTATTGATCGTTGGAATAAATTTCCCAACTCCTTTTGTTGTGGACTTTTCCTGGATCCAAACGACCCTCTATTCCAAAATATAACTAATGTATTTTTAAACAAAGTAATAAACAACTACGGCACCGATCACGTTTACTTTGCAGATCCGTTCAACGAAATACAGCCAAGAATCGCCGATCCTTCATATCTGAATATGACAGCTTATCATATATTTAATTCAATGCGTACGGTTGATAGTGAAGCGCTTTGGTTGATGCAAGGTTGGCTGTTTGTCAAGAATATATTTTGGTCCGACAGATTAATTAGAGCTTTCCTTAAGGCTGTGCCGATTGGTGGACTTTTAGTATTAGACTTACAAAGTGAGCAATTTCCGCAATACGAAAGAACACATTCCTTTTATGGTCACCCTTTTATTTGGTGTATGCTTCACAACTTTGGAGGAACTTTAGGAATGCATGGTTCAGTCAACGTTGTCAATAGAGGAATAAGACTAGCACGCTCAAACAGTACCATGATTGGAGTTGGAATAACACCGGAAGGTATTAACCAAAACTACGTAATGTATGCCTTGACATTGGAGCGAGCATGGTTTAAAGATGATTTCAATTTGACTATGTGGTTTAACACATATTCGGATGTGCAATATGGAGTTGAGAATGCTGAACTACGCGATGCCTGGCAATTACTGAGGAACTCAGTATACTCTTATTATGGCTTTAAAAAAATTCGCGGTAAATATGTGATTGCACGACGGCCATCCACCCGTTTAAAGGTATGGACATGGTACAATTCTTCCGATATTTATGAATCCTGGTTTAAATTACTTCAATCGAATGCAACTATTCCATATACTCATTATAATGTATATAGAAACGACCTCGTCGATATTACAAGACAATTTTTACAAATAACTACAGATCGTGTATATGTTAATATAATGCAGTCATTTAAACAAAAACAAAAAGATCGTTTTACGAAACTTTCCCAAATAATTATAAATATATTAGATGATATGGACTCAATACTGTCCACACATGAAAACTATCTCTTGGGGTCTTGGCTAGAAAGTGCAAAGAATTGGGCAAGTACACCACAAGAAAGAGATCAATTTGAGTTTAACGCAAGAAATCAAATAACTCTTTGGGGTCCCTCAGGCCAAATAGTAGATTATGCAACTAAACAATGGTCTGGCATAGTACGTGATTACTTCAAACCTCGATGGCAACTTTTCTTAAATCAGTTAAACATTAGTTTAAATAACGGCACCTCATTTAATAACACATTTTTCAATATGAAAGTTATGACAGAGGTAGAGAAACCATTTAACTTCTACAAAAAAAGGTATCCCACGCTTCCCCATGGTAACACTTACAAAGTATCAAAACGTATTTTTACTATGTGGTCGGAATTTTTCTCAAACGATAGCTATATGAACTATTTGCTGCCTGAAGATGTTAAACGAATATAGCACGAATTTAGATTTTCCACATCAGATTTCTTTTTCCAAAATTTTGTTTTATGGAAAAAATTTTGTTTTATGTGGTTTAAGAAACATTTGTCTGTTTTATTATATTTTATTTACATATCTTTTAGAACTGTTTTTAAATGAAATAATAACTGAATCTAATAAAAACCGATTTTGAAAATATTTATAATAATTATTGTTTATAATCTTCCTGATTGTCACAAAATATCAAATAATGTTGTGTACGCACAGTTAGGGAATTACAATAAAAGTGAACATAAATATGTAACTTCTAAACGGATAGCCAGATAATAAATAATAAAATTTCTAATGAGTATAGAGGAGGTATTGCTGAATTATGTGCTGTTTTTATAATACATACGAGTACTTTGAGTGGAAATTTTACATGTATTTTGTTTTGTTACAATAACAAAACACATGTAAAATTTCCACTCAAAGTACTCGCTTGTATTATTAAAACAGCACATTAATGTTTAGAATTTTCAAAACATAGGGGGCGGAATCTCAACGCCCCAAACTCAAACCTCGGGTATACAAAAAATTAAAAATTTTGGGAATTGTGGGATTCTAAAAGCAAATCTAAATTTTTCACTTTTGCATTTTGATCAAAAGTTTCTTTATAACTGTATTATTTATTTCATTAAAAAGAATTTATGAACAAAAATTTTATGGCATTTTAAAATATGAAAGCTGCAATATTTGAAAAATGCAAATATTTGCAACAAAATATGAACATGTGATCTGAATAAGATCAAAAACATGATTTGTGTATGCAATGTTTCTTTTTCTTTCAGGATTTTTAGCTAAATATGTGGTATAACAGATAAAAAATATAATTTTTAGTATTAAATAGCATTCAGAATGAAATCTGTAGCATGACGATTTTACTATCGTTTTTATTGGAAATTATGATAGCAAAACCGGTATCATAATTGCCTGGAAAAACGATATTATAAGGAACGGTACAATTTAGTCCGGAAAAACTATCGTTTATGACATGCAAAGGATATCATATATGATAGTTTATATCAAAGTCTGCTTTTACACAGGGCAAGTTTTCTTGCCGCAAGTCTGAGTTTATAGAAGAGAGAGGCAAGAAGAAAGAAGAGGGGTACACACTTGCTTGTACTGGCAAGTATCTTCAATTCTCTTTTGTTTTCTCATTTTCAGTATGGCGTCTATTAGGTTTTGACATACAAAATTGAATACAGACTTGCTGTGTGTAAACAGACGAGCAAGTTTAAAAGATAATCGAAGAGACTTGCTACAAGTAAACTTGCCCTGTGTAAAAGCAGACAAACGATATCATATATGATAGTTTATATCATGTAGATGATATCGTTTCGATATCGTTTTAATATCGTTTGGTTTATTGGGGTAATACAAACGTTTTTGAAATAGTTTTAATTATTTTTCAAACCAGAGAGTACATACACAAATTTAAGCCACTATTATTGTCATTATTTTATTTAAATAGAAGTTGTAATGTGTAATTCCTGTAAAAACATCAAATTTGAATTTCGGTATCTCGGTACTCTTTCGCTTTTACATGAAAAAATTTGTCAAAACCCCTACAAAACTACTATGAATGAAATAGATTTGAAATCTATTAAAAAATTTTCATTTATTTTTCATCGTGAAATGTTGCTAGTTTTCACACATATTTAAATTGTACAAATAATTTAAGTTTTATAGAAATTTGAGAAATAAATAAAATAATTATAAATTTTCAAAAATAAAAAGCACAAATTATACAGATATGAATCATCTGCTTTCAGTAATATGGGAATCGAAAGCAAACAAAAGAGAATGTCAAAATGGTTGTAGTTTGGTAAGAGGTAGAGTTGGGTTTATTAGCTCAGTGAAGTGACCGCTCTTTTGAACTCAGCTCACTCAAATGAACTAGGTCGCTCTTTTAGCTCATTAGTTCAGTATGATGTATGTATGATTTCATTTTGTGAATTGCTTGTGTGAATTGAATCAAACATTTCTGTTGTTAGTTGTAAAAACACACAGTATTTTGACAATTAGAGATTTATGCGTGAAATAACTGATAACAGTTAAAATTTTTATTTCAAAAAATAAAATTAAATTTTTTTTAAATTAATATTTTTCGGAAATAAGAGGTAATTTTTTTATTATTTACAATTTGCGATGCTAACGAAATGTTCAGACAATACATATTTGTTAAAGAGAACATTCATTGTTTAATGTTCTAACTACTATTCTGTTTTTCGGTAGATATGTATTTTTGTAATAGTATTTTTTTTTACTAATTACAAACTTTCAATTTCAATTATTATTTTAAAAATAACAATTATGTATTTCCCTTTTTCATTATTGTTTTATGAAATATACCTACAAACTGTATAACAAACATTATTTCTTACTGCCTCACCATACCATAAATAAATTCACACACATTCAATACCACACATAGCCAAATTCATTCAAGAAAACAGAAGTAATTTGAAAACTCTAATAATTCTTGAAACATTGCATACATGGCGAATTCATACAAGGTGATGGCAGTTCTACAAAAACATCAATTGGTCTTAACAAATGTCAAAAAACAAAAATTAAAAATTAAACAAATATGTATTAAAACTTAATATAGTGTAGATAATTGAATAGTGAGGCCTTGACTTATTTATATAAAAAATAAATATTTTGTTAATTAGCTTAAAATATGTAGATATTTAAATATAAAAACAAGCTTTGACATCTGCTAGAACCAAAAAGCAAAAAAAGAAAAGTTATCAGCTGATTGACTGACTCCACCTTGTATAAATTCGCCTTGATTGCATACAAACGTTGTATCATATCAAAGCAAAAATATATACGCGGCAGAGCATGGCAGTATATGATCATATACATACAAACATATCAAACTCACAAAAATAAAACGATCGTTTTAGTTTTGTTGTACACAATGCTCACTTTTCAATGTCAATGAGCGAATGAAAGTTACAGCTTTGACGAGTGAAGTGAAACATTGAAACAAAATGAACATGCTTGTGCAGCTTCATGAGTACTGAAAGAAATATGTGCATACTACAAAACACCTCAGTTGAAAACCCTCTGAGCCCAGCGCTCAGTTGAAAACGCTCAGTGCTAAGCTGAAAACGCTCAGTATGATAAATGATTCAATTCGCTCAGTTGAGTGAATAGATCAATTGAACTAGGTA
This sequence comes from Calliphora vomitoria, assembly GCA_942486065.2. Taxonomy (NCBI): domain Eukaryota; kingdom Metazoa; phylum Arthropoda; class Insecta; order Diptera; family Calliphoridae; genus Calliphora; species Calliphora vomitoria. Next base: position 52,215,209 of record OW818030.2, on the reverse strand, counting down.
TTTCATGAGCTACACAATCTTTATCTATTGGAAATTATATTTTCCTCTCGCTCTGCAAACCACAACCCAAGGCGAATTTATACAAGGTGGAGTCAGTCAATCAGCTGATAACTTTTTTTTCGCTTTTTGGTTCTAACAGTTGTCATAGCTTCTGTTTATATTTAAATATCTACATATTCTAAGCTTATTAACAAAATATTTATTTTTTACATAAATAAGTAAAGCCCTCACTATTCAATTATCTACACTATATTAAGTTTTAATACATATTTGTTTAATTTTTAACTTATGTTTTTTGACATTTGTTAAGACCAATTGTTGTTTTTGTAGAACTGCCACCACCTTGTATGAATTCGCCTTGCCACAACCATTGAACAGTGGTTGTAGACCAGTGATGTTCATGCCATACAACAATTGTTTAAAAAATTTACACACATTTGTTTTGCTCTTTTAAAAACTTTTATTCATTCATCGTTGAGCAAGCGATGAAAACACATCCGGCGGACTGTCGTCATTTTTTTTCAGAAATCATTAAGCATTGTTGTTGGTTTTTTTTTTGGACGAAGCATAGCAAACACACGCTTTACAATTGAACACAAAAAAACAAAGTCAGCAATAAATAAAAAATTTAAGAGAATTTCGGCCGTATAATGTATATTTTTTCTTTTCCTTAACATTTAAATTACTTTCATTTATTAATTTCGCTAAATCTGACAAAAATTCTATATCTAAACTTTTCTTATTTTAAGTTTTTGACATTATGGTTGCTGGGTAGCTCTCTCACCAATACATCTTCATTTTTATTTTTGAACACCACTGTTGTAAACCAGTGGTGCGCGTTCGTTGCTAATCGAAAAATGAATACTTAATGACAGAATTTTTCTTCTGTGGATGAAAAATTTTAGTAGGATGACAAAAATTCGGCCACTATGGATATAACAGAATCATTTGATCAGCAACAAATTTTGTCTTTACAATTGAATCTGAATACATATTGTAACTTTAAGAAGAAAGCGTATTATAAAATTCCCGAAACGTCACGGGAATTTCTAAAAACCCTAGTTTTGGTACCACGGAACGCTAGTTTTGGTACAATTACTGTCGAAAAAGTAAAATTTTTAATGCTGATTGGTACAATTTTTTTAATTTCATTTACCATCCCTGGGTGGACTTGAGAGTAAATGTGATGTGTTTACTTTTGAGTTCATTTACTTGTATTATCCAGTTATTCAAGTATATATAAGTATATATAAGTATATATATCAAATAAAGTGTTGGTTCGAGAACACTTCCCTGTTGCTGTAACATAATCACAATATTTCACTCCTAAAACTAGGTCTGATATGCATGACTCCAGAAATTCATGCGTACTTTGTAGCAGTAGGCAATTTATTTTGTGTATTAAACCCTTATGCCATACCATGTCGAAGGTCTGGGCGATGTCCAAAAACATAGCACAACAGTAGTTTTTATTTTCAAAAGATTTTCTTTTCTCTCCAGTAATCGATTAACTTGCTCAACATTTCGGTTATTAAAGTATGATTAAGCAATATTTTCTCATATAAATGTGATATGGAGGGCAGTATACTTATAGGTTTGTATAAAGATGGCATTGTTAAATCTTTTCCTGGCTTATTTATTATTATAATTTGTGTAATTTTCCAATTTGTTGGGAAAACGCCTAGTCTTATAATCTCAGAAAAAACTACAAATAGCTCGATTATAGAGCTATATTCGGTAGATTTTTTATCAGGTGCTCGGCAAAAATTAATGCTGTGGCCTTAGCAATTACTATCAGCTTTTCTCAACGGATTTCGTTCATAAATTTAGTATTCGTCAAACTCTCGATGTATGTATCTTCTACTTCTCCGATCCTTCACTACACAAAGGGCACTCTTCAGTCTTCTAGTAGCAATGGACAGCCTCTGCTTTGCAGCAGGTGATCTATTTTCTCTTCTAAGCTTTCTCTTTTCGAGAAGAAATCGTTCAAAATCTGAATTGGAAATATGCAATTTTGGGTTTGTAGGGATTTCGATCTTTTAATAATCAAGAGCCAAAGTAATTTATTACGTGAAGTCATTGACGCATTCATTTATCTCTCCCTCACACTGGATTGTATTGATAAAAAAAAAAATTATTTGTATTTATTAAGTGTCTTTCTTATACAGTTTACAATATCTTATACAATACAGCACTGAGATTGCAAGAAACTTCTATAGCCAACAATGAAAAGCTGTCGATATGGAAGCGAAATTTCAAGAAACTTCTAGAGCAACAGACGAGAAACTTCACCAAATTTCAGAAGTTATAAACAGTCGAGTGGATTCAATTGACAAAAAGGTGTCCGACCTGGAGAGCGGTCTAGAAAAACAATCACAAGACGTCTAGTAGAATAAAGGCCCCTAGTTTTGATGGCACCACACCATTTAATGTGTTCAAGTTCCAATTTGATACGGTTGCTATTAGAAACATGTGGAACGATGAAGAAAAGCTATAGAACTGATTTTGGCCTTGAAAGGAAATGCAGCGGTAGTACTTGAAAGTGTACCAGCGAGCCACAGAAATTGTTATTATGACATAATGGAGGCGCTACAACGAAAGTATGGTAGCGAACATAAAAAGAAATTATACCGAATGGAATTGCGTGGCAGAGTGCAGAAGGCCAATGAGACACTACAAGATTTTGCGTTGAAAAGCGAGCGTTTGCTATAGCTTACTTATCCAGAGGAAAACAACCCATTTTTAGACCATATCAAGATAGAGGCATTTGGTAATGGCATTCGCGATCCAGAAATAAAACATGCAGTTTGTGCCACACCTAAACCATCATTTGCTGAAACCGTTTCATTTGCGTTGGCATAAGAAACAGCGAAAATAATGTCTAAGCCGCAAATTTGCAAGGTGCGAAATATCGAAGTTATTTCTGAAAATGAGAGAAATATAGTCAGTGAAATAAAAGAGGCAGTGTTAGAGGCTTTAAATGAGAAACAAAATAAAGCCAAAATCAAATGCTATAACTGCGGAAAAACTGGCCATATTCAGCGAAACTGCAAAGCACCAAGAAAACGAACCAGATCTGTTTCGCCACCAAGAAACGAGCAACAGGCGAACCATCGTTCATCACCTTTAAACTAAAACGAGCTAGTACTACGGGGCAAGAACTAGCTCCCACATCTGAGGGCCCCACAATCTCCATATCCGTAATACAGCAGAAAAATAGCAATCTTACGGCTAGTGGATACCTCGACGGTCAGAAGCACTTTTTTACTATAGACACCGGAGCATCTCAGTCTATCGTCAGGCCCGATTTAGTCAAGAAAGCAATTGAACCATTACGTGGAATAAGTCTGCGCACAGCTACTGGGGAGTCGGCCACTGTCTATGGTAAAGTAAATGTGAAATTAACCATTGCCAACGTTAAAGTCAATCATGTATTTATTGTTGCCGACATTGTCGACGAAGTAATCATTGGTGCTGATTTCATTATTAGTCACGGCATTACTTTGGATATGGGACAAAAAGTTATGATTTGGCGAAATGTGGAGATACCCCTTGACGTCGGTTATGAAAATAGGACTCACGTAAGAAAGCTAGTTACCATCGAGCATCAGAGACTATCACCACAGTCAGAAACATTAGTATGGGCCCGTATGGAGGGAGATTGTGAGCACAACAGTTTGTGGGTGGTAGAACCAGCAGAAATAAAAAATGATCTTATAACAGCAAAAGCCCTTGTTAAACCCTGCAACAAAAGAATAGTTCCTGTAAGAGTGCTTAACCTGTCCAGCTATGAAAAAATCGTTAAGACAAATTCCGAAATAGGTCAATGCGCTTCAGCAGGGGCAGTAATCAATTGCGAGAAAAAGCCGGAACCTGCCAATAAGTTCACCAAAGAACACGAGCTACTTGCGGAATATGTGGGGAAATGGGTAGGGAAATCCGCCTAACAGAAATAAGGCTAAACAACTTCTGCAGAAACACACCTCCGTCTTCGCCTTAAAAAGTCAAAGCCAAGGTATAACGACAATTGTAAAGCATCAAATAAATACTGGCGAAGCGAGGCCAATAAAACAGGCGCCCAGAAGTATTCCTCTAGCGAAACGAAGCGAGGTGAAGGAGCTGGTTAACGAAATGGAGCGGAATGGAGTAATCGAACCATCTTCAAGTCCTTGGAGCTCGCCTGTTGTTTTAGTTAAGAAGAAAGATGGTAGCACTAGATTTTGCGTCGATTATAGAAAGCTGAACGATGTCACAAAGAAAGACAGCTATCCGCTACCAAGAACTGACGACACGCTGGACACATTAGCTGGAACAAAATGGTTCTCCACATTGGACTTGCAAAGTGGTTACTGGCAGGTAGAGATTTCAGAGAAAGACAAGGAGAAAACTGCATTTAGCGCGAGTGATGGGTTATGGCAGTTCAATGTGATGCCCTTTGGACTCTGCAATGCTCCAGCCACATTCGAGCGTTTAATGGAACATGTTTTGAAAGGACTTCACTGGAAGACATGCTTGGTGTACCTCGATGACATAATTGTCATGGGAAAGTCTTTCGATGAACACCTGAAGAACCTTGAAGAAGTCCTTAAACGAATATCTGCGGCTGGACTAAAACTTAGTGTAAAGAAATGTGCATTGTTCCAGAAAGAAGTTAAGTATTTAGGGCATCGCGTAACAGCAGACGGCATATCAATAGATGAAGATAAAATACGAGCCGTAAAGGACTGGCCTCGTCCGAAAAATCTTCACGAATTACGCAGTTTTCTAGGCCTTTGTACGTACTACCGACGATTTGTACCGAATTTTGCCAGTGTTGCCGCAAGCTTACATGAGCTAACCCAGAAGTCGCGACCGTTCCTGTGGAGTGATTCTCAAGAACAGGCATTCCTGCAGTTAAAGAAATTGTTGTGTAGAGCTCCAATTTTGGCATATCCCATCCCTGGGGCGGAGTTTGCGCTAGATAGCGATGGGAGTGGATACGGAATAGGAGGTGTGCTTTCGCAGGTCATCAACGGTCATAGGCTACTACAGCCGAATACTTTCCAAGCCTGAGAGAAATTACTGCGTAACCCGACGTGAACTCCTGGCAGTATTAGAGTGTGTGAAGCATTTCCACAAATATCTGTATGGTCAGCACTTCCAACTGAGAACCGATCATTCTGCCCTCAGGTGGTTGCTGCAATTTAAACAACCTGAAGGGCAACTGGCTCGTTGGATTGAACGGCTTCAGCGCTACGAGTTTAGCATCGAGCACCGGAAGGGTTTGAAGCACGGCAATGCGGACGCTCTCTTGAGACGGCCTTGCAACGTGGGATGCAAGCATTGCGCAAAAGCCGAGGAAAAGGAATGTGTCATCGACGTTCGACTAATGCATATATAGTCCAGTGAAGATTGGTCTGTAGCGCAGAGGAATGACCCCATACTGGGGAAAATAATATCGGCAAAAGAAGAAGGCCAGCCCGCAATGAAATATCGGGCGAAAGTCCACTGATGAAATCATATTGGGCCCTATGGGATAGACAAATCTAATTGTGGTACCATCCTCAAAAATAAACGAAGTAATGAAAGAATTCCATGACGGTTCCAGTGGTGGTCATCTTGGGGTAACAAAAACCCTAGAAAAGTTAAAACAACGTTTTTATTGGGTGGGTTGTCAGCAAGCAGTAGCCGATTGGATATCCAATTGTTCGCAATGCATAGCTGCGAAGGGCCCAGTAAGAAGAATTCAGATGCGCCATTCGAGCGGATTGCTATGTATGTAGCAGGCCCTTTCCCTGTCAGTGATGCCGGAAACCGTTACGTTCTAGTGGTTATGGATTATTTCAGCAAATGGCATACCCAACCAGGAAGCTAAAACGGTTATAAGCGTATTTGTGAACAACTGGGTGTGCCGCTATGGTGTTCCACTGGAGTTGCCGTATTCAAGGAAATGTGCGATTTATACGGAATAAGAAAAACCAGAACAACGCCATTGCATCCACAATCTGATGGCAAGGTCGAAAGATTCAATCGGACTCTGGAGGAATATTTAAGGAAAGTGGTCAGTGCACACCAGAAGGACTGGGATGAACACATACCCAAATTTTTATTGGCATACAGATCAGCTGTTCACGACTCAACCTCTCGAACACCTGCAAAAATTATCTTCGGGACAGAACTCAAGTTCCCTGGCGATTTAGAATTCGGTATTAAACCCTCATCAACAAATAATGAAAACACTTCCCAAGAGCAAGATGACCTTAATGAACTTCATGAATTCGTACGCAGACGAATAAAAATGACCAGCGACAAAATGAAAGCCAGATACGATCGAGCAGTGAATTCTATAACCCACAACGTAAGAAAGGACTGTCTCCCAAACTACAAACCCATTTGGATGGACCATACAAGGTGATTAAGAAATTAAACGACGTGGTGTACAGAATACAGAAAGAAAAGAGCCCGAGATCTAAAATGAAGGTCGTACATCTAGAACGACTAGCTGCCTATGGGAGAAGTGAATCTATGCCTATTCGGGACGAACAGGCTTAAGCGGGGGCAGTGTTACGAAATTATACTTGAATTTAAATATTACTGTTTTAACGGCTGGTCTCAACAGCAGTGCTTCTCAAACTTTAACAAATGTGTGGGTATTATTGAAATTGCTATAGAACATACAACATTGAATAAAAGCTTTGAGTTGTGCATTGTTTGTAAGTATAGACACACTAAATGTTTAATGCCTAACATCGAAAGCTCTAGTATGCGAATATTCTAGTTTAAAGATCATTGTAGAAATAGAGCTTTCTAGATGGTAATACAGTGTATATAAATTGGCCGTGAGAACACCACAGATCAGTCTGATTTGAAGCATCGTTAAGTAAAGACATCAACTGCATTGCCAGTGTATACTTGTGCATTATAAAGTGTGTGTATTTCTGCGAATTTATATACGTGTATAAAGACACTGAGTGACTATTTAATTCTGTTGTTGTTGTACATTCTAAATAAATAAAGAGTTGTTAGAATTTTAAACTACTAAAACTGCTTTTATTTGCAATCAAAAGTATCCGGTTTATTTAAAGGAAATAAACCCCGTTTTTTAAAGGTAAAAACGTAACAATATTTTAAATGAACTACAAAATTATACAATGACAAATTATAAAATAATAAAGACGAATAAATAAAAACAAATAATAAAATTTATGCTCGATTATGAGCCATTCGGCGACATCCCCACCCCCGTGGATCGGCTACGATTCACTACTCCAAATCAAGAACAGCAAGCTTGGAAACAGGGCGCTTTAGTATTCCTGTACTGGTACGTACATCAGCACGACGAATAACACCATCTCGACCTTTAAACACCTCTTCCACTCTGCCTCGCTTCCAATCTCTACGGGACACGGTTGTATCACAAATTAGAACCAAATCACCAATAGCAATAGGCTTCGTACGTTGACACCATTTGGAGCGTCTAGTCAACGTGGGCAAATATTCTTTTATCCACCTATTCCAGAAGTGATCACGTAGCTGACGGGAAATGCGCCACTGCTTTTTTAGTACAACAGGCGTTTCTTCTTCTGCTCCGGAAGGATTTTGTGTTGTATTAGGGCAACCCAGCAAAAAATGATTAGTTAGTGGTTCTTCATCTTCGTGGCTCAACGGCAAGTGTGTCAAAGGACGGGAATTCACAATATTTTCCGCTTCAATCAGGAAACTTTGCAGTGTGTGTTCACGAAGGGCTGATTCGTTCAATGTTGACTGCAACACACGCTTAACACATTGGACCATTCGTTCCCATATACCACGTCCTGCAGGATTATATGGACAATTAAACTGCCAGTCTATGCCTTTAGTTGAAAGTTCATCTTGAATTCGAGCCACATCAAATACTTCACTGAACCTCTTGGCAACTTGATCAGCACCAACAAAATTTTTACCATTGTCGCTCCTTAGTCTTGTAGGCAGGCCACGTCGATTTATAAAATTGCGTATGGCAAGAATACACGCATCTGTTGACAAATCGAAAGCGACTTCTAAATGAATGGCTCTTATGGTAGCTTCAAAATTTTGATGTCTTGTAGGCAGGCCACGTCGATTTATAAAATTGCGTATGGCAAGAATACACGCATCTGTTGACAAATCGAAAGCGACTTCTAAATGAATGGCTCTTATGGTAGCTTCAAAATTTTGATGTTTCATTTTTTCGTGTTCATGGGCCACAAACAACTCGGTGACAGGATGAAAAGACGGCAATATAATCGGACGCCTTATATCCAATGGTAACCAACCAGCTGCGTCTACACGACCATAAACTCGAAGTAATGAATTTTCATCCATATATGGAGACAGGGCATACAACTCATTACTTTTGGGCAAACTACTTTCATTTTTAATAATTTCAATTTTTGCGCTAAATTTATCTCGTTGGGCTTGACGACAAAGGTAAATTTCAGCAGTTTTTAACTCTGCATTAGTTAAACCATTTTCTTCTTCAGGACCAATCTTCTTTTGGCAACGATTTATAAAACGTAACACCCAGGCAATCGTACGTTTTAATTTCAAATATGATGAAAATCTATCGAATTCGAAAACAGCAGGGGTATTTACCAGCAATGTAAATTTCGGCGAAGTTCTTCTGTCTCTAGGCTACTAGTAGGTATTTCTCGCGGTTTTGGCCATTCATCTTCACAATCATATAGGAATTTAGGTCCCTTAAACCAATGGCAAGCATCTGAAAAATCAACCTGGCTCTTCATTCTGGTAGTTTCATCGGCAACATTAAGATTTGTTGGCAGCCATCTCCAATCTGCTGGGCTAGTAGAATCAAGAATCTCAGTAATTCTATGGGCAACAAAAGGTTTATATCTTCGACTTTCAGAGCCAATCCAACTAACTACGGTTGTTGAATCACTCCAGCAAATAATTCTTGATACCTTAATGGAATGTTCCTTCAATATTGTACCCATCAAACGAGTACCCAATACAGCAGCCTGAAGTTCGAGCCGAGGAATACTCATCGCTTTCAAAGGAGCACATCTAGTTTTTGCAGCTACAAAAGTCACTTCAATTTTATTATCATCATTTATTGACCTCCAGTAAGACACGCCACCAAATGCATCTTCACTAGCGTCGACAAAAACATATAGTTCCAGGCGAGAAGGAACACCATTTCTAAAATAAAATCGAGGCACTTTAACACTGACGACATTTTGTAGCTCTTGGCGCCAATTATTCCACATTTCGCTTAATTCTCCGGGTAATGCATCATCTCATCGTGTATTGTGTCTCCACACTTCACGCATCAGTAACTTTGCCGTTATCATGTAGTAGCTCAGGAAACCAAGTGGATCGAAAACAGACATAACCACACTTAACAGCTCGCGTTTTGTTGGACACCTCATACCTTCTATAACATCAGCATTTACGTTCTGGAACTTCAAATTAAACCTGAAAGTATCATCTTTAGGTTGCCAATACATACCAAGTATCTTTTCTGATTGTAGCTGGTTGACATCACTGGAAAAATTCACCGGACCCTCCACTGTACCTTTAAGAGCCACAATTACATCAGAAGAGTTCGACGAAAAATTACGTAGTTCAAACCCAGCTGATTTATGAATGTCGCACACTTGTTCGGCAACCTCAATGGCCCTTGCTGGCGTCGGAAAACTATCCACAAAATCATCCACATAATGATGATCAACAATCGACTTCACTGCACGAGGATATTTATCACGATAGCTCAGGGCATTTGATTCTTTGACTTAATGGGCTACACAAGGCGAACAAGCAGCACCAAAAGTCATGACGAGCATTTCATAAGAATCACGTGGTTCTCTATTGTCTTCGCGCCAAAGGAATCTTTGAGAGCATCTATCTTCAGGAGCCACTAAAACCTGGTGAAACATTTCTTTGATGTCCCCAAACACTGCTACAGCACCAACTCGAAAATTAAATAAAACCGATGGCAGCGGTTTATATTGCTGCGGTCCTTTTAGCAGTTTAGAATTCAGGGAAACACCTTCAACAGTTGCGGCAGCATCAAACACCAAACGAATTTTTCCTGGCTTATTAGGATTAACCACTCCAAAATGCGTAAGATACCAAGTCCTGGGGCACAAATCTACTGCTTCAGAAAGCGACAATTTACGTACATACCTCTTGGACAAATAATCCTTCATAATATATTTGTAGGCAGCACCAAATTCGGGACTTCTATTCATCTTTCGCTCAATACCAACAAGTCTATTTAGAGCCATGGAGTAGCTATCAGGCATCACAACATCATCTGTACGCCACAAGAGCCGAGTTTGGAATCTACCATCAATCTTCACTGTAGTTTCCTTCAAAACTTTCCGAGCCCGTAAGTCATCTTTTGATTCTATGACCGGCAATAACTTCACACCAAAATTCTCCGTTTCAAAATAATTTGCCACCAAGTCATAGAGTCTTTGCTCTGGCTGAACTGACAATAAACACAAATTTTCTCTAGATTGTTTACCCTTCATGTTCCCAAAAACGACCCATCCTAATGGGGTGTTAGCAGCATATGGACCAATTTCATCCAGAGACACAATTTCATCAGGAAGTCCCAGATGGCAATGATCCAGTCCAATCAAACTTTGGGAACAACATCATCATATAATTTAATGGGCAAACCAGGATAGCGACTTAAATCCATATTGAAGCTTTGAGCCGGCAATTTTAAATTTGAAACTCCATAAACGTTTCGCAAGGCATATTTTCTCTGCTTACCAATTCCACTTACATGCAAATCAACAACTATTGCCGTTTCCTGTGATGCTTTACCAGCATACCAATTCAAATTCAATTGACTTTGATGCCCCTGAAGACCAAGTTTCTTCACCAAGGAGCTTTCCACCATAGTAACCGACGAACCTTCATCCAACAACGCATAGGTTTCAATTTTGTTACTGGGACCATAAAGTACAATTGGCACCACTCGGAACAACAACACACCTTTATCTGCAGCTTTAGACACACAGCTAAGAACAGACTCATTTTCATTTGTGGAACCACTTAAAGCAGGCGACTCAGACGAAAGCGTATTATTTCCACCATTATTTATCTTGACATCATGTAACAATTTGTTATGTTTTCTTAGGCAACCATCTACGGCACATATCTTACGATAACGGCAAAATCTACTCGAATGTCCACTACCGAGAAACGAAAAACATAACCTCAATTTTTTTACTTTACTCCAACGATTAGGCACACTTAATGAACCAAATTTTCTACACTCAAATATTTTATGATTTGCCTGGCACATAGGGCATTCTTGTTGTTTACGTTGACCATCACCAGCATGAAGGACAACCTTTCTTTTTGGTTCATTATTTTGACGATTTCCACTTGCACTTTGTACCATTCTTACCAAATCAGCAACATCTTTGAGCCATTTGCAAAAATCCAAAATAGTTGGGTTGTTGGTTATGTTGAACATTGGCAATTGTGGCTGATATGGCACAACTTGTTCAGGCGGCGGTGGAACTTGTAGACACTCCGGCGAGAGAAGGGGCAATTATATTTGGCTGATTTGTTGTGACGTCAATGGTACTTACGTTTTGTGGAGGAACTCCAGCGGCAGAGGGAGTCAATGATGTTCCGGCGGCATGGGAACTGACAGGCAAAGAAGAAACTCCGGCGACCGAGGGAGCCACTTCTTGAGAAACAATTTTTGTTCCGGCAGGCGAGGAACCACTACTAGGCTGGCTCATTGTTGACTGTAATCGCTGACTTTTTCTTGCAGGAGAGCGATGCATTATGAACCACAAATAATCACAAACGTTTCTCAAAGAGCACACAAAAAATCTCACAAAAATATTTTAAATAAATTTTAATTTGTTCCGGCAGAAAAGGAACCTCTTTAAAATATTTCAGATTCAATTTTATTTGTTCCGGCAGACAAGGAATCACTTTTGGAAATCTTCAAATCAACTGTTCCGGCAGACAAGGAATCACTTTATTTATTTCCAAATTAATTTGCATTTGTTCCGGCAGACAAGAACCACTTCGCACAAAAAATCTGCAAACTTTGTTTTATTCCGGCAGACAAGGAACCACAAAATTTAGCAAATATCCGCTCAAAAAGTGCGAAATAAAATTTGTTATCGCTGGATGCGATGGTCGCCCATAAGGGGTGAATTTAACAACACCAAAAATGAACACAAAAAAAAATGTTTAATAATTTGCAGTAGTTATTAAATGAATGTAAAAGAAGTACAAATAATATTAAACTACTTACCGCAGTGCTTTTCCCTTATGAACTGACTTTACTTTAAATTATTATTTTATTTGGACCACTAGTTATTTATGTGTATAACACATTAAATATAACGGTACCAACTTAACGAAACAAAGCACTGCAGTGAGATCAATGTAAAAAGGAACAACAACTAGTACATAATCTTCACTAACAAATAAGTAAATAAGACAAATAAATAAAACATTAAGGCGGCTCACAGGACGCCATATAAATTCAAATAAATATTTTAAATGAACTACAAAATTATACAATGACAAATTATAAAATAATAAAGACGAATAAATAAAAACAAATAATAAAATTTATGCTCGATTATGAGCCATTCGGCGACACAGATACCATATATTTTTTTTGCTATTACTTTTTTTGTTGAATTGTTATGATTTCTTTGTTTTTTATGCTTTTGTTGTTTTTATTTATAAAATGCTTAAATAAGTATACAAAATTTGTGGTTCCATTTTCAATTTAAAATTAAAATAAAAATTATTCGGTTAATCAAATAATTTAAAATTAACCGATTATTAACCGATTAAATCTAAGCCCCGATTAATTATTTGCTCGATTAACCGATTAATCCAGAAACCCGATTTGAATACCCTACTAAATAGTCACATTGTGTTTTTAATACACACACACACTTTTATAATGCACAAACTTAAATGTAAAAGACAGTTGATGTTAACTCTAATAGCGCCTATGATAAACTCACTGACAACTGTAACCGCAGTTACTATTTATACACACTGCCATCTTCATCGTAGTAGCCTAGATTGTTCTTAACGGTCAAAACTCGTATGTTCGAATTCTAGAGCTTACTTACAAACAATAATAACCCCATGCTATCAACAATGTTGATAAGTAGAAGAATCTACTGATGGGCGTGTTTATAAACATGACGAATGTTGCAGGCAGTCGTTACAGACCGTTAAATTCAAATCGCTATTGCAAATTCGTAACAATATCCCTACATAATGTTAGTGTGAAAGTGATTCATGAAGATTTGAAGCCGGGTATGCTTCGTAAGGACAGTTCCACAGTATTCTCAAAGAATATTGTCAATAAAGAAATTTTTTCATAACTTTTTGTTAACTTATGAAAATTATTTATATTTGGTTTAAATTGAAGTAACTAAAGGAAATTTAAGTCAATTTTAGTTATTGCTTTTTGTTATTTGTTTGTAAATTAAATTGTGTATTTCATTCTATAAAGAAATGAATTGATTCTTCTTAAAAACCATTCAAAAATTATTTACAATCTTTTATTTATTAAAACTGTTTGGATTTTTCGACACTGTTTTATGCCTGGCATAGACAGGCTTTTCAACTAGTTTACAAATAAAAGCTAATTTTTATTTAATGAGTTTTTGGCTTCGTAGAAACCTATATGTGAAAAAAGTATCACAATACCTCCATAGTTTTTCCGTACCTGCTATTTAAATTTTGAATTTTTCGAGAAAACCGAATTTTTTGACCATATTTTGGGGAATGAGCCGAATTTACTTACTGTTATGAATATTATAGTCCAGGTAATTTTAAATATACACTTAGTCGCAAAACTCTACATATGATATCGTTATTTTATTGAATTTGCAAATAATTTTATATTTAACTAGCTGACCCGGTGCGCTTCGCCACCATTAATTGGATGAAAGAAATAGTACTATTAAGTTTCCCTTTGTGAATTAATGCTAATTCAAGATAACATGATTCATCGAAACGTATTATTATACATTTTGTATTCCCACTCAACATCATGATTCCATTATTATAGAAACTGCTAAAGAAATGTACCACTTTTGTATCACCTTTTGTGAATTCTAACTCATTCCGAATCATGTGTGCCTAATTTTGAATTTTTAGATTTAATTTTATAAAATAGTATTATTAGTTGGAAAAAAGTACCTGTGAGTCCCTTTTTTAGATTTTTACTCGGTCAGGATCATATACCATTCAAAGAACGAAAAAGTACTAATAATTTTTGTATCCTCAATGTCATATGTGACTTTCTTTCTTTACTCAGAAGCATATCAGTAAAATAATTTAATATAATAAAAAGTACCAATTTTCCACACTTGAACCACCGTCAAGTTTTAAATCAAAGTAATTTCCTTATTCTAAGTACAATATTATATTAGAAAATTCAAAAAGTACTATTTGGAGAACGAAAAAATACTTCTTAGCTTGGTTTTTTGGTATCATAATACAATTGAGCATCCTATTCTTGATTATTTCTTTACTGAGAAGTATATTTGCCTACTATAATGTATATAAGCTAACTAATTTAATATATTAAAAATGTACCATTAAAAGAAAAAGTACCAATTTTCCATTATCCTCTTGAACACCCGTTAAGTTTGAATTTAAATTTGATAGGATTTCTTATATTATCAACTAATTTTGTTTCTATAACACTTAATATTTAATAAATTATCACAAAAACGAACCGAAAACGATCGGTTTTCAATTTTTTAAAACCGAAACCGCGGGTTTGAAATTCTTCGGTTTTTTGGAAACTCTACTATACATGTATTTAAAAAATGCTATTATAGCAATATAAAAGTACCATAAAGTCTCCAATTTAATTTTTACTCACTGAGAAGCATATATTTTATATTTCTAGGTCCATAATTATAGAAAACTCTAAATGTACCATTAGAATAGTGAAAAAGCGCTATAATGTTCCCAGTTATAGAATCCTACTCCTTCGAGTCCATATAATATTAAAAAGTAACATTAGAATAATGAAAAACTACCAAGTTTTCTCCTTGAATTTTCACTCACTTAGAACAATATGCACTTAATTTTATATTTCTAAGTCCATTATAAGTGAAAATTCTAAAAGTACCTTTATAATATAGAAAAAGTACCACTTGTGGATTCCTAATCGGTCGGGATCATATAAGCTTTATTTCACATTTCTAAGTTCATTGGTGATGAAGATACAAAAAGTACTATTCGAAAATAGAAAAACTCCCTTATGACCATTAGAGTGACAATCAGTTGTATGGAAAAAAATTTGAGTTCGATTTTTAAAGAGTGCCGGGTGGAATATTGTGACACTAGGTCTAAAAGATAGGTACTGAAAATTTGAGCCAAATCGGATAACGATTTCGGGACGCGCATCGAGGTCAAAGGTCAGATATATGTAAAATTTTACATCTATATGAAATAAATTTGTAAAACTCCTTAACTTTCTGCATTATTTTACAGAAATATGTAGATTTATTTATATTTGTGAAGATTACAGTCAAAAAATATTTTTCAGATTAAACCTATATCTCCTTTGGGTCAAATTGACCCACAAACTGTATTATCGTTAAAATTCGGAAAAAATGCAAATTTTTCAGTTTTTGTAAAAATTTTGCTACTAAATAATTATTTTTGCAATCAAATGAATAAGAATCGAAATGTGTACGTAATTGTCGTTCTAATGAGATATAAAAGATAAAAAGTGGTTAAAAAATTTTAAAGTTATTAAAAATTCCCCAGATCATTAACTTGAACAAGAAATCTAGGAACAAAATTAACATATTTTAAGAAATATTAAAATAAAAGCTAATTTTTACTTAAAATGTATCCGTATTTACATTCGTATGAGTTTTTGTCTTTGTAGAATACCGTTAACCTATTGGCAGGGATGGCCAAAAAAATGAATTTTTTTTAACGGCAGTTTCAAATCTCCATTTTCAAATTTTTAAAAATTTTCTTAAACAAATTTCAGAATTTTTTGGTCATCACATGGGGATTTATTAAGATCATAATAGAGAATAAAATATGAAAAAATTATGTCAATACCTCTTACAGTTTTTCCGTACCTACGATTTAAATTTTGTGATTTTCGGGAAAAAATGTTTTTTTGGCCATATTTTGGCGAATGAGTGCAATTTCCTTACTGTTACGAATTTTAAGTAAAACCTATACAGAATCTTATAGTTCAGATCATTTTTAATATACTCTGAAAGTTTTACTGAAATCGGACAACTTTAACCCTTAAATGGTGAAGGTCAAAGGTAAAATTTTTCAATATTTGGAATTTGTAATGTAAAGATACCGAAATGATATATATTATTGGGCCGATTTTAATGAAACTTGAGAAAAATATAACATAAAGTCTATAATATACAATAACAGTGCAAAAATGGAAATTAACCCTTAATATAATTTGGGGTCCAAACTTTTAAAATCGCGAAAACCACAGTCAAATATAGAGTGATTTTGACCCCAAGTGCTTTTAAGGGTTAATTTCCATTTTTGCACTGTTATTGTATATTTAAGACCGTAAGGTATATTTTTCGTAAAGTTTCCTTAAAATTTGTTCAAAAATGTATAATATTTCGCTATCTCTAATTTAGAAATTCCAAATATTTCAAAATTTTACCTTTGCCCTTCACCATTTAAGGGTTAAAGTTGTCCGATTTCAGTAAAACTTTCAGAGTATATTAAAAATGATCTGAACTATAAGATTCTGTATAGGTTTTACTTAAAATTCGTAACAGTAAGGAAATTGCTCTCATTCGCCAAAATATGGCCAAAAATCATTTTTTCCCGAAAATCACAAAATTTAAATCGTAGGTACGGAAAAACTGTAAGAGGTATTGACATAATTTTTTCATATTTTTATTCTCTATTATGATCTTAATAAATCCCCATGTGATGATCATAAAATTCTGAAATTTGTTTAAGAAAATTTTTAAAAATTTGAAAATGGAGATTTGAAACTGCCGTTAAAAAAAATTAATTTGTTTGGCCATCCCTGCGAATAGTTTAACGGTATTCTACAAAGACAAAAACTCATACGAATGTAAATACGGATATATTTTAAGTAAAAATTACCTTTTATTTTAATATTTCTTAAAATAAGTTAATTTTGTTCCTAGATTTCTTGTTCAAGTGGCCTGAGACACGTTAATGGTCTGGGGAATTTTTAATAACTTTACAATTTTTTAACCAATTTTTATCTTTTATATCTCATTAGAACGACAATTACGTACACATTTCGATTCTTATTCATTCGATTGCAAAAATAATTATTTAGTAGCAAAATTTTTACAAAAACTGAAAAATTTGCATTTTTTTTCGAATTTTAACGAGTTTGTGAGTCAATTTGACCAAAAGGAGATATAGGTTTAATCTGAAAAATATTTTTTTGACTGTAATCTTCACAAATATAAATAAATCTACATATTTCTGTAAAATAATGCAGAAAGTTAAGGAGTTTTACAAATTTATTTCATATAGATAGTAAAATTTTCCATATATATGACCTTTGACCTCGATGCGCGTCCCGAAATCGTTATCCGATTTGGCTCAAATTTTCAGTACTTATCTTTTAGACCTAGTGTCACAATATTCCACCCGGCACTCTTTGAAATCTTAAAAAAAAAAATCGGCTGTCACCCTAATGACCATATATGCTTAATTTTATGTTTCTAGGTCCATTATTATATAAAATTTAAAAAGTACCATTAGAATAAAGAAAAAGTACCATAATGTCCCCACTTGTAGACTTTCTTTCGCTTAGGTCCATATAAGTGTTATATCATGTTCATGGGTGAAGAAAATACAAAATGTACCATTCGAATAAAGAAAAAGTACCAAAAAGTCTCCCCCTAGAATTATCATTCACTTAGGATCATATATGCTTAATTTCATGTTTCTAAGTCCATTGTTATAGAAAATTTAAAAAATACCATTATAATAAAGAAAAGGTACCATGAAGTATCCCCTTGATTTTTCACTTACTTAGTACCATATACGTTTAATTTCATATTTATATGTCTATTATTACAGAAAATTCAAAAAGTACCATTAGAAAACAGAAAAAGTACCAAACGGATTCCCACTCACTCGGGGGCATATAAGCTTTATTTCACGTTTCTAAGTCCACTGCTATAAAAAATTCAAAAAAGTACCATTAGAATAAAGAAAAAGTACCATGAAGTATCCCCTTAAATTTTTGCTCATGTTCTAGGTTCATTGGTGAAGAAATTACAAAAAGTACCATTCGAATAAAGAAAAAGTACCAAAAAGTCTCTCTCTAATTTAAAATATTAAAAAAAGTACCATTATGAAAAAGTACCAAATCCCCTTTTCCTCCTTGAACGCCCCTCAAGTTTGAAATTTAAAAATATTCCATTTTGCCAAAATTGTTTATGCTAAAGACATGCCTCAAACGATTAAAATCTGTGTTAATGTGCTCAACAAAAAAATGTTTTAAAAAAAGTACCAAACTGTTTCCCCGGATTTGGACAAATATACAGCTTAGCAGTCGAGTTCCAAATATCACTCTGTTAGTTAATTTTTGCATGAATCCAGGAACCAATGTTAAAAATTTATCAAAATTGGCTTAAAATGTTAAATAAAACGTATTTTTCCGTTTTTGCCCCCTTTTTGGTATCTTTTTTATCACCATTGCTGTGGTAAAATTTTATTCAAATAAATTTCTGTATCGTAGTGGGAGCTTAAAAAAAAATATTTGTATGTCTATATCAATTTGTAGAAAAACATAGTTTATGAAAAAAATAAACACAATTTTTATCCCTCAATTGTTTGAATTTCCAAAAAGTACCAAACTTATATAAATAATACGATTTACGGCCATTTTCACAATGTACGATTATTTCATTTTTAACAGAAAATTAACTAACTGTCGGTTGTTTAACGCGGACCACTTAACCAACGGTTACCGATTTACGTTTCACCATCATTTAGTAGATAGTATGGCAATACTGCATACATTTGTTTACGAAAAATAGTGTAATGAAAGATTGAAATATAAAAAATTTATAAAAAGGCGGTATCAAAAAATAATAAAAAAAACTTATAAAACTCAAAAATATTAAGGTACCTAACTATATTGTGCCTTTATACCAAGAAACAAACTGAACAACAAATATTGAAAACCAACAAGGAAAAGTGCACATTTGTTGTTTGGTTTGTATTTTTTTTTCTGCGCTTTACATTTTTTAAAAATTATATATATTAATAAAATATAAATGTTTTTTCATGTTCTTTTATTATATTTCTTACAATTAATATGCTAACCGGCGAAGTTTGTTCGGTTATATTTAACAGCAACTTTGTTGTTAAATAGTGTCAGTTAGAAATTAATCGTACATTGTGAAATTCAGATTAGCCTAACTTGCGGTTAAAGTTCACGTTAACTTTTAATCGTACATTGTGAAAGTGGCCGTTAAAATTTGTTTCTATGTTTATTGGTTTACCCGTTTTCTCCCCTAAAAAGTCCGAAATGTAGTAACATGCTATTGTAAATTTTTTTGTATCTATATTAGTTTTAAAGATATAAAGTTACCGAATTTACCCTTTTTTACCCCCTAAACTTTCGAATTTCCAAAAATCGATTCTTATCGGATCGTTTTGGAGAGGGAGGAACCCACAGTTAAAATTTAATGATTCTAGCTTCAGTCGTTTGGGCTGTGCGATGATGAATCAGTCAGTCAGTAACGTTACTCTTTTATATATATAGATGTTTAATCTTTGAAAATGACCACTTGTAAATATTTATCAGGGTATACTTTACATCACTGCAATAAAAATTGTTAAAAAACTATAGTCACTGATTGTTAACCCTCTAAAAAAATGGCTAAAAAACGTATGTAATAATTTTTTTGTGTTAAATTTGGGCATCTGATTCAAAAACTAAATTTAAATGTTTGTACCTGCCAGGTGGGAAAAAATAAATGAGTCCCTTAAGGCACCCTTGGGGCTTTAGAGATTAAAACATAGTCGGGTTTTAGTTAGTATAGTTTGTCATTTTGTATTGAAAACAACTTTTCTTAATGTTCATCGCACAAATCAGATTATTTGAAACCTTTGTTCACTCGACAAGCCATTTCATAAAATTTTATGAAAAAAATTGCAAATCAAAGCAAAGAAACCCAAACAACATTTTGCTATATGAGGGAAAAACTGAGGCAGCAAAACTAGTCTTCAATGCCCAAGAGTGACTGAAGCACCCATCAATTAATCACGTCTGTAAAGAGTAGCTTACCTTTTTTTACATAAATCTTGACTCCAATATATAAAATATAAGTATAATTAAAAAAAAAAAAATATGATTGCAATTGGGAAACTTTAAAACACTTTAATCATCGTATGATAACACAAGATGGACTTCCCATATTGTTTTTTGTTAATGCACTTAGTTTTGTAAAACTAAGAAAGAAGAGAGCTTTTAATATATTTATGTACGTTTTTTAGATACTGTTACAAGAGTTTTTGAAATGAATAATCAGTTATTTTGCATTTATTGGCATTTTTGCGATGAGTGCCTTGAGGCATGCTTAAGCATTAGAGGGTTAAGATTGAAATTGTTGCAATATCCTATGATACAAATTGTTATAATAAAGCCGTTAATTTCATAATTGATAAGTTGATTTGGTTTTATAGTAGCTGCCTGTGTGAGATTTGGTGCTAATTTTAATACAACGAATTTGAAAATGGCAAAAATAAAGGAAATATCCACCCACGTCGGAACATTAGTTGAAAAGTTGTCAAATAAAGGAAAATTGACGACAAACGTTGGGGAAATAGTTATTTTGTCCAAATCTATAGTCCAAACTATCCTAGTATCTATAAAAGGTTTGAAAGATATGGAAGTTTGCCACGAACAAGACGTCCATTAATATTTGATGAAATATTATTAATATTAATTGTCAGAGAAGTCCTAGGAATTTAATTTAAAGTATCATAGAATTAAAAAAATATATCAAAAAAGGTTATGGAATTGATGTCGATGCAGATACAATTAACCGCTGCATTAAAAAAAATGTACTTTGGTTATAAAAATATTGTTTATATTTTTTTTGTCCCTACTTTTTAATTTTTCGTTATATCTTTGGCAATGTATGATATATTAATGTAAGATATATCGAGAAGACCAATGTTTTGCTCTAAGGGCCTTTGACCTTAAATATCCCGTTTTAATGTATCAATATTGTCAGAAAATTAAAGCTCGAAATAATCATTAAACTTTTTCTAACCTTAAAGCAAAACATTGATATTATCGAAACAAAAACATTGATATATCATATACATTAAGATCCGACAGTAAATGCCAAAGATATAACAAAAATTTTCATAACTGCCTTGCAGAAATAATTTATATTGGGGTTAAGTCTTATTATTTACAAAATATAAAAGTTTTTACAAAGAACTTTTAAAAAATATAATGACAGAAATCTTAAAGATGTAAATTAACAAATTATTAGTTTTATGGGCTTTCATTCACAAAATCAAGACGATTATGAATTTTCATAATACAATGTCTGCAAAACACTCCCATTATAAAGCTCTGTCGTTGTTGCCAACCCATATTTATTGGATAAGCGGCAGCAGTACGTACTCAGGAAAATAAATTATCAAAATTATGATTTTTAAAAAAAAATGTTTGAGATATTCGTAACAAATCACCAAGTTTTTGCTGGGAAATAAAACAAACAAAATGTGTTATGTAACAATTGTTTTAAGGGACTACTGCTATTTTTCCAAGTTTGGCATTCTGGTGCAATTTATACCATCACTTCTTGTAATGCCATTTATATGCATTAAACGGATTTTCTGTTTTATTATCGAAACATGACCAAAGTGTGTTAGTTAATTGTTTGACAACACGTAAGATTTTTTTTGCTGGATGTGAGAGTTGGTACCAGACTAGACAGTAATTTAAATGAGACATTAACAAAGCATGGGCTAATCTATACATAACTCATGAGTGTGAAGATAAATTCCAATTTAACTAGGACAGACAAATACATTTTTTAACACTGATCATGTTACAGTCAACACTGTTGAGCAATTAACAGTCATCAAAACAAATACTGGAGAGGATTAGTGACTATTTTGGGAACTGGGTGAATGGTTCGCATACTACACTATATAGAAATGTTGGTCGAAGGGGTACTTTTTGGAATTGATAAAATAATGTTGGAATTAAAATAAATTTGAGCTTCTTGAAAAATGTAATATTGCTCAAATTTACAAGTGCTCCTTGGACCAACACTTCCATATTGTGTAGTATGCGAACCATTCACCCATTTCCAAATGGTCACAAATCCTCTCGAGCAATTTTTTCAAAAAATGTATTTAAATTCCAAGATTATTTCAGCTATCCCCCTTCGACCAACATTTCTATATAGTGTAGTAAGCGAACCATTCACCCAGTTCCAAAAATGGTGATTAACAGTGCTATGTTGACTGTAACATGATCAATGTTAAAAAATATGATTTTTGTCTGTGCTAGTTAAATCTGAATTTATCTTCACACACATAATTAACTCTCGTAGGCAGGTATTTATAAAGCAGAGTGGTAGGGCATTCTGTGTCCAAAAGTCAACCGAGATGAAACAATGTCAATCTGTTCATCAAAGTTGAGAAACTGATCCATTACTACAACATATCTCTATCATCAAAACAGTCAACACAATCATTCATGTTTAAAAGGAACATGTGAGACTCCACATGTAATATCAACAATATCCGAATACAAGAACACCAATATACCGTGACCTCTCTCTTAACTTTCGAGTACTACAAAATAAATAATTACCACATTAGATGACAATCTTATTTATATATTTATTTTTTGTGACGTTATTGTTTTTATTGTATGTACATTTTGGTGGTAAAATATATTAGAAATCTTATTATAGAAAACATTAACATATTGAAAATTGCACACTCACACATAGGTACCCGTAATCGCACTTATCAGGCTATGTATGAACATTTATGTACAAATTTAATGTACATACATATGCATGTATGTATGTACGTAACAACGATTGTTCTTCGATATTCTTATTTCGTGGTATTTCGAAGATAAATGGTTATTCCAATAAATCAATAAATCGATGAACAATTTGCTAATTATATCAGCTCTAGTTTCATCATACAAATTTAACCCTTGAACGATGCAAATGTTAGTAACCAACCTACTCACTGATTGAATACGCTTTACGTACAAATTTACTGTGGCGGGTTATTCGTGACTCCTCTTGGTCATTATCAAGATCAAAATCGGTATAATTTGTAGACGACTTCATTAAGGCAAATGTCTTTAGAAAATCAATTCTTGTGTAACTGCCTGACGATTCTATTCTGTTATTTGGGAACGTTGAACTATTGTCACTTATAGTTGATCCCTTTGGCATTGTATATGAACCGCAGGAAAGCGAAGCAGCAACAGATGATAAGTCATCTTTTTTAAAACTGGAAACATTACCTCCACTGCCAGACAACGATTGACCACTACCAAAAACGTTTTTGGGTGAGCTCTGAGATGGACTGCGCGGCTGATCCAAATCAAGAATAATATAATTAACTATTGGACCGTTCGTCGACGTGTGCTGCTGCTGTTCCATCATTAAATCCAGTTGGAAGGATTTGCTTTGCCCAATTTGTGATATATCAAGACGCGGAAGAAGGTCTACGTTAGCATAAGAACGTTCCAATGAATTGCTACAAATATTTTGAGATGTTCTTGCAGATTTAGTCACATTGGAGTCGATATTTTCATAAAGCCTTTGAGTTTCTGCGGAATTTGCAGTTAAAATTGGTGCACACTCATCGGGAGGCACATCGAGCGATGAACTCTTTAAAAGAGGTTTTACTGCTGTTTTACAACTGTTTATAATAGAGGGATCGTTAGTTTCATCTGTAGATATATTATTGTTATGCTCAGTATCAATTTTAATCGGTTGTTCCATGTATATATTACTACTGCTAATGTGAACATTTGGACTCACATTCGAGTATGATGGCACAGATGAAGGAAAGTGCGTTATTTCAGTTAACGATGTACTCTGCATTGAATCAGGGGAGTTAAGGTTAAAGTCGTTTGAATTATTGGTAAATGACTCAGGCAATGCTGCGCGCTCATCCATTGGTGCAATAACTTGCATTGATGTGGGCTCCAAATAGTGATTTGTGTGTGGCTGGTGACTTTCTAAGCGCCCAAATATGTGGGAAGGATGTACAGAACTGTTGCGATCCGCTACGACTGACATTGAATTAATATACCTTTGAAATTTTGTATAAAACTGATCAGCATTGCAACATCGCATGGTGTATATTCCGGGACCAGTAGGACATCGACGGCCAGCCTCAAAACTAAATATATTACCAGTAAGTCCATACCTTCGCAAATGTTGTAGAGCCCAAGCAACTGGTTCTTGTTCTGGTGCTATAAATATGAGTTCATGTGGAGTTATCTCTAGAAATCCATGCCTTGCCAACACCACCGAATGGTCCGACTGAACGCGAACAACACTGACATTAAAGATATCATCCCTTTTAAAAGCGTATAACTGTTTGTTGGTACTATTAATACAACCCATGCTTCAGAAAATATAAGCAAATTCGAACCAATTACATATAAATGCAATGCAATATATTTTTAATAAATGTATATTTTACTTCGTTTTTTCAAGTATAATTTTTTCTCTACTATGATATTCCAATACGAGTATTCTTATCACTTCGCTATTCACTGAAAATGATAACCCAGTTTTAATCATAACAAACAAACAATGTTGTCAAAAAAGATATAAACGCTACAATTAATCTGCACTTTCTACAGCTGACACTAAAAAAGTCGACCTTTTTCCGAATTTAAGTCTTTTTATATTTTTGAAGTCTACTTTTTGACTTAGCTATTTATTAAAAATCGGCTTTGGAACAAATCAAGAACTCAGTAACAGTTTATATTTTTATATATTTTTTTTGTTAATATTCATATTTTCTGTATTGCCGGACTTCGGCCGGGCGAAGGGACTTTAAACTCTGGGGTGTATCGAACATCAGCTTCGCTAAAATCACTTTTTGTGTATATCAAAATTTTCTGAAGTACTGTCATTAAAATTCAAAAAGGAATTTTTGGTCCACAATGTTAATAAACAATATAATATTAAAGGTATTTAGAAGCACTATTCAATGCTAACCATAATGATCAGATAATTTTTTAAATATATGAAAAATTGACTAATATATATATATTGAATTTAAATTTCTATAACTCTTAAAATAAGAAAGAGCGAGCAAAAAAAATTAACGTTTTTGTGCTTATAATTATAAGAGCTATAAACACCAAAAAAATTATTAAATTGGAAGGCGAATTCTTACAAGCAAAGTAAATTAATAAAGTAGACTCAGTAGAACAGCTGACTATTTTTTTTTTTAACTCACTTTGAGGTTCGATCTGTCAAAATTGTTTACGTTGCAATTTTTGACAACTTAAACCAAGGCGAATTTGTAGATGGTGACCTCAGTGAACTGTCAATTCACTTGTGTTTGTTGTGGCGTAAAATGCAACAAACCCAAAAGCAAAAACAACAACAGGCAACTTTGACAGTTCATTTAACTTTTAACAAAAACAAAATTCATATGATTTTGACAGCCCAAACCTTAAACCAAAAACAAAATCGCTTGTGGTTTTTGTAAATGTTGTATTTGTTGTAGTACTGTCGCTACTTTATTAATTTACTTTGCTTACAAGGTGGTGGCATTTCTACAAATACAACAATTGGTCTTAACAAATGTCAAAAAAAGTAAAATTAAAAATATATGTATTAAACTAAATAAAGTGTAAATAACTGAATAGTGAGGGCTTTGCTTATGTAAAAAATAAATATTTCGCTAATAAGCTTAGAATATGTAGAAAATTTTTATACTACTATAAATTGTCCAAAAATATTTATTTTCTCCAACTTCTATGGCTTGTATCTATTGATCTCCAACGACCTCTAGCCCGAGACTCACATCAAATTAGAGCTTGAAGTCTCAGCTAACGATTTCTTAAAAATTCAGCTGCCCATTTTTGCCCCTAAGCAATTCCGGTATAAAAAAACTAAAAAAAATTAGGACAAATTTCCTTCACAAGCATGTTATTGCGTATGCAATAACAGATTTTATTATTTTTTTGCTTGCTTGCTACCCAGCAAAAACTTTACAACAAATAGAATTTATAGAATTATGTATTTACAGACAAAAAAAAAAAAGTCGCAGCCACGATTCGAACCAACAACTATCCGATTGCTAGTCAATTGTTGTACTCACTATACCACTGCTTAGTTCTTTTATTGTGCGTCAAATAATTGTTTTCACACAGTAATACTATATTCTTTTCTGTTTTTCTAAAAATAAACATGCAATAAAAAAAATGGGCAAATTGAGAAAAAGTGACGGTTTATTTGTTTTTTTTTTTGCAATTACTTCTTCCCATTATTTTTGATGCAGTTTTTGTTGTTGTTGAAAGTTCAATATTTTTTATCAGCTGTAATTATTAGTTGCATTGTTTTTGTGATTATAGCTTATTAGTTTATTGTTTTGAATTTTTTATCAGCTGTGATTATTAGTTGTGTTTTAATGATTATAGCTAATTAGTTTATTGTTTATGAAGTGAAAAATAGAAAACAAATTATTTAAATATGGACAATCTTCAGTTATCTTATTATGAAATTTTTGATCTTTTATTAGATTGTGATAAGAACATTGATGTAGTTTGCGATATTATTTCAACAAATAATACGAATTTATCAATTATTGACGTCGATCAATTTAAAAAATTTTTAAATAAACAATTTTTACCAAAATTTAAAATTAAGTGGGCTAGTGCAAAACGTATGAAAGATAGATTTGTTGAACAAAACGAAGTTTGGTTGGAAAATATGTATTGTTTTGGTGAAGATCTTCCAATGTGTTCTCATGTCAAACGTGGCCGCCCTTCTAAAGCTTTTGAATTTTGCAAATCTCGTGCTAAAAGGAGTAAAGTACAGCAGTTATGTGATATTAATTCGCCAGAACTTATTTCATCAGCTGCAAAAAGAATTAATAACGATGGACAATTTTTAAAAATGTTTAGTCCAGAAAAAGCACTAAGCCTCATTTTTGATGCTTGTTTATCAAAAAATCAGTATCAAATATTAAGATGGAGTGCTATATAAATTGGATGTGATATTTTCCCCTCATATCATCAAGTTCTTGGTGCTAAAAAGGAATGTTATCCTAAAAATTTGGAAGTACAGGAGAACTATAGTAAAGTAAGTATGCAAGATTTACTCGATCATACTGTATCCAGAATATTGAAGGCGAAAACGAAAGCTGAGGCAGAGGTACTTCCAAATCAACTACAACTAATTTCTAAATGGGGTTGTGATGGATCTGCAGGGCATAGTGAATACCATCAAAAATTCAATGATCCAAATTTAAATGACAAAAATATTTTTTTGACAAGTATTGTTCCTCTCAATTTAAAATGTATTGATGGCACAAATGTTTACTGGCGAAATACAAGGCCATCATCAACAACTTTTTGTAGGCCAATAAAATTTCAATTTGTAAAAGAAACGGCAAATGTTATTTCTGAAGAAGTTGAAAGGGTGCAAAATGAAATTAAAGATTTGAAAAAAACTGTTGTTAATATTTATGACAAAAGTTTTGAAATTTTGCATACTCCTGTTTTAACCATGATTGATGGAAAGGTTGCGAATACAATCACACAAACATCAGGAATGGCTGTATGTTTTATATGTCAAGCTAAGCCTACCGAAATGAACAATTTGGAAGTATTAAGGACAAAACCAGTTTCGGAGGAAGGGCTTCAATTTGGAATTTCCCCTTTACATGCGAGGATAAAATTTATGGAGTGCATATTGCATATAGCATACAACAAAAGTTTTTCAAAGTGGAGAGTAACTAAAGATACAAAACATGAAAGAGATGAAGAAAAAGCGAAAATACAAAGAAATTTGAAAGTGGTTCTAGGCATAAATGTGGACATGGTTAAACAAGGAATGGGCACAACGAACGATGGCAATACTTCTAGACGTTTTTTTGCAAATCCTTCCATAACGGCAGATGTTCTTGGTGTTGATGAAAATTTAATTCATCGCTTTAGTACAATTTTAACGGTTATAAATAGTAATTCCGAAATAGATACAGAAAAATTTAATGTTTATTGTTTGGACACTGCGGAACGATATATACAACTGTACAGTTGGTACTATATGCCTATTACTGTACACAAAGTTCTAATTCATGGGAGTAAAATTGTGTCAGCAGCAATATTGCCACTTGGCATGTTGTCGGAGGAAGCTCAGGAAGCTCGTAATAAAGATTACAGAAGTTATCGCCTAAGCCACTCCAGAAAAACTGATCGCATATCAACAAATGAAGATGTCATTCATATGTTACTAGCGTCTTCAGATCCATATATAAATTCATACCGTAAACATTTCAAGAAGGATATATTGGAATTTTCTGATGAAGTAAAAAATTTGTTATGTTAATACAGGTACACAAATAACTTTGTTTTTAAATTTTTTTTTAATATTTTCTTTTATTTATTTACAGATATTTTCATTGAATATGGGCGTGACTGTTACTGAATTTTATTTATATTTTAATCAAATAAAAAACACGCAAATTTAAACCTGTGTAGCTTTTTTAAGCGATCTAGCTTTGTTAACAAAGAAAATATTGCATTTTATGTGGTCATTTTGTATGAAAAGTAGGCGTATTTATTAACAGATTTTGCTAATTTTTTCACCATTGGTTAATATTATCATAAAATTGCAATGAGCAAAAAATTGTGACTCTACAATGATTTTTAATTTTTGTGTTATATGGGAAGTAGGCGTGGTTGTGCTCGGATTTTTTTCATATTTGCAGTATTTTTTTATCACAACCAAATACTTATCTGTACCAAAATTCAAGGCTCTACGATGTTTCCTTATATTTAATGCCACCAATCGTATGAAGCTGAACCACTGTGCGTCACGGTGTTAAAATGTATCAAAGTGGCATCACACATTTAACCCCAACGTTAGAAAGGAATAGCTTTGATGGGGTTAAAGGAAAGAAAGCTGATACACCACCACAGATGATGAGCAGATACGTCACGGTGTTAAAATGTATCAAAGTGGCATCACACATTTAACCCCAACGTAAGAAAGGAATAGCAAATGTGTATGTAAAATGTATGGCTATCCTTTTTCTTTGATGGGGTTAAATGAAGAAAAGCTGATACACCACTATCGTAAACGTCAGTTTTGACGAATCTGTATATATATCTGTGACACCACTTTCATAAACGTCAGTCGAATCTGTATATATATCTGTGGTTGATAGCATGCGGTTATTAGCATTGTTCGTAAGTATGGTAACACTAAATGTTTAATCTGCTAATGCCTAGTACTCTGTTCATATTTGCGAAAAAATATAGCTCTTCGTTTTAATTTCGTGCGAAAAAAGTGCTGCTCATGTTATTTCGTGTGGAAAATTATAGGCGGTGTTAGAGTTAACATCAACTGCATTATTGTACATTATAAAGTGTAGTTTAAGTTTGTGTGTATTTCTGCGAATTTGTAAACGTGTATAAAAACATTGAGTGACTATTTAAACTGTTTTTGTTGTACATTTTAAATAAAGAGTTGTTATACTACTTAACGGCTTTTATTTGAAATCAAAAGTATCCGGTTTATTTAAAGGAAGTAAACCAACGTTATAAAAAATGTAAAAACGTAGCAATTACACATGCATGTGTAAATTTACATACGCATATTGATTGTGTTAGTGCAATAGTATGAATGTGTTGAGTTTTTCGAACTGTTACTTGCATGTGTAAAGGCTAGGTAAGATCATTGTAAAAGATTCACGAAAGATGGCGTGTGTATAAATAGTGGCAGAGGTTGCAGTCGTTAGATGAGTTTATCATAGGGGCTGTTAGAGTTAACATCAACTATCTTGTAAATTATAAATTGTAATTTAAGTGTGTGTGTATTAAAAAAACATAATTTAACACAAAAGCCTATATTCAAAACCCTCTATCTTTGATTTTCACGAAAATTACTTTTTAATGTTAAAATGTTCAGTAAAAAAGCCCTCATATTTCTTTTTGCTGTTTTATTTGCATTTTTGTTATTTCTCTATCTAATACAATTAATTTTTTCCGAATGCAAAACCCTCTATATTTTCAAATAATTAATTTTCAAGTATTTGTTTGGAATAATTTCTTCTTGCAATTCATGTTTTCTTACCAATTTTTCAAAAAAGTGAATGCCGATTCTGAATTGAATTACCATGAAAATATTTTACCTTTTTGTTTTTAGAAATATAATGTCCATGGTATAGAAATAAATGGTTATTATTGGTGTTTTCTTTAAAAATTGTCTACTTTTAAAGTTCCATCTATCATTTTACAATAATTTACACCAATCAAACTCCAAAAAAAAAATTTTTTTTCTATAACTTGTTGTTCAATATTGCTACGTTTTTACCTTTTAAAAACGGGGTTTATTTCCTTTAAATAAACCCGATACTTTTGATTGCAAATAAAAGCAGTTTTAGTAGTTTAAAATTTGTAACAACTCTTTATTTATTTAGAATGTACAACAACAACATAATTAAACCGAAACCGCGGTTTTTCAAGGCCTAAAACCGAAACCGACAATTATTCTTCGGTTTTCACTTTTAATCTATTTGCACTAGAAAAAATTCAAAATTTAGAAATGAGAAACAAACTTTTTCATCCAATATCTCTAAACACAGATCGGTAAAAATATCTTAAGATTTGTTTAAATTTTTTTAATTGTATTACAATAATTACTTCAGATGATGTAGCAGGCTACCTTTCACAAGCTAAATAATGCAAAATTTTTGTAACAAAGTCTTAGTTATTTTCAAATATCCGATAAAAGTATGGAGTACTAGCTGACCGGTGCGCTTCGCCACCTCAATTGGAATAAAAAAATAGCACTATTAAATCGCCCTTTGTAAATTAATACTAATTCAGGAAAACATGTCTCTAGTTTCATGTTTATTGATTCATTGTAATGTGGATTGTAGCTCATTCTAGACGTATTATTAGAATAAAAACAATACCATAAAGACCCACATTTTTTATTCCTACTCAGCATCATGAATGTTTAATTTCATACTTCTGTGTCCATTATTATAGAAAGAAAGGTAAGACTATAATCACCTTTCGTGAATTCTAATTCATTCAGAATCATTTGTACCTAATTTTAAGGTTTATTATTATAAAATATTCAAAAAGTACCTTTACAATAATGAAATAGTAACATTAATTATCCGTTTTGAATTCGCGTTTCTAGGTCCATCGTTATAAAATATTCAAAAAGTACTACTAGTTCGAAAAAGTAACCTCATTAGAAGAAAAAGTAAAAATTTTCCACACTTATTCCACTGTCAAGTTTGAAATTTCAAAGTAATTTCCTGATTCTATGTTCAATATTATAGAAAATTCATTTTGTAGAACGAAAATGTATTCCTTAGTTTGGTTTAGTTCTCCACTTTTGGTATCCTAATACAATTGAGCACCCTATTATTGATTATTTCATTACTGAGAAACATTTTAGCCAACTGTAACTAATTTAATATATTAAAAAGGTACCATTAAAAGAAAAAGTACCAATTTTCCTTTATCCTCGTAAACACTCGTCAAATTTGAACTTTAAATTTGTTTAGCAGTTTCTATATTATCAACTGATTTCATAGTTAATAAATTATCACAAAACCGAACCGAAACCGATCGGTTTTCAATTTTTTAAAACCGAAACCGCGGTTTTGAAATTCTTCGGTTTTTTGGAAACTCTAGTGTAGATAATTGAATAGTGAGGGCTTTACTTATTTATGTAAAAAAGACATATTTTGTTAATAAGATTAGAATATGTAGATATTTTAATATAAACAAAAGCTTTGACACCTGTTAGAACCAAAAAGCGAAAAAAAGTTTTCAGCTGATTGACTGACTCCACCTTGTATAAATTCGCCTTGCTTTATAAGCTATATTTAAATCTTATATCTCTTGCAAGGCGAATTTATATACAAGGTGGTGTCGGTGGCGAATTCAGGCAAATACGAGCGAATTCATTAATTTTTTATATATGGAGTTTGACATTCGAAACAATGAGAGAGTTGTTTCGAATGTCAAACTCCATATATAAAAAATTAATGAATTCGCTCGTATTTTCCTGAATTCGCCACCGACACCACCAAGGCGAATTTATATACAAGGTGGTGTCGGTGGCGAATTCAGAAAAATACGAGCGAATTCATTAATTTTTTATATATGGAGTTTGACATTCGAAACAATGAGAGAGTTGTTTCGAATGTCAAACTCCATATATAAAAAATTAATGAATTCGCTCGTATTTGCCTGAATTCGCCACCGACACCACCTTGTATATAAATTCGCCTTGGACACCACCTTGTATATAAATTCGCCTTGATCTCTTGCTTATCTGCTTATTCTCACACATTTTACTTTATCGCTTACTCTCTTTATTATACTATACTCTTCCACTTTCAAATTCATATTCATATTTTCCCTTACAAAGTTAATATACAAATCTCTGACTATTTTTATAACAAAAACCTAATACAAAATATTTTTGATATTACAATCCCACATTCCGATGTTAGAATATTTAATGCTTCTCTTAATATTAATAATACAAATTCCCGTTATAATTTGTATTATCTTTATTTAAGAGAGTTTTTCATCAACAACGCATTGCAATATTTCAATTTACATGTTACCCAAGATGTATTAACCAGGTGGCAGCGTAACTACAACAATTACAACAATACAAGAACAACAGTGTGTAAAACCTTATAAACTGCCAAAAAATAAATTCACAAAAACGCACTTTTTAAAACGAAATAGTTTGTTTTAGCACTTTCAAATATTTTACGCACATAAAGCGGTAACTAAAACTCACTTTTATAAATATAAAATAATCTTTTTACTCTTATAACAAATTTAAAAATGTTTGTAAACACGTTTTTGACATTTCATAAGGCACAATTTAAGTATTGCAAAAAATAGTCAGCTGGCGTTACGCTGCCACCTGGTTAAATATGCCTTGATGTTACCAAAGTATATTTATACAAGTACATGCAACTCTACAACAAATCAACAATAAAAAAACAACATTAATTTTGTTTGTGTAAAACATTGTGAGATTGTCAAAAATAGTTTACAATTACATACAAAAATGTAAACAAACAGAAAGAAAAACAACAAAGTAAAAAATTTTGACAATCTCAAAAGTATTTACAAAGGAGAAAATAATGAACAGCTGATCACTTGCATGTACTTGTATAAATATACTTTGCATGTTACCAAGGCGAATTCATACAAGGTGGTGGCAGTTCTACAAAAACAACAATTGGTCTTAACAAATGTCAAAAAACAAAAATGAAAAATTAAACAAATATGTATTAAAACTTAATATAGTGTTGATAATTGAATAGTGAGGGCTTTACTTATTTATGTAAAAAATCAATATTTTGTTAATAAGCTTAGAATATGTAGATATTTAAATATAAACAAAAGCTTTGACAACTGTTAGAACCAAAAAGCGAAAAAAAAGTTATCAGCTGATTAACTGACTCCACCTTGTATAAATTCGCCTTGCATGTTACATTAAGATCATCATTTGATATATGCTCTTTCAATTTGACTCTCTTAAAACAAATAATAAGAGTTATCTACAACAAAAACTTAAAAAGATATTTTTTACATTTTTTAATGTTAAACTTATCACTTAAATATCCAAATAATTTTATCATTACATTTTATTATATTTACTTATTTTTAAGAGTTATTGGTTGTTATTTCTCTGTAATATGTTTTGTAAATATGTATATACAAAAGTTCACCCAAGTTTATTAAGCTTTATTCAAGCTACTTTATTATGGATGTTCAATCGAAATACAAATATTGTATTGTAAAAAAGTTGTTCCATTTATATTTTATGTCCATGATGGCTCTTAGCTTAATCCAATGGAATATGAATGGCTATTTGAATAATTTTCATGAACTCAAATCCCAATCAAAACCTATAATCCAAAAATCATATCAATTCAAGAAACACACCTTCATTCCTTAATTAACATTCCAATACCTCTTAACTTCAATGTGTATGCTATCAACACATCAACTACCAGGTACGGCGGAGTTGCAATTCTTGTTCACAAAACTCTTCAACAAAAACAGGTTAATGTCAATAATGAGTTCGATACAATTTGTATAGAAATAGTTTCAAAATTTAAGTTAAATGTTTTTAGTTCTTATAAATCACCAGATTCCAATTTGTCTATTACAAACTTAGAGAACGTTTTCAATTGTAATACATCATCAATAATAACAGGAGACTTCAATAGCCATGATAAAAACTAGGGATCGCATTATAATAGTCGTAAAGGAAATGTTCTGGTTAATTTTATAGACAATACAGATTTTGTTTTACTGAATAACAATTCTCCAACTCATCTCAATACGCATGGTTCTTTCTTCCATATTGATTTAAGATTCTGTTCTTCTTACTTGGTTCCCCAAACTACGTGGAAAACTGAGACCAATCTTTGTTGTAGTGACCATTTCCCAATCTTTATTTCACTTTTTCTCCAAACAATAGCCCTAACTTCACTTGGAAAACCGAAATTCAACATAAGTAAAGCAAATTGGCCAAAATATAGAGAATTTTGTACTCAACTAGAGCACCAAAAGCCTGTATTTGATAACATCAATAAGGAAACCGCAAATATATGCAAGATAATACTACAATCTGCAAATATTTCTATACCACAATCCCAAAATAAACCAAGAAAAGTCCCCTGGTGGAACAAGGATTTAAACGACCTGAAACGGGGAAAAAATAGATTATGGCATATATTCAAAAGAAATATGATCAAAGACAACCTCTTAAAATACAGAAGGCTTAATGCTATTTTTAAAAGAAAAATAAAACTTGCAAAGGCAGAATACATAACTAAATTTACCTGAACTATTAACCCCGAAACTCCCATTGATAAAATTTGGACAAATATTAGGACTTTTACTGTCTACAAATCTTCCCAAAACATTCACTGTGTTTCACAAAAAAACAACCCGAGTGTAATATTTACGGACAAATTTGAAATAGGCAATGAATTTCGACAGTTTTGGTCAGAAAATTCTTCTGATTCAATTGATATTCTACCACTTTTCTGACAAACAAACGCAACGCGTTACTCAGCTCCCATCTCCTTGATCCATGTCCAGAGGAACTTAAAATTGAAAATAATATAAGTTTCATTGAACTTAATTCAACTTTAAATCAACTGAAAGGTAAAACTCCCGGAATTGACCGCATCTCATATAAAATGTTAAAAATGTTACCACACAGTATGAAAATCCGAACCCTAAAATTATATAACAATATATTTGCAAACTATATTCCTCAACAATTTAAAAACAGTATTGTAATACCAATTTTAAAACCAGTATCAAACAAGAGAGTTGTTAATTCCTACCGCCCCATTTCATTAAACCCCTGCTTATCAAAGGTTTTAGATAAAATAATAGCAAACAGGTTACGGTGGTTTGTTACTACGAACAAACTACTTCACGACCGTCAATTTGGTTTTAGACTACCAAATTGCAAGGTGTCTCTTGTTACGAAAACATGCTACAGTAGTATCACTAGACTTCGAACAATGTTGGTATTCACTCAATAGTTGAACAATTGAAGGACTGCAAGGTAGGGTCTAGAATAATAAAATATGTCATAAATTTCATGAATAACAGAAAGATAACAGTTCGAATACAAAACTGTTATTCCACATCTTTCCCATTATCTAATGGTATACCACAAGGGTCTCCACTGTCGGTAATTCTTTTCATGATTGCCTACAACGGACTATGTCAAATAATATCTCGACATAGAGAAATAGATTTTTGTGCATACGCTGATGATTTCAACCTAATAATCCGTTCTGGAAGGGAAAAACCTATAATGTTAGACCTTGATCCACTTTTTAACCGCATAAGTTCCTGGTGTGATTCCTCTGGTGCCATTCTGTCTGAATCAAAATGTAAATTTATTCACATATGCAGACTTAAAAACTGCAATTGTGACATTCAGTCAACCAAAGTAAAAATATCAAAAGTTGATACTCTACGGATCTTAGGTATTATTATTAATAAAATATATAATTGGAGTGACCATATAAACTACCTTTGTGCTTCTCTTACTCAGAGACTTAATATTATTAAAACAAAACTAAACTGTAGTACCAATACGCTTATTTCAGTAACTAAATCCCTGATTCTAACTAAAATAAACTATGGTTTGCAAATAAGGCCTACTATTTAGTCTTACATCTTCCTGGTATAAGGAAATAAATATTAATCGCACAACAATCAACTTTACAGAAGTTGACCAAGTGAAACTAAATAGATCAGATAGGATTAAATTTCTTAGAATTCGACTAGGACATACCAGACTTACACAGGGGCCATTATACAACATTAACGTCGCGCCATTTTGCAACTGTAACATAACGTACCCAACAAAACCCTCCCATTATTTCAACGAATGTCCCCAAACGCGAAAAGCCAAAATAACAATATTCCAAAACACTAATCCATTAAATCTCCTATCCTATCCCTCAATAGATAATATATCAATAATAAATAAATTAAATTAAAAAAAAAAAAATGTAGAATAAGTAATAATTCTAAAATGCCTTGTAGACATTAATTGACACTAACATCTGATCACTTGGCTGAATCAAATTTATACATTTTGGGTCATTTGACACGTATGTGCTATTTGTAACTGAGAGATAAGTCAATTGGTTACTTTATACATCCCATGTAATCTAGCGTAAAGAAAAGTGTCACTTAAGTGTCAGTAAGTAATCTATACAGTAGTCACTTTAAACGTTAATTGTGTAGTGCATTTGTCTCTAAATTATCCAAAAGGATCAATAGACACTCTGCTTAGGACATGCACGTGTTATAATAACTAGTCACGTAACTAGTTATCACTAGTATCACTAGAACTGCTGGGAAATGGCTGTCAGGAGCGGTAACTGTGTATGTGAAGTTACAAAATCTTTCGATAACGAAATCTCTTATAAATCGAAATTGCAATGAAAATATGAATGTTATCGATACAATTAATTAAAAAAAACTCAATTTTTTGAAGCAAAATGTTTTTAAATGATAATTTCCAATTGCTGATAGAGAAATGAAAATCTTAATGCCAGTTTCTCGATATCCAAAGAAGTTAGTTTATAACATTTAATGTTGTTTCTATAACATATTCGACAAAAAAACTTTTGTCCGACCAAAAATTTTATTTTTATTGAAAACTTGGGTAATATGCATATAAATATGCATTTTTAAGTTAAAAATAACAAAATATGCATTATCAATAAAATATGCAAAAATATGCACTAACAAATCGATGCCACTTTACAGCAAAATCTGCGATTGGGATAGATAATTAGTCTACATTGTATTTGGACGTTCGAGAAAAAACATGCATTTGCATATAAATCCGCCCCCTAATTATAAGCCTAATAAATAAATAAAATAAATAAATATTTGCAATCAAAAGTATTCGGTTTATTTAAAGGAAATAAACCAATGTTTTTAAAAGGTAAAAACGTAACAATATCAATATTTATTAGGTATTTATGAAGGTTAATGTATTTTTAAATGTACTCCTTATATGGGACTCGAAAGCAATTTTAGCTGAATTTTTTATGGATACGTCTATTCTATATGCATTTAAGTACCATAAAGCTATATTCCGGGAATAAAATTATATGGGGGCTAGGAGAAATCATGGGCCGATTGTTACCATTTTCAACAGAGTTTGTTATTTTATCACATAAATAATGAGTGCAAAATTTCATGGTCTTCTCCACAGTGATTTTACCCAAAGTAACAAAAAACATTTCGGTTTATAACTCTGGTTCTACTAATTCGATTTTGCTGATTTTCAATATCAAAAATTTAACATTATGGTATAAATTTAATTAATTTTGCTTATATATTTTGGACGTGAGAGTGTTTTACACAGACAGACAGACGGACATTGCTTTGTTGGGTCTTAGATAAATATTTTTCTATGTTACACACGGAATGACAAAACCTCATTCACCACATAATTATGGTGGTACTTGATAATGTTATTTTTAAGGGATTTATGCATAGTTAGGTTATTTTTGGAATAAGACTTTATATGGGAAATATGGTCAATTATGGACCGATCCAAAAAAGATATGCTAGAAACAAAGTTTTGCTGAATTTTAATGGAAACGTCTATTTTGTAGACATTTAAGATCATTAAAGCCATATCCCGGGAAGAAATATGAATAATGGGTAACAAATTTCATGGTATTCGCTGTAATGTATTTACCCAAAATAACAAAAAACTTGTGAAAATTATCAAAATTTTTGGAGGTTGTCCTACATTTTGGTCGATAATTCTGGTTCTATCAATTCAATTGTTTTTATTATAAACATTTTGGTGTAAATTTTATTAGTTTCACTTATGTATTTTGGACGTGAGAGTGTTTTACACAGACAGACACATTGGCCGAGCTGAAGAAAACAAACTTTTAAATCCCCTTTTAAAATACAGAAATTTAAAGGCAAACATTTTTCTCATTCTCTTTTGAACTTGACTAAACCTTTTAAAATGGGTTAATTTTTATTGTTTAATCTGCTAATCTTCTTTATTAAACTTCAAAATTAGAAAAAGAATTAAACGTAGCAAGAAGAAAATAAATTAGTGTAAAGAGAAATAAAAAAAAAACACAAAAAACAAACGTTAGCCAACAAACAAAAAGAGACTTCGAAAAGCGACGTCGCAAAAATCATCATCTAAACGCTATGATAGTCGATTACTACACACTCTACCACTTCATAGTGTTCTATATAGTTGAAATGACAGGTTCAGTTAAAATTGTTAACAGTTCGAACTTAGGGGACAGTTTTGCTAGCCTAATGGCTCAAGTCACCAGAATTGTATTACATTTATTAACCATGAAATTAATTGAATATATATTTTTTTAAACTTTGATTGAACTTGAATATGTTTTGCTAAGAAAATAAACAGGATATAAAGGTAGGTATCGGGTGGTGATGCATTAAAGGGGTAACCTTTAGAATTTTAATAGCTATCATGGATAAGGGAGGGTAAACTAATTGTAGGCGATAACACCTTGTCCTACAGGAATGAAATAGCCGTTAAATAATTGATTTTTCAATACACTGGTACAAAATTTTATACCTTGTCGTTTTTACTATTACTCCAACGTACCACCGCCAAGGCCGACGATCCTTAGCCGTGCACAATTACTAAAGTTGCCAGTGTGGTAGTAATAGCAAAAATAACACCAAAAGAGTTCAAATAATCTGGCAATCTCCGTTGTTTGCGGGGGGAAAACATAAGTAAATTTTAAGAATTATTTAAAGGGCGCTTCGCTACCCCTGTCTTAGTAAAAAAAATATGTAAGGATTTTATAAAAAAATTAAATAATACTGGAATTTCTTGTTTGTGATTAATTCCATACCATGCCTTTGAATGTATAAAAAATATCATGCGATTTTAAAAAATCTTGATACTTTTCTTAAGACTTTCGCTTCGCTATAATTTCGTATCTTTTTACAGTGGGCTTCGACCCATCCTATTTTAAGTCAAACTCCTAAAAATTATATGAAAGCAATTTATAAGAAGTTAGAAGACTCTACCTATAACAATTGTTTAGATATTCGAAAAGAACTATTTACTTAACATGATCTGATACCACCCATTTACAATACGTCAAAGTACCAAAATAACTCATGCAAAGTATTGAGAATTGCATTATTAGAGTTCTCCAGATAATCGATAGTAAATATTTACTTTGTATGGGATGGGGCATTACTTTAACTATTATAATTCTCCAGATATTCAATTATAACTATTTTTTTTATATGAAAAGCCGATATCACCAAGTAACAGCCAACATCCTAAAAATAAAAGAAAGTGATTCAGACAAAGCTAAAAGACTCGAAATTAAAATTTTCTGTTCCGATCCGCCGTACAGTGGTAATAATTATTGTTAATGTTCACAATACAATCTAGCAAATGTTCAGACAACTATGTAGCTGTGGTAACGAAATAAATGCTTCAAAGTTCTATGAATTTATCTAATACAGTTCACCAGATATTTGATAACACGTTACGTAAAATTTTTAAAAGATGTTTTGGACAAAGTTTGAAGAATCTTTCAATTTTAGTTATCTAGATATTCAAAATTGCCTAAGTACTTTGTATAGAAGGGCCCATACCCACTGTTCCTATCCCAGCTATTTTTAGCTAAACTTCATAAATGGTCGAATTCCTTCCATTTTCACACAATTTATGTAAAATGATAAGCTATTCGGACAAAGTTTGATGAATATTGTAACTATGGGTCTCGAGCTGTTTAGAAATAACTATTTACTTTGTTTGGTAGATCATTCCCTGTTCCGATACCTCCCTTGTTTGGTTAAACCGCATCCAGTGATAAGAAATTGATTCGTATAAAGTTTAAAGACTCACAATTATAGTTCCGCAGATATTCGAAAATACTGTTACGTTTTTACATT
The DNA here is from genome assembly GCA_942486065.2 of Calliphora vomitoria. Taxonomy (NCBI): domain Eukaryota; kingdom Metazoa; phylum Arthropoda; class Insecta; order Diptera; family Calliphoridae; genus Calliphora; species Calliphora vomitoria. The sequence continues at coordinate 52,174,480 of OW818030.2, read as the reverse complement.
TTAAAAACGGGGTTTATTTCCTTTAAATAAACCTGATACTTTTGATTGCAAATAAAAGCAGTTTTAGTAGTTTCAAATTGTAACAACTCTTTATTTATTTAAAATGTACAATAACAACAATCTAAATAATCACTCAGTGTCTTTATACACGTTTATCAATACGCAGAAAAGCACACACACTCTATTACGTACAACCTTAAATGCACAAGACAGTTGGTGTTAACTCTAACATCGCCAATTATAAACTCAACTCACGACTGCCAGCTCTGCCACTATTTATACACGCGCCATCTATCGGGAATCTTCTACAATGCTCTTAACGGACATACTAGTAGAGCGAATTTTAGAGCGTTCGATGTTAATGTTATCAACTTAAACATTTAGTGTTGCCATACTTACAAACAATGCTAATAACCGCATGCTATCAAGATTGTTGATAAGTAGAAGCTTCTACTGATGGACGTGTTTATAAACATGATGAATGTTGCAGGCAGTCGTTACGGACCGTTAAATTCAAATCGCTATTGCACATTCGTAACTATACTTTGCATGGAAGGCGCTTCGGCAACTAAACTAATTTTCAGCCATACTATGTAAAACTATAAGAGAGATATTCGGACAAAGTTTGAAGTATATCGTAATTATAGTTCTAAAAATATTTAGAAACAACTATTTACTTTGTATGGGAGGTGACTCATCCCCAGATCCGATCCATCCCAATTTTCATTGAACTTCATGCAGTGATAAGAAATTTATTCATATGAAGTTTGAAGACTTTCACAATTATAGTGCTCCAGATATTCGAAAAGAACTATTTAAATTGTTTGATAGGTGACATGCCCACTAATACAATCCCGTCCATTTTGCAATTATAGTTCTTCAGATATTAGAAATAAACAATTTACATTGTATGAGAGGTCCCACGCCCACTAATTCAATGCCGCCCATATTCCGGATATTGCATAATAACTATTAACTTTGAATAGTAGGTGCCACGCCCACTTAAAATTTCTAAATAAAAAATAGTCTATTGATCATTTCAAATAAACAGGAATATACGGTAAATTTTAACAGAATAGGACTTGTACAAACAAACAAATAAACAGACATAAATATGAATAATGGTGAGCTAAATTAAACATGTTGTTCTTTTAAACAAATATTCAATGTTTAAAAACCAAAGATCCCTTTTTTTCTTTATAGTCCAAGTAGTGAAAAAAGGTATTGATGCTTCTAAATAACAATCTATATATGTTCAAAACTTTAATAAAATCGGTTCAGCCGTTTAGTACTTATTGTTTAAGAACTAAAGGCAGCAATTTTACCGGTTTCCCCCTGTTTATTCCTTTTTAGACTAAGTTGTGAAAAAAGGTATAGCCTATTGATGCTTCCAAGTAATAGTCTATCTATGTTCGAAATTTCAATTCTTTAACAGTATTTACTGTTTAAGAACTAAGGGTACCAATTTTACCGGTTTTCCCCTGTTTATCCCTTTCTGGTCCAAGTATTAAAAAAAGTTATAGCCTATTGACGCTTCCAAGTAAGGATCTATCTACGTTCCAAATTTAAAAAAATCTATTCAAACCAACAAATAAACAAACAAACTTACAAATACATTTATATATTTATATGGATGGCGCCCAACGTGGGGCACGGCCTTAATTAGTTAGTTAGTCTTACTAATCTAATTAGTCAAGAATATCCACATTTTGGTACATTCTAAAGGTTAGTAATCGATATTTTATTTTTGAAGTTTTATTGGTATTTGAATCTTTAGATTTTGGTAAGTCCGGTTTGTCACTCAATGTAGCAATCTGTTTGCCACCATTGCCTGATTAGAATATAGACTATATCTAGGATTTCGTAAGTCTTATTGATCTAATTGAAGCATTCTCTAATTGCGACGAGTCTTTAGTCATAGTTTAAGCATAAAGTGATGTGAGTCCAGACGTAAAATATTTTTACATGGAAAGTTTGTTTGCCACACTCTTTACTGCTTAATATTCCAATAGATAATCGATATAGCTAATAGTTTGCACCATAGCTCGTACTGCATTTCTTTCCATTTGTTTTATATCACCATCTCGATGCCTTCTTAGCCACATATTATTGATTTCATTTAATTTTTTTGAATTTATATTTTATTGATATTTCGTGAATAATGTGATTTATAATTGAATTTACTTGATTGATAAATTGAATTACGTTTTTTCAATTGATATTGAAAAACCTTACTTGCTTTATCTCTTCTTTTTGGTTACCGGTCGAAAGACTGATTTAACAAATCGAAACTTATAATTTTATTTTTACCTTTGAATTTTGATAACTTTTTACCTGATTTACTTTTTACATAAATCATAAATCTTCTTGGTAGATTTTACCTTTTTCTATTCTGTTTTGGAACTCTTAGAAAGTTTTGGTTGAGTTTTACTATTATAGCAAGGTTACTTTTATTTCAGTATGGTACTGTTGTTAGTACTTCTGTTACCGCGATTACCACAACTACGACTACTACAACTTCAGCTAATACTACGGGAGCAATTCCTAACAATAGCTAGTTCAAATTTTCGTATTGATAATGGGGTATAATTTATGACGGTACTACTCGTACAACCAGCATTGAAGACTGTAATGCCCGACCCTGCAGTCGGATTATGGATGTGAATGGAAATATGTTTTAAAGTCTTTTCACCATTTGTTAGGCGGTCTAGCACTTGATTGGTTATGGGACCATAAAAGATTTAACAACGTTTCCCGGTGGAGAGAGTTCAAAGCTGCTTTAATTACACAGTTCCATCTTTTTGACAGCGATTTTGATATTCAGCGTAAAATATTAGATAGAAGACAACAAAATCAAGAAACTTTTGACGATTTTTATAATGCAGTCATTCGTCTACGTAACCAGCTTCGAAGTCCCATCAGTGAAAGAGATCTTGTTAGTATAATGAAAGGAAATCTTAAAGCTCCTATGGCACAATTACTTTTCTCAGTCCAAGTCAGCAGTTTGGCACAATTCACCAAGGAATGTCGACGAGCTGAAAATCTTTTAGGCAGTCATCGAAATTTCCACAATAGATTCTCTGCTAGTTCGGAATGTGAGGTAGCCATAGCAGAAGATACTCCTGAAGTAGAGGCATTAGCCACAGCACCAAAGAAACTAATATGTTGGAACTGTAAAGTTGAAGGACACACATTTATGGACTGTTCTGAAGAGAAGATAAATCTGTTTTGTTACAAATGCGGACTTGAAAACACAGTTACGCCAAGATGCCCGGTATGCCAGGGAATCCAAAGGATGAACTTGTCTCATGGGACGGAGGCAAGTTTTGGCAGATACCACTAGCAGAACAAAGCCGAGAGAGGACAGCGTTCACAGTACCTGGAAGACCCTTGTACCATTTTACGGTCATGCCTTTTGGGTTGTGCAACACAGCTCAAAGGTTATGCCGTCTAATGGACAAGGTGATTCCGGCACGCCTCAGAGAAAAAGTATTTGTATATTTGGACGATCTGCTGGTGCTTTCTCCAAATTTCGAGGAACATATTCAGATTTTTACAGAGGTAGCTGATTGTCTAGATAAGGCAGGATTAACTATTAATGTTAGTATGTCTAAATATGGATGTAGTGAATTGATATATTTAGGTTATATTGTCGGAGGAGGACTTTTAAAACCCGATCCAGAAAAGATTCAGGAGAGTGTTAATCTTCAGTACCCGAAGACGCCGAAACAGGTACGCAGTTTCTTAGGAACTACTGGTTGGTACCGCAGATTCATCTCGTATTACGCCACTATTACTTCACCAATCAGTGAGACATTGAAAAAAGGCAAGAAATTTCTATTCTCCGATGAAGCTAAAATTGCTTTTGATAAGTTAAAATAATGTTTGACTGCCCAGTGTTGACAATGCGATGCATCAGATGTAGGCATGGGAGCAGTTTTGTTTCAGGAATATTCTGATAGTGAGAGCATCCTATTGCCTATTTTTCGAAAAAGTTTACACCTTCTCAGAAAAACTATTCGGTAGCAGAACGCGAATGTTTAGCGGTTGTCTCAGCTATCAAACGTTTTCGTCCCTATGTAGAGCTCGTTGTGATCACATATCATTCATCGTTAAAATGGTTGATGTCACAACGTGATTTAAGTGGTCGCCTAGCTCGATGGAGCTTACAGCTTCAAATTTTTCATTTGAAATTCGCCATCGCAAAGGATCACAAAATATTGTACCGGAAACACTGTTTAGATATCCGATGGATGAAATTGAATTATTTAGCAACAGTTTGATAGATCTAACTTCGCCAGAATTTTATAGTCCCGATTATAAGAATTAATAAAAACAGTTAAAAACAATGAAAGTAGTCTTCCAGATTTAAAGGTTGTTGATAATTTCGTGTATAAACGAACAGTTCATTATGACGGTGATGTTGAAAAAGAAAATCACGCATGGAAGTTATGGATTCCCTCAGGACTAACTGAGAAAATTATAGCAAACGCTCATGAACCACCGAATGTTGTGCATGGAGGCAGGTGAGAGAATTTATTAATCGACGCGATACATGCAAAGAATGTAAGCTTGCAAACAATGTATTAAAACCACCTATGGGAAAAAAAACCATGGACTATTCCAGCGTATATATGTGGATTTTTTAGGATCTAAAAGAGGAAATTGCTTCATATTTATCGTACTTGATTATTTTTCGAAATAAGTTTTGTTGAAAGCCATGTCTAAAGCAACATCAAAGAATGTTAGTCCCGGTCCACACTGTGAAACATTTGCTGCAAAACATTTTTAAATTCTCTTTTGAAACTGCATTCGAATATTAACGAATAAATGTGGACGACATACTCAACAAAAACTTCATGTACATGAAACAGAGTACCCTTTTCCATTCCTCTTTCCCCTTTCATCGACAAACTCAAATGTTTTGCAGCAAATGTTTCACAGTATGGATGGGGACTTACAAACTTTTTAATACAGAAGTATTCTATAAATTTCGCTGTCCAGCAAAGCTTGCATCTGACAATGGTCAACAATTTGTAAGCAAAGATTTTGCAGAACTAATGGAATGTTTTGGAATTGAACACATACGCACAGCAAACTACGCGCCACAATCCAACGCGTCAGTAAGAGTAAATCAATCCGTTTTAGCCGCTATTCACTCATATTTGGATTCCAATCAAGCTGATTGGGATTTACTTCTCTGTGAAATGGAATGCGCTTTAAGATCGGCCGTACATTCAGCTACAGGTGTGACACCTTATTTTTTATTGTTTGGTACAAATTAGCTAGGCAATTATACCTGATGGAAGAGTCAGATAACCGCTTAGAAAGTCGTAGCGAATTCTTAGAGTTAATACGCGAAAATATAAAGCAAAATTTACACAAAATTTATAAAGTTAACGCTAAACGCTATAACTCAAGATGCTGCGAAACAAAATTTAGGCCTAGACAATAAGAATTTCGACGAAATTTTCAGCTGTCTGACTTTTCGAAGCAAATTTCAGCGAAGCTATGTAAAAAGTTTGTCGAATCATTAAGCCAGTGGGAAATAATCTTTATGAAGTGGAAAACTTGCAAGACAAATTCCAAGGTGTACATTATGCTAAAGATTTAAAAGCCTAAGATGGTAAATTTTGAGCAATAGTTTGAAATTTATCATATTAGCAAATTTAATTTTCACACATCAGCCAGATGTGAATGTGAGAGCGAATTTTTACCACCATTCCAACTTCAGTGGTATAACAGCAAACCCTTTACTTACTAATAAACCTTCAATTACTACAATTATAAATAAACACCATTTTCATAACATTGAATTTTTAAACCATCATCATATATAAATTTCATCAATACACATAATTGTCACCATCATGATAACAAGAATATTTCAGTCAGCAACTATAATAATTTTATCAGTAGACAGATTTCATCACCAATATAAAAATTTCATCAATATACAGATTTCATTATAAAATGCAGATTTCACCAATATAAAAATTTCATCAATATAATAATTTCATCATCAAATGCAGATTTCACCAATATAAAAATTTCACCAATATAATAATTTCATCAATAGACAGATTTCATCATCAAATGCATATTTCACCAATTTCATCAATATAATAATTTCATCAATATACAGATTTCATCAATTTCATCATCATGCCGATTTCATAAACAGATAGGTACATCAATAATATTTATGGTCACCATTTTTTTTGGAAATTCTTCATCCTCATCAGTAATCTACAATAATATATCAATATACAACACTAGTGACATCTCCATCCAATAAGAAAAACAACACCAACTACAATCACATTAGACCAACTATCATTCATCCATAGCCAGCTATACAGTAAAGACAACAACCACCCTTCAGATAAGTAATTTGTAGTGTAGTCGGTTGAATTATTAATTTTTGGGATTTTAGCAAATATTTTTATTTTTTGGTTTTTAAATAAAGTTTTCTTGTAAGTTTTTTTAGCTTTTAAAAAAAACTTACCCTTATTGATTTTTCCACGTATGCGACTCTTGGATAAGAGAAGAGTTTGTCCATGAGGAGTTTTGAAGAAGCTACAAGGTAGCTATGTATATTAGCAGCTTTTAATTAAGCCTAGTTCGATTTGGAACTTTTCGGCCCTTATAAACCATCCAAATTAAATTAAAACAAAATTAATTCGACTTTTCGAAGATCTTGTTGATTTTCAAATCATTTAAAAATACGTACATTTTTTTGAAAATCTATGAAATCTCTAACTATCACCTTTCTATTTGAAATTTACCTGATTTGTCCTAATTTATCTGATTGTTCATAAAAGTTTACCGGATTTAAATTAACTTTACATGATTTTCAGAAAATTTCCTTGATTTTTCGAATCATGGAATACTTTAAAATTATTTATTTACCAACTGAAACTTTATTTTTCTATATACCCGATTATTCCTATCTAAATTTTAACTTGAAAGAGTAGAATCTCGAAATTAAATGTTTTTTTGTTGTAAATAAAATCATAAATAGCTGAGACACAAACCCTCGTTTCTTTCAAGCATAAAATTATTATTTAATTTTAAATTCCTCAAAATAAGTCAATTTTAGGGTAATTATTAGTAAACAAAACCTTACATTACAACATATTTTCCAAAATTATTTAAAATATCCTTTAAAATAAACAATTTGAATAAACCCGTATATTATAGCATTATATTTTCTAAAATTACCTAAAATATCTTTTGAAATAATCAATTTGAATATACATATATACATAAGTAAAATTAAATGACAGGTCCAGTTAAAATTGATAACAGTTCGAACTTAGGGAACAGTTTTGCTAGCCTAATGGCTCAAGTCACCAGAATTGTATTACATTTATTAACCATGAAATTAATTGAATATATATTTTTTTGAACTTTGTTTTGCTAAGAAAATAAACAGGATATAAAGGTAGGTCTAGGGTGGTGATGCATTAAAGGGGTAACCTTTAGAATTTTAATAGCTACCATGGATAAGGGAGGGTAAACTAATTGTAGGCGATAACACCTTGTCCTACAGGAATGAAATAGCCGTTAAATATTTGATTTTTCAATACACTGGCACAAAATTTTATATCTTGTCGTTTTTACTATTACTCCAGCGTACCACCGCCCAAGCCCGACGATCTTTAGCCGCGCACAATTACTAAAGTTGTCAGTGTGGTAGCAAGGCATATTTAACCAGATGGCAGCGTAACGCCAGCTGACTATTTTTTGCAATACTTATATTGTGCCTTATGAAATGTCAAAAACGTGTTTACAAACATTTTTAAATTTGTTATAAGAGTAAAAAGATTATTTTATATTTATAAAAGTGAGTTTTAGTTACCGCTTTATGTGCGTAAAATATTTGAAAGTGCTAAAACAAACTATTTCGTGTTAAAAAATGCGTTTTTGTGAATTTATTTTTTGGCAGTTTATAAGGTTTTACACAAGGCGAATTTATAGAAGGTGACGACAGAACTACAACAAATACAACATGTACAAAAACAACAGGTACTTTGTTTTTGTAAAAAGATAAGTGAACTGTCAAAGTTGCCTGTTGTTGTTTTTGCTTTTGGGTTTGTTGTAATTTTCGCCACAACAAACACAAGTGAATTGACAGTTCACTTGTCTAAACAACTCGAGGCGAATTAACAAGGTGAGTGCGTCCCGGCAACAAATACAACAATGCAAAAACAACAGGCATTTTGTTTTTGTTAAAATGTAGAACAAATGTCAAAATCAAGGCGAATAAAAATATTACTATGTTATTTACAATAACAAATGTAAACATAAACATAGTTTGACAGAAGACTTACATTAAACTACGGCGAATTAAGAAACAGCTGATCTTATGCACTCACCTTGTTAATACGCCTTGAAACAACTGAATATAAAAAATAATCAGCTGTTCTTATGAGGTCACCTTCTATAAATTCGTCTTGGTTTTACACACTGTTGTTCTTGTATTGTTGTAATTGTTGTAGTTACGCTGCCACCTGGTTAATACATCTTGTGTGGTAGTAATAGCAAAAACAACACCAAAAAAGTTCAAATAATCTGGCAATCTCCGTTGTTTGCTGGGGAAAAACATAAGTAAATTTTAAGAATTATTGAAATCTTGGTGTGAAACTGTACTCAATTTTTAATTATCTACGCTATCTCAAGTTTTAATAAATATTTGTTTAATTTTTGTTTTTTGACATTTGTTAGGACTAATTGTTTTTATATGAATTCGGCACCACCTTATATGAATTCGCCTTGGTCCAACGTATATTTAATAGGGGTACTCGTAAGCCCAGCTGATCATCAGTTGTTTACACCACAAACTGTCAAAATTTGTGTTTACAAACAATATTAAAGAGATTAAAAAGTAAAAATTAATGCAACATTTTAAACATGCGTGTAAAGATTACACGAAATAGGCATTTTTTAGTTGTAATTTTTTTATTCTTCTTTCTTAATTTTTTGAGTTGGTAATTTTAACACTGGGTCTACAACATGATGTTAGTGTTAGGTATATACTCATCATTTTATCGTCCATCCATGTGTTTAACAACTCTTTTAAAACATAATGTGTTAACAGCATTTCATGTCTTTGTAGACACGGTGTAACAAGTTCAAATGCCTATTGTTTTTGTATAGTTGAATTTGTTGTAGGGACGAGTACACCTTTTAATATCCTTGACTAAAGTAAATTAATAAAGTAGACTCAGTAGAACAGCTGACTATTTTTTTAAAACTCACTTTGAGGTTCAATCTGTCAAAATTGTTTACGTTGCAATTTTTGAATACTTAAATCAAGGCGAATTTATAGAAGGTGACCTCAGTGGACTGTCAATTCACTTGTGTTTGTTGTGGTGTAAAAAGCAAAAACAACAACAGGCAACTTTGACAGTTCACTTAACTTTTAACAAAAACAAAAATCATATGATTTTGACAGCCCAAACCTTAAACCAAAAACAAAATCGCTTGTGGTTTTTGTAAATGTTGTATTTGTTGTAGTACTATCGCTACTTTATTAATTTACTTTGGCCTTGACCAAGGTATATTAATTTATAAGGTAGTGTCATCGGCGAATTCAGAATACCGAGCGAATTGGTTATATTTTTATACCCTTCACCTTCGTGAGAAGGGTATATATAAATTTGTCATTCCGTTTGTAATTTCCACAATATAATTTTCCGACCCTATAAAGTATATATATTCTAGATCCTTATAGATAGCGGAGTCCATTAAGCCATGTCCGTCTGTCTGTCTGTCTGTCTGTCTGTCTGTTTGTCCGTCTGTCTGTCTGTTGAAATCAATTTTCTGAAGACCCCAGATATCTTCAGCATCCAAATCTTCAATAATTCTGTCAGACATGCTTTCGAGAATTTTGCTATTTAAAATCAGCAAAATCCGTCTATAAATAACGGAGATATGAGCAAAAATCCGAGACAACCTCTGAAAATTTCATAAAAAAAAGACAATTTATTGCATGCTTTGACAAAAAAACAACAAAACGTATGTGTGTTGGATTCATTGTGTGTTGGCTTCATACTTTGTGTATTTTGTTTTTGTTTTTTTTTTTAGTGTTTCACAAAAAAGCAACAAAATGTGCATATGTTTGGATGTTTGTTGGCTTCATTATTTAGTTTTTTTTTTTTTTTTGGTGTTTGACAAAAAAGCAACAAAACATATGTATGTTTGGATGTGAGTTGGTTTCACTGCTTTGCGTATTTTGTTTTTTTTTTTTGTTGGTGTTTCGTTTGGCGTTGTTGTTTTTGGGATGGGTATATATAAGATTGTTGTTTCGTTTGTAAATTCTACAATATAGCAATAGCAATTAAATGTAAAATTTTTAAAAGTTTTCTTGATATATTTTTTGGATGATATACGCTGAAAATACGAAAGTAATGCATCCACAACAAAGGTGAAGGGTATATAAGATTCGGCATAGCCGAATATAGCACTCTTACTTGTTTTATATGTAGTCTGACATTGTGCCTGCACTTGAAAGCGAATTGGCTGTCAGGGAAAAATATCAAAAACAGCTGACAAATAAATCAAAGCGAATTTTTGTTTAACAAAAAATGTTTATAAATTTGAATCTGTTTGTAATTTAATTTATGTTTTTAAAAATAAAACTAATTTCGTGTAGTATTATTATTGGTTTTAAAACATAAACCAATTTAAAACCAAAACAAAGTTTGACATTTACAAAATGTAAACAAAGTTTGACATTTATACTGCACCACGGCGAAAAATGAACATAGTAGCAAAAAACGATCAGCTGGTCTGATAACACTACCTTATAATTAATATACCTTGGCCTTGACTATGTCTGTTATCAAAACACATTTGCATTTTTTTCCCACACAGAACATAATCAAATTTATCAAATTCATGTGCGGAGACAACAAAGGCTTTTCAAAATATTTTGTTTGTTAATGGGCAGCCGTGTGACAGAAAACCATTTATTTTGAAGTATTTATTAGATTAAAAGGTATTACTTCTACTGCAAAATTGTTTGGGAAACATTAATGCAAATCGTTATTTGTTCAAATATTGCTTGTTTTATGGAAAGCGAGCTATTGAACTCCATACAATGATTTGTTTCAAAAGCACTTTATAAAAAAACAGAGTCTGAACGCCATATTAGAACAAAAACATATATTTATATAATTTTTTCAGTGTACATTCTTTATTATTTCTATGTTGGTAATACCAACTTTTATTTCCCAGAGATGCTAATTAAAGTACTTTCACACTGCAAAATTATTATTAATACTTTAAAATATTTTGATATTTACTAGTGGTTATAAAAATTATACGTACAAATTTTACGATAATATAATAATTTATTTTTAATATTTCCTTTTTTTACATATGTATGCATTTATTTATTTTATTTCACTATATGGTTAACATATAAGTTCACATGGTTGTTGACCAACGTTGTAAGATCTGACAACCGTGTATTATTAGCTTTACAAACATGTTAATTTTATGTTAAATATTTAATATTATGGCCCTGTTTTTTTAAGACACAAAATTATGGTCTTTCGTAAATATGGAAAACAAAGAAATTGGTAACCCGTAAAATAGTAGTATAGAGTTGCAACACTGGGCGTGCATTTCTGCCGCCGCCTCAAGCAAAGCACTTTAATTCTTCAGTTACGCTCGTTTAAGTAAGAAGACATTTTTATTTGAAATTCGGTAACGAATGAGGAAGTTAAGTGAAGTAGAAAATAAATATATTTCAAACTAAAGCGATTTGTGCAAAAAAAAAGAATAATTTAAAAATAATTTTTTTTAATACAAAAACAATATTGTTATAAATCGAAAGCAGGTAAATTATAAAGTGAAAAATAATTAAAATTTAGTTAAAACATTGATCTTGCATGGAAACAAAATACAATAAAATAATCCTTCCAATAAAGTGTGTACACCATTCAAGTCGTTTTTCTAGCTTGTTAAGTAAAAAAAAAAAGAAGAAAATGAGCGTCTTTTTATATTTTGTTGAACGACAGAAAATGAAAATGTATTACAAAACTGGATTTTAGTTGATTTTTTTTAATATTAAAAAAGGAGTTTAAAGCGTGGGCTTTATTTCACAAGTTTGGAATATTCATATTAAAAATGGAAAAAATAAAGGGTCAGGCGTCAAGTATTCATGTAGTAAGGGTGCGTATTAAATATACATACAAATATACATCTGTTTTTGTGTTTGGCTGCACCTAACATATCCCCCTTATCCCTGTTGATTGGTTGAGTTTGGGTGTGCCTGTCGCAGTTACGTCGACGCCTTTGCCGCGACAGAGTAGTAACAGCTACAGTCAGTGTAGCAACCTTTGTTGTACTTAAACCGTCTATTTACGTCTGCAAAGAAACAGAAGGCGATGAAATTTATATTCATCGCCTTCTGTTTCTTTGTTTGTGCGCTTCGTTTTTAATGGAGTTCTTTTCCTTTTTTTGTTTGCCATTCGTTTGTACAATCTTTGGCTTCGGTATGTTTCGTTCATCGTTCTGTTATTCATTCGGATTAATGTTTCGGTAGTTATTCTTCTTCTTGTCGTTCTCAAAAACAAAAAAAAAATGGTACGTATGTGTGTGTATCCCTTTTGAAATTTTGTCCTTTTAATTTTTCACATTTAGATTTAAATTTGTAATTAAGTTATTTTCATTTTAAATTGTTGTTTTAAGGTCCTCTGTATTTTTCTCACTGTGTTGTTGTAAAGTCAAATGTCAGATACATGATTGTCTCTTGCTTTCTTCGTTCCATTTGAAAACTTGTTTCGTTTATGAAACGATGAATATGAAAATAAGTACATAATTTTCAATGCAAAAATTTTCTTTTTCATTTTGGGAGGAGAATTTAATACATCTGTATGTGTGCTGCTTATTTGTACATATTTTCTGCATAGCCTTTTTACAAATTTCATGGATAATCTATCTATAATGGGATTTATTTACTTTAATATTAAAATTATTATCAATTAAATAAACACACAAAAATAATAAATTTTTGTGCCAGATATTGAGATTTTGTTGAAGAAAAAAATATTTTTATTGAATTTAATGGATGTTGTCTGTTCATATTGTGTGTGTGATTATATTTATTTCATTGTTATCATTTTCAATTCATTCGCCTTTTTCGTGTAAATAGTAATACATACACATGAGCATACATGTACATACAATTGCATGATCATTTTATTAATTTAATGTAACACTTAGTCTTTTGTTGTATCTGGCTTGAATTAAGTTCCATTTTACTTTTCTTAACATACACTTTTATTTATATTTAATTAGTTTTTTCTTTGATACCCGGTGGACGTCTTCAATGCACTTAATATTTGCAATAAATAGCGGGTGCTCTTTCAAACATTCATATGTACTTTTTATTTATTGCTTACAAATGTAGTTTTTACATACATTGTATATGTACCAATTTCTAGTTGTATCTACAAATACCAAAAGATTAATGTACATACAACAATAATTAGAATGTCAATAGTAAACACAATATTCATGCGAATAATGTTTATTTTTCAAGTACTGCGTAGTTAAGGCCGCCGCCCTTGCGCCAACAAAAACATGTACATTTGTTTCTATATGCATTTGTAAATGATTGCGATTTATTGTCCGTACATTTATACAATCATCATGCAAACATTCATACATATATACAGTATCGGTCGAAACATATTGGACAAAATTTACCAATTCCAAAGAAAGTCAAGATTTTAGAAACAACAAATGCACTCTAAAATAAAAATATATCCTCAGTATTATTAACAATAAAATTTAATTTCAGTATTTCTTATGATATTAATAAAAAATTAATAAAAAGTTACAAATCATAGGACACACCATTTTTAATTTCAGTATTTCTTATGATATTAATAAAAAATTAACAAAAAGTTACAAATCATAGGACACACCAATATTTTGTTGCACAACCGCAATTCCTCAAAACTGTCGCACATATTTTCGGCATAAAACTAATAAGATTCTCTATTGTCATTGGAAGAGATAAGAGTGGCTCATTTATGGCTCGATACAATTTGTTTGGATCTCGAAGTGCCAATTCCCGATTTACCTTTCTATTACAGCATCTCGCGCTATTTTTCTATACACTTGTTTACTCAAAATGCCGTTAATTTTGTGTAAAGATCCTATATTTTCACCAGAAAAGCAATCCCACATCATAACATGCCCGCCTCCATGCTTAACTGTTCCAGTACATTATTTTAGAGTTGTGCCGCTCTGAACTAAAACGCTATTTTTTAGTGATTCAGTTAAAAGGTTATACTACGAATACATTACCGCGGTCGAACACGATCTAATATTTATTCGAACGTGCAATTTTATTTTATTTTTGGGATTCTTTTATACGATATCGAATAAAATCTATAGAAAATTGTAATGCTTTTGCTCGATAACGAAAGAGTTTTTACTCGAACGCTAATAAGCGTTCGAAATATTTTTCGATTACGAGTGCGAAAATTTGCCCCCATTTTTCCCCTTTTTATCACTTTAAAGTCCAAGTAGTGAAAAAGGGTATAGCCTATTGATGCTTCTAAATAAGTCTATCTATGTTGGATATTTCAATAAAATCAGTTCGGCCGTTTAGTATTTATTTTTGAAGAACTAAAGGTACCAATTTTACCGGTTTTCCCCCTGTTTATTCCTTTCAGGTCCAAGTATTGAAAAAAGTTTTAGCCTATTGACGCTTCCAAGTACGTTCCAAAATTCAATTAAATCGATTCAGCCGTTTAGGCGTGATGCTCAAACAAACCAACCAATAAACAAACAAACTTACAAAGACATTTATATATTTATATGGATTTTGATTTTTTATGAAAACTTTATATTTTCTTGACATTTTTGTTTGTCTTATTTATTTATTATACCTACCGAATAGATATGAAAATAAAAAGCATTTTTCAATGGAGTGTGGTTATATTCCTCCCTCTTTCCAAACCACAACCATTTTGACATTTTATTTTGTTTGTTACTGCAACCAGCTGATTCATATCTGTGTAATCTATGATATAAAGTTTTTGAATTGTTTTATACAAATTTTGAATACCGACCGTAAATCAAAAAAATATATTTTTATTTTTTGAAAATATAATACAATTTTTGTTTATACCTTCAGTTAAGTTTCCCTATTGAAATAGTAAGCAAGTTTTGTTCAATGTGTTTTGACCGACACTGTACATATGTACTGTATAGTACATTAGAGTGTCCCGATAAAATCCGTTTTGCAAATCTGTTGTAAAAATACCACTCAAATGATGCCTGTAGCAATTTTGTGAATTGATTATTAGTGAATCATGGGAATTATATATATTTTTTTGATTTGAATCAAATGTTTCCTAATTTTGAAAATACAACAAACCTATATGACTAAATTCGTCTTCAAACAATGTTGGCATTTGAGCATAATTTGTCCGAATCTCCACTTTTTTAAGAAGAAAAACTTTCGCGGATATATGAAAAATTATAAGTTCTGACTTAAAGTCTAAGCAAACCAATATATACTTAAAAACCATGCATTCAAGCAACAGTCATTTGCTTAACCCAAATATGCCAATTGCACAGTGGGCTAGAATCAAAAGGATTGCAAATATTAGGAACAATTTGGTCCACATTTTTTCCGAACTAATTTTTTTTTTTGTTTAGACAAGTTAAATTTCAAGTCAATATCTCAATTAGATTCAAAAATATCCCACTTTAAAACTCCGTTCTTCAATAATATTTCACATTTTCAAACTAAAAAATTTGTTTAAATTTTCTCAATTTATTCAGCAACAATTCAATGGTGAAAATGTGAAATATTTTTGAAGAACGGAGTTTTAAAGTGGGATATTTTTGAATCTAATTGAGATATTGACTTGAAATTTTTTTCGTAAGACCAAAAATTAACTTATCTAAACAAAAAAAATTAGTTCGGAATAAATGTGGATTAAATTGTCCCTAATATTTGCAATCCTATTAAAATTTTGATACAATTTTTAGTTTTAGAAACTCAGTAAATATGTAATATGCCATAAAATCTTTATTTATTAACAGAACTCAATGAAATTTTCAACGTTTTTTAAATTTGTCATTCTAAATCACAAAGTCTAAAAAAACTTGTCAAAAGGTCAAAGGGCATCCCGCAATTCCTAAAAATTGGAGCGAAAATCCAAAAAATGCTATTTTTTACAGTTTTGCCCATAGGGTCCACATTTTTTTCGTCCAAAAAACTCCAAAAATTTACTATTTTTGGAATTTTTAAATTGAAAATCGTTTATTTTTGGATTCATAATTGATATTACCCTGAAATCGTTTGTATGTTATTGGTAATTTAGTTGTCTAACTAACAAAAGAAATTCGAGTCCATTCGCTGCAAAAGCAAGCCCTATATTTAAAAAAAAGCGGACCAAGGTATGACAAAATTTTAAAAGTTCAATTTTGAAATGCCTATTACTCGGAAATTATAAGAGATAAATAGCACACGCAAGCACATTTTGTCAAGACCTACCTAAGCGCTTTCCAAAAATATACAAATCTTTGAAATTGGATGGGTAACAAAAAAATGGCTTGAGTTTAAATATTTTACATGTCGAAGCTACCCTAATTTGAGCCCCTATAGCGCCGCCCCTGAAGCATTTGTAGGGTCCATTTTAATAACTTAAACTCGAATACTCCTTGGCTACGCCCTTGTCAAATTTTATCCCGATCGGACTAGCCGTTTAGAAATGCCAGATTTATTTCCAAAAATGTTTGATTCTGCCCCACTGTGCATTGCTTGATCCTTTTAAAAGTACTTTTATACTATTTCCGAAGCAAATGAGAAATAAAAAATAGTGCAGTTATAGGTTATTGAAAATTTATTGAAAAAAGTGGTTTTTGATGCTGTCCTTTATATAGAACATTGGTGTTACAACAACAAAACTAAAACACAATAATGAAAGGTTCACGCATATAACAATCAAGCTACTCTTCATAAATATAAATTCAAACAAAATATAGTATTAATTCACTTGTAAATGTACAAAATTTTATTTAACATAGAAACGTGATATTTTCATAATGACTGAATATGGGCATTATGAAAATATCACATATTAAAAATTCAATAACTCAAAAATAGCAGCTAAAAATAATGCGATCAGACAATCTTCCATGAGGTATTGATGAGTACTTAGTATGTGAACAAAAAAATACGGTACTTTGAAAAACGTATAGGTCATTCGGCATATTTGGGTTAAAATAAATATACCTACTTGATGGAGTCGAACAAAAATGCGTCTAGTAATGGTTGGGACTCAGTTTTAATCAAATTGATTCCACTGAAACACAAGATATAAATATTACTACTTTCTTAGTTCAGAGTGAAACTATTCTAAATATGTTTTATATAAAAAGTTATTCTCAATCGTTTTCGATACTTTTACAATGTTTTTTCTCAATTTTATATCAAATATGCTCAATATCAAAACAGCAAGGTATTTGTAATACGTCCGTTGTCTCCGAGTTATACCAACCATATACTCTGATGAAGGAGTAGATTCGTCTAAGATTCATCCTTGATAGCTCGTCCAAGCATGATAGGAATGGGATTCCGATGATGAGTTCCCTCAGGTTTGTCAGAGCCGGGCATTAGCAGAATAAGTGAGACACAGTCTCCTCCTCTTCTTCATTATGACAGCTTCTACAGTAGCCGCTGTACCGTAGGGCCAGTCTTCTAGCATGTGTCCTGTAATAAAGGAAACAATTTGCCTTATTGCTCACGATAAATAAAATATATGTTAGCCAATGTATGGGGTCTTCCAATAGGGACTTACGAACGTTAACAGTTGATAGGGCCATATTGTTGAATTTGAATTGGCTGTCATTTATTCAGTTTCTTTTGCCAACATGGACGGATATAACGTTCAACAACACGTGCAAATGATAAAATTGTTTTATCACAATGGGTGTTCTGTTCAGGCAACGCTCAGCGCATTCATTCCATTTTACGTGATGAGGACCATTTCTGTATGAATGGGTGCGACAACAAACATAATATGCTTTACATATTTCAATTTTACACTAACAATTTTGCAAAGTTCTTAAGATATAACTTTTCAATACTTGTAATACATTGGTACAATTAGATATGTACTTACTATGTCAAATTAAAAAAAAATATAGTTGTTCTTTTAAGTAGTTATTTCAGTTGTGAAAGTTAAACAATACTTTGTTATTGTTGTGGTTATTGTAACAGCTTAAACTATACACTTTTCTAATCTTGGGGTTCTGCATCGAGTTCAAGAAATTGTCCTACTAACGGGTTTGTTCAAAAAATCCATTGGACTAAGTGAAGGTTGAATTGGCTGGGCAGTTGAATATATGGAGGGACCCTGACCACATGCTGGGCATACATTTGGGACGGCACGGTCTATGCGGGACCAATAGACATTGAGCCTGTTGCTCCATTCCGACCTCACAATAATTTGTTTGTTTGAGTTTTTTCTAGTTTCCGCTCTATGTGTATTTCTCTATGTATTTTTCAAAATATTAATGAAAAAAGCTAGCTTAAGGTAATGTCAAAACCGAACAAAAAGTCAGTCCAATGCTTAAGAAAATTCGAATAAACTTTTAGGTGGCTATAATGTACTTAAGTGCATTCAAAATAATTATTTTCATAAAATAAACAAACAGCTGATTCCGTACGGAATGTGCGACCAGCTTCGCTCTTTGCTTGAGCAAATAAAATTTGACGAAACTTTCTTAAGTACATTATAGTTTGTCACATGCGTTTTATATGTATTCGCACAGTTGCTTAAGCTGACTTAAGCTACTGTATGCATATTATAGTTGGGCCTTAAGAAATATGTATGACTAATAAAATAAATGTACATATATATAAAATTCAATAAAAAAATAACTATATTTTTTATCAGACAATTTTTTTTTATAAATAATATACCTACATTAAGGAAACAAAAATTATAATGTATATAAGCAAATCTCTTTTAAACATTGAGAAATAGTTAAGAAAAAAACTCTTTTATAGGAAAAAATATAAATGTCATAAAATTTATCGATATCAATTTTTATTTTCTCAATTTTATTTGGTTTTTTCTCTTAGTTTTGATTTTTCAATTTTAATTGGTTTTTTCCTCAATATTAATTTGGATTTCTTAATTTCATTTTTTTTTTTTTTTTTTTCAATAATAACTTGCTTTTCTGAATTACAATTTGTAGTTTCTCAAGATTAATACTTAATTTGGATTACTCAATTTTGAAGAAATTAGTTTTAGACCTTAGCCTTAGTTTCATAATGTATGAATTAAAAATGAATTTTGTAAACAGTTCTGTAACAAATTCTCCGCGGAAAAAGTTTGTTTCAAATTTGAAAGAAACCCATTTCATAAAATATAGATAACATTTATCGCGTCAACAAGGAATATAATATGTATGTACTTATATGTATAAGGGCATACTGTTTCTGACTTCTGATATGATATTTAATAATGTGCTTATCAAAGTACGTACATTAATTTGAAAGGAAATTAATTTTCTTTTGTAGAAAGAAATTGTAATCAGAATAATATATTTTTGTGTATTATAACAATGGTCTGGTCAATGATGAAAAACCCGCATTTGCACACCAATTAACAATATGCCTGCTCTCGCTATAAAAAGTCAGATGGCATGTATTCCTATTCAAATTCTTTACCCTTATTGGTAATAAACTCTGGTTGTCTCAGTAGTTTCTGTGCCTTCATACATAACGGATGTTTTTTTTTACTTCTTTTCAAAAATTAAATAATAATTTCTCTTCAAAATTAAGTGATTTTTTTGTGTGACTAACAGTTTTGGTTTTTGTTATTTGTTTAAACGTGTAAGTACATATAAGTTACTTCTGTACCGGAAGCAATGCCGTTATAGCTTATGAATTGCTAAAGAAGGTTTATTTTTGAAATGTGTATAAATAGTTGTTGTCATTCTAATGTTCTAAAGATTGACAAACAATATAAAGTAAATTGGTTAAAAAAATTAATATTCTTTAATAAAAAGAGAGTTAAAATTTTTTTTTTTATATAAACGGAAACGTTCAAACTATTAACAACAAACACAAATAACTAAATAGCATAAACTAATGGATTCAATTAAGTTCATTAGAACATCTGGGTATATAAAAAAACAAAATGCATCCTAAAATGTTCTTAGATATTCCTTTTTGATATTTTTCATTATCATTTATTTAAACGTTTGGTTTCCAAAATCTTAAAATTTATTTAATAATGTATATGTGTAATTCTATTATGTCGCACGTGACCGTCGCACAGTGGCTCAAAATCGTTTTTCATCGGCCACAACGCTGTAACGGATTTTTTTGAATCAGCTTTATTTATAAAATGTTATAAGCATAAAAACATGTAAGAAAGTGCTTTATTTTCGTGAATGATTTTCGGAGCTATGACTAATTATGGACCTATCGCCGTGAAATTAGGTTGTGTGATGATTTATGTCTATATGAAAGTTATTTCTGTTGAATTTTATGTTTATACCAACATTTTTAAGATATTTATGCTCGTTAAAATGATTTTCGGAAGCGGGTCTTGTATGGGAGCTATAACTAATTATGAACCGATCGTCATAAAATTAGGTGACATGAATGAATTTCGTATATATAAAACTTATTTGGAGCGAAATTTGTGTAGATACCTATATAAATTATCCATTTACGGCCGATAAAGACCAATATCGAAATATCTTCAAAATTGCAAACTGTACTCTGCGCACATGGTTTACATGGACAGCAGGCCAGCCAGCCAGTCATATGACCAGGTAAAATAAAAATATAAAACATTTTGGGAGTAATTTCATTTTGAGGTAAATTGATAATATATGGGATTAAAGAGTGCACTTCTGGTAGTAAAATGTGTTTAACCCCTTTTGACCTTCAAAAGTTCTATTCCATTAAAATTTGACTAAAATATAGTACCTGAAAAAAACATTTAATAACACAGGTATAAATAGTACAGTGACACATCATACCTGTTCTTAAAGACTATTTATTATACCTATTATTAATGTGAAATATACAAAAATCAAATTTTTATAAAATAACATAAAATATTTGTCTTTAACAGCCACACCCACAATTACCAATTTTTTTGGATACCTTAGTTTTAATATGTTTACTATTGAATGGCATTACATTTTTGGAAAACTGTTTTAACAAATAAAAATTGGAAACAATGGTAACATAAATGGAACATTTTTATCAGAAAAGAAAACACCATAAGTCACTATTTATGTAGTTTCTGTTGTTTTCTTTCGAAAAATATATATATATATAGGGTGGGTCGATTTTGTTCACGAAAAATCGTATAGCAAAAACGCAATCCACGGAAAATTCTAAGAAAGTTTTCCCAAGAAACCATACGTCTAAAATCAAATCCTATCTATATCTGCTTTTACTTCTTTACCATTGCAACAAAAGTAGTCCAACTGGGTTATACTTGGAAAGCTTTTCACTTCTTTCCATTTTTTGTCATAATTATATAACAAAGAATGCTTTACAATCTGATCTGATTTTTGTGGTGCTGTGCATATTTACATTATTTTTTTTTATTTATGTTAAAAAAATAATTTTAAATTTGATGCACAATGGGGGAACTGAAACGAATAAAACCTAAAATTTTAATTTTCAAAAAAAGTGGAAATAAATCTGTAACTTCTAAACGAATAAAAACTAAAATTTAATTTTCAAATGCGAATAACTTCTAAACTATAAGAGATAATATATAGCTATAGCAATGTTTTTTGTAGATCTCGTCTAGTAGATTTCCATATATACAGTATTGGCCCCTCAGTGAATTTTTTTAATATATTTTTTTTTTATAAAAACAAAGTTTTAAATTTATATTATGTATAATTTTCAATTGTTAATATATTTACCATTGATAAACAAATACTTTTAAAATTAATCATTCTATAAGAGGTAACTTTAAATCAAAAAATATTTAAAGCTCACAATAAACTGTATAAAACTTAAATTATACAGACTACGCTTTACTTTCTTTTTATCTTCTGAAATTTTTTAATGCGTCCGTTGTGAGTCCGGTTAACTGACATTGCAAATATGCAGTAGCATAGTCAAATTTCTGAACATCTTAGAAAGGGGTGCTTTAGTTTTGTCCGTCGAGTTTTATATTTTTATATGTTTTATCATTTTAAATTAATTGTTCATAAAATTATCCTCTACTAAATGAACGTTATATGAACATTAACAATATAAGTTAATAAAATATATACAAAATAAATCCCAAAAAGACTTTTTTATCAAAAAAAAATTATGATATGAAAAAATCCATTGAGGGGGGTGCTTTAGTTATGGCCGATACTGTATATATAAATCTTTCAAATCGAATCGCGAACAAACATTTGGCATCATGTTTAATATTTAATATATCCGAGGAGCATTGTGGCTCTGCCCCTGTTTGTTGTTTTATTCCTAAATTAAAAACTTAAAATCAGGCTATTCGTTTAGAAGTTACAGATTTCGCAATGTCACACGTGACCAACTTTATATAAATAAATACCAAGATCCTAATTCTTCTTATTTTTCAGTAAGGTTTTTTAATTTTATAAAAAATATATTTCTGCATGTACATTCGACGCACTGATAACAAATGTTGTTTTTCAACGTCGCACGGGACATCGAAATATATTTTTTATTTATTTATTTAAGTCAATGGATTAAATCCTTACAGACTTTTATGAAAGTATATATATAATTAAAAAGAATTTACAAAAAGTTCAACAAATAATTATTTAATAAACGAATAATGTTATGTTTAATTATATTTGTTTTAAGAGAAAAATCAGTATAATCTCCTTGTTGCATCAGGTTTGTCGTAGTTAGTCCTAACGTTTTTGTCATACAGTGGCTTGAAATGACGTGACAGTTGTTGAGGAACGTTGAAAGTAACATTATTTACAAGGAATTCGGAGCAGACTTCACCATTAATTACATTGATCA
The DNA here is from genome assembly GCA_942486065.2 of Calliphora vomitoria. NCBI lineage: Eukaryota > Metazoa > Arthropoda > Insecta > Diptera > Calliphoridae > Calliphora > Calliphora vomitoria. The sequence goes on along the minus strand of OW818030.2, from coordinate 52,151,442 downwards.
TAAATGTTACATTAAGCATAGTTCTTCTACTGTGTAATGTAGGCAATTTTATTAACTTAAGTCTATCAATGTATGATGGAAGGTTTAGTTCAGGATTCCAACGTAAACCACGTAAACAGAAGAGTAAGAATTGTTTTTGTACAGATTCTAGTCGCTGAACATGAATATTATAATAAGGATCCCAGATAACAGAGCCATATTCCAATATAGGTCTTACCAAAGACATGTAAAGTTGTTTTGTGATGTAGGGGTCGCTAAATTCCTTAGTCCAACGTTTTATAAATGCAAGTACACCTCTGGCTTTATTTATTGTCATAGTAATATGCGAAACAAAGTTTAATTTGTGGTCTAGTAAAATTCCGAGATCAAGAAAATTTTCAACAGAATCAAGCTGATAATTGCCCAAAGTATAGTTGACGGAAATGTAATTACTTCTTGATAATGCAAAGCAAAAACTTACAGTTATATGTAATCACATAGTTACTTATGCATTCTTTTTTGACTCTGTACTTTCAGAAAAATTTTAGATATCATTAAAACTTGTATCAAAACAAAAGGTGCATTATAAATATTCAAATGAGAAAAGTTTCTTTTGAGCGACTTTGCATTCGAATATCTCGAAATGGGTTATGAATAAATGTAAAATTTCTTTAAATTATTTAAATTTGATTGTTTCCCTATGAAAATTTGATTGTTTCCCTAGAAAATAATTTTTTGGTCTCAATGGATTATTAATTTTTTTATTGCATATGAATTTCTTTAACTTATGCCCGTAATTTCAACAAGTAGATATCTACGGTGTAAAGTTACCTAAAAGGTAACTTGACATTAATTTCAAATCAATATCTACTGGTAAAAATTACCAAATATTTTTACACCATAAGTAACAAAGCACTGATGAATATCTATTTGTTGAAATTACGGGCATTAGTAGTATTTAGTACTAATATTGATATTCTATGTATATTAGTATAATTGGCCAAATGTGGCTTTAAATATTACAATAAATTAAATAGATTTTTTTTCACTCGTAAGATAGCTGTCTTATCTTGCATACCGTTGTTAGATTTTAGATTTAAAGTTTAAGGGCAATTATTACAACTTGCGTTTATGTTCCCAATAGTAAAAGTTAACTTTAAAGCAATGGTGCTCATTTGTTTTTGTAAATGCTCTTAGCTATAGGCTGTGTGTTTCTATACTCAATGGATCACTCAGCACTAGCAATATGAAATACACAAACAACTTTGCCTTGTTTGTTTTTTTGTCGATCTTCACTGTCTACACGCAAGTGCAAAGCAACAACACTTTCGTATGCCTTGCTGGTAAACATTGACGACAGCGATCATCAATGTAGATTTTTTTTATCGTATGGTATGTTTAAAAAAGTGTGTATTTTTTTCTTTATTCTTTGTATGTATTGGTTTTTACAACAAAAAAAAAAATTGCATAAAAATTAGTTTTTCTTTAAATGTGTTGGTGTTTGCTCTTCCATAAGGAACTTTTGGGCACCCCTGCTTTAAAGCAAACTTTTTCTATTACCTAAAGTTACCTTTTACTATTACGAACTTAAAGGCAAGTTGTAATAATGGCCCTTATTGTATTTTTTTTTTTGTCAAATGTGAAGACTCCCGAAATGTTATTAGCATTTGTCATTAATATTTTCAACAAATGAAAAGCAACTTAAAAATCAACTATTCAAATGCGGAGAACGCAACGGAAGCCGGGCTTGTGTTTCTACATTAAATCACTCATTCTGCACAAAAAACGCAAAAATATGAGCTAAATCTTTATATGAGCTTGTAAATAAATTTTAATAAATGAGGAGCCGCAGAACAAAAGGTATTTTTTCGCATTTTTGACAAATTGGTTTTTTGGTATTTTTTAATATTTGGTTTGAAATCTTCTAGAAAAAATCAAGTTAGCAAAATTTGTTTAAGTCATTTTTTACTAAGGAAATGAGTTCTTAAAAAATTGGTCCTTAACAAAATGTACAACACTAGTATAAAACGAGAAAAATAATATATTTAGTTTCAATGTGTAATTTGTTTATATTGTTACGTTTTTACCTTTTAAAAACGGGGGATTTATTTCCTTTAAATAAACCGGATACTTTTGATTGCAAATAAAAGCAGTTTTAGTAGTTTACAATTGTAACATCTCTTTATTTATTTAAAATGTACAACAACAATAGTCTTAATAGTCACTCAGTGTCTTTATACACGTTTATCAATTCGTAGAAATGGTCACACACACTTTATAATGTACAAGCTCAAATGTACACGACAGTTGATGTTAACGCAGTCACTATTTATACACACAATCATCCGAGTAGTCGTGATTGTTCTTAACGGTCAAAACTCGTATGTTCGAATTCTAGAGGATTTCGATTAAACATTTAGTGTTAGTGACATCAATATTGTTGATAAGAAGAAGCTTCTACTGATTGACGTTTTTACATGATGAATGCTACAGGCAGTCGCGACAGACCGTTAAATTCAAATCGCTTTTGCAAATTCGTAACAATATATTAGATCAGGATTAAAAACATTAATTCAAAATATTATCGTTTAAAAAAAAAAAAAAAACAGATAAAAAACGTACCTTTTAATTTTGTTTTTAACAAAACGTACTTTTTTACTTTATTTTTATAACAAAAGGTTCTTTTTCCGATATAAAAATGGTTTTATATCAAACATCCTTAACATTTATTGTGGTGTTTTGATTAAATCATAAAAATGTGGTATTCTGTTAAACGAATTTTTTGATTCAACGAAACTATGTGTGTAAAAGAGAGAGAGCAGATGTAGCATATCATTCAGACGATAAAGTTTCCTGATTGTGAGGACGTTATGTAGAACAAATTCTGTTTATAGCACTATCATTATTAAAATTAAGATCATATATAATGTGCTATCGTTTCGGCATAATCGCAAGCGAACTCCTTCATAGCAAATAGTTAAGTAAAAATTGTCAGAGATCTCCTAATCTTTAACCCTACGATATAGGCCAACTTAAGTTTATATTTGTTGTTATTTGCAATTGCCAATTTTAGTTTAATAAAAATAGATATAAAATTACACATGAATTCAACATACAACACATGAAGTTACAACACTTCAATGATGTCACCATTTTCATGTCCATTTGCACCTAACATTGAACCGGCGCTATTGTATGTATTTTTGCACAAAACCTATTTTTGTTACGATTTATTTATAGCGTTGTGAAACTCTCGAATAACTACCAATAATGAATATCTAGCAACTAATCTATTATGTTATTTGAAAATAATTAATAATTTTGCAATTATTTTATTCAATGGTTATAATTGTATATTCAAAATTTAAACGTAAATATGTAGGCAGTGATTAAATAATATTTTAAAATTAATTTCGAAAATTCGTATTAAAATACATGGTTATTTGAAGTACTGCAGACTGATTTGTGCACGCGCATCATTGCTAAATAGAACAAAGTATCATTTTAAAATGCCATTTATAAATAAATTATTTTGCAAACAAATTTAAATTATGCAAACTTTTTTATCTTTTAAGACTACAAGACCACATCTACAAAGCCAAACATTATTTATGCCAAAACATTTAGATTATTTATTCAGTTCATTGTATAATATATTTTTATTAATTTACATTAAATTATTTTGGATTATAGTTTTACTTTAGATTTTCTATGCATTGATTCAATTTTGAGAATTGCTGTATAAAAATATATTGTTTTTCGATGAAAAGAAAATAAATTACAACGTTGCAAATGGCAATGCAGAACTGGAATGATATAATTTTAGAACCACGAAACTTCTTAAATACAACGCAACACTGAAAATTCAATAATATACGACTAGTATTGATCTTTTAAATCTTGTGAAAACTAATTTGGTTTCTATTCTGAGAAAAAATTAAATAAAATCAGCCATTTGTAATATGTTTCTTGACAAAACTTCAACAATAATTCAGGGAAAGCTGCATATACCTTCCATATACCAAAGGAATGTATAGCCTGAGTTTAATATGGTTCCCCACCCGCTTATTTATTTTATTTTTGTATGGTTCTCTGCAAGGTTATTCATCAATTTGAGTAATATTAATATTCATACAGTTCAAAAATTGTTTTTTTTATTCATTTTTAATTTTTTTGTAAAATATTCCAGAAAATTAACTTTTTTTAATTTATTTTTCATTATTTTTTTTGTTATTATCCGTTAAATGGGTTTTCACGGTTACATGTCATAAATATGTCTTTTTTCAAAATTTTACCTCTAGCAAAAAATGGGGCATGGACGGGTAGCTGGACATTTTTGCATTAGGTAAAGCAATATTCAAAGAATTTATTTTGAAAATATGGCAAATAGAAATTTTTTAGTTTTTTTTTTTATTTTCAATCAAAGTTGAGTAATATTGAAAAAATTAATTGTTTGTAACAAGCAACAGTACAATTTTTTTTATTATTTTCTTAATAAATAGATGTATCAATAGAATCCAAATGAATGACGATCATTACCTAGTTTTCGAGATAATGTATTTGAAAGCGGACCAAAATACCTAAAAATGGTCTGATATTTTGAACACTGAAGATCAGTCAACCTTGAAGCGCAATATCTTCTGAACCAAAAATCTGATTTTAATAAAAGTATCATTTGAAATCGTTGGTAGAGTTGGGTTTATTACCTCAGTGAAGTGACCGCTCTTTTAGTTCAGTATGATGTACCTATAATGACCATTTCATTTTGTGAATTGCTTGTAGTGAATTGAATCAAACATTTCTGTTGTTAGTTGTAAAAACACACAGTATTTTGACAATTAGAGATTTATGCATGAAATAACTGATAACAATTAAAATTTTAATTTAAAAAATAATTTTTTTTTTTTTTTTTATATTAATATTTTTTGGAAATAATAGTTAATTTTTGTATTATTTCTAATTTTCGATTCTAACCAAATGTTAAGACAATATTTGTTAAAGAGAACATTCATTGTTTTATGGTCTAACTACTATATATAAAAGGAATTTCTAAATTTTAGGAATAAGATTTTATTGTTTTACAACTTAAACAGCGAAAACCCCACGAGCAAATGAATGTTACATTGACGAGTGAAGTGAAACATGTGAAACAGCAGCTCTTTCATGAGTACTTAAAGAAATATGTGCATACTTAAAAACCGCTCAGTTGAAAACGCTCAGTATGATGAATGATTCACTTCGCTCAGTTGAGTGAATAGTTCAATTGAACTAGGTTATTCATGAGCTACACAACTCAAATCGTTGGACAATTTCCTGTAAAGTAGGTTTATTCAATATTTTTTAAGGGTACATGAAATTTTTGATTTTTACAACCTCACTTGTTCTATAGGCACCACTGTGCCTCGCACAATATGCACCTTTTTATTATCTGACTGAAAAGTAGGATTTTAAAATAAATTTTGAAAATTCAATCGTTATAACTTTTTATTGTCAAAATAGTTTCATAGATTTAATTTCAATGTAGATATGTTTTTAACACTTTTGAAATCGCTTTCATATTATTTTTTAAAATGTGTTAAATTTGTGGTTTCGTAAAAAACCTATTACCATTTTAAAGTACGTACTCTCTCCTTTATTTTATATTAACATAAAATTCAACAGAAATAACTTTAATATAGACATAAATCATACGACCAAATTTAATGGCGATCGATCCATAATCAATTTAATGAGCATAAATCTCTTAAACATTTTGGTTATTTGTGTTGAATTTATTGTGTGTTGAATTTATTCGTATAGACATAAATCAGACGACCTAATTTCACGGCGATTGATCGATCTATAATTAATCATAGCTCCCATATAAGAGTCTCTTCCGAAAATCATTAATTTTTTCAGTGTAGAGTATTATATGGTCGGGCTTGACCGACCATACTTTCTTACTTGTTATTATTATAACTCTTTACTACTATTATCATTATTTATTAAATTTGATTGAAAAATATAATATTTCTTATAATCTACTTTTCGGCCTATGTCAAAAGTTATCGACTTTTGGCCGCTATTTTTTAATTTGCCACACTGTGCTTCGTTGAAACAACTTTGCGTCTTTGAAATCTAACTAAATAATGATGATAAATACATGACTTAGAGCTAGTTTCTGGGGTTAAGATAATCTACATTCTTCGGTTAAACATAGATTAAACTAAAAATTGTGTTTCTCATTTATTGTTTATTTAGTATATAATCTAGGTTTATCTGAGCATCATTGGTGAGTTAAACCTAAGTATAAAATGGCAAAGAACAAACAGCTGACAATTAAAACAAACAATTCAGCACAGCAGCTCTTTAATTTGCTTTATTAACATCAATATAATTTTTAATATACATTTTATATACTTTAATGTCACGTTTTCTTTTACAAAGTTAAAGTTTACCAAACAAGTTATGTACTCGGTTGCTTTTTCTTATAAATTTTAAAGTATTGCCATATTTATATGAACAATTTTGAGGAATGCATATGTGATTTGACTGAAAAGTACGGCAATGCTAATAAAATTAATCCATTAGTGAGAAACACAATCATTGGTTAAGTCCCGGCTAAATATGTTTCAGGTTTAAGCTACGTTTAACTGACAAATAAGAAACTAGCTCTTAAACACTTATTGTTCCATACATGTTACTAAATCGACAGTATTCTTCTGATTAAATCAATAAAAATTTAAATGCCATTAAAAATACGGCTTTTACCTTTCTTAAAACAGCACAGAATGCTTTCATATTTTTGGCCCGATTTAGCACCATGTATGGAAAATAAGACCTTGAGAGATATTCAAACCATAATGTCAATTTTGTAGCACGTGAAGCAATTTCACCCAACTGTCCAGAACTTCTGCCTGCTTAAAAGTATTGGGCTCTTATAAAAAAATAATTAAAGAACACAGGAAAGGTATCCCATGACATGTCCGATTTTAAGCGTAAGTGAACCTAGACCACCACGTCCAAAAAGGTAACGGAAGCAACTAAAAAACTTTAATGGGAGGATTTCCTTGAAATTTATTATAATATTTAATAAATTTGTACAATATTTGAATAAAGTTTTAGGTATTTTTAAGAATTTTTATATGAACGGTTAAGTTTTATTTAACTTAATACAAGTATAAGTATTTTTTTTTTTTTTTTTTTTTGCTCACTCTTTACTAAAAGAGTTCAAGTTCATTGTCAAGGCACAATTGACAGTGATTTAGTAATTTATTCAAAACTATTATAATTTTATACATTTTACGATATGTTTTTCTTATTTTTAGAAAATAAAATGGGTAAGGCTCAAAGCAAAAGATCAGTTGACATCACAACCGAAACTAAAAAAGGTGCCGAGGATGAGATCACCGAAAAAATGGAAAAAATCGAAGATTTGGATAAGAAAGATGTAAATGGAGATGCTACTATATCAGAAAAGAGCGATCCAGAGGTAATATAAATAATCCATTTATTCAATTTTCTTTTATGTAGTTTCTGAAGCAGTAATTTTTGCATCCATTTTAACACTTAATAAAAAAAATACAAAAACTTTCATTAACACAAATGTACTTGAAAATATTTTTTTTCTCATAAGCAAAAGCAAAAACAGTTGTTTAAACAGTGCTGCCTTTCTTACCCTTTGATGGAATTGAGGGCGAAACATTATTTGAAAAAACACATTATACCTTACAAAACTAAATTTTTTTCAGAAAAGAACACATAGAAGGGGAAGGGTAAAGGCAGAAAAAAGGAATCATTTATGTCACAAAAGAAAACGCCATTAGAGTTTATAATAATTGCCACTTAGAAATGTTTCTGCATATAAATGTTTTTTTTTTTTTTCTTCAATATACATATATGTATGTTCAATCAAGGTCTATGTTAACAAGTAAGAGTGTTATATTCGGCAGTGCCGAATGTTGTATACCCACCATCAATATGTGACAATGAAATGTTTTTCTGATATATGGATTATATGGGGGGTAGGGTCAATTATGGACCGATCCTCACAAAATTTGGTAGATACTGGTTTATATCCAATTTCATAATTAATTATTATAAGACAATTATGAATATTTAATTCGTTTTCTGAGGCGGGCCTTGCATGGGGACTAGGGACAAATGTTGCCCCATTTTCGCCATACTTTACAATCTAATTTCAGAGTACTTAGACATAATTTGTGCAACATTTTATAAGGATTGCCTCATAATCAACATACATATTTATGACTGTTAAAATTTCAGCCATATATACTTTTGTGGGTATGCGATGAATATTTCGATGCGTTACGAAACGGAATGACAAAATCGATATAACTATCATCATTTTTGATGATGGATATAAAAACTCCTATGCTGCAGTGATGTAACAATATTGATGTATTTATGAACGCTACCATTGTTTAATTAATATTACGGTATTCTACCAACATTGTAAACAATAGTAGGATAATAATTATTTGACGTTATCATTTGTTGAGGTGATGCTGGTCATAATCGCGAGTTTACGGCACAATACGGAAATAATAAAAATTTAATAAATCATTGATATCAAAAAAAAAAATGACACTTGAAGATTAAACTTAATTGATAATCATTAAGACAAAAGCCGCTCTAAAAATGGCCTGTTTTGTATGAAATTTTGTCAACTGGAATAGGGGTGTTTTTATGTAGCCTTTACAAGATATTGCATTTGGAACCAGTCGAATGTACATGTAATGGTTTTCACCTATAATGATACAAATAAAAAATAAAATAAACAATAATAAAATAATGCTTACTAATTAATAACATCATATAAATTGTAAATATTTGTTTTTAGAAAAAGGATACCGAAGAAGTGGAAAATGATAAAGACATGACAACTGAGAAAGATGTTGATGTACAGGCTAGCGGCGATTCAGCGGATCCTCAAAATGCTGCCGAAACTTCGAAAGAAGAAGGCGGTTCAGCTACTGGCGAAGAAATCTCTCCACTTGCCGATGAAAGTATTAAAAAATCGAAAAAGGAAAAAGTTAAAAAGAAATGGTCTTTTCGCAGTATTTCTTTTGGCAAAAAGGATAAACAAAAGCCTGCTAAGAACGAAGATGCTGCCGAAGACGGTAGTGCTGCTACAAATGGAGCAGATGCTGATGAAAAAACTATAACCGTAATGAAATATCAAATATTTTTATTGTTAAGAAATTATATATGTAATATTTATGTTTTTATTTTGATTTCGTTCTTTAGGAGCCTGAAGATTCTCAAAAGGACAAATCTGCAAACGAGAACGAAGAAAAGACTGCTGAGAACCATGAAAATGGAAACGCTACTCCACAAGAATTAAATGGAGTTGAACAGAATGAAGAAGAGAAGAGCTCTGAAGAGAAATCTAATGATAATACTGCCAATACGACTAATAATACTACCACCACTGAAACATGTGAACCAGTACAAAGCGAAACTGCCGATGTATCATCCGAATTATCTGAAAAGACTGAGAATACGGCTACTGCAACAACCATTATTAATGAGATTAAGTTATCGGAAAATGTCACCGTTGATGACACGTCAAAAAATGGTAATGGAATCGATGATGAAAAAGAGAATGCGACAGAGCAAGAACCACAAAAAACAGATGTCACAAATGCATCCGTTGAAGCACCTTCAGAAAAGACAAGCACTGTGGCTAGTGTTGTGACAAATGATTCGTCAGCATCAACTAATGGTGAAGTGGTTGAGAAAATTCATCAAAACGGCGATCATGGTGAATCCGAGCAAGAAGTTGTTGAAAAATCCAAGACACAAATTGAGGTAAACTCCAACACTGATAACAAAGTTTCTGCTGGTACCCTAGATTATATTTCCTCTACCTCCATAAATCCTTCTAATGTCCAAATCCATGTCCAAGATTTGAATGCATCTAGCGAAATGCCTGATGAAACAATTCAAATCAGTAAAGATGAATCCAGTATTCAAAAATCCACTGATATTGGCGTAGAAAGTCATACTGCTGCCCAACCTTCACCTAGTGAAGCTGCTGCTGTCAGTATGATGGAAGATGTTGAGAATAATGTGCAAATCGATGTAGTTGTCTCAGATTTAACATCAGAGACGAGGATCGATACTGAAAAGCCATCTGAGGATAAAATTGGTGATGAACCATCTCCTCCCCCGCTTCCAATATCTCCGCCTCCTTCACAAGTTTCGGTGTTTGCATTTACAAATATTGAGTCTGTCGAAGATTCAATTCAAACGAAAAATTCCGAACCTTCGATTAATAACCTAGTTGAGGAGGAAAAAGAAGAAGTTCCAGAAATTCCTCCACCACCTACTCTACTACCAAGTGAGCTAAACAAGACTGAAAGTCTTAACAGTCTAGAAACAAACACAAAACACAATGAAGAACTCGATGAGGAAACAACTCCCAATACTCATAACCAAACCCCACAGACTCGTCATGTTGACGATGTTAATAAAAAAGTTGAAATTGAATGTGATGAAATAAAAGAAGAACAAAAAGAAGAAGCAAGTGTTTGCAAAGATATGCCATTACATAGAGATGATGATGTGACTTCCACCGGTTTTTATGAAGAATTAGAAAACGAAGATGATGAGGTGTCTGTTGCAGCTGCAGTGATAGACGAAATTACAGAAAAGGCTGCTGAAATAGTCGGCGAACAAATGAAATGCAATATAGAACAAACAACGGATGAATGGATGTCTTTACAGAGAAATGAAGAAAACATACAAGAAGTGGGAAAAAGTCATGACGAAATTGTAAAAGAAAATACCGTTGTAGAATTTGACAATAAAGTGAAAACTAACATAGACCAGCATGATGACAAAGAATCTGAGTGCGAGGTAACGAATAATTCAAAAGAATCTCCACTCGTCCTTGAACAAAGCAACAATAATACTACCGAATGTTCCTCAGATTTTTTTGCATCCAATTCAATACAGCAAGACCAAGATGAGATGATTTCCCTAAACAAGAGCGATAACGTAGACGAAGAACTTTTAAATCCAACTAAGGTGAATAAACTCACTCGTTGTTAAACTAAACTACCTTCTATTCGTTTCAATCGAAATAATAAAATAAAAATCGGTTAAAATATTCTTCGTTGGTATTCCTCCTCACACTAAAATTAATAACAAATCATAGATAGCAAACGAATGTCAATGGCGACAATGTTGTTCCTTTCTTCATCTGCATGAAAACATAATATGTATAATAAACTAACTTTTTACTTAAAATGTCACTTGCGGTACTTCTCTCCAAAATATAACTAAAATTCATACATACTGGCCATTATTGCAGTCCTTGCTCACACGCAACAACTACCCACCCACCCAACACACATATCGGATGACTTCTGTGTGTTCTATTTTGGTTTTGAAGATTGCACATAAAAACAGTTGCAAATTAAAACCGCAGTAGTGTTATGACTATCAATAAATATGTATTTGCACAATTCATAAATAAAAAAAGAAAATATATACATACATATTTGTTTATGTCCTCTATACTAATATCTGTGCATTTAAATGTTCTGTTATCCTTTGTTATGAAATCGCCGATATATGAATCAATCCATTTAAAATAAAATTGATTTAATTAATTTTTTTGTTGCATCTACTTATTCTGTTTTGTTAATGTTTTACATTTATTTTGCTCTGTTCTGTTTTTATCTACTCTATGCCTTTTATTATGTTAATATTTATAAGAATTTATTTTATTTCTTCTTGTAATGTATATTTTTATCTTTTAACAGGAATTTGCTAATGCTAAGGATATTAAGGATAATATCACTGTGGCAGAAATAACACAGGACCTTTCCGTAACATGCGAATAATCCCACTCACAATTATAATATATATTAAAATACATTTTTAACATTTACATATTTTAATCATTTTGTACAACTTCATATCCCTAATCCAAGATTATATGCAAAATAAAGTATACACATAATTTCTAAAAAGTCGTGTCTAATTTTTTCATTTTATAACTTCAGCAGCAATTTATTTATATGTATGTAAATATTCTAAAGTTAGATGTGTTGAACAGCGAATTTTATGCTTTTTAGAGTCCGTTTAATTTTTAGGCCAAAAATCTGCCAGTATTCTGTAAAATTTTTTATTAAATTTGAATTATGATGCGAAAACCAGTCGTTGCTAGTCATTGAAATTCTGATTTTCGTAAACGACAACGATTATGTAGTAAATATTAATTTTCGATAGTTTTTCCCTCTTTCGAAAAACCACAAAATCGCTCCTAAATTCGTAAACTATGTAATACAAAAGCAAGTGTCAAAACAATACTAACGTTACTAATTCATGCTATTTTGCTCTTTGAAATTGAAAAAGTACAAATTGATATTGAGAAAGTGCATATTGAATCAATCACATCTTTTTTCGTTATCAAATCGTTTGGGTTTCGAAATCAATTTCCATCATAGAGGAATATTTCTCTATGATTTCCGTCACATGCATGATAGACATGAATATTAAGAAAACACATATTGAATTGAGAAAATAAAAATTGATGCAGAGAAAATCGCAAATTTTGAGTCAACATCACTTTAACACAACATCAATACTAATTTTGTATTCCTTTACAGTAAGGACTGAGATTGTAAAATTCTTCGATATTTTTTTATCAGTTACCTTTGAAAAGCATGTCAGTTATTATGTTTAATGTCAATTATGTTCATTTGTTGTTAAACTGATTAAAATGAGTGACCATAAAAAAAGTGCGTACTAAAATTATTAAATATTTTCAACAAAACCCAACTTGGTCCTACAAAAAGTTAGCCAAACAATCAGGTCTGCTATCAAACTGTTTCCAATGTTATTAAACAGTACCGGGAGCACTTGTCCGTTGATATAAAACTTGGTTCAGGTAGAAGGAATTGTCCACATGATGTTTCTAAAGCCACAAAATAGAAAGCATTTTCAAAAGAGCTTCCAACACCTCCGGTAGGAAAGCTGCCCGTTTAGGTCAGTACTCGGACTATTTCGTACGAAAAGTTAAAGCCAATGCAGCTTTAAAAGCCTACAAGGCCAAAGACAGAGCTCAGAAATTGAAGTCAAATTTTATAAAAAAATATACCTGCTGCATAATGGATGACGAAATGTACGTATGGAAAATTTTTCGCAGCTTCTGGTTAAATTTTTTTATGTTGCGGATGCTCGAGGGAATGTTGAAGAAAAGTTTAGGACCCAATAGAAGACAAAATTTCCCCTAAAGTTCTTGGTATGGCAAACAATATGCAGTAGCGGCAAAAAAGCTAAACATTTGTTACAAAGGGCTCTATAAATACCGAAATTTAAATCAAGGAATGTTTACAAGACTTCTTAATGTGTCCACTTATTTTTGGCCTGATTTGGCATCTGTCACTATGGTAAGAAAGGTCTTGAGTGGTACAAGATCAATAATGTGGTATTTTATTTTATTTATTTATTGATTTCAATACATAAAATCCTTCGTATAATAACCATGTATTACAATAGCATTATTAATTTAAATTTAAAATCTAAAACTAAATATATTAGTGTAAAAAAAGGCTCCCCAGCCACACAAACTTTGCTTAAATTGAAAAGTAAAAATAAACCAGATTACAATAAAATTAAATTCAAATATTAACAGAAGAAATATATTGTTACGAATGTGCAATGACGATTTGAATTCAACGGTCTATAACGACTGCCTGCAGCATTCATCATGTTTGAAGGCACGTCCATCATTGACATTGTAAGTATGGCAACACTAAATGTTTGGGCTGCTGGCAATGACATCGAAAAGCTCTAGAAATCGAATGTACTAGTATGTCCGTTAAGAGCATTGTAGAAGATTCCCGATAGATGGCGCGTGTATAAATAGTGGCAGAGCTGGCAGTCGTGAGTGGAGTTTATCATTGGCGCTGTTAGAGTTAACATCAACTGTCTTGTGCATTTAAGGTTGTACGTAATAGATTGTGTGTGTATTTCTGCGAATTTATATACGTGTATAAAGACACTGAGTGATTATTTAATTCTGTTGTTGTTGTACATTCTAAATAAATAAAGAGTTGTTACAATTTTAAACTACTAAAACTGCTTTTATTTGCAATCAAAAGTATCCGGTTTATTTAAAGGAAATAAACCACGTTTTTTAAAGGTAAAAACGTAACAATATATTTAACTGGATTTATAATGTTTACGAAATCAACTTATATAAAAAATGCGTTTGTATCCTCTAAATTCATTTTCTTGTATGGCATCGAATGAGTAATTTTATTTGCTATGTTATTTTATTTCAATGGATATTTTCTCGTGATCTCGTTTCGAATTTTAATTAATAATTTTAGTTTTGTATTTTGTCACTTTTTCTTTATTCTAATGGTACTTTTTAAATATTTCATAATAATGAACCTGGGCCCTATTCCACAAACTTATCAACTTTTCACTTTGCACTTATCAAATTTCATTTTTTTGGTAAAGTGATAAGTGTTTCAGTTCCACAATATTCTTTGCAAATCTCACTTTGCACTGAGCAAAATCTTTGTTCTCTTTGCTAAGTCATTGCTCTCATTGCAAAGTCTTTGCGCTCTCCTGCAAAGTGAGTGTTCAAATTGTTCCACAAAGCATTTAATCATATTTGCCAAGGCGTATTTAACAAGGTGACAGCAGTGGCGAATAGAAATAAATTCAAGCGAATTCACTTATTTTTTATATATGTAGTTTGACATTATCGCGTGCTAGGTCTGTAATCAGCTGTGCTCCCGATGGCACCTTATTAAATGCATCTTGATATTTGCATTTCTGTATTATCACTTTGCATTCCTAAATAGATCATGTTAAAATAAAAATAGAGAAAAACTTGCAGTGTTACAGTGTTATTAATGAAGAAAAAGATATTTTATTTGCTAGTTTTCAATACAATAAAGTAAGTATTTTTTTTATAAAATTATTGTAAATATTTAGAACATTTTTAAGTTTACATTTCATTTTGAAGGTTAATAAATTAGATAAACAGGCTGCCTGGGATGAAGTTTTCAAAAAGCCATCGTTTACCTTGCAAATTATTGACAAACTTATCAAAATTTGCTTTGCAAAAATAGAATTTAGAGTTTTTGTCAGAGACTGAAAATAACGGGTTCACTTTCATTTCAATGGTAAATTCACATTCGCAGCCATTTCAAAATAATTGTTTGTGTTATATCACTGAGAGAGTGATTTATTAGAGAACATTTTAGCTTAGGGGTTGAGAGAAACAGAAAGAAACAAACACAAATAATCTAGATGAGTGATTTATAATTATTTTTTTTTCGTAAAGGTCAGCTTGTGACTTTTATTTGCGAACATGAAAAATAAATCGCAAAAATTCATTTGATGCAAATCAACGATTAAATATATTAAATTTATAAATCATTGAATGTAAAATAGTTTTCCAAAAATCGAAAATTTTTTCTATAATATGTTAAAAATTACTAAAAATATGTTATTGTATGTAAATAAAAGAGAAGTAACAGTTATTAAGATCAAGAACAATTGAATTGTTTGTCTCACATCAAACCATTAAAAAACAACAAAAACTAATAAAGGCCATACGAAGACATGTAAATAAAAATCGTTTTATAACTGTAATTTTGAGTGATTTATTTTTATCACCAAAATATAAATCACAACTTGGGTTTTTTGGTAAATGGACGAGTTATTTTCGAACTCTGGTTTTTGTGGAACGAAACAGCACAATTATTTGCAAAGTCTTTGCAAATTACTCTTTTCAATATCAACTTTGCACTTTGCACAAGAGAACGTACGTGGAACAGAAATTGTGAAGAGAATATAAAATTTGCAAAAACTTTGCAAATAACACTTATCAATTTCAAATTATCAAATTTTATAGTTCTAAGGAACATTGAGTTTAGCAAATTAACGAAAAATTTGATAAGTGAAAAGTTGATAAGTTGTTTTGTGGAATAGGGCCCTGGTATTATAAAACTAGGCACATGTGTTCCTTAATGTGTTAGAATTCACAAAATGAGATTTTAGTGGTACCTTTTATCTTCTGGTTCCGAGCGAGTGATAATACTCAAGTGAATGATTTATGGTATTTTTTCTTGATTATATACATTTATAGTAATGAACATATAATCATGAAATTATACACATATGTACGAATCTGGAAAAGGTGGATATATTTGTACTTTTCTTTCTTCTATTGTGTAGTGTGTACCCTGTAGACAAAAGCTACTAGAAAAAAGAAGAAGAGCTAATAATGAATTGATGATGACAAAAGGGTTTTGTTTTGAAGTATTTTTTTTTTGTTTTGACAATTGGAAAGATTGTAAACAATAACAAATGAACAGAATATATAATTTAGATGGCTGAAATAAAAATCTCGGCCATTTTCCAAAAAAAGATAGGTTTCGAGGGAGGAAAGATAGTGAAATTCGTTCTTTTTTGAATCGTACTGGCCAAAGAAGGAAGCAGGTAGAGTTCGTGGCGCAAATTTCTTTAACAATTTTTATATTTTTGAAGTAAATTTTTTTTTTATTTGGAAGTTAAAAAAATTCAAATTCATAAATAATCTTAAAACTAAAGAATTAAAAACTAAGAAACCGCCAGCCACTTCAACAGGACTCCATCTATCGTGGGAGCAGCAGCATTAGCACCACCACGCCTGGGGTGCTAGGGTATATTTGGTGATATTCCGACGAAGTACAGTGAAATACACCGGGACATATAGACGGACGTTCAATTCGGTTCCTTTTCTTTAAGAAAATAAAAAAAAAAAAAATATTTATAAAATAAAAAAAGTGATTAGTGAAATATTTATATAAAAAATAGGAGGTCTTACGTATCGCAAAGTCCATCCCGCGTGTGAACCTTAACCACGCGTGCGCGAGTTAGGTTAGAGCTTTGGCCTAGGGAACAGTGAGTCGCGAGGTTAATTAACCCAAGATTTTCCTAAATCTTATACAGGTAATTCTCCTATACAAAAAAAAAAAAAAATTATATAAATATATATGAATAAATAAATAAATAAATAAATAAAAGGAATTAGAGAATTCTAAATATTAATAGTACCTCGAACAACTTAGGCATTTAGACACGCCACTGACTGGAAATATCCATCTACCCTATCCTCACCCGGGAGATTCTTCTGAAAAATTAGTTGGCCGCCAGGGAATAGAGCGAGAAACCAGTAACGCTAGATTTAAAGGATAAATTATAAATTATTATTAAAAGAAATGTTATTAAATTAAACTTAAAATTCAAGAAAGAATCTTTAGAACTTGGAAAAGAAAAGTCTAAAACTAAAAGCTTAAAATTAAAATTTAAAACTAAAATCTGAAAAAAAAAGAAAATTTAAAACTAAAATCTTAAATTTAAAATTTAAAACAAAATCTTAAAGCTAAATTTTTAAAACTGAATCTTAAAGCTAAAATTAGAAGTAAAATTTGAAATTTTCAAACAAAAGCAAAATTTTTGTACATTTTCATGTCTAAAGTAAATTTTGTTAATAATTCATTTTTGTTTGTATAACTTAATTCTTTATTAATAAACCGAAACTTTTATAATGTTTAAATGAAATTGCTACTTTTCAAGTTTTATTTTAAAATGATTTACTAAAATTCAGTAAACGCGGCGGTAAGTAGGAAAGGTATTGTTTGCGGGGAAAGTTTCGGACATTCTTACGATCGGATGTCATGGCGGGATTCAATCCCGAGTGGGTGGGTTATCTCCTGGCAACAACATCAGCCAGGAGAAGAAATTGTTCGGTAGATAAGTACGCAGGGAAATAAAAAAAAAAAAAACTACTTTGAGCCCCTTTAACTTAAATATACTTTTGCTGGTATGATTTTTGTGATAGTGTGTGTTTTCGATCCTGATTGCTGGCAAGGACCACCCCCTCCGGCGAGTTCCAAGCCCGGCAAACGCGAGCATACCAGCGCCGCCGGCAATCTGGCCACCTTGTTTCTTTTTGTTTATTTTGTTTTCTGTTTGTTCAATGAACAAACAGATGTTTGACAAATACACCAACCCACACACTACAATTGACACTTTTCAAATTTTCTGTAATAATGGAACTAGATGCATGAAATTAAGTACATATGGTCCTGAGTGAGTGAGAATTCTAAGGGGAGACTTTATGGTACTTTTTGTAATTTCTTCACCAATGGAAGTGAAAATCCTCAAGAAGCTGTTTTTGTACTTTTTGAATTTTCTCTAATATGCACTTTTTCTTTATTCTAATGGTACTTTTTTGAATTTTCTATAATTATGGAACTATAAACAAAATTAAGCATATATGGTTCTAAGTGAGTGAGAATTCAAAGAGGGACTTTATGGTAATTTCTATTTCTTTGAATGGTACATTTTCTATTTTCTTCACCAATGAACTTGGAAACATTATGCTAAGTTTATATGGATCCGAATTTACAAGTAGTGACATTATAGAATTTTGTCATTATTCTAACGGTACTTTTTGAATTTTCTGCAATAATAGAACTAGATATATGAAATTAAGCATATATGGTCCTGAGTGATTAAAAGTTTGACTTTTTTTTAATTTATGGGTATTTTTCTTTATTCTATTTGTAGTTTTTGTATTTTCTTCACCAACGATTCGGAATCCAGTGACAAAGAAAATAAAAAGAACTAATAGTGGAAAGAATATTTATTCCGTTCGATAGGATTTTCAATTTTTGTCGTAAAGGAAATTCTTTTTAAGGCGTTTTGAGAATTGTTTGTTGAAGGTGCTGTTGTTTTAGTTGATGTGATTGTTGTATCAGCTCTGCAACTGTCTTCTATTTGTGAAAGGTCACATTTAGTGTTCGGGACTCCTTTAAACTTACCCCAGGATTTATTATTTTCTGCAATTGGAGCAGATTTGCCACAGCTTCCTCCAAGGGGCTATGACTCTGCTCTGCTTTGTTTTTTTTAATTTGAATTTCAAATCCCGCCAAATCTGTAAAATGAATTTTGTAAAAACCAAGATGAGACGTAGACGAAGAACTTATAAGTCCAACTAAGGTGAATAAACTCACTCGTTGTTAAACTAAACTACCTGTTACGAACCTGTTTTTATTATGCCAGAATTTAGCCTGCCAAATCTGCGGCGTAACCTCATTTTCCCCGATTATCTGGCATAAAACAGCTCCTATACCATAAGCATCGCATTTCACATAGAACCTCTTAGTAAAGAACGCGTGACAAAGCACTGGCGCTGAGGTCAGAGCTTTCATCAAATTTTCTAATGCAACTAAAGCTTCTGGTGTCATTTCAAACTTTTTTGATTTTTTAGGGTGTATATAACTGATAAATTTTTAATAAATCTGCGTGTTGTATTACTCCAGGGACGTTCACTTATTTCTATTACATTTAGGTTATGTTAGGTTCCATGGGCCGCCACTCGTCAAGTAGCTCACTTGGGTCCATACAAAGCTGATCCCATTGCACAGTGGGGGATTTGAAAAAAAAAGTGGAAATAAATCTGTAACTTCTAAACGAACAGCTCGATTTTAATAAACTTTTCCATGGCTATAGAGGGGGTGTTGATAAGTTTAAGTTTTGAATTTGGGCTTAAACAACCAAGGGGGGGCCGAGCCACAATGCCCCAAAGTGGGGCACCTCGGGTATATCAAAAATTAAAAATGATGCCAAATTTTTGTTTGCGATCCGATTTGAAAGATTTTTATATAAATGCAATGTTCTAGACGAGATCTACAAAAAACATTGCTTTAGCCACATATTATCTCTTATAGTTTACGAGTTATTCGCATTTGAAAAGTAAAATTTTATTTTTTTGCCTACCTTGGTCTGCTATTTTGCTAATAACGGATCCAATTCTTTCCCGATTTTCTTGAACTGTCTTTTTTTGAATTAACAACAAATTTTTTAATAGTCTTAAGAAAGAAATCTTAAAAAATATCTACTGAGTCAAAAGTTATGTGCATTCAAACATAAAAAAAATAAAAAAGTCGTTTTTTCCGCCATTTTTTTTCGAAAAAAGTAACTACATTTATTTTAAATTATACGGAAAATGAGAAAAAGATATATAATGTGTTTATGTTTTTCTGAAAGGTAACATTTCAGGAAATATTATAGAAGCAAAATAATATTAAAATTTGTATTATTGCGTGGTCCAGAGCCTTCCGAAGTAGACCTATTTTTTATGAAAATTTCAACTTTAGACAACATATTCTAAAATCGCATAGCTGCTTTCAAAAAATTAAGACCTGTTTTGTATGTCCCAATATGTTCTTCAATATTGTGCAAAGGGATTTCATAGCCCCGAGCTTGGTGCGTTCAATAGATTCAAAAATCAAAAAAATCACAATTTTGGGATTTTTTAAAAGTTTTTTGGGAATTGTGGGATTCTCAAAAACAATTTACTAATTTCTTTTTCACTTTTGTATTTCGATCAAAAGTTTCTATATAAATCTAAAGTTTCATTAAAAACGATTCATAAACTAAATTTTTATTGCATTTTAAATATTGATATTTTCCAGAAAAATCAGCTACCATTTTTTATTCCCATATTTTTGAAAAAAGTCTTCTATCATTTTTTTAATTTTTAAAAATTTTTTATTTTTTTGAAAATAGGACATAATTTCCTACACGTTGATATATAATACGTATTATCTTTTCTTTTCCACTAGTCTCATTAATGGCTTCAAAACCCATAACTCACAGTAATTAGCTTCATCTTATAGTGTTCTCCGGTGTTTGATTATGCAAAAGTCGGCAAGGCAGTGCAAAAAATATATTACAAAACGGCAAGATTTTATAATTTTCTGTATGTTGTTGATTTTGAATCCATAAATTTAACTAGTGGAAAAGAACAGATATACATATTATATATCAACGTGTAGGAAATTATATCCTCTTTTCAAACATATACAAAATTTTTAAGATTTTAAAAAATTATAGAAGACTTTTTTCAAAAATATGGGAATAAAAAATGGTAGCTGATTTTTCTGGAAAATTTCAATATTTAAAATGCAATAAAAATTTTGTTTATGAATCGTTTTTAATGAAGCTTTAGATTTATATAAAAACTTTTGATCGAAATACAAAAGTGAAAAAGAAATTAGTAAATTGTTTTTGAGAATCCCACAATTCCCAAAAAACTTTTAAAAAATCCCAAAATTGTGATTTTTTTGATTTTTGAATCTATTGAACGCACCAAGCTCGGGGCTATGAAATCCCTTTGCACAATATTGAAGAACATATTGGGACATACAAAACAGGTCTTAATTTTTTGAAAGCAGCTATGCGATTTTAGAATATGTTGTCTAAAGTTGAAATTTTCATAAAAAATAGGTCTACTTCGGAAGGCTCTGGACCACGCAATAATACAAATTTTGATATTATTTTGCTTTTATAATATTTCCTGAAATGTTACCTTTCAGAAAAACATAAACACATTATATATCTTTTTCTCATTTTCCGTATAATTTAAAATAAATGTAGTTACTTTTTTCGAAAAAAAATGGCGGAAAAAACGACTTTTTTATTTTTTTTATGTTTGAATGCACATAACTTTTGACTCAGTAGATATTTTTTAAGATTTCTTTCTTAAGATTATTAAAAAATTTGTTGTTAATTCAAAAAAAGACAGTTCAAGAAAATCGAGAAAGAATTGGATCCGTTATTAGCAAAATAGCAGACCAAGGTAGGCAAAAAAAATAAAATTTTACTTTTCAAATGCGAATAACTCGTAAACTGTAAGAGATAATATGTGGCTAAAGCAATGTTTTTTGTAGATCTCGTCTAGAACATTCCATTTATATAAAAATCTTTCAAATCGGATCGCAAACAAAAATTTGGCATCATTTTTAATTTTTGATATACCCGAGGTGCCCCACTTTGGGGCATTGTGGCTCGGCCCCCCCTTGGTTGTTTAAGCCCAAATTCAAAACTTAAACTTATCAACACCTCCTCTATAGTCATGGGAAATTTTATTAAAATCGAGCTGTTCGTTTAGAAGTTACAGATTTATTTCCACTTTTTTTTTCAGATCCCCCACTGTGCATTGTGATGCCCAACCAGATTCTCTAATGAATGAGTAGATTCGTTTATGATTCATTCTTGATAGCTCATCCAAACATGATAGAAATGGGAATCCGATGATGGCTTCCCTCAGGTTTGTCAGAGCCGGGCATTGGCAGAATAGGTGAGACACGGTCTCCTCCTCTCCTTCATTATGACAGCTCCTACAGTATTCGTTATACCGGTCCAGTCTTCTAGCATGTGTTCCAATTATACAGTGTCCTGTAATAAAGGAAACAATTAGCCTTATTTGCTCACGACGCAATTCAAGTCGATCCCATTGTAACACAGGAAGGTCCACCTGTTTTGTGCAGTCTCATATAGTTTATGCTGTACAGCCATCTCGCATTTGGCAAGGGAAATACCATCATCGCACCCCTTTTGGCTAATTCATCTGCTATGCAATTACACGGATTCATAGTATTTCTGTACTATGAATTACTATAGATTCATAGTAATTCAGGATCTTAGAGTGTCCAAGGTCCTTACCAGACCATAAACAGCCAGCATTCAGTCTCACAGCAGAATTGAGAGCCATTTGTATCACCAGCAGATCAACTGGTAACCAGTTTAAAATAGTAAAAAGTACCTTAGAGGAAGTAGACCTTGTAATCAATATCGCGATAGTCCTTAGAACTCGTTCAACGGCCTTCCGGTGAGCAGCATTCTCCAAGGCGTGCCACTACACCAGTACTCCATAAAACAAGATGGGTTTAACAACTGCTTTATAAATCCAGTTGATTTGCCCTTTTGTAAGATTAGATGGCCTTATTAATCCTGTTCTGAATATTTAAATTCCTGGATAATCTTTTGTCTTTCTTGTTTTGGATCTGGCCTCGCCGCCATGAAATAAAGCGGAAAATTTGTGATTGCAAAAAATAAATTAAAAAATTATATTTATAAGTGGTTTTTATTCCTTAAAATGTATTAAAAGACTTTAATTGAATGACTAAATATGTGAATCTCAATTGCATAATTATTGTAATATTTTAAAAATTGGTCTCACGTCAAACAAACTTGATGAGTTGAGAGATGTACTTAAAACTCATTTATTTGACGGATAAAATATCCTCAAATGCGCTTTCACTTCCAGGTTATTTGCAGAAATGATCTCACAGGAATGACTGGTAGTGGTGGTGTCGCTTTATATTTATCTAGGAAAATTAAATTTGAAGTTATTTCTAGATATGCTTAATGTAGATTTTATAGAAGAGGTAGCGGAAATCATGTGTGCTGAATTTTTGTTTATTGAAGTGACATTGTCCGGCCGTAAAATCCTTATAGGAGTCCATGCTGATTTAACAATTTTTGAGGAAAGTATTACCGACGTTTTGACCAAATATACTGATATTGTAATTATTGGAGACTTCAATAACAATATGTTTGAGAAATGTGTAATAGATGACACATACCCTGTCATCATAACTCTTTGAGATCTGAGCCACCGTGCGCCGCACAGTGTGGCAAATTTGAAAATAGCGCCAAAAGTATATAACTTTTGACACAGGCGGAATTTGTAATGCGTTTTTTTGTTTGTTGGATAGGTGGCTATTTTACCCTTATCTTGGTATATTAGGTTGTGGCGGAATGTATTTATAGAATAATTAGCCATAATTTAAGTAAATTTTTGTTTTTTAATTTGCATGTGAAATTTATAACGAAAAATAGAGTATTTATAGTATTGTATAACATAAAAGCCTTTCTGAGTCCATTTTTTTTTTTTTGGAATAATTAAAAAAAATTAAATAAAATGTTGAATTTTTTTTAGAAAAGTTGATTATTAGAAATATTTTATTTTCCAATAAAACTTAATAAATGATGATAATAGTAGTAAAGAGTTATAGTAATAACAAGTAAGAGAGTATGGTCGGTCAAGCCTGACCATATAATACGATATACTAAAAAAATGAATGATTTTCGGAAGAGGGCCTTATAATGGAAGTATGACTAATTATGGATCAATCGTCATGAAATTAGGTCGTCTGATTTATGTCTATACGAAAGTTATTTGTGTTGAATTTTTGTGTATACCAACATATATGATCATTAAAGTGATTTTCGGAAGAGGACCTTATATGGGAGCTATGACTAATTATAGACCGATCGCCATGAAATTAGGTCATCTGATTTATATCTATATTAAAGTTATTTAGAATGAAATTTTGTGTAGATAATTATATTAACGCAAAACGAAATGGGTATGTAAATAAAAGAGAGAGTACGTGCTTTAAAATGGTACTAGGTTTTTTATGAAATATTAGGAATTCCCTAATGTTCTATTCCATCAAACCTTAAATTTAACACATTTTTAAAAATAATATGAAAGCGATTTCAAAAGTGGTGGAAACATATCTACATTGATATAAAAGCTATGAAACCATTTTAACGAAAACCGTTTATTTCATAAAAATCCCTTTTGCGATTGAATTTTCAAAATGTATTACAAAATCCTACTTTTCAGTCAGATAATAAAAAGGTGCGATTTCAAAAGTGGTGGAAACATATCTACATTGATATAAAAGCTATGAAACCATTTTAACGAAAACCGTTTATTTCATAAAAATCCCTTTTGCGATTGAATTTTCAAAATGTATTACAAAATCCTACTTTTCAGTCAGATAATAAAAAGGTGCACATTTATAGGGAAAATGTTATAGTGGAAAATGCGGCGAACAGTGTTACTAATTTTGAAATAGCGGCCAAAAGTAATTTTTTTTGCCGCCAATTTTTAATTTAAAATACTCTCTATGTCAACATTTCCCCTAAAAACAGGGTGATTCAATATGCACATTTTTATTATCTGACTGAACAAAGTACATGCGCAATTTTGAAGATGCGGCTCGGTGTTCGCGAAAACAGAACCCAAAATTTTATTGAAAAAAATTATGTAATTTTTAAAATTAGAATCCTTTTTATTGATATACATATCACATTTAAACATTTTTCAAGAAATTGGAGATTTTGAGTTGCTTTTTTGTCAAATTATTTTTTAAAACAACACCTGAATCGCGTAGTTCAGTGCTGTTGTCGGTATATCATTTTCCAAAGCCAATTGCATGCATAAGTTTATCGATATTAAACAATCGTCCACTTTAATTTTGTTTTATTCATGACCACTATCGTATAAATCCTCTGATTCCATATCTGATAATTTTATTTGCTCCTCATTATTTTCCACATGAAATTCTTCTTGAATCCAGTTGCTTATGTCAGCATTCGTGAAAAGATGTTTATTAAAATCGGGCCTTTGTTTAGAAGTTACAGATTTATTTCCACTTTTTTTTTCATTTCCCCCACTGTGCGGTTGTGGGTCTGCTCGGCTTGATGACTGTGTTATTTGTGTTGCTCATGTAGCAATGTGTTGTGACTTCTATTGCAGATATGGCACCCGTGATCGCTTTTGCACTCATTTGTTTTGTGGGAATATAATTTTAACCAGGGGTGCCCAAAAGTTCCTTATGGAAGTGCAAACACCAATACATTTAAAGAAAAACTAATTTTTATTCAATATTTTTTGTTGTAAAAACCAAAACATACAAAGAACAAAGAAAAAAATACACAGTTTTTTAAACGTTACCATACGATAAACAAAAACAAAATCTACATTGACGATCGCTGTACCAGCAAATCATACGATAGTGTTGTTGCTTTACACTTTCGTGTATATAGTGAATAACGACAAAAAAAGTAACAAAACAAAGTTCTTTGTGTATTTCATATTGCTAGTGCTGATTGATCTATTGAATATAGAAACACACAGCCTATAGCTAAGAGCATTTACAAAAATAAATGAGCACCAAGAGTATAGGGCTTGGGCACCATTGATTTAAACAATATTTTTGAACGACCATGAGTTCGTATCGCTCGGTTGGGGTGTAGCTTAAGAACTTCTTACAGGTGCGAATAGGATGGTCCTTTAAACTAATGCCGCATGAAAATTGCCA
This sequence comes from Calliphora vomitoria, assembly GCA_942486065.2. Lineage (NCBI taxonomy): Eukaryota > Metazoa > Arthropoda > Insecta > Diptera > Calliphoridae > Calliphora > Calliphora vomitoria. The sequence continues at coordinate 52,125,472 of OW818030.2, read as the reverse complement.
GTATTCGGGTCTTTGGAGTTGTTGGGATGCCATACCTGTAAATATAAATATTAGAACAGCAAGTTGGTGTTTCTTATGACAACCAGATCCTTGACTTTAACGTTGTCCCTCTGAGTCTTCTATTTATATCTGCGATGGAGTTCAGCTAGATACTCGGACTTCCATCTTTAGCAAAATGAGTGGTAGATGACGTTTAGGCGTTTCCAGCGGTTGATGAGTGTCAGGTTTTCGCTGCTTACGTCAGGTTCGGCTGGGGTCAATAATAGACTACCAATAAGGAAGTGTGCAGGGGTCAATGGGTTAAGGTCATTTGGGTCATAGCTCTTCAAAAGTGAATTTCATGTTCGGTATCATCTGTTTGAGGAGAGTTTTAAATGATTTTACACCGGCTTCCCAAAATCCGCCAATGTGTGGGGCTCCTGGGTGAATAAAAGTCCGTTCGATATTCTGATGACTAAAATGATGGGTTACTTGATTTTGAAGAGTCTTCATGAAGTCTTGACGGTCTTTTCTGATGAGTTTTGTTGCTCCAAAATTTTTCCCATTGTCTTAGTAAATATGTGCGTCTTCCAATAAAGCGGGAAAATGCGGCTAGGAGCGATTGGGTCGATAAATCACTTGATGCTTCAAGATGTACGGCTTTTGTGGCGAAGCATACAAATATGCAAATGTACCCTTTGGAGATAAGACACGCTCGACCTGTGAAGTTTTTGATATCAAAGGGTCCTGTGCGTAGTCTACTCCTGTTGTAGCAAAGGGTCTTGATAGAGTTGTTTGTTCTGGTGGTAAAGAAGCCATGATTTGATTTTGTGCCTGTTTTTTGTACAAAACACAAGTTTTACAGTTGCAAATTTTCTGTGCGTAGGGTAATTCAATGCGTAAATTCAACTAGTAGTCGTGACAGCTTTGAATTATGAGGCAGCAATATTGGGTAGCATTCATTGTACGTTAAAGCTCTAACGCCATTGCGATCCATGAATGGATTTAGAGTTAAAATACTGCTGTTTGGTGAGATTTTCTGCTTGAGTTTCAAATGCTTGTGCTCATCTGAGAAATGGTTTTGTTGAGATCATTTGATGAGTCGATTTTTGATGAAATCTATTTCTTCTCGTGTGATTTCTGCTGTAGATACGCGAAGATGGGTTCGGTTGTTTCCTGTATTTCTCCAGAATCGCATGACATATACAAGTACTCGATAAGTGCGTGATAGGTTTGAGAAGCGATTTAATGGTTGTAAATGCGAGTTGTGGTTGTAAATGCTTTTGAAGTTTTAGCTTCTAAGTTGGTGTCACCTGTTTGTGTTGGTATCGGTCATTGAGTTTTATGCAATTTTAGCCAGAAGGGTCCAAACCACCATAGGCTGTGGTTTTCTAATTCTTGGGGATTACATCCTCGGCTGGCTACATCTGCTGGGTTTTCCTTGGATTCGATATGTTGCCAATTTTGATTTCCAACCTTATCTAGGATTTCTGATACACGTATTCCTACAAAAGTGTTCCATGAGCAAGGAGGTTTCTTTAACCAGGACAGCACGATTGTTGAGTCGGTCCAATAATATGTGTTGATATTATTAATTAGAAGATTTGGTATAATTCCTGCGGCGAGATTTGCTAATAGCACGGATCCACAAAGTTCTAAGCGGGGTAGAGAAATTTGCTTAATGGGAGCTACACGTGTCTTTGAAGCCAGTAGAAATGTAAACACTGTCGCTCAGGGTCGCTGAATATGCAGTTGCTGAAGCGTCACTGAATCCGTGAATCTCCACATAACAATTCGGGCTAAATTGGATAAATTGGGAATTTTCAATGTATTTACTGTGAGGCAGTTTTTTATGCATTTTTGCCATCTGAGACAAGTCAAGGGTTTCAGTATATCATCCCAGTCGACTTTGTCTAACCAAATCTAATTGCATCTACTATTATTGGGGCTATCCATCCACAAGGGTCAAATAATTTGGTAATTGTAGATAGGTCATCAGGTCAAATCCACCGGATTTTAAAATTTTTTTTTTTTTTTGAGTTCGGGTTTCTGGTTAAGCATACGCTCCATTTTCAAGAACTGGGCCATCGCTATGTTTCTCGAAGTTCCAATTTCTTCGCTATTTTTTAAGGGTAGGTTAACAATATACCTTCCTGAGTTGTTTCTTCGTGTCGTCGACATGAAGTTGTTCTCGCAAAATGTGTCCTCGTCTGACCTCAAAACCGGTTTCCTCTACCTCCCAAAAGCGTGTGAGGATTCGGTCAAGGGACGTAGTGTTGACTAGTGACACTGTTGTTCTAGGTTGTCGTTGTTGATATTGGTCCCCCCACAATCCAGCCAAATACTGCTTTTTGTGCCAAAAGGGATACAATAGATCGCATCGGTGTGTCTATGCAGTCTCATTGAAATGATGGGGTGTAAATTAGAAGGAAGTGTCTTCACGACTGGTGCCCATACTTCTAATTTAAACTGTGAATCCACCTTAGAGCAAAGATTGAATAAACAGGATTTTGTTGAACTAAATTCCGTTTGGTGGGTAAATTTAGTCTATTTTTCAACTTTTCTTGCCTGATACCTTTCGCCGTTTCAATATGTACGATTGCAGTGAATAACAAAGTTTCCCTCTCGTTGAGAGATTGATTGAACTTTTTGCTCTCTTGTAGGGTCAAGGTTTTGAGATTTGGGATGGAAACGTTTGAAGCTGATGAATTTGTAACTCTTATAGTGTGAATTCTGTCATTAATATTTTGTTCGAGAAACTTGGGACAAGACCACAAGTGGTGAGACTTTACAATGTTGGCATGTGTAATTTGAGTCATTTTTCTGTGTCCTATTTGAGTTAAAGTGTTTTTATTCTTATACCCGGTCTCGTTTTGAGTCGTATTTGTTTGGAAAGTGTGAACTCATTTTGGCTTAGTGAATGGTTTCGAATTCTCTTTTCTGTGCTGGTTGGACTTTATATTTGATTGTGTGATGGCTGCTATGGATTCTAAAGTCTTTGTATGGGTCAAAAATATGTTGAATTGTCCCCAGGTTGGAACTTTTGTAATTTCTTGAAGAGAATTTTCAAATTCCTTTAAAAGAGTCCGAGGGAGTTTTGTTGAGCAAAGATAAACCAGAAAATGGTCCCATGTGGCAGTTTCTACACCTAAAGCATTTAATGCTTGAATACAACCATTAACTGTTCGTTGTAGTTTTTGAATTTATGGGCCTGAGTCTTCGGCAACGTTCGGAAGGTCAAATAGAATTTTCAATTTTTCGTTGACTTGGATCTGATTGTTCTCTCTTGTAAAGAATTTTTGTGGGTATTTGTTTTTTTTTGATACACTTGTTATTGTGTCCGTTATTTTTTCGCGAATAGTTGTAATAAGGAATAGTTTTAAAAGGTTATGTAAATCTCAACTTTTCTAAGTTTATTTTAATAACATCGGACTAACCATTTTTGAGTTATCATTAATTATATGGAGAAACATGTAAAAAAATGTATAATTTTATTTAAAAACTAAAAAAAAATTTCTTCATAGAATTGAAAAATTTTACCATTATTGTATTTATGTAGCCATGGTGCATACATTTTTTTTAGTAATTGTTGCATTTTATTATTTTGCATCGCAATTGGCAGGCCAAATTTCCTACCATACTGTATATACAGAATATACAAATTTTGCCTCGTTCAATTTTTATATAAGTAAAGGTATGCAAAAATTAAAAAAAATTATAAGTTCGTAATTGAAAATCTGGATTTGTAATGCTATGAATAAAAAACCATCGAACAAAATGGCAATATTACTTTAAGAAACATTTAGTAAATTTAATTAGCTTTCTAATGCATGTAATTAAGTTCAAATCCGTTAAGAGGCAAATTACTAAAGCAAGATTTTATAATTTTTTGGAAAAAATGCGTTTTGCCTAAAAAACGAAAAAACAATTTGAGAGACCACTTCCCGTTCATCCATATTTAAGTGTTATACACCAAAATTCTTGGTTTTTGGAGTAGATTAAGAAACTCGATGTGCCTGAAGGAATTTCGAAAAAAAATGAAAAGTGAGACGGTCTAATGTACATATAGTAAAATTTTCTTCATTGTATAATTATATATTCTGGACCTTACTTAAATTTCTATCATTCCTCTTCATCCTTTTTTTTCTCCTGCTACACTCACGATCATCATTGAACCTATTTATGTTTTTGTTTATGGTTTTTGCGTAAATTGTTGTTGCATTATGCAGTTACAGAACACATGTACACACATACAGCAGTTTTATACAGTTAATTTCCTTTTGCTCCTGTTGTACTCACGCCTGTGCCTTTTTGCATTTATATCTTACACATCAAATTGTTCTTGCACAATTATTTTCTATGCTGTTTATTTATTTGTTTGTTCTCCTGTTACAAATTTTACGAAAGGATACACTTGAGTGTACAAACACTTAATTTGATAGATCTTATTCAGAAAAAGTAATCTATCTATCTACATTGCATTTTTATGCAACATACTATTTTTTTGTAGATCCTGTTATTTTTTATTACATTGTACTCATTGGCTGTTTTGCTTGTCTGTTTTTACATTTTGTTGTTGAATTATCTATCCTTTTTTAGCCACTTTACATACAAAATTTGATGTTACTAATTTTTCTGGACTCCTATTACAAGCAGCAGGAATACATTTGAATTCGTATTACAAAAATCATTTAATCAAAAAATTCAATAAAATAATATCGTCCGCTATCCTTTTCCCAGAATCTTATTTAATATATTTTCACTGCATTCCTATCTTTCATAATACAATGACATACCTCAAAAACTAAAACTTCTATTTTATTGCACTTAAATTCTTATTAACACACAATTCAGTATAAATTATTATTTTGTACAGCCAAATCAACGCACACTTGTTGTTCATAGTTTTTTTTCACATTTTTCTACTCAGTGACTATATGCGGCAAAATATTTACATATATGTGGCGGAAATATTTTATAAATGAACATATTCGCTTTAAACATTTTTAACTTCGCACAATTTCGTATTTTACATTTGTCAACTTCGTATGGTTTGGCAGTCTACATTTAGCATCTTCCATATTTCCATTGTTTGAATTTTTTACTGCGCATATCGTTTGCAGTTTATGGTTTTCACGCTGCAATTTGTTTGCATGTTTGATGTTTTTGTAGTAAATTTTTTGTATATTATGCACAAGCAATATATTTGTTTTTGCTAACCAAAAATATAAATATATTTGGGCAGCAAATGTTTTAGAAATGAAAAATTTTCATTTTGTCTTCTAGCTGCAACGTAAAATATTTTGTAAGACAAAATATTTTTGGAAAAACTGAGACAAATATTTTTACTATGAAGCTTGTGCATATATGGCATTGGTTTATAGTTTGTATATTTTCAGTATATGTGGACATTAATATGAAAACGATTCATATTTATTGCGTAGTCGGTAGTCAAATGTAAAAAACGTTTAACTAAATATTAAACCCTGGAGCAAGGCGAATTTATAGAAGGTGACCTCAGAAGAACAGCTGATTATTTTTTTTATTCAGTTGTTTAGACAAGTGAACTGTCAATTCACTTGTGTTTGTTGTGGCGAAAAATACAACAAACCCAAAAGCAAAAACAACAACAGGCAACTTTGACAGTTCACTTATCTTTTAACAAAAACAAAGTACCTGTTGTTTTTGTACATGTTGTAGTTCTGTCGTCACCTTCTATGAATTCGCCTTGCCCTGGAGAAAACAGTTTTCAAATGTATCAAAGTGACATCACTCATTTAACCCCATCGTAAGAAAGGAATAGCAAATAAGTATGGCTATCCTTCTTCTTCGATGGGGTTAAATAAACAAAAGCTGATACACTACTTTTGTAAACGTAAGTTTTGACGAATCTGTATATATATTTCCTTTAAATAAACCGGATACAAATAAAAAAGCAGTTTTAGTAGTTTAAAATTTGTTACAACTCTTTATTGCAACAATTCAAATAGTCACTCAGAGTTTTTGTACACGTTTATCAATTCACAGAAATACACACACTTTATAATGTAAATAGTATACATAGGCAATGCAGTTGATGTCTTTACTTAACAATGCTTCAAATTAGACTGATTCTTGTGGTGTGTTCTTACGGCCAATTTATATATGGGTCATTTCACGTCAAGTGAACCAACTTTTGAAATCGATGTCTTCCGAACGGGATGAAATTTGCACCAATGTTAGTTCTATTGGATAGTAATTCGGACACAAAATTTTTCAACAAGATCGGTCAAGAACTTTCTGAGTTATAGGAGGTCAAAATTTGACATTTTGGCCAAACAGGTGTTTTTTCTTATCCATATAACTTATTACCTATTGTTCTTAGCAAAATGTGTCCCAAATAGTTTAGATAGCTATTTATGCAATCTTTGGAAAAAAAAAATAAATAAAATATTTTTGACTTTTTTTAAAAAAAATCAAAAACATTTTTTTTTTTTTTTCAAAATGGGCCCTTTTTATTTTTTTTTTTTTTAAGAAAGCTTAGGTTTTTTCCTAAGCGACCTATATGGTCGCTTAGTGGGATGCGAGTAGGATATCTATCAAAAAAAATATTTTGTAAATCAAGATATAAAATTTTTGACTTTTTTTGCAAAATCACAAACTTTAACTTTTTTTTAAAAAAAATGGACCCATTTTTTATATGCATAAATCTCCTAAAAATGTTGGTATACACATAAAATTCAACATAAATAACTTTCATATAGACATTAATCACACCACCTAATTTCATGGTGATCGGTCCATAATTTGACAAAGCTCCCATATAAGGCCCACTTCCAAAAATCAATAACGAATATAAATTATTGCGCTGAAAACTACCTATAGGATTGACTAAAAAAACCGCAAGATACAAAACTCAGAAAAATTTTGGGGGTGGAAAATTAATAGCGGTCGGCCTCACATTGCACCCCTCCAGTGGCTGTTATCGGTCAGTTGTGGTTTTTATTTTTAAGGTTTTAGAAACACTTACACACAAATATGAAAAAAATCAATTTAAAAACCTTTGTCTTGAGTTACAAAATATTTATTTTGATAGATATCCCACTCGCATCCCACTAAGCGACCAAAAAGGTTTTAAAGGAAAAGACCTAAGATTTCTTTTGAGAAAAAAAATAAATAAAAAAGGGTTCATTTTGGAAAAAAAAGTCAAAAAAGTTTTTGATTTTGCAAAAAAAAAGTAAAAAATTTTATGTCTCGACATAGTTTTTGATTTTGCAAAAAAAGTCAAAAATTTTATATCTTGAGTTACAAAATATTTTTTTGATAGATATCCCACTCGCATCCCACTAAGCGACCATATAGGTCGCTTAGGAAAAGACCTAAGCTTTCTTAAAAAAACGGCCCATTTTGAAAAAAAAGTAAAAAATGTTTTTGATTTTTAAAAAAAAAGTCAAAAATATTTTATTTATTTTTTTTAATTTTTTTTTTTCGAAAGACTGCATAAATAGGTATCTAAACTATTTGGGACACATTTTGCTAGGAGCAATAGGTAATAAGTTATACGGATAAGAAAAAACACATGTTTGGCCAAAATGTAAAATTTTGACCTCCTATAACTCAGAGAGTTCTTGACCGATCTTGTTGAAAAATTGTGTCCGAATTACTATTCAATTTCAAAAGTTGGTTCACTTGACATGAAATGTCCCATATATATATAAGCAAGCTTTAAATCTATTTTATTGAAATAAATAATTTGGTTACAAAGAACATTACAATGTTTTTAAAGTTTTCAAAATAAATAAATCCAATAGAACTAACATTGGTGCAAATTTCATCCCGTTCGGAAGACATCGATTTCAAAAGTTGGTTCACTTGAAGTGAATGCCCCATATACTGCGTTACCATCTAGAAAGCTATATTTCTACAATGATCTTAAAACTAGAATATTCGAATTCTAGAGATTTCGATATTAGTCATTAATCATTTAGTGTTGCCATACTTACAAACAATGCTCAACTCAAAGCTTTTATTCAATGTTCTACAACAATGTTAATAATGACCACATAATTGTTAAAGTTTGAGAAGCACTGCTATTGAGAGGCATTATTTAACTTTAAACCAGCCATTAAAACAGTTATATTTAAGTTCAAGTACAATTTCGTAACAATATTAATGCAGGGATATACATTGAAAGTACATAATTAAATTGTCTTAAAAAATAATTTGATGCAAATCGATATTGTTTAATTTTTACAAAAAAAAAAAAACATAATCTTGCCCATTAGTCTTTGCATTCTGTAACGTTTCGGTTCTGTAGCCTGTCATTTTGTAGTTAGTTTTTCCGTAAGAATGTATCAGCTGTTTTTGAAATTAAAACCAACTTGTTGATTTTGTTACTATTTGTTACTATGTTGCGGACAAAACTCTGTTATCAACAGATTCGTCCGCAACAGAACAGCAACGTCATGGCGAATTCATATAAGGTGACTCGTTAGCTCAGCTGATCATCAGCTGTTTTACCCCAACTGTCAAAATTTGTATTTTTTTTTGTTTACTTTCAAGTGCGCGCCATACATGTGTGTGTGCAAGGCGAATCTAATATTGTGTGTGTGTTATTAATGTCCACTTTTTCCCGATGCTTTATATTAAATTTCTTCTGTTTCTCCACGCGTTTGAACTCTTCATCGAACATTTTAACATCCTCCACATGAAATGAAGCTATTTATTTCTTCATACACTGGTTTGTTGTTAAATTCCAGTTTAATATTGAATTCGCCTCACTTTATAGACAGCTGGGGTAAAAAGCAAAACAAAATGTATGTTGCAAGGCGAATCTAATAAGGTGAGAGCGCCACGGCAACAAATACAACAAGGCAAAAACAACATGATTTTTGTTATTGGAAAAACATCGGCAAAATGTCAAAATCAGCTGATAATAAATACAAATTGTAAACAAAAACATTATTTTAGAAATAATTAATATTTTGTAATTTGTAATAGTTTAGATGAAAAACCAGTCATTTTTACATTTGCGAGTCATTGAACAACTTGTACTTCATATAATTCACATGATGCTGTAGAATTTCGATATTTGGATGTTGTTTTAAGAAAGAAAAAAACTACCATATAATTCTTGTATGTATGTATGTATGTGCACCCGGTCAAAGGCCGCCTGTACAAAATCAAAGTTATTGCCAATAAATAAAAAACCTATGCATTTTACGTGTCATTAGCAAGATGTTTTTAATTTTCGACAGCTTTGTACTGCATACAATCCAAGCTTCTGTATATTTCAATGAAATTTTTAAGTATTAAAGATGTGCGTCCGGCCAAAGGCTGCCAATACATGCAAGAAGTTATTAACAGTAAAAACAAATTAAAATTAAAACTGTGCTAAAGAAATTGATTTATTCAATAATTCTTTAACTTTATAGTGACAAATTAATCATTTTAATACATTATTGTGCAAAAACAAAAATTTCACAAACTAAAAACTAAAATTATGATTTTATGACAGCTAACAATTGTAAACAAATAAGGTATTTTGACAGTTTAACGATGTCGGCGAATTCAAGAATAAAAGTCAGCTGAGCTCGTGAGGTCACCTTATTAGATTCGCCTTGGTATGTTGTTTTTATATTGTTGTATTTGTTGTAGGGTCGAGTACACCTTATATGAATTCTCATTGCATACACACTTTGGATCAAGGCGAATTTATAGTAGGTGACCTCAGAAGAACAGCTGATTATTATACCCTACACCACCATAGTGGGGAGGGTATAATGGATTTGTGAATCACTTTCTGAGTCGATTAAACGATGTCCGTCTGGCTGGCTGGCTGTCCATGTAAACCTTGTGCGCAGAGTACAGGTCGCAATTTTGGAGATATTTCGATAAAATTTGGTACATATTGTTACGTTTTTACCTTTTAAAAACGTGGTTTATTTCCTTTAAATAAACCGGATACTTTTGATTGCAAATAAAAGCAGTTTTAGTAGTTTAAAATTGTAACAACTCTTTATTTATTTAGAATGTACAACAACAACAGAATTAAATAGTCACTCAATGTCTTTATACACGTTTATCAATTCGCAGAAATGCACACACACTCTGTTACGTACAACCTTATATGCACAAGACAGTTGATGTTAACTCTAACAGCGCCAATGATAAACTCACTCATGACTGCCAGCTTTGCCACTATTTATACACGCGCCATCTATCGGGAATCATCTACAATGTTCTTAACGGACATACTAGTACATTCGATTTCTAGAGCTTTTCGATGTCATTGCCAGCAGCCCAAACATTTAGTGTTGCCATACTTACAAACAATGTCAATGATGGACGTGCCATCAAACATGATAAATGCTGCAGGCAGTCGTTACAGACCGTTGAATTCAAATTGTCATTGCACATTCGTAACAATATAATTTACTTGGCCCAGGGACGAAGCCTATTGAAACTGGCTAAAATCGGTCCATTATTTCACTTAGCCCCCATACAAATGTCCTCCCGAAATTGGAGTTTATCGGTCATAAATGTTTAATTTATATAGGTATCTACACAAATTTTTCTCCAAATAAGTTTTATATATACCGAATTCATGTCACCAAATTTTATTATGATCGGTCCATAATTAGTGATAGCTCCCATATAAGGCCTACTTCCGATAATCACTTTAACGAGCATAAATCTCCTAAAAATGTTGGTATACACATAAAATGTAACATAAATAACTTTCATATAGACATTAATCACATTAATTTCATGGTGATCGGTCAGTAATTTGTCATAGCTCCCATATAAGGCCCACTTCCGATAATCACTCACGAATATAAATTATTGAAATTTTGAAAAAAAAATGTTTATGTTCATTTACTTAGTGTAGGGTATTATAAGGTCGGGCTTGACCGACCATACTTTCTTACTGGCCTACCTAAATAAAAGCGTAAGGCGGAACGTTTCTTTACGCTTAGCTTTAACGCTGAAATGTCATACCTAAATAAAAGCGCCAACGCTACGTCAAACAATAAAAACAAGGTTATCAAAAAAATTAATATAACAACCCGGATTATTTAAACATTAAAGTACCTTGCAGTATTGGTGTTTCTGATTTTTGTTTCGTGATTTTTAAACTAAAATTTTATCAAAGAAACTAAATATTAAAGTTTAAAAATGTGTTTCTTGCATATTTGTTTCTCCTTTTGTATGTATGTGTTTACATTTGTTGTGTTTTGCAACTAACTTCACTATTAAACGCGCTGTCAAAATCGGATTTTCCAATTGCAAAGCGTTGCCGTCGCGTTATTTCGGTATGCTGCATACAAATTGTATGGGCATGAGAATTTTTGACAAGTAAAAAACGCCTTACCCGCATACCTAAATTGGAGCGTAAGGCGTTTTTTACTTGTCAAAAATTCTCATGCCCATACAATTTGTATGCAGCATACCGAAATAGCGCGACGGCAACGCTTTGCAATTGGAAAATCCGATTTTGACAGCGCGTTTAATAGTGAAGTTAGTTGCAAAACACAACAAATGTAAACACATACATACAAAAGGAGAAACAAATATGCAAGAAACACATTTTTTAAACTTTAATATTTAGTTTCTTTGATAAAATTTTAGTTTATAAATCACGAAACAAAAATCAGAAACACCAATACTGCAAGGTACTTTATTGTTTAAATAATCCGGGTTGTTATATTAATTTTTTTGATAACCTTGTTTTTATTGTTTGACGTAGCGTTGGCGCTTTTATTTAGGTATGACATTTCAGCGTTAAAGCTAAGCGTAAAGAAACGTTCCGCCTTACGCTTTTATTTAGGTAAGCCAGTTACGCTCCAATTTAGGTATGCGTGTTACTTGTTTTTTATATTAAGTTGTTTAGACAAGTGAACTGTCAATTAACTTGTGTTTGATGTGGCGATAAATACAACAAACCCAGAAGCAAAAACAACAACAGGCAACTTTGACAGTTCACTTATCTTTTAACAAAAACAAAGTGCCTGTTGCTTTTGTACATGTTGATTGGATGGTAAAAATTTTGCTGTTAACAGCAAACATTTGTATGTATTAATGCATGTTGATTTTTGCTCTCTTCAGTATTCTAAGTTTCAACACAAATCAACAAATTATATGAGAGCGGGCCGTAATAAGACATTTTGCTTGTACATGATGAGCATTCTATATGATTTATATTCTTTGGTTTGACGTAAAGCAATGATGAAATATTATTTTTCGAACGTTAAACTTTTGATTTGCTTCAGTGATGCAATATTACTGCATTTACGACCCTTTCACTTGGACCTCAACATTTTATTTCTATCTCCTTTGTTGTGACTTGGACCCAAATAACTACATGATAGCCGCCTGTTAAACTAAATTATAATGAGTTAACGACGTCAGAAATGTTTCATTTTTAAAAATCTATGAATAAATTAAATGCAAAAACGATTTTTAATTGAAATTTTTTTTTAAAAAAATATTTCAACTTTGACCAAAACTCGAAATTTCAAATAAAATGAGCAACCATGGGGTACAACTAGAGGCGCAACTGAGAGTAACATTAATTACTCTCTTCACACTTACTGTGAAGAGAGTAATATGTGAATTATGTGAATTCAACATACTTGGGTGAGAATTAAACACATCAATATAGATGAAATTTTAACATTGATTTTCCTACTAAATATAGACCGAACCACTTTATTTCACTTCTAAGGACTGAGATCGAAAAATTCTTAACATACATATGTATATGTTAATAAAAATGAAACCACTAAACTTACAGTTTTGATTTTTTTTATTTGATTGAAATTATTGTTACAATTTTCAAAAAATATTATTTTTTTTAGTTCAAATCACTAGTGATGGAATTTTGAACCTTTTTCGGAAACCCCTCCATTAAGATTTTTATAGTTTTTTCTGTCACTTTGTTCGAACAGGTAGTCCATCTCCGTTTAAAATCTACCACACTTTTGGACAGCTTTTTTTGTGCTATTCAACTCTCTTTTAACAACAGCCCAATATCTCTCCACTGGCCTTAGATCCGGGCAGTTTGGAGGATTTGCCTCTCTTGGTACAAATACCACATTATTGATCTTTTACCACTCAAGACCTTTCTTACCACTAAGAAGTCTTATGAATGGAAGCATCCTTTTTTGTAAACATTCCTTGATGTAGATTTCGGTATTTACAGAGCCCTTTGTAACAAATGTTTGGCTTTTTTGCCGCAACTGCATATTGCTTGCCATACCAAGAACGTTTTGGGAAATTTTGTCAACTTTTCTACAACATTCCCTCGAGCATCAGCAACATAAAAATATTGACCCGGGTATATTTTTTGAATAAAATTTTACTTCAATTTCCGTGCTCTGTCTTTGGCCTCTAAATTTGTAGCAGAGTTATTGTCAGGAACTTTTTGAGCATTGTATATTTTTAAGCCTGCATTGACTTGTATGTACTATGTACTAATACATTCTCACGACTTAGGTTTTTGACAACAGACTTAGGTTTTTCCCTTCTCAGTAACGCTTCTATGGATATATTATTCTATGTGGGCAACCTCTAATTTTTTAATTTTACTGTAAAATTGGATTCTATTTTATTTTCAATTCTCGTTTTGATGGACGTTTTAAAACAGAAATTTAATGATTTTGATATCTTTTTTTAAAGATCTTCAATAAATACTGTATATATAGACACATAAATTACTCAAAATCCATAGTTGTTAATTAATCGAACAATAATTTGATTACATTTTTTTATTCACCCCTATCACGAATTAATATTTCACATGAAATATGTTCCCTTTTTCGTTCATGAACTTTGTTTCACGTGAAAAAATTCCCCATGTTGTCAAAATTTTTTGGAAATAAATCTGGCATTTCTAAACGGCTGGTCCGATTTTTAATTTAAAAATTAAAAAAATAGTAAATTTTTGCAGTTTTTTGTACGAAAAGATGACTTAACTCTTTTTTTCCGTAAGGTATCTTAACGGAGAACATTTTGGTATAAAAACATGTCTTGTTTTTCGAATATGTCGGCCCTACGCCCTTCGGAATTTGACCTATTTTTTATCAAAATTTCAAATTTGGGCCACATGTTCTAAAATCCCAAAGCTGGGATCAGAAAACGGAAAGCAGCTTTGGAAACCTTGATGTGATTCCTATTCATTTCCAAAGTATTTTCCCAGCCCCGAAGGAAATGTGGGCCCTATGGATAAAATTGTAAAAAATACCATTTTTAAGATTTTCGCTCCAATTTTTAGGAAATTGTTACGGACCGGTTGGCTTGGCGAGGTTTCCAACTAGCCTCCCAACCATGTCGTAGCAGCATCCGCTTCGCTATTTCTCTACGACCCAAAACCCACTTGACCACTGCTCCACTTAGCTCCCCATCATTACCGATACCTTTGCTAAATCAAAGAAATCAAATTACTTATTAAATTATTACATTATTTATTTATTATGGTTCTTAAATATAAATCTTGATATTATAACACAAAACATACAAAAAAAAAAAAACATAAACCTATACAATTTTCCCTCAGCATTATTATAAATTTTACGTTTCTTTTTTTTATAACTATTTTTAAACTTTTTCTTCTAGATCCCACAATTGTCTATTTTCCCAAATCTAGGTTTTTTACGACTAATTTTATACTCATTCTATCTGAAGGAGCTCCCTAAGATGAATATCTATTTTTGTTTCTATCTCTCGCGCTCAATTTGTGAAATAGATAAGTTTTAGTGTTTTCAATATTTTATTTATTATTAAATGTAGCGGCTTTTGAGGGACAAGTGTATATAACAAAACGGACAACATATACACACAAACTAGAACATTAAACGTTAGACCAAGGCGAATTCATACAAGGTGGTGGCAGTTCTACAAAAACAACAATTGGTCTTAACAAATGTCAAAAAACAAAAATTTTAAATTAAACAAATATGTATTAAAACTTAATATAGTGTAGATAATTTACTTATTTATGTAAAAAATAAATATGTTGTTAATAAGCTTAGAATATGTAGATAAGCTTTTAAATATGAACAAAAGCTTTGACAACTGTTAGAACCAAAAAGCGAAAAAAGTTATCAGCTGATTGACTGACTCCACCTTGTATAAATTCGCCTTGCTTTAGACTTATAATTTATGGCCCATAATCATAGTCAAACAATAAAGTCGGTACTTTTTAAAAACTACTTTAAAATAAGAACCCGCTTTTTATTATATTCTAACAATAGTCAAAATTAAAGTATGTTTTAAATTGAACCGACTTTAACTGGGTGTCACCTCTAATGTAGAATGTGTTTTCATACAATATACAACAAAATATAGACAAGTGGCATCGCTGCACAGCTGACTTAGAAAATTAAAAAAAAAAACAAAAACAATAAATGTAACCAGGAAGTTAAAAAAAACAGTTTGTGGTGGAAAAATAGAAAAAAAAAAAAATTAATATCAAATGAATTCTATATTGGTACTAATTTTATTGATTCAATATTCAATAATTGCAAAATCTCTGCCAATATCTTGCAACTTAAACATTTTTGACTTTTTGTCGAACTTTTTTACATGGCGAACAACAGCTGATGCTGTTGTTAAATGAGTTAAAAACAACTTCAGCTAGTTTTATATTTACAGTCGACTTTAACGTCAGAAGTATACATTAACTTGTCTATGGTAGACCTAAAGTCCACTCTTAAGTAAATACGACTTTATTTCTGTTAATATATACTTTATTTTTGACTATGATTGGGCCTATATATTAATCTTTTGTTAATTTCTTTTTTTTTTATTAATTTCTTATATATTATTTTTTTCTTTATGCAGTCCTTTTGTTAATGTTTAAAAGGTTTGGCTTCAATTTAAAAGTTTAAATTTCTTGACAAAAGTTATATATTTTAATTGATTTCCTTTTGTGCTGTTAAATAGGTTTTGTTTTAAAAACCTGCAGTATTTTTCACTGATTTAGACATTTATTATTAAAAAGGGTAATTTTCTTGAAATTATTATTAATTAATTATTATTATTAATTAAACATATCTTCTTTACCTGGCTATTTCCTTTTTATGTGGCTCTGGTGGTGGTTAGATGGTATCCAAAAAGTAATCAGGACAATAGCCAGCTATAAATAAACACGCAATCTAATCTTACTAACACTGAATAGATTTAAATGTATTTTTAACCTACGTTTTTCTTTTTTTATCACTATTAACTTTTAAACAAATTTCAACTTCACACTGCCACACTGCTATTGGACACCGTACTTAGATTTAACTTCCTTATTGTTTGACTTGATGTTTGCTTATGCCTTAGAATGTCTCATATCGCTATTTCAATATTTTTGTATTTAACATTTTCGCGGGTTTGTCTCTATGTACTGGAAAATTGACTGTTGCCAATTTTCTGTTGGCATCTATTTGTATATATATATAGGCGACAAATATATATGCATTATATATAAATATTCCGCCGACATATTACATATTTATTTATATTTCCCCGCTTAGAGTTCATACAATTATCTTTGCGGTTTCCTATTATATCTAAGGGTCCCAGTATACCCTCTTTATCCCTATAAAATACTACCTATCATTTTCACATACCAGGCTCACATAAATTTTAACAAGTATAGTATTTTCATTCATAATTATACAATTTTTATAATTATCTACATTCAAATAGTTTTGAATGAAAATACAACACTGTAACTTTACACGTATGCTTACTAAACACAGCCAAACATAATAGTAAACCAAAACAGCTGACATACACACTAACACATTAAGACGACATTGTAACAAGAAGAAACATGTAAGTATATATTAATTTATATAATTTTTTTTCAGGAAATTCGGACAATTAAGCTTAGACAAGAAACATACAAATGTAAGTATATAACATGCAATGTAAATATAATAAATGCTACAATCCAAAATTAAACATTTTAATTTATTCTAGATTACCAGCAAGGAAAACAACTAGCAAAGCAGACGGACAAAAATGGGAAGAAACAACATAAAGTAAACAAATACAAATTACAATAAATAAACAACTAAACTATAAAAAAAGTAAAGTTAACGACATAAATAAAACAATCATATACATATAATAAAAAAATTGTGTTATTAATAAACCAAACTAAAAAACATTACGCATCACCCAACAAACATTTTTATAACAAGAATACTACTACAAAAGTTAAACAGAATCACTACAAACACAAGTAATACAAAACCAAGTATTTATAAAAATATAGTGTCATAAATTCACCCGCAACAAATTGTGGGATGCCCTTTGACCTTTTGGCAAGTTTTTTTAAACTTTGTGATTTGGAATGACAAATTTTAAAAACGTTAAAAATTTCATTGAGTTCTGTTAGTAAAGATTTTATGGCATATTACATATTTACGGAGTCTCTAAAACTAAAAATTGTATCAAAATTTCAATAGGATTACAAATATTAGGAACAATTTGATACACATTTATTCCGAACTAATTTTTTTTTGTATAGCCGAGTTCATTTTTGGCCTTACAAAAAAATTTCAATATCGCAATTAGATTCAAAAATATCCCACTTTAAAACTCTGTTCTTCAAAAATATTAAGTCAGAACCATTGAATTGTTGCTGAATAAAATAGTATTAAGAAAATTTATACAATGTTTTTAGTATGAAAATATGAAATATTTTTGTAGAGCGGAGTTTTAAAGTGGGATATTTTTGAATCTATTTGAGATATTGACTTGAAATTTTTTTTGTAAGACCAAAAATTAACTTGTCTAAACAAAAAAAAATTAGTTCGGAATAAATGTGGATGAAATTGTTCCTAATATTTGCAATTCTATTGGAATTTTGATACAATTTTTAGTTTTAGAAACTCAGTAAATATGTAATATGCCATAAAATCTTTATTTATTAACAGAACTCAATGAAATTTTTAACGTTTTTTAAATTTGTCATTCTAAATCACAAAGTCTAAAAAAACTTGTCAAAAGGTCAAAGAGCATCCCGCAATTCCTAAAAATTGGAGCGAAAATGGTATTTTTTACAATTTTGTCCATATGGTCCACATTTCCTTCGGGGAAATGTTTGGAAATAAATAGGAATCACATCAAGGTTTCCAAAGCTGCTTTTCGTTTTCTGATCCCAGCTTTGGGATTTTAGAACATGTGGCCCAAATTTGAAATTTTGAGAAAAAATAGGTCAAATTCCGAAAATTTACTATTTTTTGAATTTTTAATTGAAAATCGTTTATTTTTGGATTCATAATTGATATTGCCCTGAAATCTTTTGTGTGTTATTGGAAATTTAGCTGTCTAACTAACAAAAGAAATTCGAGTCCATTCGGTTCAAAAGTAAGCCTTACCGCTTTCCAAAAATATACGAATCTGGGATGGGAAAAAAAAGAATGGCACGTGTTTAAAAATTTTACATGTCGAAGGTACCCTAATTTGAGCCCCCATAGCGCTGCCCCTGGAGCATTTGTAGGGTCCATTTTAAATTAAACTCGAATGCTCCTTGGCTACGCTCATGTCAAATTTTATCCCGATCGGACCAGCCGTTTAGAAATGCCAGATTTATTTCCAAAAAATTTTGATTCTGCCCCACTGTGCAGGGTTAGTCAAAACTAAAAGACACGCGGTTGGTTTAAACGACGTAGAACATGAACCGTTATACATAGCCTTATGGGTCGATTATGGAAGGCAACCGAACTTCAGTTGCGTCGCCAGAGGGCAACTAAAAATTTCTGGTTGCCAATTCGGCAACAGAAAAGATAGCTGCCAGTAATCTGTAATACCATTTAGGCAACTGACAACGCAACTAAAGTTCGGTTGCCATCCATAATCGACTCATTACATTACACACGTGCCAGAGTGAGACGCAAAATTGTCGAAGGCAAAAAAACGAAAACGGGCCTGACTGCACTTAAGAAATAATTGCAATGACGGGCGAGTTGTTAATCAACCCAGACTTTACGACTAATGGAATTTTGTAAACAATAAACAGCTGTTACGAACAACATCAACTATTGTGAATGAAAAGTTCATGGGAATATCACGATATCAATATTCCCTTCGAGGGAAATGGATATTTCATGGGAATATACATTTCACATGTTATTGCTGATAAGGGTGATTATTTTCAATACATACAATTATTTCGTCGATTAAATTGCCTATAATTTACCTACATTGAAAGATTTATGTAAACAAACAATTTGCAGTCTGATTATGTAAAAAAATACAAACAAAAAATTTAAGTTTAACAATATATTTTTTTTTATTGCATAAAAATTAATATTTTATTTTTAACATCTTCTTGAGTCATACTTCAACCCAATGAGAATTATTTACTAATTTTTTACATTTTTACCTTTTTAATCATTCCTAAAAGCAAAATGAAAATAAAGTAAAAAATAAAGATAAAATAATAAGTTGAACTAATTAATATTGAAAAGATTTTCACTATAATATTGTGTTGTTCTTAACATACGAAAATAAATGTAACTCTGATTTTTGTTTTTTACGATTTTGTATTTATTCTCGAGAAAAGATTTATCGCTTATATCGCTATGTGTATTAGACTATTTTGATATTGGGAAAAATGGTTTTTCTATCAGTAATAACAATGGTGAATTTATGTATGTAACTATAACAGTCGCGGATCCAGGTAAAAAATCAAAATTTGTTCTACATTTTTCGTTTTTTTCATCTCTTTTATATGAAAACTGTTCGGTTTGGGGGGGAGTGGGTGTGGTAATTCCTATTTCACCCCCTCTGGATCCGCGCCTGGAGAATAACAAATGATATTGAGCAATATAATCTGCAGAGTAAAAACAAATCTAACTACCTACCACTGGATTATACAGTAAATAAGTGGAAATAAATAAGCCTTTTAATAACGCACCATGAAGGTATGACAAAAAATAAATTCCAAATCATAATAATCGTTTTTTTTACCACATTCCTCGTTTCATTCGAAACTTTTAGAATGTTATATTTTATGTAAGGATTTAAATTTTGAAAACAATAAAGTCTTTGTCATACTTATATAAGTTTACTATGACTAATCTTTAACATTTTCATTTTTTGTTAAGAACATTTTAAGCATAGACTACACTAGGCAAACAGTCATCAAATAAGCTGAAAAATTATTTTCGACAAATATGTTTGTGACAAAACCACTTAATTCTTTTTATGTTTAACTAGTCATTTTTTTGTGATATATAATTATTGTCTGACCAAATTCAAATGTTGAGGCAGATGTTCGGCCAAATTTACAAATTTTTGCCAAACTGAAGCCGAATTTAATGGCATACATTTAAAAGGAATTAATGCATATATTTTAAGTTAAACTGAACAAAATGACAAGTATGTTTCTGCATTAATTCAATTAAAAGTACATTTAATTATAATCATAGCAAATTTTTTTTTTTTTTTTGGATATTCTGGTAATATTGCCAGAATATATAACAAACAAATATATATTACATTATATTGTTCTTGCCGATTTTATATTCACCCTACGCCTACGACTGTTTCGTACTAGATTAAAGATAAAATGCTTTAATCAAGTACGAAACTGTCGTAGGCGTATGACGTTTACGCCAACCACGATAAGGATTATTATATTATAAGCATTTATTTATAAATGAGGCAGGAAAAAAAATATTTTATATCTCAAAACTATGAGTTTTGTGACTATTTAAAAAATATAACAATTTCATATAAAAAACAAAATTTATTTATTAATTTCCAATTCTCATTCCACACTGTATTGTAGTGATCAAATGACTAAAATTTTGAAAACAAAAACAAAGCAATTAAGGGATTTTGAAACAAACATCGATTCATCATCGGTTGTAAATTTGAAAATTATATGTATGTTGCTATTTGTTTTAAGTAAAATCGTGTATTTTTTCAAATAAACATTTACTATGAAGTAATTTTTCAGTTGTTACGCGTATTTGCTGAAATATTTGCCCAATAGGGCCATAGCTTAAGAATTTCGTAATATTTAAATCAGTTGTTTTTCCTCTGTAGTAACAATTGCCTTACCAAAAATCAACGATCTTTTTACTACCTATAAAATTTTAACAATAGCACCATTATTTTTGCTGATGGAAAACCCTTCTAGAAATGTGATCCCAAATAATATCCCAAAATCAAAATACATATTTTTTATGAAGTTTAATGTATGTATGTCCTTTAGGTGTAATATTTTTAAAGCATTGCACATTTTTTAGTTTCTCAAACTTCTAAATGATGCGAATCCGTTCTCTGTTCATATTGTACAATGTTATTAATAAGTGATAGTATAAATGATTAATGCCCATAAAAATCATACATCATTTATGATCATGAATGATGCTGCTAACTTCGTGCTGTTTAGAATTAAATTTAAAATACTAAACATGATTAATCATTTTTTATCAGAATAATATGTACCTTTTTCATTTAAATAAATTCAATTAAGATAGTTTGTGTTTATAGTATTGTTGTTGTTGTTTTTTCATTTGCACACTAAATATGTATGCGTAAAATAAATATATAGTAACAAAGCCAAATTATAAGCACAATATATCTGAAGACTAGAAATAACTTTATAAAATTAAAAATAGCACAATAAGGGGTCATTAGACGATCAAATATAACAGACGACAGGCTTGACATTGGAAACTGGCTTTGAAAAAAGATATGTACATTCGTTCAGATAAGTTTGAAGGCTTTCCGATTATTGTTATAACTATTACACAAAGTTTTTTTATCTAATTCACGACTGTACGACTGTTGGTTGTATTCTTGCCATTATGATCATCATATATGTTTGATCGTCCAATGGTTCCTATAGAGTCAAAATTTAAAACTAAACAAAAAATAAATAAAAAAAAAAAATAGTTACAAGCAAAGTATGTATAACGTTACAAGTATGTATGTATATATGTATGAGAAAATCCTTATTGAAGCGATCCTCGGCACCATTCTTTTTTATAAATAAATGGGACTATTTTATATAGCTTTTAAAGCCACTTACCCTGGTAGTACTAACACGTTAAAAGATACATTGATATCATAATTATATAATACATCAGAGCAAACACCCGTTGTTTTGTTTAATAGTAAAAACAAAAGAAACATATACATATTGGTATAAAGAACTTAAAAAACATGTGATCATGCCAGCTTTTAACACTCTCTCTGTGACCGCAATTGACCATACAAATGAAAATACAATTTATAATGTACATTGAATACAAAGGAAGTATTGAGAATTAAAATACATCGTATATGTAAGTATGTGTAGGTTGGTTGGTTAGGCAGCATTTTAAAATAAAATGTATGTATGTATGTAGCATTTTATTAACTTTTAAACCATCAAAAGCAAAAATTTACGATTCTTGTAGAAGTCCTTCAGCGACTATATGATTTAGACAAAAAGTTGACCTTAAAAAACATTGCGTTGCTCTGTGGGGAATTTATAGTATGTATTATTGCAAACAAAGGAAATGCTTATTTGAATAAATGCACCGAAATAAAGTGCACTATGGTTGCTGGTTAGAATGAAGATATAGCGCAGTGTTGTTCAAAATAGTTTATGAAATTGGTTATCTAAAAGGGTTTCTATTTTCTTCCAAGGCGAAAATTGTCAGTAGTATCACCTGAAAAATACACATTTCTAGTCTGGACCGGTTAGTTTACAGCCAGCCACCCTTGCGGCCAAACAGTAAAGAGCTTACGGTTCCGACGAACGATTGCGTAATGCTTTGCTGGGCTTCTTTGGTATCGTGGTCTTTATTGTTAGAAGAGTTGTATTTGGAAATGCTTCCAGATGTCTTATTGCGAGTGCTTAAAGGCTGGTCGTGTTGTTTTGGAGAAACCCGTCCTAAATCTGTGCGCACTCGACCTCCAATTGTACCTAAATCAGGTCTTTGGCCATTTTTTAAGTTTCTTCGTGACTTTTGTCGCAGCATTTGTTTAGCTCGAATACTTGAATTTTCCAAATCAGACATAATGCTGCCTGTCGTGCTTTGTGCGTCATCGTCTAATTTGTGCATTTTTTGCTGCTGCTGCTTACTATCACCTTGTTTTAGTTTCGGTTCGCGTTTATCCGATGTTTTTGATGCTCCTCCGCCTGCCAATGATTTAGATGATGTTGGAGTTTGTTGCTCCTGGGGATGAAGTCCCTTCTGCAGTACATCTTTTATCTGGTTGCGATCAAAGTGTAAGTCATTTACAAGATTATTAGAATTCGTGTGAATATTTTTGAGGCTGGTTAGTTGAGCCATTGGACTGGCACTACGATTAGCAATTCCACTAGCTAGCTGTGACATTGCATTTGGTTGTGTGGTAATAATGTTTTCTAAACCAATACTTTCGACTTTCTCCACCAGACGTAATGATCTTAGAGCACGTCGTTCAAGACGTGTTAGCATAATTTTCTGTTGCTTTTGATGTTGTTGATTTCTGTTGGGCCTTTCTATATCACCGCCAACTAGCTTTCGTCTAATCAAATCAGCTCCAGAGGAAAGCAACCCGAATAAGGGTTCTGGCGACATAGATCGCGTTGGAGATCCCTCTGGGTGCATAGAAATAAAGAACAATGTAAATAATCAATTTTTTTCAAAGAATAACAAACAAAAACTAACCTGGACTGTTGCATGGTGTGACAGTAGGTGAAAAGTTCGGACCTGCTGGCGTATTTAAGGCGCTTGGAGTCACAGCTTTAATACCTCGTTCATTCAACATTGAAGCTAAGCCCAAATTAACAGAAAATGTTGAGCACGAATTTTTGCGCGATAATCCAGCTCGAGGTGTTGGGGGACAACTGTAGTTGAAAATAAATTATAAACCATATACAGATATTAGTTTACCGAATTCAATCGCTTAACACACACTTAATTACCTTGGTTGGCGAGAAGTTGACGTAGAAGCCATTCGAGAGGACACTTGTGATTGCGACAAAAAAGACAAATCAGTTAGGAGTCCGTCATCGGGATGCATTACAGTACTGGTGGTATAGGTATAAGTACAGCCAGAAAATTCAAATTGTTTGCCAGGCAATTCATCACTGACATCTTCTTCAACATCGGAGAGTGTGTAAACTTGCATGCCTAGATCGTCGAGACCACGACCACCACGAATTGTTACACCAGGTCGTTCTTCTAACAGGCCACTTAGAGTAGGAGTAGCAAGTCGCGTCCAATGATGCAATGTCTGAGAACCTTCAATGGGTTTGACAATTTGTAGTTTCTCAGGAAGACGCCATTGATGCATCGACGACGACATATTAGTAGACGACGAAATTCCAGACGATCCTGTTGACATAATGCTATCAGGTGTTCGCACTCCCAGCGGAAGGGCAGCCGTTGGTTGTTGATCATCGTATGAATAAGTTCCTGCTGGGGCATATGATAACATTGCTCTTCTTGCAAGAACTTCTGCTGGTGTAAGTCTTTTTAGCGCAGCTTCAAGTTCTTTGGCACCTGGCGCGCCTGGCACACCTGATGGTTGAGATGGATATCCGTCATCTGATTGAGAATTTATGCTTTCATATGATAACGTCTTTACACCCATACCCAAAGACATGCCGGCGTCACGACAAAATGAAGTATTATTTGGATTTGGTCCGCCCACAAATGGCATTGTAGACATGCGCGGTCCAGACGCACTGCTCATTGACATGGCCCCTAGGTGTGTCATTGACGTTATTTCACTATCTGCGAAATTACCACTTTTCGTTGCACAACGTACTGTGTCAAAAACTCGTTTGTAAGGAGGTAAAGTTCCACCACTGAATGCACAAATACCACTAGAATTCATGGAACTGTTGCCACAGTTACTAGCGCCAGGAAGTTGTGACATCAATCGTCCAATTCGATCGTTAACACGTTGATTATCACCCGAAATACCTGAGTCAATACTGTTCTCGGAGTATAATGAAGATTCCATCAATTCAGATTGCAGAGAGTCTGGTTGCAAACCACCAAGTGTAGACAGGAAAGAACTTCGAGCTTGTGGAAGTGTCTTTTTTCGTTGTTTTCGTAGTTGTTCCTGGGTTTCTTGTAGCAGCGCTAGTACTTCTTGGTATCGTTGCTTAAATTCTACCAACTCTAATGCTAACGAATTTTGATTTTCTTTTGTGATGTTCAGTAGTGTAATATGTTCGTCATTGTCGTGAGTTAGCTGATGTAGCCTCATTTCAGCTTCGGACAAACGAGCGGTTAGGCTAACAATTTGTTCGTGTTGAAGGCGATTCTCCTCCCGCTGGCGTTCCAATTCCAAACTTAGACCTTCGAATTGCTTGTTCGCATCATTTAATTGCAAAGAAATATCGTCCATTAGTTGACGTTCATGTGCTTCTACCTCATCCGTTTGACATGCCAACTGGGACGCTTCTATTTTAAGAGATTTATTTTCATCTTGTAACGTTAAAATTTTCTTTTGAAGTAAATCCAACGTTATTGATTTAGAATATACTGGCGTATCTAAAAAATAAAATCGTTTAGATCACATTAATCACATTATTTTACACATTGGCGAGTTGATTTTACCATTATCACTGGTGTCTTCTCCGTCATTTGTTAGGACAGAAATAAGTTCATTTTTCTTATGCAACTCATGTACTAGTTGGGAGCGATCCTCATTTGCCGATTTTAATTCGCCTTCTAGTTCTGCTAATCTATTCTCCAGTAAATTATTTTGTGTTAAAAGCTCTTTACCGATTTGTACCGTCAACTCCAAATCTTTCTCCTTCTCTTCTAGAAGGCGAGTGACGGCCTCTATGTCATCGTATGCCCTCGTCATTTGGCTTACTCGGTTACCACATAGAACTGAAAGAAAATTATAAACAAATGATTATTATTTTTTTTTTTTATAAACTTAAATGCGAACGAGTTACATTGTCGAATTAGAACGTACGTATACGTTGCCATGTACAAAGACACAGGCGAAAACGTAAAAGCTTAATTTATTGCATTTAAAGATTATTTAATTGAGAAAGGTCATATGAAATTTTTTTGCATCGTTTTGTTATGGTATAATTTTGCATATTTCATATTTAAGAAGATCATCTTTTGCTTTTAAGAACATTTTATAATCATATTTTTTAGTACAAATATAAGACTTTTGATCATATTTTTTTATTTTGTTTAAAATAACAGTATTTAATATTTTTTGTATTGATACGTAAAAGAGCTTTAGGAAAACTTTCAACAAAACTAGTTTTAAAATAAAACATTCATAAAATCATTTGTGTACGGGAAAATAACAAAGATGTTATCGACATTCCATTACAAATTTTACATAACACGCTTTCAACGGTGAGATAAAATATATTTTATTTTCTTGTCGATTTCTTTATTCTATTATATTTTGTATTTCATACTCTCGATCAAAAAGAAACAATATATATTCATTTATTACAATGGATATCAAGAAAAAGTAGTAAAATTAAGCTAATTTATTAAATTTTGAAGCATAAACAATCCGGACAAAGAAAAATATTGTCAATGTTATTGCAGTACTATATGTTGCTTGTATATATGTATATGTAGTATGTATGTTGCTTTCTATTTTTGTTGACATATTTTGTTCTTCCCTGGAGAAAAAACGTCTGGTTGATGCTGCTGTCGCTGGGTTGTTAATCTTTGGCCGAGTGAGATTTGGGTCATTCCGAAGCGTAGATCTAGTTTTGAATGAAGTATAATGTTTGACTTTGCGCTTACAAAAGTTATGTATGATCACATATTTATTTGCGTAAAATAATGTATGCTCTAATTTAGTCAAATATTTGAACAATTTGAACGTACGTCTACACAGTGGGGCAGAATATTTCCAAAAAATTTTGATTCTGCCTCACTGTGGTCTACTTTGTGTAAAGCTTGAATATTATTTTAAAACTAAAAATAAAAATGATTTCAAATCGTTCCTTTTTCGAAATTATTTTTATCGCATACCTAAAAATAATTAGTTTTAAATAATAAATAAATTGCGTATCACATCTGAATTTTAAATTTATTATTTATCTTATAACAAAAACATTATTTATTGTAGTTTGTTTGATGACCTGACCTTATTCAGTTCGCCTTGAATTTGATTTTTTATCTCAAAAATGGAGAACACAATGTTATACTCCATTTATTTGAAAACAGTTTTAAACGAAACTTGTGCGTAACAAGTTTTTGATTTGTATGTGAAAACTTAAGTTTTCAATAATGTTTTGGGACTGATACGGATCAAACGGGTTTTCATGCTAAATAAGATGAAACAATTTTTTTTTTCATGATTTGATAATAATAACGTTAACGTGAATTAGTTTATTATTATTTTTTCTTTTGAATTTGCTTTTCTAAGTTTTGATTTTTTTTATATATAGGAATGAAAAATTGGACCTATAAACTCATTGAAGGAATAATAGAATAAATTACTTTATTTAATGATTCTAAAGTAATGTAAATATTTACTAAGTATGGTTTTTATAGGAAAAAGTGATACTAAAATGTGCGCAAATGCAAATTCAGTTTTTATTAGTTTATATAACATCTATAGCCCATTTATACATATAATCTGAAATCTCGTTCGAATGATATTTCTAGCATATTAAAATTGTATATATGTATACATTTAAACACTTTAAACAATCTCATAGATTTTGTAAATATTTGATTCATAAAACAAATCAAACATGTTCACTAAAACAATATTATAATAGATTCGAGTCTCAAATGTTGAATTTTTTAATTTAAAATAATTTGATATATAGTTACAACATTATTATACAATATTACAAAAATTCACAAGGAATAGCTTTTAACATACGCGAATAACTGTACATAGTCTCAAACGTAAAAGTCCTTCAGTTGTAAATTCTTTAAACATTTTTTTTTTTAATTCTCAGTGAAAATAATTCAGAACACTATTTGCACAGATTAATTCAATCGATGCAGAACGGTTTCTCTGTGATACGCTTCACTATGGAACAGAGTTGCCAGAAAAATGAGAAATGGTTATAGCTAACAATGTAAAAATGTTTCCAAATAAAAATTTGAAAAATCTCACATTTTTAAGTCATACACCCAATAAATTCAAATTTACTAGGATTTCTACTATAAAATATACAGTATTGGCCATAACTAAAGCACCCCCTCAATGGATTTTATCATATCATAATTGTTTGGATAAAAGCGGGTTTTTTGGGATGTATTTTGTGTATATTTTATTAACTTATATTGTTAATGTTCATATTGTGTTCATTTAGGAAAGGATAATTTCATGAACAATTAAATAAAAGTGATAAAACATACCAAAACACAAAACGTGACGGACAAAACAAAAGCACCCCCTAATAAGATGTTTAAAAATTTGACTATGCTACTGCATATTTGCAATGTCAGTTAACGGAAATCGCAACCGATGCATTTAAAAATTCTAGAAGATAAAAATAAAGGAAGGCGTAGCCTGTGTAATTTAAGTTCTATACAGTTTATTGTGAAAAAACAATGGATGGCAAGGAACAAGTACTCCAGTGAATTTAAAATTAAATTTATTGATGACTGGAAGCCGGGCTTATCACGGCATGAATTGAGTAAACAATATTCAATTAACAGACCAGTTATTTCCTTGCTGATTCCAAAGTTTTTGCAGAATGGTCGTATATCACCGGGGCATTCTGGAGGACTTCCGCGTAAAACCACACGATATGATGATTCCTTGATCAAAGGAGCAATGCAAAACGACCCTACAGCATCAGCTAGTCAAGTAAGAACAAGTTTAAGATTATGCGTTAGCGAAAGAACAATCCGTAGAAGAGCAGTAGAAGCACGATTATTCAGCCGACGACCAGCAAAAAAACCGTTTTTATCAGCTAAGAACAAGAAAGCTAAACTGGTGTTTGCCAAAGCCCACATCGACTGGAGTGTCCAAAAATGGAAGACAGTACTGTTCTTTGACGAATCCAAATACAAATTAAAATGTTCCGATGGAATAAGGCATGTTAGCAAACGAAAAGTAGAAAGACTGAGTCACAAGTATTGCAAAGGAACAATTAAACATGGAGGGGCAATATAATTGTCTGGGGTTGCTTTTCTGGTCAAGGAATTGGGCCAATTCATAAAGTTAATGGGATTATGGATCGGATCATGTACCGTGATATATTGAAAGGTGTAATGTTGTCTAATGCCAGTGAAGAGATTCCACTTATAGGGAGGTTCCAACAGGATAACGATCCTAAGCACACCTCCAAAGTTTGTAAGACTTGGCAATAGAGCTTGTGTCATCCAAAACAAAGGATTTGCAACAAAATATAAATTAAAATTTTTTTTATATTTTATCCATGAAGGGGTGCTTTAGTTTTGTCCGTTTTATTTTCCAGCTTTAAATATCTTTTGATTTAATGTTACCTCTTATAGAAAGATTAACTTTAAAAGTATTTGTTTGTCAATAGTAAATATATTAACAATTGAAAATAATACATAATACAAATTTAAAACTTTGTTTTTGTACAAAAAAATATAATATGAAAAAAATTCACTGAGGGGGTGCTTTAGTTATGGCCGATACTGTATCTATACTTTTAAAGAATATATATATATATATATATACAGGCGCGGATCCAGAGGGCGTGAAATAGAAATAGCACCTCCAAAACCGAAAAGTTTTCATATAAAAAAGGAGGAAACATGAAAAACCGAAAAGTTTTCATATAAAAAAGGAGGAAACATGAAAAATGTAGAACAAATTTTGATTTTTTTCCAAAATCTAAACTTTTTTGATTTTTTTTTCAAAATGGGCACTTAGATATTTTCCTTGAAGACGTATTTGGTCGCTTATTGGGATGCGAGTGGGATATCTATCAAAATAAATGTTTTGTAACTCAAAACATAACATTTTTGAGTTTTTTTGCAAAATCAAAAAATTTGTTGACTTTTTTTTAAAATGGGTCTTTTTAATTTATTGCTCAAAAGAAAGCTTAGGTCCATTCCTTTAAGAGGTTTTCGGTCGCTGAGTGGGATATATCTATCAAAAAAAATATTTTGTAGCTCAAGACATACAATGTCCAATGTTTTTGGTCGCTTAGTGGGATATCAAACAGTTTAGATAGCTATTTCTTCAATCTTTCAAAAAAAAAAAAAAATAATAAAAATAAAACATTTTTGTTATTTTTTTTTCCAAAATCAAAAACTTATTTGACTTTTTTTCAAAATGAGCCCTTTTTTTCCTCAAAAGAAAGCTTAGATATTTTCCTTAAAGACGTATTTGGTCGCTTAGTGGGACGCGAGTTCACAGTGGTTTAGAAACTTTTTTTTTTTTTTTGAAATAATTCGGTACCTCGGGAACCATTTGAGATATTATTACGAAATTTCACACGCTTGGAGCTTAGGAATTTTCGAGTTAATTTGCAGTTGTTCAGCTTCCTAGGCCAGTGCGTTGCCCCTCAAAGTTGATCACCTCGGGTCTCAATTTTATTTTAAAATTCGCCAAAAATCTATTTATGATCGGAATGACCTGAAATTTAAAATATAAATAGTGCTTGAGAAGATCTACAAAAAATACGCTTACACGTGTAGGTTATCTCTATTAATTGAAAAGATATTTAGGTTTATTAATTTATTTTTTTTTTAATTTTGCTCGATCTTTTTATGGTTTTTTAGATGTGGCGGGGCTACGGAGGGCCGAATTATTTTCTAAAATAGCACCTATATTGGTGATAAAATTCTTAATAAAATAAAAAAAAAAACTTTCTAACAGTTATATTGTCCCTATAAAAAGTTAAACACATCCAAAGTTGGAACATGTAAAAAGTGCCATATTTTTTTAATTTTTTCCCAAAAAGGAACATATGTTTTTTCTTTTGTAGAAAAAAAATTTTCTTCGCGACTATATACAGTTTGTATATGATCCGGAAAGAGAATTAAATGCAAAAGCGTGTAAAGTAAATTTTGGTTCACTTATGAGATCTCCCGGAGCTGTGTTCCATGTTTCGCATCCGTATAATACCACAGACTTAATGCACGAATTGAAAATTCTGATTTTTGTCTGGCTTTCATGGGAAGGTTAAAGATACCACCAAGATATCAGAACTGGTTCACGTCTTGAAGAGTGATATTTTGAATGGGGAACGGTATGCTGCAGAGTTGATTCGCATTACCTTTGTTTTT
The DNA here is from genome assembly GCA_942486065.2 of Calliphora vomitoria. Lineage (NCBI taxonomy): Eukaryota > Metazoa > Arthropoda > Insecta > Diptera > Calliphoridae > Calliphora > Calliphora vomitoria. The sequence continues at coordinate 52,094,345 of OW818030.2, read as the reverse complement.
GGTATATTTATTCTAAGGCCTGCCATTGAAGCTTCTATTTCGAATGTGGTTATGCTTCTTAGAATTTGCAAAACAAAAAAACTTTAGAACTTCTACAATTAAGAAGATTAAAACATTCCGTTATTTCAACATTTATTTTATTTTGCTACCTTTTTCCGACACGCGATTGAATTGCTAAAGAATATTTCAACTGGTCGAGACAGAAATGTCATACTGTTCTCTTTTCGGATGAATCCAATTACAATTTAAAAGGCAGTGATGAGGGAACACTTTAAAGACGGCCGGAGGGAAAGTTACTGCTCTCCAAGTACACAAATAAGACAGTCAAGTTTGGCGTCGGCAATATTATGGTTTGTGGTGTAAAGTATTGAACCCAATACTGTCTATTTATCCCGGTACTTAATACCAAAATGAAACTGTTTGATACTTTCAGAGTTGTATTTTAGAGTTCAATAAGGATGAATATCAATATTTGTCGGAGAAAAAAATGCAACTTTGTTTTTGAAGTAAGAATTTTGAGATATTAAATTCAGATTTAAAAAGTATTGAGTACCCAAAAAATGTATTGATTAGTCAAAAGTAATGGCATTTTATAACACAAGTATGGTTCCAATTATTATGGTTTTATGATAAACTTTGACTGGAATTGGATACATATCCACTTTAAATGATATTTATATTCATACGTTGAAGTAAATATAGGGGCAGATTCCAGTAAGACAATGACCCCAAACACATAGATGTTTCAATTCAATGAGATACGTTTGTGGCCTGTCCAATCGCCAAAGAAAACCAATGTAGATAGCAAAATACGGACACAAAATTATACGGGAAAAATTATACGATTGAATCTTTAATTGGTTCAATGCAACGACGCTGTGAAGCAGTAATAATCCAACAAAATACTGATGCCTGAAAATGTTTGTAAAAATTAACAAATAATTTTTAGTTTGTTTTCTGTTTTCAGAATTTAATTATGTTCTTATTTTTTTAATAAGTATGTATAAGTAAATAAAAGTATATTTTAATACAATACTAAAGAATACAAATTTTATAAAAATGTAGTATGTATTGAATTTTGAATTTATCGATAATTCTATTAGGATTGTGATATTATATTGCTTTCTAAATCGTTTTAAAATCCAGTAAAATAAACAAGATTGTTATTGAAAGCACTTTCAAACGAGATTTCGTGCAGTTTATATGTTTATGTAAATGAGCTATAAGTACATGAATACATACATATGTTAACGCATTTTGCTACCTTCTATAAGCAATTGTTCGTCGCGAATTAGTGCTTGATTTGAATTCAGACTAGTATCTGTATTTAACACCACGTTTTCTTCAGAATCTGCATTATAATTATCGGAGCTACTTGAAAGAGTCGAATAAAATAACTCTTCTTCATCATATTCCAACTGGTTTGTTTCGTTACTAAATAGTTCCCAATCTTCCAAATTTGTCTCTTCATCTTCCATAACAAATATACTATTTTCTAACGTGGTTGCTGTTGTATATAAAATATTTTGCGATGTAGTGTTCTTAACAAGTGGTGCCTCAGAATTAGCAGCACAATCTTCATTATTTGTCCCATCCATATGAGCGTTTGTTGTTAAAATTCACAAGAACACAACGCCTTAATTGGCAAGTATTTCTTTAGAGGATTATATGTATTTTTTTTTGTTTTCTGCGTGTTCGATGGTGAATGATTAGATAGATGAAGTATTATGCAATTATTTGCAATGTCTGGTTTTTTGGATAGTTAGTTTGCACAACAATGCTATAGAATTTTAATTCTTTTAATTACGTTTTTAAAGAAATTTGATGATACATCAATAGCACAATCATCAACATTAAGATTTGAGTCAAAATTATTTAAAATTTGTTTATTTATTTTTTTAAGGAAAATGTACTATTTGAACAAATTTATTTTAGACAATCGCTGTTGTAATTGTTACATGAAAGGTGAGTTTGCGCACATAATTTTTTAAAGTATAAAATACACCCTTTTCACTTTTCAATATTTGTTTTTTTTTTTCACCAATCAAACTATGTATGTAGATATGTATGATACATTTGTATGTCGAAATATACATAAATTAAATTAATGAAATATGTATTTAATTTACAACCGAGCAGTGTCTTTTAGTTAACAGACGACTTCACTTTTTAGAGACAACTGCTAATAAACTTTAAATTTATGTAATTAAAAACTCTGTTCTGACACTCACATTTAAAAGGAGGATATTCGACCGCAATTCTTTTTAGACTATGTAAGATACTTTTTTCCGTCTACCTATATTCACAGATATATACATTCATACACATGTAAATACATACATGTACAATGTATGACGAAGAAAATAATATATAAATACGAATAACCTTTAAACCTGCTGAAACTGTTCTTTTAGGTAGAAACATTAACTTTAAAACAATAGAAATTAAAGAAAAACGTAGTAGGTATCATATAATATATGCGACCAAAAGGCTCGTGATGTTTATTAGCAACTAAGTAAAAAAAAATCCATATGACGGACGGCAAAATGGCGAACACATTTGTTTATTTTTATTTGATTTACTTTATAATATATTTACTCGATTATTAAATGTTTATTTAAATTCTATTTATTAGCAAGTAAAATTATAATAGATTCATTTATCATAAAGTACAGACAAATATATAATCAATCTATAAGATTGTTTAACTATCAGTTCAAAAACCACACACAAACAAATCTCGTTTTGCACATTTCCATAGAATTTTAAAATCCACACTCATACATACTACACAGTAAATCCACAAATTCATTTTTATGGATACAGATTCAAACACATACATATATACATTGTAAACGACGCAGAGTTGTTTTTATTCGTATTATTAAAGCAGTGTTGGTAAATACTATCTGAACTGGTGATTACTACAATCCGAACTAGTGATTTTTATATATGCGTCTCCTAAGCAGAGGGTCAATAGATTCTACATAAATTACAAAGAAACTGTCTTATAGCTGGTACATATAGTCAGTAGTTACCTTACTACATAGATAAAGACAGTCAAATAACCGGTATGAAATATACTACGAATAAAAGTATATGTTTTTTATTATTCGATTTAATAAAAAATAAAAATCTAATAATTTAATAATATATAAACTGTAAGTATTGTTAGTAACCAAACTTTGTCGTATGATTGGCCGACTTTAGATTAATTGACGTAAGTAAAACATAAAATTATATTCAAAGTCACTTTTAAGGGACAGCAATATGTAAATTGACTTTGTAAGATACTCACCATTAATTAAAATCCACTATGATAGTTGTGGTTCTGTTAAAGTTACATTTTGTTAAAAAAGTAGGTTTTAATTAATTCATAAAATTCATCTAACAAACTGAGGTAGACTGTTAATATACAATATGAATAAAAGAGGACCTAAAACGGATCACTGAGCAACTGCAGACGGGAGCGAACGTAAGCCCGAACTAATTCCATTAAAAGCCACAAATTCTGATCTATCAGACAAATAAGAAAATATAAGCTAAATGCAGATCGTTAAAAATTTAAGTTTCGCAATTAGTTTATAACGGTCAACCGAATTTGAGAGAAATTTTAAAATTATTTTTATTTTCTTACAAATGTATATAAAAAAAAATCATGTAAATATGAACAACACCACATAAATTGAATAAAAATGTATCTTATGTCGTCTGATCAGATTGAAAAGCATTAACTGTTAGACAAAAAAATAGAAAGAAGTGAAAAGCATTCCAAGTATAGTCCAGTTGAAATGCTTTTGTTGCAATGGTCAAAAAGTGAAAGAAGATAGGACTGCCTATTTTGGAAAAAAATGCGTTTGATATCCCTGATACTATTTTCATTTAAATTTATTTTTTTATTATGTTTTTCCCGATTTTGACCCATAGCAGGTCCAAATTACTATGGTCTTATATACGTCGTTGCAAAGGTCTCTGAAATATCTATAATTATATATCCATATTGTCTATATTAATGACTTAGTAATCCAGATAAATAGGCCAAAAATCGAGGTTGTCCCATTTGTGGGCCGATTTTCTCGATTTTAAATAGCGACCGAGTCGGAAGAATTCACGATATATTGATGTATCAATTATGTTTGTAAGTTATTTGGGGGCTACGGAAAATTGATTTCAACATACAGCCGCTATCTATAACAATCCAGAATATATATACTTTGTGGGGTCGCAAATGAAAAATGTAAAAATTACAAACTGAATGACAAACTCATATATATACCCTTGCCACTCATGTTGAAGGGTATAAAAACTATGTGAAAACAAAAACAACACTCGAAAGTGTAACTTTTTTGAGTAATTTTTTTGTTTCGAGTTTTTTTCTAGTTTCCGCTCTTGATAAACGTCAAAATGGTTGCCAAGATAAAAAATTATAAGGTAAGTCCCCATTTTTTAGTTATGACAAAATTGTTAGTGTTTTTGCTCAGACAACTTTGTCTTGAAAACAAACGTCATTTATTGTTATGATAAATATTTGTCAAGTATAGACAGGGGCTTTTTCATACAAAATATTTTTGTTAAGTTTTTATTTTGTTAATATTATATTGAAATAAATACATTGGATACTTATGTTAATTTTAAAACATTTATACTAAGTTTGTTTATATATTATTTCATAAAAAAAAGCAACAGAAAACATGATGGGAAAAAAGTCCCGTGCGACAGTGATTATAAAATTAAAACCATTTAATTTTATAATCACGATATTGAAATATTGCCTCAGGTTTCGCTGAAATTGGCATTTGAATTGTTGGCCGCGAAATTGTCTTCTGTCCCGTGCGAATGCCGCAGTTTTTTGCAATAATTTTCAAAATGAAAACTTGCCCAAAATCAAACTTAGCACCAATTATACACTGGAGCATATTCCTATAAACGCACACTACTTTTTTTTTAAAAAAAGGTAAAAATTAAACAAGAAAATATTTAGGGGGCTATAAATTTGTGTATTAAATTAGTTAAGACTTCACTTAAAATATAGTTTACAAAAAAAATTCATTTGTACTTTAATTATTTTTTTTTACTTAATTTTCGATATTAACAGCCATTTTTAAGGGTATTTTCCTATAAACGCACTTTAATGTTTGGGCCATTGTAGCATTATTAATAATGTGTGGATGATCCTTTGTTATGGATTGTTTCAAAAATACGGTCTGGCATTGATTCCACTAATTTTTTAAGCAGATCGGAATCAATTTCCTCCCAGACTTGTTTAATTCTTAGTTTCAGCTCTGTCACAGTCTTTATGCCTTCATTCTGGGCATTATTTGCATAAACTTTACGGGCCATGTATCCCCACAAGTTTTCCATTGGATTTAAGTCCGGACTACAAGCCGGCCAGTCCAACAAAGGAATGTCATGTTCATTGAACCAAGATTTCGATTGCTTAGAAACATGGATTGCAGCATTATCTTGTTGGAATATGCAATCTTCATCCATTTTTTCGTCCATAAAAGAGAGAAGAGCATCTTCCAACAATTCGTTATAAATCGAACTATTCATTTTTGTCGGAACAAAACAAATTTTCGACTTGCCAACTGCAGAAAACGCTGCCCAAACCATAACACTGCCACCACCGAAATTACGTTTTGACATCCGAACGTCTTTAGATCTCAAATCGTGCCAATAGCATGAGTATGAGTCTGGGCCGTCTAAATTAAATTTTTTTTCGTCAGAGAAAATTACTTTTTTCCACTCATATGTCCATTTCATATATTTTCTTGCGAATTTTAGGCGATTTTCTTTATGGTGTTTTTTTAGCATTGGTTTACATTTCGGCTTTTTCCATTTTATGTTTTCATCGTTTCGTAAAATGTGTGCAACGTGTTTGGAAGTCACAGGAAGATTTAATTTATTCCTTATTTGTGTGGAATTCAATTTGTTGCGGGTTGCTTCTTGTTTTATTAGATTAAGTTGTCTTCTTGTTAGTTTTGTATTACCCTTTGTTGGTTTGCGAACTCCATAATTTTGACCTTTCTTAAAGAAATTTCGCACCACACTTTCCGAACGACCGATTTTACGTCCAATTTCTCTATTGGAGCATCCTTGGTCGTGAAAAAATTTAATTTGAATCTTTTCTTGATCGGACAAAAAAGTTCCCTTGGGCATCTTTAAAAGTGATGAAATTTATTGATTAAAATAGGAAAAGTTACAGTAAATTGAGATATTACTATTAGAAACGTACCTTTGGTTGAAAACAAACTAAAATTGATAATATTTTATTATTGGTCACTTTTTTAAAAACAAATTTCGCGTGTGCGTTTATACGAATCTTCCACTTAAAATATCACCAAGAACATTTGATCGCATAATTAAGGCAAACAACAAAAATAAGAAAAAAAAATTGTTTACTTTTAAAAAGTACCGTTAAGTTGTCTCTCATTAAAATAGTTAAATATTGCTTTTGGATGAGAACAACAAAGATATAACAAAAATGCAGAAAAAAATTAAGTGCGTTTATAGGAATATGCACCAGTGTAGGTATAATTAACCCTTCTTGGTGATTGGCATAATAAATAGATTTTAACATACAATATTGCTTTTTCAGAATAATGAAGTAAATAATAACACTAAATAAACTTTTTGGCATTAATACCATTTGTAATTTCTTTCCTATCAATAAAATAATTAATTTTGTTTCTAATTTACAATGAGTTTTCATTTACCTTTAAATTCTAATATTAAAATTTTGTCGTTATTGTTTTACCATCCTATTTAAATTTCGAGGACGCCAATAAGATATGCGATAAGAATTGTATATTAAATTCTCGCAAATTTGACATTTTTGAATATTTAAAGAGTCTGGATGAGTTCATAAACGCAGTTTGCAATGCAACACTGCAATGCATAGTGTTCATAAACTCAATAGACTTTGTTTTGCCAATGTCGCAAGTTCATTACTGCATGATAATACTTGTAAAATTTGTGCATTGTTTTTATTTATGATTATTTAATACTTTATACAATTATCTTGGCGGTTAAAAATTTATTTTAGATTTTTAAATTCCCGTAATGATTTTAAAATTAAGAAATGTTTTTTACAATTTGCACAGATAGCTCAAAATTGTATTCAACAATATATGACAAACGATTATATATACATATAGACCATAATATTGGAGACATTATTACATATATACTATATACGTAGTGATGGCCATTTTTTTAAGGAACAAAATTAATATTTCAAATATTTAAATTTTTATACTACATATATACAAAATAACTTCTTCATTGACAAGAAAGTTTGCTTTATTCGGCTGTGTGAATCCAAAAAATTAGATTGTGTATCTCAAAACATAGGATATAAGAGAATTTTCCAAAAACATTTTGTTAATCAAATTACTTATATTATCTATATAGCTCTTGATACATTAACAATAGTCTATGCCATTACTTAAAAATAGCCAAAAGTTCAGATTTAAATTAAATAAAATGTTAGTAAAAATTTGAAATATACCTTCTTCGTGTTTAAGTAAATTGCGCACAATTTTTAAACATTTTGCACCGTCTGTGTTTTTTCCCACATAATACATTAAATTTGAATCGTATGTTGTATCATTACACAATGTTTTAGTTTGTATGGAGTGTTTAGTTTCACTGAGAAAATCTTGCGATAATCCTTTGGAGACAAAATTGTAAAGTAACTCCAATAATGGTGTTGATAATTTTTCACTTTTTCTTCTTTCACCATGCTTTACTTGTTCTATATCTTTAACGTATATTTGAATGCGTTGCATGGCTTCTAATTCAAGTTCAAAGCATGTAGGCTCTTCCTCCCCTACTACGCTCAAATTTGATCCTGAATATGATGGAAATTCATTATCAGGATTTATTGTTTTAATTAGGTCAATTGTTTTTTGAGTATTCGTTTTTACTTGATTCTGCAGCAACTTGAAAGTATTTTCGAATCCTTTACTAGATACAGAAGGTTTATCGGTAATTATGAGGTTATTTTTGGCACTTGACTCGAATTTTTGGGATGTTAATGTGTGATTAGTTATATGTTTATGATTTGTATCCTTTTCAATATCACTTGTACTAGAAACAGTGTCAATGAATGAACTCTGACAACAATTTATATTTACGTTTTTTTCAAAATTTAAATAAGTATTTTCATCAGGACTAATTGATGTATTTATATTTTCATCGTCTTCATCTTCATCCTCTTGCTCGTTAATTTTATGCAGTTTTCGACGTTTTGAACAAAGATCAGCATCGCCGTATTTAATTTTGTTTAGATTAGGATTAACGTCAAATGACTTTATTTCAATTTCTCTTCCTGCCGCCATTTCTTACACATTTTAAAATAATATTTATTTTATATTTATATTTTTTTATTAACCATATAGAAACTTTAATTTACTACAAATATAAAAAGAAAAAATATTTTGAAACTTTTTTCGAACAGTCCCAATTGAAAATATTCTTACAGAATATATATGTACATATATACAGAATATATTCTTATAGAACTTAAGCAAGGTGTATTCAATAAGGTGAAGTTACGAGCACAGCTGATTATTATTTGTTTATTTATGTTGTGTTGACATTTAAAATATTTAAGTTGCAAATAATAAAAAATTTAAAATTATTTAAATAAATTTATTAAAATAAATTAAGTAATACATTTGGTATTAAATACAATCAGGTGAGTAGAAGTGAGATTTATAACAGAAAGCTACAGGTCACTGATTATCAATACCAAACTCCTTGCAAGAATTAGGTTGTGTATTTTAGACTTGCGAGTGTATTACATAAAGAGATGGTCACAGTTAAATAGATAATTTAATTTACAAAACTACCAGTATTTTTCCATTATTTTTTTAATTTTTCATGTCACATCTGTTTTGACATCATTAGACAAATAACAAATATTGTATTTGCTGCCGATACGCTAAAATGTTATTTTAAAACAAAAATAGTTATGTTCCTGTACTAGACAGATTTAAATAAGTTGGCTTTTCTTGAACTTTCGTAGTAGCTTTAAATTTCATAATTTGTAATATGTACTTTACAAAATTTATAGCGATGATATAAAAGTAATAAACAGTTTAAAACATGTTATTAAGTGCTCGCTTTGTGTTTCTGGCTCGTCCAGAAATTATCTACCACCAAAACAAAGCAAAAGCAGAACAAAAACCCTAAATTTAATAATAAAAACACGACTTAATACCTAAAATATGTATCACTATACCGATACAAATTTTTAAATTTTATAAATTCTTAAAAAAATATATATATTAATTGACCCTCATATGCTGAAATTTATGACAAATTATTAAAGGTTTTGTGGCAGCATTTAGAACCAGAGCCGCAGAATGATTATTTGCCGTTAACATTTCAATAATGTGAATATATCGCAAATTTGATAAACTATATTTTGTGCTAATGGTGATCAACATTGCAACGCCATTGTACAGGATGTATTTTTCCGCTTGGGATGCGACAAAATGAAAATGAAATAAACTCACCAATAAACAAGTGTTCGTTATAGGCATGGTTAAGTATTTAAAAAAAAATATATATACTCCAAAATGAGGAGGATGAAAATAAATAAATTACTGTAAGGGATATCTCCTCAATAATAAATCATTGAAACATTACTGTGATGATTTATAATAATTTTGATGATATGGAAATAATTTTAAAGGAGTACTTTTAATGCTGCCAAAAATCAATTAAAAAACTAATGTAAAACCAGCTTAGCAATAGTCAATGGCATAATTCAGACTAAAAGTATAGACTCATTTATAGTTTAAAATAAATTACTGCTTAAAAAGTGATTTAGACTGTAATTTTTTAAATTAAATAAAATAATTTTCTAAAATGAATATCAAGGATTTCCTGTGAAAAATTATACAATTTTTTTTTATTTAAATTTAATTCAGACTTGGACAATAAAATATGTGTGCTTTGTTTTAAGGTGGGAAAACTCAAATTTTTTGTAGAAAAAGTATGATTTTCATTTTCATTGGAATAGCTAATACCATTATCCTGCTTATTCACGCAAATTTTAATATGAGGTAATTAAAAGATTGGCTTGGCGATTGAAGCATAGTGTAGACAAGAAGACGACAAAAGAGGCAAAATATCCTTTTGAGAGACGAAACTAAAAAAAAACTAATTTGGTAATGGTGCGGAAAAGAACCGAAAATCACCGAAAGATAATAATTCAATTTCCCAAAAAAATCCATATGATTAGGAACTGACAACTGGCTTTCTAGATCTTGTGATATCAAACATCAGGATTTTTTCTTTGGAGTTGTATGAAGTTCAAAGTCGTAATTCGTAATTCCGGGTAGGTGGAAAGAGTGATCGAAAATTGGACCTTCCGAATGGACCACCTACAAAGCATTCGCGCCCCACATTTGAATGAAATTATGATTAAAACGTAAATGTCAGAGATTCTATTTTAAGTGTTAAAGGAAAACTAAATGAATCAATCAATACTAAATTCAGTTGTGACAAAATCGTATAAAATTATTAAAAAATGTTATATCAATAAATACTCCGTGTTATAAAACAAAAATACCTATTCTAATTTTAATTCGAAAATAGCATTTAGAAAAATTATAAAGTTTATCAACAATATAAATTTTAAGATAATATACATACATATACAAAGCCATAAACAATTGTAAAACACTATAAGACCTTTTGTTGAATTAAGCCTTTATGAGTACAATAATATGTTGACATTGTAGTGGAAAACAAAAAAAAAAAAAAAATCTTACTAAAATATTAATTTTGTATTCCCGAATAACCTTTTAATAAAAAAATATATTGTTGTTTGATGAGACCTGCCACGAGTTTTTAGACAAAAAAGTATACACGTAGAATGAAAATTGTATTCCAATAAAACAACACACTTGTGATTTAATTTATTATTAAATATTATACCAAACTATATATATATTATATAGTATATATATATATAGTTATACTTTGTACATTCATACAAACATATGTATCTACAATATATTTGTTTGCTTATTTTCGCATTTTAGAATTGAATAAAAATGTTCGCATAAACTGATGTAAATTGTGTATGGTAAAAGTTTAATGAGTTTAAGAATTTCATTGAAAGTGCCAGAAAAGTTAAAAATATGTTGGAAATATTGTTATCTATAAACACAAACATACAAAGCGATTTCAGCTTTAATAGGATTTTACATAACACAACATAATAGATTTAATATTATTTTTCTCTTTATATTATTGTACCATTATTAGTTTCAATAGCAGTAAACTTGCAGAATATTTTCAATTGGTATTGTTTAAAAAGTTTTTCTATATTTTTAGTTGGGTTGTTCCTAAAAATAGAAAATGATGATGGCACACACAATAAAGATAGATTTGAGCGTCCTCCTCTTTGACTTTTAACGATGACGGACGATGACAGTATTGTTCGTTAATAATGTTGGCGTTTCTTTAGTATTATTTAGCACTATTTTATTTATTAGTTAAGATTTTCTTGATATGTTAATTAAATTTTTGTATAGTTTTTTAATTATAATTTAAAATATATAGCGAATTAATGAAATAATAATTTCAAATTATATATTAACACCACCGGCCAAGATACGTAAGTCATAAATGAAATGACAGACTGTTGTGACAGCGCAATGAAACAAAAATATAATACTATTTTAGCGTTGTATAAAATATGTAGTATCCAGTGATGGTAAACTAGTGTTATAAATTTCCCCTTCAAATCTATCGATTTTCTTCGTTTCAAGCTTGAAGAATAAACATTTTTTGCTAAACGTTGCATAAATATGCAATTTCGACACTACGAATATTGGTTGTAGACCACATAAAAAATATATATTTTGGGTCCTTATGAAACTTAAAGATCAACAAGATATGTCCGATGTTTTGTATGTCTGGTGAAGCTAAACATATATTTTATCATATTTTTTAATGAAATTTTTGTAATTTTCTTACAAAATTTGTCATTACACACAAAAAAATAATCGAGGCTATATTAACTATGTTTAAATAGTTAATTTCTTTTTATATGAAAACTAAAAACTAAGTTTTATTATCTATGCCAATAGGTAATTCAAACAATACATTTTACCTAATAACTATGTTAATATAACTATTGGAATTAGTAATTTGATATTTGGTATATTTTTTGTTTATTTTATTGTCAGTTGAAAATATTTTTGGTGCAAAAGGGTATATATGAAATTATCTAAAATTTTAGTTATATTAACTAAGAAACTTTGTAAATGCCATTCTACCCTTGCGCTTAGTTAAATTTATACTATATTTTTATGAAATATAACCTATGGATTTTTTTGTGTGTATATTATATTAACTTTAAAAAATATAAAAATTTAAATAAATTCTTTCATACAGCCCACAATATGCTCAATTCCCGTCAAATCCACCTACATGGCAAGTCCTCAACTTTTGAATCCATCAATAAAATCAACGGATGAGTGTGAAAATGATAGCAGTCCCGAAAAGTTAGAAAAACAAGCAGATAATGATGATTTAGCTGGTCTCTGTCATCGGCAGCATGATTTTTGTAATTATTTGGAACCAGCCGGTATGTCGACGGCCAATGCGGTGTCGGAATTGGCTCAATGTAATTTAGCCAGATGCTCTATGCGTGTCTTACGCCAGCAACAAAGGCAACGTCTCGAAAGCGCATGTGTTCAAGGGTCTGAGTGATTCTAATGCGAATCACAAACAAAAAATGCATATGCAAACCTTTTTTTATTATCTACACATAAAATTAATTTTGTAAATACATTTTTTAAATAAAAGCAAAAGATTTTGTAAATATTATTTGTAAATAAATTAATTCTCTGTTACAATTGTTCCATAGTCAAATTATCAAAAATTAAATTATAAATTTACTTTGCTTTCATTGGTAAATTAAAAAATTTTATAAGGAATTTTAACAAAAAATTTTAGTTGATTTTTCGAACATTGAAATTATCTAAAATTTTAGTCATATTAACTAAGAAACTTTGTAAATGCCATTCTACCCTTGCGCTTAGTTAAATTTATACTATATTTTTAGGAAATATAACCTATCGATTTTTTTGTGTGTATATGTAACAAATAAAGATAATTTTATTTTGAAAACTTTAAAAACATTGTAATGTTCTTTGTAACCAAATTATTTATTTCAATAAAATAGATTTAAAGCTTTCTTATATATATATGGGACATTTCATGTCAAGTGAACCAATTTTTTGAAATTGAATAGTAATTCCGACACAATTTTTCAACAAGATCGGTCGAAAACTTTCTGAGTTAGATGGGGTCAAAATTTTACATTTCGGACAAGCAGATGTTTTTTCTCATCCATGTAACTTACTACCTATTGTTCTTAACAAAATGTGTCCCAAATAGTTTATATAGCTATTTCTTCAATCTTTCGGAAAAAAAAATAAAAAATGTTTGACATTTTTTTTCCAAAATCAAAAACTTTTTTGACATTTTTTCAAAATGGGCCCTATTTATTTTCTCAAAAGAAAGGTGAGATATTTTCCTTGAAGACATATTTGGTCGCTTAGTGGGATGCGAGTTAGTGGAAGATCACAATTTGTTGATTTAAAAAGTATTAGATCGAGTCTAATTTCTCTTCATTCTGGTGTTCCTTAAGGATCAGTTCTGGGACCACTCTTATTTATTTTGTATGTAAATGATATTTACTTATGTTCTATTATACTTATGTTGTCTTGAGGTGGTATCTGGATTTTTTATTTTAAATAGTTTTATCTTAAATAGGTTGCGACGGATTGTTAATACAATTGTGAGATTTGCTTACAACATTCGGATAAGGGATCATATTTCTTCTTGTGTTAACAAATTTCTTGGTTGTTCATTTTTTAATTTTGTTAAATATAGAAATTTAGTGTTGTTTCATAACGTTATCAGTAGGAGGTTTCCTTCCACCTTGTTTAATAAATTTGTCTTTTTGAGATCTACAGGTTTTTTTTCCTAGAATCTTTAGGCAGATTTTTGAGAGATCTTTTGAAGTTAGGATTGCTCGCTGCTGGAATTGCTTACCTAATGAGCTTCGCATATTTTCATAATCTAACAATGTTTTTCGTTTTAAACTTCTGAATTATTTTGGTACCCTAGATTAATGTCGTTATGATTTGTTACTTACCTATTTTAACTATTTTAAGCAGGAATTTTCACTAATTGGGATTGTATTTTCTTATGTATTTTTCTAAAAATTATACTTTTTTGTATATTTGGGTGGGTAGCTAATTTTGTTTGTATGAATGTTTTATTGTTATTTGCATTTACTAAGTATAGTTTATATTATATCTCAGGATTTTTATTACTATGTAATACATATTTATATTTTGGCCTAAAATGGCTTTGTATTACAATCTTGAATAAATAAATAAAAAAATAATAAAATAAATGTTTTGTAATAGATATCCCACTCGCATCCCAGTAAGCGACCAAAAACCTCTTAATAGAATGGACCTAAGCTTTCTTTTAAGCAAAAAATTAAATAAAAAAGGGGCCATTTTGAAAAAAAAAAGTCTACAAAGTTTTTGAATTACTATCCAATAGAACTAACCATGGTGCAAATTTCATCCTAATCGGAAGACATGGTTTCAAAAGTTATTTCACTCGACATGAAATCCCCCATATATATATATTTCCTATTCATGCTTTTTTCTGCATTCGGATTTGTTATTTTTTTAACTTTTCTTATATGCGAAAATTTTTCTTTCGAAATATTTATAAACAGGGCGAGTTTACTTTCTACTTTAAATCCCATTCTTAGGTGGTGTGGTACTTTTGTTTAAACTAAAGTTAAACTGTATTTTGAAATAATTTATGTATGTAAACTGTCAGAATAATTTTGCGTTAAAAAATAAGACATTGTTAAAACGGTGGTAAATGTGTTCAGTTAAAACATTATTCAAAAACTGAAAAAATCTTAAATTTTAAAAAAAATTTTGATCAATATTTGAGTGAAAAATCGGGTTTTATAACCTTCATATTCAGTTACGGGTGTATACCGAAATCGTTACAGGTATATCAGAAAACGAATCTAATATTCCACCAAAAAATCATTATTCGGCTTAATCCAAAATGTATGAAATATGCTCGTAGACCCCATTAATATTGCTTTTATACCCACCACCAAAAAGGGGGTATATTGCATGTACACTTCCGAAAATCTCTTAAATACTCATAAATCTCTTAAAAATACAAAAAGTCGAACTTTCAACTTTTTTCGATTTTTAAAAAGTCGACTTTTCGTAATTTATGAAAAGTCGACTTTCCGAATTTTCGACTTTTTAGTTAAATCGACTTTACGACTTTTTTCAACTTTCTACCATTTCTTGTAAAAAATACATGTTTCTGCATTTATTGATCCGCCTTTTGTAATGTTTAGCAATACAAATTAAATGTATTAAGGCGATAATAAATTAAATAATATTATCACTTTTGTTTCTAATAGTAGAAAGAGCATTTTTTCATAAACATTTACTTATTATTTATTTTTGAATACACTAGAAAAAATGAAAGTGTACCAAATTGCAATAACATAAAATTATTATGTTATTCTGAGCATATTTTGTTTTAGTATAATGTTGAATTAAAAATTTGTTTAAAAATCTAAAAAGTCGACTTTTTTCTACTTTTATCGACTATTCGACTTTTGTGATAACTAATCCATTGTTCGACTTTTTTTCGACCAAAAAGTTGATTTCGACTTTTCGACTTTTTTTAGAAAAAAGTCGATTGTTCGAACAATCGACTTATAGAACCCTAACAGTTATCAGGTTGAAATTCTACATATGCACGCAAAAATCGCTATAACTAATTTTATGAAGATCGGCCAATAGTTGCTCATAGGTCCAATATAAGGAGCTCATAAACCTACATACATTTTTTTTAAATATCGATATCGAACCAACATTTTATACAGACCAGTTATATATATGCAGAAATCATCCAATTGGATTTTGTGAGGATCAGTCCATATTTGCCCATAGCTTCCATATAATATCCACTTCTGAGAATAACGAGACGAAATAAACATAAAATGTATTTAAAAGTATTTATAGACGGCAATACTGGGTATTAACACTTTTCAAATTTAAAATATTATTGAAATCATTCGGTATTTCAATAAATCGTTTCGAAAAAACATTTATTGTTTACACGATAGTATTACAAATATTTTATTTCTTTGTTGATTGATTTTTTTCTGCAAACTTTATTTTTATTTTATATTTTCTTAACATTTTTGTTAGCCTTATTTGTGTTTGTAAAATGAGTTGACAAATATTATTTATATCAGTACTCTCATCTAGTGAAACTGAAAAATATTTACAGTTAATAAGTCTGTTCCTAGCTGAGTTATAAATATATTTGCTTATTTCTTCTGTTCTACGAGTAATAGTGTTTCTTGACAATGGGACATTTTGACAGAGTTTTAGCGCTTCTTCGCATTTTTTTCCAAAGCAATTCAAAACGTCTGTAGCTAAATTTAAAAAAAAAGTTCCGTCATCAAATGGGCGACATTGCTTGGCTAAAGCCAAAGCAACTGTATATGATGCCTTTTTTAAAGGCAATGTCAAAGTTTCATTATTTGATTCAACATTTTCAACGGTTTCATTATTTGATTCAACATTTTGAACGGTTTCATTATTTGATTCAACATTTTGAACGGTCGAATCATCAGCCATGAATTTTAAAAAAAAATTAGCTTTTAATTGAAATAATTTTAAAGTCCTATCTTTTCCCTTTAGATTACCTAAATATGCATGGCAAATCTCATAATGTCTTTTTATAAAAAATAAAGATTTACGACATAAAGTACGATAACACACAATACATTGTGCTTCGCCATCCATATTTTCTATAAAAAAAAAATCATACTCCCAATTCTCATCAAACATTTTGCTGTGTGTATTTGCAAAAAAATATAAGAGCATTCAAAAAAGTTGCGTAACAAGATCTTGCTTCAACAAGTGCTAAACAGCGACTGATTTGATTTTGTTCTCTGAGATGAAAACAAAGCAACAAACACATGATCATTATAAGAAACCACACAAGTAAGCTTATAGTGTATGTGTGTCAACGTAACGTTGGCAGAATTTGCTTGTCCTATCTCGCGTGATAGGAAAGCAAAATTGTGGGCAACAATGTTGTAAATACATACCCGATACATATGAAAATAAAATGTTTTTGAATTGTTTTAAACAAATTTTGAATACCGATTGTAAATCAAAAAAAATCATTCGTATTTTTTGAAAATATAATACAAATTTTGTTTAGACGATGAAATTGTATTATGATAATTGAGTTTTTGACAAATATTAATACTCAGTATTGCCGTCTATAAATACCATAAATTTATAGATCAGTATATCGATAAAAAATCTAACTCAAATTTGTTACATTAATCATAGCTAACCAAATATAGGTTGAGTTGGTAAAAAGTTTGGATTTAAATATATGAAAATCTTTGCTTGGACTTGCCACCATACATATTTTGATCCCGATAACATCTAAATTCATGAATATAGCAAAAAAATAAAAATCAATCAATGATTTTTAATTTTTCAAAACTGTTATGGTTTTAATAAATACAAATAATTATTTACAAAAGAAAATATAACTTTATTTAATTTAGAAGTACATATAAACAAGAATGAAAAATATTTTCTTACAAATTGAAAATATTAAAAGTAAATTTCAATGAAGAAATGTTCCTCATATAAATTATTAAATAAGTAAAATTATTGCAAGTGTTTCTACTACAATATATTGATTGTCGTTGCGTTGCTGGAATATTTTCTGGTGTTTTGTATTAATCAAACATTTCAAATAATAAATGAGTTGAGTTTATTGGTTCTTTATCAGATACAAGGCGAATTAACTGTACAGGTGGCGTTAACAGCACAGCTGATCTACTTTTTTTCTGTCGCCTTGGGGGCAAACTTGTCAAAAATTGTTTACAAAATGAATTTATTTTATTTAAAAAGTTGTTTTGTTTACTTTTTTTTGTATAAAAAACAAATCACAGCATAATGAATGTGATTGATGTGTACTTTGTTGGGCCATTTTAATAGGATCCGCAGTTCACTACTAGTTGCAGGCAGTTTATGAAGACCTTAAGCAAAACGCGGCTTTGTCCCTTATATGTGGGCTCCGGCAGCAGCATACCCACCAACATACACAGCAGCAAAAAGCCTAAACCGTAAAGAAAATTACTACATGCCCATAAAATCACATTTGCTACTTTTGTGTACAGTATGCTCCTATGCTAGAATATTCTCGAGCAAATTCTTCTTCGGAGGTATATTGTTGTTGGAGCTGTCTCTTGTTTTGCATCGCAAAACATTTTCAAAATATTTTTTATTTTATGTTGTACTTGTTGTAATATCAACGCCACCTGTACAGTAAATTCGCCTTGATCAGATACAAATCTTTTCTAAATTTGATTTGCATGTGAACGAATTAGTTTTGGTTTGTTTTTATCATTTACTAACACATTGTAGTTAACAGTTCCTACACGTTCCACTATTGAACCACTTACCCAAATAAACTTGTTATTTCTAAAAAAATGGACAAATATATTTTCATTGGCTTTGAAATTGTGGAATATTACTTCTAATAGATGCTACTTCCTTTGGTTTGAGTAAGTCCAAAATGGTTTTGATTTTTCGATTCAGAAACAGCTCTGCTTTTGATTTTGAATCAGTTCTTGGTGTAGATCTATAAGTTTGAAGAAATGTTTCCAAGGTTTCCCCTCTTGTTTGAGTTTTTCAAGAGCACGTTTTAAAGTTCTTAAATGTGTGATCCCACAATCTGTCACAAATTTGTTGAACTGAGAACTAACATAGATATTTGGCCAATAAACATAACTTCTTGCTAAAGATTTAATTTTTTCTTTATCTGGATGTCCACGATGAACTTGTTTAAGGACACAATTTCTGTCATTAAACATGAGACAACCTTGAACCTCACTAAGTTGATCTCTTCTGGCATAAAATGTTCTGATAATACGTTGTTTTTAAAACCATGTTAAATGAAATTGGAAGTGAGTTAAAATTATCATAAAGGGTTGCTGAACATTCTTCTTCTAACATAGTACATGCAAATAAGGACTGAGATCGTAAAATTCTTAACACACGTTTTTCATTAAAACTTTTAACCCAAGTATTATTTGATTTTTTTTTTTTTTGATCAAGTTACCTTTGTAAATCATGTCAGTTATTATGTTTAATGTCAATTATGTTCATTTGTTGTTACTCTGATTAAAATTAGTGATCAGAAAAAAGTGCGTACTAAAATTATGAAATATTTTCGACAAAACAATCAAAGGTCTGCTATCAAACTGTTTCCAATGTTATTAAACAGTACCGGGAGAACTTCTCCGTTGATATAAAACCTGGTTCAGGTAGAAGGAATGGTCCACATGTTTCTAAAGCCAAAAGGAATGTTAAGGAACATTAAGGAATGTTTTCAAAAAAGGATTTTTCCATTCATAAGACTTCTTAATGTGTCCACTTATTTTTGGCCTGATTTGTATATGCCACTATGTTAAGAAAGGTCTTGAGTGGTACAAGACCAATAATGTGGTATTTGTACCAAGAGAGGCAATTCCTCCAAACTGCCTGGAGCTGAGTCCAGTGGATAGATATTGGGCTCTTGCTAAAAGAGAATTGAAGAGCACAAAAAAGGTGTCCAAAAGTGTGGTCGATTTTAAACATAGATGGAACAAAGTGACATAAAGAACTATAAAAACCATAATGGAAGCGTTTTCGAAAAAGGTTCAAAATTTCATCATTAGTGATTAGAACTATAAAAATATTTTTGTTTTGTAAATTGTAACAATAATTTCAATCAAATAAAAAAAGATTCAAAACTGTAAGTTTAGTGGTTTAATTTTTATTAACATATAAGATCTCAGTCCTTACTATGTCTTCATCAGGTTTCATGTTGGTGTTAACGTATTCGATTTTAAAATCGTACATCATAAGTGTTAGTCTATTTTCAGCATACGCTGGAATTCCAGATTTTCTACCAAAAATCGTTAAAAGAGGTTTGTGATCAGTACAAGGTGAATTGTCTTCCTGATATATAACGATTTAACTTATTGACGACAAAAATCAATGCAAGTCCCTCATCCTCTATTTGAGAATAGTTTTTCTCCGCTGGTGTAAGTGTACGTGAGGCATGAGTAATGACTTATCTGTCTATATATGACATATGATTGCATCAATACCTTTACCTGATGCATCTGCTGCAACCTTGATTGGTAAATCTGGTTTATAATGTGTTAGCAGCAAATCTGAGTATAAAAGAGCTTTGAATTTGTCCACTCAAATTTTACGTTTTCTTTCAACAGGTTATCAAGTGGTGCTCTCAGATTGCTCATTTGGTTCTAAACTTTCATTTAATCCAGTGCACGATGGGGCCAATGACCAGTTTTTGAGGCAATAAATCACAGGAAACAGCTAGACCTTTCAAATTTCGTATAGATGATAATAATGAGGTTTTAAGACTTAAGTAAAAAAATTAAGTCAATCGGGCAGTGCCACGCCCATTTCCAGTAGGTGGATTATAGTACTACTGTGGTTGAAGATCACTGGGAAATAATAAGTTTCTGAGTTTCAATTAGGTCACATAAATGCTCACCTAAGACTTTAGTAATCATTTCAAGTCAATCCGCCTACTGCCACACTCATCTCTATTGACAGGAAATGTATGCATGGCGATAGGCGGCTCTGGAAATTTAGCGATAAGTGCATCGTTCTGTTCAAGATACATTTATTTAGAAACTAACTTTAAATAAACAAAATAATTCATATTAATACATTTAAGAAAATTACTTAAAAAACTAATAAATTCTTGCTATGTGAGTGTTAACAACATACTGGAATACCCACATTTTTAAGAGATATATGCTGGTTAAAGTTATTTTCGGAAGTGGGCCTTATATGGGAGCTATGTCTAATTAAAGACCGATCGTCACAAAATTTGGTGGTGCGATTTCGGCTTATATAAAACTTATTTGTGCTGAATTTGGTTTGGATATCTGGACCGATTCTAATCATATTCAATAGGCTTTGTCCCTGGGACAAGAGAAAAGCTTGTATCAAATTTTGTCGAATTATCTTTAAAATTGCAACCTGTAGTTTGATTGCAAGGTTTACATTGACAGAAGGACGGACGGACATCGCTTAATCGCCTCAGAAAGTGATCCTGAGCAGATTGGTATACCATAAGGTCAATATGTTTGACCTTTTTTTTAAGTTATACGCTATCTGAAAATAAATTTTTATAAACAGCGGCAGATGGTTTTTCCATTATGATTGAATGTCAGAAAATGTACCAAAGCATAACTTGGCAACTTTGGCAGCTCGGCATGTCGTCATGAGTTGCGACCTGACTATAATTTAATATTTTAGTGTTTCAATCCGACAGGTGAAATTATTCCAATCGACAGGTGAAATTATTCCCAATGAATGTAAACGATTAATTTCATCTTCTATTAGTGGAAGCAGGCGTATGCTACAGGTCGTTTTACTCGAATAATTGGATTGACATCTTTCTTGGGGTGTAACTGAACTTTAAACATGTAAGAGAGCAATATTCGCCTATGCCCTTCATCAAAATATACTTTAAAAATAATTTAATTTTTTTAAACAATTTTTTTTAAAAAATTTTTTTAATTTAATTTTTTTTTTTTTCAAATTTATTAGTGAAAAAAAATTATGACAAAGAAATGTTTTTTGTAAAGAAAAAAATCGGGTTAAAAAATATTTTTCCCGATTTAGACCCATTGTAGGTCCAACTTACTACAACCTAATATACATCGTTGCAATGGACTTTGAAATATCTATCATTGGATATCCGTATTGTCCATATTTACGATTTAGTAATCGAGATATAGATCAAAAATAGGAGACAAATAGAGGTTGTCTCGGATTTTTGCTCATATCTCCGTTATTTATGGACGGATTTTGCTGATTTTAAATAGGAAACTTCTCGAAAGCATGTCTGACAGAATTATTGAAGATTTGGATCCCGAAGATATCTGGGGTCTACAGAAAATTGATTTCAACAGACAGACGGACATGGCTTAATCGACTCCGCTATCTACAAGTATCGGTTTGTACTGCTGTATAACCCACAACGTAAGAAAGGACTGTCTCCCAAACTACACACCCATTGGGATGGACCATACAAGGTAATTATGAAATTAAACGACGTGGTCTACAGAATACAGAAAGAAAAGAGCCCAAGATCTAAAATGAAGGTCGTACATCTAGAACGACTAGCTGCTAGGGAGAAGTGAATCTATGCCTATTCGGGACGAACAGGCTTAAGTGGGGGACAGTGTTACGAAATTGTACTTGAATTTAAATATAACTGTTTTAACGGCTGGTTTAAAGTTGTATAATGCCTCTCAACAGCAGTGCTTCTCTTTAACAAATATGTGGGCATTATTAACATTGCTGTAGAACATACAACATTGAATAAAAGCTTTGAGTTAAGCATTTTTTGTAAGTATGGCAACACTAAATGATTAATGACTAACATCGAAAGCTCTAGAATTCGAATATTCTAGTTTTAAGATCATTGTAGAAATATAGCTTTTTAAAAGGTAAAAACGTAACAAATCACCCAAAGACTTTTAATTTTTGAAGAATAATTCGTATGTATGAAAATTATATTAAACAAAGTTTATATATTTTTGATTAGATCGATAACAGGAGGTGATTTAAATATTCCTCATCATCTTTAATATCTAAAGATATTGTACCAAGAATTTCGCGGAGAACTTCATTCGAAAATGTAGAATATTTAAAACATATTTAATATATGATGTCAAGTAATTCATGTGGAACAAAAATGTTTTTCCTGTTGTGTACTTTAAGGTTGTGGGTGTGATATTATATGCCCAGTCATCCAATTTGGTAAGCAGAACTGACGCTGTGGAATGAACTAACTATACGTAAAATATAAAGTTTTGCAATAATTTTAGTTTATAAAATTATCATCGAAAAAATATTTCGATATTAATTTTCAATAGTGCTGAAATGTTCCGTAAGAAGTTTTTCAAAACTTCTTCTTTGCACCACATAAATTTTTTACTAGTTTAAACGAATGTTTGTGGTTTCTTGGCATGGCGTACGTCCCCTTATAAAAATCAATGGAAAAATGGATAAGTTTCATTACTTAGATCTTTTGAAAAACCATATGGATTCATATGTCTTCGATTCCATGCCAATTAAGTAGAAATTCATGCAAGATAATTACCCCAAACACTCGTCTAAACTAGTAAAATATTGGTAAAATATTTTTTGTTTGTTAATAGTATTTACTATATTGTAGCATAAAAATGAACTTTTAGTAAAATGTGCCATTTATGTGTCCATAGCTGTATATTAATAAATACATAAAAGCATTTAAATATCGCAAACTGGGAGGATATTTGTTTTAATTTGTTTCTACAAAAATCTTTAATCGCTTTTTAAACCATTTAAATGAAACGACTACTTATAATTCATAAAAAGTAGACACATTTTCCGTTTTGATATAAGATACGTCTACTTTTCGTGTCTAACTCCTTTTCTATATACGTTCCAAGTTTTAATGAAATCTGACCAGTAGTTTAGAAGTTATATATTTATTTGCAAAATAAATAAAAAATATCATTGTAAAATAATATACAGTGCACTCGCAGTAACGTAAACACCGTATAACGTGAACACCGCCTAACAAGCTTTTGTTTACATGTTCTACTCTTTAACGTGAACAAACTCAGAAAGCTCTATAACGTGAACAATTTTTTTCACTGCATTTGTTTTCTAAGCATGTAGACAACACTGAAATACAGTGACTCTCATTAATATTCGGTTTTTTTATTCGAGTTATTAAAAGTCAACAAAATTAATAGAAAATAATAAAAAACCGGTGATATTATTTTTTTTTATTCATGAGACATATTAAGAGATCTTATTTCAGAATTCTGAATATTGAACAAATAAATAAAAACAAAAACAAAAAAAATTTAATAATTCACACTTCATTAATATTCGGTTTTTTTATTGTTTAAATACAAATTAACAAAAATAATTTAATATCTGGTTGGATAGCTCTTATTTTCGGCCAATACGGCCGTTGAACCCTAATTTTTTAATGGCGTGACTTATTGTTGCTTTTGAAACTGTCTTTCCAAATTCCGCCTTAACTTCAGTAACAATTTTGGGGGCACTTAAGCGTGGGTTAGCCTTGATTTTACTAACAGAACGAAGCTCTTCCATTTCGGTAAGCTTTTTTGGGTGCCCAGTTTGTTTTTTAAAATCAATTCGATCTTGGTTTTTATATCTTCGGATAATGAACCGACAGTATTTGGCTTTATATTCAATATTTCAACAATATTTTTTTTCCTATTTTGTAATGAAAATCTCAAATTTTCTTTGCTTTAACGAAGTATTTTTTCCTTTACGATCCATCGCGGCTTTTATAAAAAAAAAAAAACTTGAGAATAACAATGTTTATTCAGCTAACATTATTTGTTTAATGTTAATTAATGAGTGTATGCCAATTTTACAAATAATTTATGTAAATATGCAGATTTACAGCGGTGAATTTTATGGTAAAACTAAAAAACCGAATATTAATGAAGCATGCATTTCTATAGTATTTTAGTTTCTTATTATTTTAAAATAGATTCACTCAATATTAATAAATACCAATTAGTGAAAAGTGAGCTCTAAATATATACCTTTAAGTAAAAAAAGAAACATTAACAAGATTTCATTATATTCATTGAGAATTTTCGGATTTTAGAAACTCATATATAAAAACCGAATATTATTGACTGTACATGCATTAAATTAAATTTTTAAAGTTTACGGAATCCCCTTATATAAAAAATGTTTTTATATCCTCTAAATTAATTTATTTTAATTTTATTTCAATGTATATTTTCTCGTGATCTCGTTTTGTTTTGTAATGCATTTTAATCAATAATTTTTGTTTTATATTTTAATAATGAAAATAATAATAAAATAATTTCACGTTCAAGCGTGTAAAACACAGGTTTATATTATAATATTTTATATTTTTTTCCATGAAATTCGACAATCGCTAACGTGAACTAGTGAATTTGTTCATGAACTCTCTTGGTTTTAATTAGTTCACGTTACCGCGAGTGCACTGTATTTAGATATTTGTCACTAAAATTTGCATTACAAAATAAAAAATTAAGCTGTGTATTTTGAAGAAAAAAGTTAGCATCACTGGTAGTATATATTGCTAAGAAATTATTAGCAGGTCGTTTTGAACGGCGGAAACTGATAGCCGAGTTAAACACCCATATTTGGTTTTATTTTCCACCAGATGGCGTTGAAAACTGTAATTCATATAAATATATAAATGTCTTTGTAAGTTTGTTTGTTTGAGCATCACAAGTAAACGGCTAAATCGATTTTATTGAAATTTGGAACGTAGATAGATCCTTACTTGGAAGCGTCATAAGGCTATAACAGGGAAAACAGGGAGAAAACCGGTAAAATTGGTACCTTTAGTTCTTAAACAATAAATACTAAACGGCCGAACCGATTTTATTGAAATTTCCAACATAGATAGACTGTTATTTAGAAGCATCAATAGGCTATACCCTTTTTCACTACTTGGACTTTAAAGTGATAAAAAGGGGAAAAAGTGGAAACATGAAATTCATGTTTTAATTATATTTATATTTTTTTTTTTTTATAAAATCCTTACATATTTTTTTTGACTACGACAGGGGTAGCGAAGCGCACCGGGTCAAGCTAGTATAACATGAAATTGATGATGATTTCATACAAAATATTTTAACGTACATATACCCTCAGCGACAAATTATCGTAAGGTGTTTCTGAGTTTTTCCAAATCTATACATGCACATTAGGGTGCACAGTGGGGCAGAATCAAAATTGTTTGGAAATAAATCTGGCATTTCTAAACGGATGACCCGATCGGGATAACATTTGACGTGGACGTAGCCGAGGAGTATTCGAGTTCAAGTTATTGAAATGGACCCTACAAATGCTCCAGGCGCGGCGCTATGGGGGCTCAAAAAAAAATGCTTGCGTGTGCTATTTCCGAGTTATAAGCATTTCAAAATTTAAATTTTCAAATTTTGCCATACCTTGGTCCGCTTTTTTAAAAATATAGGGCGTACTTTTGAACCGAATGGACTCGAATTTATTTCATTAGTTACCAATAATATGCAAATATCAGAGCAATATCAATTACGGATCCGATAATAAATGATTTTCAATTTAAAAATTCAAAAATTTGTAGATTTTTGCTGTTTTTTGGGCGAAAAGGTGACT
This sequence comes from Calliphora vomitoria, assembly GCA_942486065.2. Lineage (NCBI taxonomy): Eukaryota > Metazoa > Arthropoda > Insecta > Diptera > Calliphoridae > Calliphora > Calliphora vomitoria. The sequence goes on along the minus strand of OW818030.2, from coordinate 52,067,943 downwards.
TAACTCTTTTTTTTTTTAAATAAAACTTTCTTTAAAAACATATAACAGTTTTAAATTTGCCTGTAAGATATCTTTACGGAGAATATTTTAGTATAAAAAACACAAATATGTGGACCAAATTGTTCCTAATACATATCTGCAATCCTATTAAAAAATATGTAAAATGTAATAAAATCTTTATTTATTAACAAAATTAAACGAAATTTGCAGCGTTTTTTTAATTTCCCATTCTAAATAACAAAGTGTAAAAAAACTTGTCAGAAGTTCAAAAAGAATCCCGCAATTCCTAACAATTGGAGCGAAAATCCCAAAAATGGTATTTTTTACAATTTTGCCCACAGGTTCTACATTTCTTTCGGGGCTGGGAAAATGCTTTAACAATAAATAGGAATCACATCAAGGTTTCCAAAGCTGCTTTCCGTTTTCTGATTCCAGCTTTGGGATTTTGGAACATGTGGTCCAAAGTTAAAATTTTTATAAAAAATAGGTAAAATTCCGAAGGGCCTGTAAAGATATCTACAGAAAACCTTAAAACTGTTATATGTTCTTAAAGAAAGTTTTACATTAATAAAAAAAGAGTTAAGTCACCTTTTCGCCCAAAAAACAGCAAAAATCTACAAATTTTTGAATTTTTAAATTGAAAATCATTTATTTTCGGATCCGTAATTGATATTGCTCTGAAATTTTAGCATATTATTGGTAGTTTAGTTATCTAACTAATGAAAAAAAATTCGAGTCCATTCGGTTCAAAAGTACGCCCTATATTTTTAAAAAAGCGGACCAAGGTATGGCAAAATTTGAAAATTTCAAATTTTTAATGCTTATAACTCGGAAATTATAAGAGATAAATAGCACACGCAATCATGTTTTTTCAAGACCTAGCCGAGCGCTTCCCAAAAATTTTAAATTCTTTGAAATCGGATGGGAAACAAAAAAATGGCACGTGTTTAAACATTTTACATGTCGAAGGTGCCCTACTTTGAGCCCCCAAAGCACCGCGCCTGGAGCATTTGTAGGGTCCATTTTAATAACTTGAACGCGAAAGCGGGCCATCCGTTTAGAAATGCCAGACTTATTTCCAAAAATTTTTGATTCTGCCCCACTGTGTGGTGGCACATATATTGCACTTTTTCTGAAAATACTGAAAATTTGAGCAAAAACAAATAAAGTTTAATATATAATATACAAATTTTCTGACACTTTTAATCCAAAAAACTGAACAAAATAATAAAATTTCAAAAGTTTAAATTTAAAATTAAAACATTTTTTCGATTCTAATAAACGCTTAATGAGGACTTATATTGCTAATTTACGATTTTGTAATATGATATATAATATGTATATCTTTTCTTTTCCTCTATTCAAATTTATGGATTCAAAATCAACAACATACAGAAAATTATACATATTATATATCAACGAGTAGGAAATTATGTCTTTTCAAAATGTAAAAAGTTTTAAGAATTAAAAAAAATTATAGAGGACTTTTTTAAAAAATATGGGAATTTTAATTTTTAAAATGCAATAAAATTTTTGTTTATTAATCGTTTTTAATGAAATTTTACAATTATATAGAACTTTTGATCGAAACACAAAAGTGAAAAAGAGACACACAAGAGTGAATTGCTTTTGACAATCCCACAATTCCAAAAAAAACTTTTTTGGATGTATTGAAGGCACCAAGCTCGGGGCTATGAAATTCCTTTGCACCATATTGAAGAACATAATGGAACATACAAAAAAGGTCTTAATTATTTGAAAGCAGCTATGCGATTTGAGAAATTATTGTCTAAAGTTAAAATTTACATAAAAAATATGTCTACTTCGGAAGGCAATAATGCGAATTTTGATATTATTTTGCTTTTAAAATATTTCCCGTAATGTTATCTTTCAGAAAAATATAAATACAACATTCAGTCTATGTCAGGCAATTGCCGAGAGAACACGTACTTTACTTTTCGCGGTATATTATAGTGTTATCGATTGACTTTTGATTTATCGAGTTTATCTCTAATTCTTAGGCAAAAAAAAAAAAAAATTTTTGTTTTTTGGGAAAGTATTTTATTTAACTTTATTGGAGGACATTTAAATATAATATAAAGTTTTTCTAAGTTGGCATAATGAACGGGATTCATCCCCTGGAGTGCAACCGGTTCCGGGAGCTTGGCTCTCCGACTGGCAGAAACAGAGGCAGCAAGTCAAAGAGACCTCGAGCTGAAGATTTTATAGCCTTGCCGGAGACAGAAGCAAATCAACAGAATCTCCCTCGTTACTTAGTCGCATCTTCTGTGCCTCAAAAGGATGATTTACAAGTTCGATCTCTAGCTTCATACAATGTGTTCCAGGTTGAAAGAGGACTTGGTTACATCTCTCGTGAACGCTTAGAAGTACTTAAATCTCTAAGAGATCAAAAGGTTGTAGATGTGCGTATGATCACCAAAAAGGAAGGGGACAAAATAGTAGCAACATGTGCCGCAATCATTACTTTTGACCTTATTTAACGCCCAGAAATTCTGAAACTTTGATGGGAGAGAGTCGTTTTGGAAGAATTCATACCAAACACAATGAGATGTTTGACCTGCCAAAGACTAGGTCACACCAAAAAAATGTGGTAATGCCGAGAAACATCAGGTATGTAAACGTAAGTACTGTGTAAATGTATATTAATGAAGACATGTTTATTCAAGATATTAATGAAGGTCTTAATTTGAATACACCTTCAAGAACAGCAGATAATACATCAAACATTTCAGACGTACCGTGCACCCAACTTTATAATAATTTCCCTCAATTAAACGTTTTAATAACACCAGCAACTTTAAAAAGAACTCAGCCTACAATAGGCAAAAAGGGAAAATAATTTTTTATGATGAGTGGCCTAAACATTACCTTCCTACAGTGGAACATACAAGGTTTTATGAACAACAAATACGCCTTGGAACTCCTAGTAGATAGACATAAACCGAACATCATAGCATTGCAAAAGACACACATAATAGAAAGAAACCTTCATATGCTACATTTGCCAGGATTTAATGCTTACCACCACAACAATGATTACGATTATGCGAAATCGGGTATCGCATTAATGGTTAGGAATAATTTAAATGTTACCCAACATTCTACATCTTCTGGTAATTTACTTTACCAGACTAATACAATTCTGAGCGATGTGGAACTTCATATTACAAATGTATATAAAGAGGGTGAGGTAAATTTAACAACCTCAATAGTTAACAGCATCCCTCTTGCCAAAGATGTGCATCGTTTATTCTTGGGTGACTTGAATTCTCAGAATGTCTTATGGGGTTCCGCTTCAAATTCACCAAACGGAAGAATCTTGGAAGACTTTTCAGACGACCAAAATTTGGTAATTTTAAATGATGGGTCTCCTAACTTACTCAATACCAGTAATACTCTAACAGCTGTTGATGTTTCCATGTCTAGTGTAGACATGGCACCTAACCTTAACTGGACTTGTCTACTCATGCCGGAAGTTGGTGACCACTTTCCTATCAAGATTACAAATAATATTGATATTGTGAAAAGAAAATTTTCTCCACTTTTCCAGGATAAAAAGGCTGACTGGCCCCTTTTCGTAGAGAGGTCTGCTTTAGTGAATGAGCAATTTGGGAGATCAACAAACATTAACAAGGAGGCGGCACAGATAAAACGCATAAAAGGGAGAAACACATTTTAATTCCGAAATTATTAAATTAATTCGTTAAAGACAAGAAGCTTGGAAATTATTTAAAAGATGTCGTAACCAGCAAAACGTATTAGAGTACAGGAGACTATGTGCAAAAGTTAAAAGGGAGTGTAAATCTGCAAAAAGAGCTACATGGGAACATTTTGTTAATTCCTTAAACCCATCAATGGATGTACGAGTTCTCTGGAGTAAAGTTAAAAACTTAAGATCAAATCATATTAACAAATTTTCAACGATATTCGTAGATGATAATATTATATCACACCCTTTCGATATTGCTGACAATTTTACCCGTTTTTGGTGCTCTCTCAGCTCAGATGGTGCTTTTGATCCCGAAATTGTGTCGGCAAAACAGAATCTTATTATTGAAGATCTACCACAATCAGAACAATAATTTTCGATATTGACCCATAGAATAGATGTTTCCGAACTTGATTACGTAATGAAAACACTAAAAGGCTCAATGGTTAAAAATGCACCCAAGAATCTTAAGGCACGCCTTTGCGAACTCTACAACAACATTCTGATAACTGGCATCTACCCACAGGACTGGAAAACAGCTATTCTTTCACCGATTCCTAAGCCAGGAAAAAACCCAAACCGACTAGAGGGCTACCATCCGATTTCATTATTGCCAGTTCTCTCTAAAATACTTGAGAAAATCTTGGCGAAACGTTTTTGGAGATTTACAAAGCATAAGGTATCAACATTGCAGCATGCCTTCATGCCCAGACGTGGTGTACATACAATATGTCATCAACTAGAGGAAATATTACGTTTAAACATGAAGAATGGCAAACATAGTTTAGTCCTCTCAGAAGATATTGAGAAAGCTTTCGACCGCGTGGCAAACATAGTTTAGTCCTCTCAGAAGATATTGAGAAAGCTTTCGACCGCGTGGTATCTACATACATTATTTTGGAGCTAAATGAGTGGGGTGTCCCCAAACAGTTGATACATCCTTTAAAATCATTCCTTGAGAATCGTAATGTAATTGTTAAAATAGGTGAATATTTTGCTACAACTTACTCGCTGGACAACGGAGATCCCCAGGGTAATCCACTCTCGGTAGTGATTTATACCATATACGTGAACTCTTTGGCAAAGGCTGTGGAGAATCTACTTGGCATTGACTACGTTGGTATTTATGCTGATAACATATTTGCTCTGGCTTCTGGGCGTCCAGAAACTGTTCATTTGAGTCTGAGGAACCTGGACCTTAAAGTTCATCAATGGGCGAAGAGCAGGGGGGCCGCTGTACCTGCTGATAAGACGGAAGTTCTTCATGCTTGCATGAGGAAAAGCTGCGTAAGTAACAAATTTTGTGTCATAGATGTTAACATTCAACTTGCTGATAAAATGAGGATACTTGGTATTCCTTTTTTTTACAAAAATTTATTGTGGAACAATCATGTTAGACATTTGACATATAAATTAGCCAAGCTAAATAATCTTTTAAAGCTTATCTGTCCACGTACCAAGGGACCTGATATGAACACGGCCATGAATATTTGGCAATCATTAACGATCGGTACAATTTTGTATGGCATCACCATTTATGGATGGACCTCAAAGAGGAACATCAACAAGATCAACACCTCAATCAGCAATTGCTTTAGGACAGCTTCAGGCTTGCTACGGACAACTCCGTTGGAGAGGTTGAGAGCAAAAGCAGGTTTCACCGATTTTCAAACTCTATTGGAGAAAAATGCTGTTAGTATGGCAGCCAGATCGATTACTATATCAAACGACGGTCTTCACACAACATTTTGGAGGCAATTGGATTCACATACAAATGGCCCACCGTCTGCCATTAATAATATAATTTGTCTTTTACGATAATCAAATATATCCATGCCACTAAAGCCAATAACTCCAGCTTATTCTAATAATTTTGTTAAGATGAATGACAGTCTAAGTATACACGACAAGAATGCCACTAACCCGCTATTGTTTAAAAAGATGCTAAGACAAAAAACAAACGATTACTCTCCATCGGAAACACAGTTCGATATAATAAATGAAACACGCGTTTCAGACCATACTGGAATTTTTACGGCTGAAATTGCAGCCATTAAAACTGCCATTACATGTTACACCTCACATTGCGAGAAGGTCTTGATCTGCACTGATAGCTTAAGTGCCACAAAGGCTTTAATTAAGAACCAAAATAATGGTAATGATAATATGCTACAATTACAGAATGATAACCACAAAGTACTAGTTCTTAGAATCCCTTCTCACATAGGAATTCAAGGTATCGAAAGTGCTGATAATTCTGCAAAGGAAGTCTTAAATTTGAAGCACATAGCTGAAACACCGTGTTTTCCTAAAGCGAAAACGAACCTCAATTCCTAAAAGGCCTAATGCCCGTAATTTCAACAAATAGATATCTACGGTGTAAAATACTCAGTAGATAAATTTACCTAAAGTAACTTGCCATTGATTTCAAACCAATATCTACGTGTAAAAATTACCAAATATTTTTACTCCATAAGTAACTAAGCACTGATAGGTATCTATTTGTTGAAATTACGGGCATAAATACAATATAAACTTAACGAGATCCCAATGTATAATGCTAGCCCGCCTAAAGCTAAATACTCTGTTCAAAATTTCGTGTGAACTGCTGTCAAAGTACATATAAAATACTTGGAATGAAATATATGCGAAATAATTTCGCAAAAGTAGTATTCTGTTCTTATTGTGGAAAACATGTAAAATACATCTGGCAACCTTAATTTTCCACACGAAATAACATACAGTGACACAGATAAAAGTACGTACTCCCTCTAAAATTTCGGTTTAAGAATAACCCTGGATTTCTGATCAATATTTTTGCTTGCTTTTGAAAGGCATCGAAACACTGTCAAAAACTAACTACAAAAAGTCCGGTTAACTTTCCGCTTATTGTACTTTTACACATAAAACTTAATATGGCAGCACAGATAATTATACGTACGATGCCAAATAGAAACGGTACTTTTTAAAAATAAGTAGATTTAATAAAAAAAAATAATATACGGAAAGTGTTAAAAGCTTAGTTTGTAAGCAATTCTTAAAGACTGCAGTAATTTTAGAAAAAAAATTTACTTTTTTGTTAAAATGGGTAAGAAAACAAAGGACATTTGTATCGAAATGCGTGAACATATTTTAAAATTGAGGAAAGATGGGAATTCCTTAAGTTCAATTGCTCAAATTGTTGGACGTGCCAGGTCTACGGTGCAGACCGTAATAAAAAACTTTTCTGAATCTCAATCCCTAGCAAGCAAGCCAAAAACTGGACGTCCACCCAAAATTACCCCACGAGTTGAGCGATTTATAAAAAGTGCTGTTAGTAAAAATCCTAAAACAACAGCCTTGGAAATTCGAAATACTTTGGAAAATGACCACAATATTAATGTTCATTCAGAAACAGTGCGAAGTGTTTTGCGAAAAAATGGATTCCATAGCCGCGTACCAAGAAAAAAACCATTAATAAGCGAAATAAACAGAAAAAAGCGGCTCGACTTCGCACTTAAGTATGCGTACAAAACAACAGATTTCTGGGCGAATGTGATTTTTAGTGATGAAAGCAAGTACAATTTATTCGGTTGTGATGGCAAACAAAAAATTTGGCGCAAACCTAATGAAGAGCTGCAACCGAAGAACCTCATTCCAACAGTTAAGCACGGTGGTGGTTCGGTCATGGTTTGGGGCTGCATGTCGGCGAATGGTGTTGGAAAACTGCGATTTGTGGAAACAAATATGAACCGATTTCTTTATTTAGACATTTTGAAAAGCAGTTTGAAAGATTCCGCAAGTGTTTTGGGTCTTAGTGGCACCTGGTATTTCCAGCAGGACAACGACCCAAAGCACACTTCGCATGTTGTCAAAGAATGGCTTCTCTATAATGTCCCGAAACAACTCCATACGCCTCCCCAATCACCAGACCTGAATCCCATAGAGCATTTATGGGATGAATTGGAACGACGCATTCGAAAAAAAACTTACAGAAACAAACAACAACTTAAAGATGGCTTGGAATATGAGTGGAATAAAATAACGTCTGAGACAACAAAAAAACTGGTATTTTCAATGAGTAATCGATTGAAAGCAGTAATTGAGGTCCAACAAAATACTAATGAAATAATATATACCTGAAATTCTTTTTGTACATTAATCTTTTTTAGAGTACGTATAATTATCTGTTATATTAAATAGGCTTTTGTGTTTTTTTTATTAAATTGAAGTTTTTAATTTTAAATTTAAATAATGAAATAAATATTTGTGTTCATTTAAAAATTATTGATTCATTTACTTTTTTTAAATATCACCAATTTTTGGAAAATTAAAGAATTTTTAAGGGGTACGTACTATTATCTGTGTGACTGTAAGCAGCACTTCTTTCGCACGAAATTAAAACCAACAGCTGATCAATTTTTGCATATAAAATTTTTCGCATGAAAAAACCATAATTTTTCGCAAAAAAAAATAAAAGTTTACGTTTTAAATGCGAATAACTCGTAAACTATAAGAGATAGATTCAATATTCATACAATCCAGACATTTTTCTCGCATTTTTTTATTTGGCATCAAAAAATACCTATAACACCCAATTTGCACCCTCCTATCCTCAGACTCCTATTTTTAATCGTGATTGTAGTATTTTTGTATGAGCAATATATAAATAATTCAGCTGTCGCACAGTGTTGCTAATTTTGAAATAGCGGCCAAGTCTTTTTGTTACCGCCAATGTTTTATTTTAAATACTCATATTAAAGTTAACATCTGAGAACCTCAGAATCCAAAAATTCTGGTCTCTGTGTAAACATTTTCCCTATAAAGAGGGTGATTCAATATGCAACTTTTTATTATCTGACTGAAAAGTAGGATTTTGTAATAAATTTTGAAAATTCAATCGCTTATAACTTTTTATTTTCAAAAGGGATTTTTATGAAATAAATGGTTTTCGTGAAAATGGTTTCATAGCTTTAATTTTAATGTAAATACATGTTTCCACCACTTTTGAAATCGCTTTCATATTATTTTTACTCTTTCCATTATTTACATACCCATTTCGTTTTGCGCTTTTTTGTTCCTTTTGAGCTTGATAAATTTTTCTGACTAAGCCTGATGTTTACACTCTATACCACGATAAATGTTGTAAAGTATAAATGTATTTTTTTAAACAAAGTACAGGTTGCAATTTTGAAGATATTTCGATAAAATTTGGTACATACAATTTTTTCGATCTAAGCTCAAACGAAACCTATTAAATCAGGATTAAATCGGTCCATTATTTCACCTAGCCCCCATACAAATGTTCTCCCGAAGTTGGACTTTATCCATCTTTGGAACGTACTTTCTACACACACAAAAAGAATCGAGGCTAAATTAGCTAAGCTTAAATAGTTAATTTTTTTTATATGAAAATGAAAAACTAAGTTTTATTATCTATGCCAATATGTAATTCAAACAATACACTTTACCTAAAAACTATGTTAACAAATAATAACAAGAAGGGAAGGCTCTCTCTTTTTCTACAACAATATCTTTCTCTTTCAACACACCTGAGAGAGAGATATCTTCAAAAAAATTTGCAATAAAACTGCAATTCTATCACACTCTTTCACAAACACGTATTATTTTTTTCACACATTTAAACCATTAAAGTACATGTACATAAAGATACATGTACATTTTGCACAAACGAAAAATATATTTTTAAAATTTTTTTAATTAAAACTAAAAAAAAAAAAAATTTGTAAAATTTGGTATTGAAAATTAATAAAATATTCAAATAAATTTAATTTTTGGACAAATTATGGAATAAAATGCAGAAAAATCTATTTATAAAATCTTTCAGGTCAAATATATGTACATAAAATAATGTTTGAACCGTTTCATTTAATTGTAATACAATTTTGTTATAATTTATAAGGTCGATTTTTATACCCTACACAACCATAGTGGGGAGGGTATAATGGATTTGTGCAGATGCTTGTAACGCCCAAAAATATTAGTCTAACAGCCACCTTAAAGTATACCGATCGAGTCAAATATTAAGAACAATTTGGTCCACATTTTTTCCGAACATTTTTTTTTTTTTGTTTAGATAAGTTAATTTCTGATATTACAAAGTAAATTTCAAGTCAATATCTCAATTATATTCAAAAATATTCCATTTTAAAACTCCGTCCTTCAAAAATATTGCACATATTCGAAAAATATGACATGTTTGTTGCACCAAAATATTCTCCGTAAAGATATCTTACAGAAAAACATAAAACTGTTATATGTTCTTAAATAATGTTTTATTTTAATAAAAAAAAGAGTTAAGTCACCTTTTCACCCAAAAAACAGCCAAAATCTAAAAATTTTTTAAGTTTTAAATTGAAAATCGTTTATTTTCGGATCCGTAATTGATATTGCTCTGAAATTTTTTGCATATTATTGGTAATTTAGTTGTCTAACTAATGAAATAAATTCGAGTCCATTCGGTTCAAAAGTACGCCCTATATTTTTAATAAAGCGGACCAAGGTATGGCAATATTTGAATATGTAAATTTTGAAATGCTTATAACTCGGAAATTATAAAAGAAGGTCGAAGGTACCCTACTTTGAGTACCCATAGCGCCGCGCCTGCAGCATTTGTAGGGTCCATTTTAATAATGAACTCAAATACTCCTTGGTTAACCCCACGACAAATTTTATCCCGATCGGTCCATCCGTTTAGAAATGCCAGATTTATTTCAAAAAATTTTGATTCTGCCCCACTGTGCTATGTTAATATAACTATTGAAATTAGTAATTTGATGTTTGGTATCTTCTTCGAAGTTTTTTTTTTTTGTTTATATATTGTCAATTGAAAATATTTATGGTGCAAAAGGGTATGTAGGAAATTATCAAACATTTTAGTTATATTAACCAAGAAACTTTGTAAATGCCATTCTACCTTTGCGCTCAGTTAAATTCATACTATATTTTTAGGAAATATAACCTATGAATTTTTTTGTGTGTAATGATTCTATCTTATTAGTTCTATAACATTGATTAATCGTAATAGCACACACATTTTAAATAATTACACGTAGTATGATTAGGATATCTGATGATGCTGGCAGTAGAAATATGTGTCGAATTTTGAATAATGTTGGATGTGGCAGAAGGAATTTTTAAAACTTTTCGGACGTTAACGTGTAAAATCGGATTTTAGATTTTGACTGTTTGAGTGGACATACTGATGGATTTTAATTTAAACCTATATACACTGATGAACTACTTAGTGAAATGTCGAAGGTTAATTCAGGTTATTGATTAATTTTCTCGACTAAATCAGATTAGTACGCGCATATAAGAGAGGTTACAATACCGCTGGGATGCTTCTGTATATAACAGAAACTATTAGGGAAGCAGGAATTTTGTTAAGGTTTCCTTGGACCTTTCAAAAGCATTTGACCGTTTGGATTATTCTGTTCTTATTTGAAACTTAAGAGAGATGTTTCATTCAGTTCTCTGCTATGGCATGTAGACTAATAAGTTCTTATTTGCAAGGAAGGTCATAGTATGTTGGTGTACAAGGAATCTATGCTGATATTGACGATATTACATGTGGAGTCCTACATAGATCTATTATTGGAACTATTCTGTTAACTGTTTTGATTTGGATTTAGTAGGACATTCATTTTTGCAGATGATATACAGCTGTTGCTCGGTGGCTTGGAGGCTGTTATAAAATGTACACTTGATTGGATGATGCATAACAAATTTGCGATTAATGCAGACAAGAACAAGGCCATTATGTTCAGCTCGTCCAGTTTGTATACATCCGAAGATAGAGATATGCTACACATAGACTTGGTGTGTTAATGGATTAGATTCTCAACTTGCCTACGGGAGTTAGGTATATATTAGCACACGTCTTGTTAATATCTAAGTAAATTAATGCATTGGCGTCTATTCTGGTGCCAAATCGCACATCCCAGACAGAATCTTTAGGGTTGTCAAGAGAATTGTGCAGTTTTTTTATTGTCTTGGATATCATGAACACATTTTTTTATTTTAGTTTTATTTATATATTACATATCTCATGCTATTAAGATTTTTTATCTTGTTCATTCACGCAGTATCTAAAACTGCGAAACTTAATATATGTACTTTTACAAAGTGGAGGATTTGTGTTTTCAAGATCTACAAGAAATCTACAACTTATTATCATTGTAAGATCTACGAGATACTGGAATATTTTATCAAATGATTTACGATTGTTTTCTTTTTCATGTAGGTTATTTAGAAAACGTCTTCTAGATCATTTTTGACAATAGCAAAAAGCTCATCTAGTACTGATAGTTACGCAAAGGATATGTCTTAAAACTAATTCTTTACGTCATATCAAAAAAAAAAAATTAAATAAGGGTGCACATTTCAATTCGAATCGATTTAAGCTAACTTCATTAAAGTTTTATGTGCATTTTGTTAACCAATAATTTTTGGATAATCTTGAGAAATATGTTGATGTAATTCGTTTTCGTAAAACTGTTTCAATTCAATGGATTATTTCTACTTTAATTCTAATGAAATTGCAAATACATTAGTTGATTTAATAAAATACACTAATGTATTATATGTATGTATAATAAAATACTTACGAAAATAATTAAGCGTTTCTCGAGTTTGTTCCTTTGTTAAACCTAAACCGTCTGGAGGTATTTCCAATGCTGGTGCGGGTACAAACCAATCCTGGTTTGAGTATCCAGAAAATTCGGTTAGAAAGTCTGAACGAACTTTGTATTTGGGAATTTGCTCTTCAAGCAATGAAAATATTTCCACTTCTGGTAAATTTTCAGTGCTGCATAAATCTAAAATATATACAATAATGTTGTTTTTAGTAGTTATAAATGTATGCAATAAATATAATTATGTAGTTTGTTTCTTCATTGACTATATTTATTTATTTTTTAAATTTCGGGGAGTGTGGCATAATTTGTCACTTGGCGTTTCAACAAATCGGAATGTGGTAACAAGAGAAAAATACTATTTTTGGCTTTTACCGGTCCAAAATGATTAAAAATCTAAAATATTTTAGAAAAATTACAAATTATTGCAATTTCACCAATCAATCTGGGTTATCTGAATTATCAAAATTGCGAAAAAAACCCTTTTTTAGTACAACATTGCATAATGCATTGTACATTTAATGTCTCCTTCAAAAAAATAATACACATATCATCGTTCCGCCTACAACGCATATACATATCGTCACCTAAAATGCAAAACAACGTATCATCAAAAAATTTGAAATTGTTTTTATTATTGATTACGATTCACTACATCATATTAGATATGTGTACAAAATTTAAACTAAAATATCATCAAGTACACGATCTGATCCCACTGTGATACCCAAGGGGTAGACATCAGGGTATTTACAATACTTACGTTGCCTCCAGGTTAAACCAGCCAGATTTCCGGATGAAGGAGTAGATTCATCCTTGATAGAATGGAGATCCGAGGATGCGTTTCCTCTGGTTTGTCAGAGCCGGGCATTGGCGGAAAAGGTGATACACAGTCTCTTCCACTTCTTCATTATGGCAGCTTCTACAGTAATCATTGTACCGTAGCCCCATTATTCTAGAATGTGCCCCAATTAAACAGTGTCCTGTAATAAAGGAGACAATTAGCCTTATTTGTTCACGACGGTAATCCACAAGTAGATTCGTCCTGCTGGCATCATATACGGGCCAGGTCGACCTCGCTATAGCACAGGAAAGTTCATTAGTCCACCTGTTTTGTGCAGTCTCATATAGTATCTGCTGAACAGCCATCTTGCATTTAACAAGGGAAATACCAGAAAAGGGGTCGATTTCCTCCTCATTCATCAACGCACCCCTTTTGGCCAATATAACTGCTATACAATTTCCCTGATTTCCATCGTGTACAGGGACCCATATAAGCGTTATCCTATAATGTCTCGTTATCTCATTTAGGGATACCCGGCATTCCTCGGTTAATCTAGATGTCGTGAGGACACCCGCTATTCCGTTAACGGCAGCCTTGCTGTCAGTAAATATACATATATCAACAGATATTCGATAATACCTCAGCCAGTTGGATGCACGTTTAATGGCAGTAATTTCCGCCTGAAGAACAGTACTGAAGTCAGGTAGCCTAAAGGATTTTATCCCAAAGTTTTCAATATAGAAGCCTCCACCGACACCGTTTCCCCTATTAGAGCCGTCAGTGTATATCCTTATGACATCATCAGGGGGAAAGAGTCCGCGTTGCCATAAATCCCTATTCGGGATCATAATATGAAAATGCCTATCGAAAAAAGGTTTTGCGATGCAGTAATCAATATTACCATGTATGTGCCCATAATAATTCAGTATCCTAGAGTGTCCAAGGTCCTTACCAGTCACGAACATCCAGCATTTAGCCTCACAGCAGAGTTGAGAGCAATTTGTATCACCATCAAATCCACTGGTAACCAGTTTAAGATAGTAAAAAGTGCCTTAGAGGAAGTAGACCTTATAGCGCCTGCAATCAGTATCGCGACAGTCCATAGTACCCTTTCGGCGGCCTTCCGATGAGTAGCGTTATCCAAAGCATGCCACCACACTAATACTCCATAGAACAAGATGGGTTTAACAACTGCTTTCAAGATCCAATTGATACATTTTGGCATAATACCCCAGTTAGTACCAATTGCCTTTTTGCAGGAGTAGATGGCCACATAGGCCTTATTAATCCTGTTCTGAATGTTTAGATTCCAGGACAGTCTCTTATCCAGAATGATGCCAAGATACTTCGCATTATCCCGGATCTCAAGACTGATTCCATTCAGGCTAGGTGGTCTAAAGTCATCGATCTTATACCTCCTAGTGAAGAGAACCAGTTCCAGTTCACTCAGTGTACTTAATCCCGACTCCATACAACTAGATATTGTATCCAGAAATTTACCAGATATTAATACTGCAACATCGTCAACATACGCGACTGTTTTGATCCTTCTGTTGTCCATCCTGACCAACAGGGTATTCATAGCCAGATTTCACAGAAGTGGAGATAGTACACCACCCTGCGGGGTACCACGATTGGCCACTCTTGAAACATTTATGCCACCTAGGGTGGAACAAATGACTCTATAACCGAGTATCTTTCCGACTATTCGGCGTACACATAGATCAATCCCAAGTTCATCCATCGCAGATAGGATGACGTCGGGTCTGACATTGTTGAAAGCTCCTTCGACTTTTTACCATTTTATTGTATAAAATTTATTGATGCACCTTTTGTAATATTTAGCAATAAAAATTAAACGTATTAAGGCGATAATAAATTAAATAATATAATCACTTTTGTTTTTAATAGTTAGATTTAAATTTATAAAATAGTAAACAACTTTACATTACTAATTTGGCATGTTTATTATCAAACATTTTCCTAAAAGTTTCTGTAATTCGAGTATATACGATATGTCTAAAAACTTTTAGTTTTTATATAAATATTTTGTGTAGAAAGAGTATTTTTTTATAATTATTTACTATTTATTTTTGAATACACTAGAAAAAATTAAAGTGTACCAATTACCAATTGCAATTAAAAATCTATTAATCTAAAAAGTCGACTTTTTTCGACTTTTATTGACTTTTCGACTTTTTTAAACAAAAAGTCGATTGTTCGAACAATCGACTTATAGAACCCTAGTTCAAATGTACGCTCTTAACTAAATGCGTGTTTTCATTGTATTTCCAGCTTCTTTTGATTTAGTTCAGAACAGAAAGACAATTTTAATATTTTTTATAAGAAATTTATCATCAACAAAAAGAGCGATTGAACTAGAAGAGTTACCTAGTTCATTTTTGAACTATGAACTAAAATGAGCGGTTATTGAAATGAACTATTAAGCACAAGTCTAACACCTAATAGCATAAAGGGTTCTTTGAAAAAATAATTTTTTTCATTGTAATTCTGATTTGAAAATTTTGTTTCAATATGTCAAGAAGTTTTCATTTAATAACGTTTTTTGCTTCTCCTATAAACTTTTGAAAAGTTATGTTACGTTATTTTGCATTTTAGGTGATAATATGTAATTATTCCAAAAAATTATTTATTCCACAATTTTAAAGCTTTGCTCATTTACTCAAATGTCTATATTGGTTTTGGAGTTAACTATGGGAGGGAATCCTTAACTTCTGCACTGCTTTTCAGGCTAAAATTACTGCCATAAAACGATCATACTTAGGTATTATCGAATATATGGGGATTTCTGTATATTTTCTGATAGCAAGGCTGCCGTTAATTGAATAGCGGATGCCCAAGGTATATTAATTTATAAGGTAGTGTCATCGGCGAATTCAGAATACCGAGCGAATTAGTTATATTTTTTTATATGTAGTTTGACATTGTGCCTTGTTAAACAAAAAATGTTTATAAATTTGAATCTGTTTGTAATTTAATTTATGTTTTTAAAAATAAAACTAATTTCGTGTAGTATTATTAATGGTTTTAAAACATAAACGAATTTAACAGCAAAACAAAGTTTGATATTTACAAAATGTAAACAAAGTTTGACATTTATACTGCACCACGTCGAAAAATGAACATAGTAGCAAAAAACGATCAACTGGTCTGACAACACTACCTTATAATTAATATACCTTGCGGATGCCTTTACGACAGTGATGCAGTGATGATAAATAACAAATTTTAGAGAATTTCGTCGTATAATGTATATTTTTTATTTTCCATAAAATTTAAATCACATTGTTTTAATAATTTTGTTATACCTGACAAAAATTCTATATCTAAACTTTTTTTTTCTTATTTTAAGTTTTTGACATTATGTTTGCTGGGTAGCTTTCTCACCAATACATCTTCATTTTTATTTTTGAACACCACTGCTGCACGACATCTAGTTTAACCGAAGAATGTCCGGTGTCCCTAAGTGAGAGAACGAGACATTCTATGATAACGCTTATATGGGTCCCTGGACACCATAGATGGGGGTAGTGCACTAATTTTGCAATGCTGAGTTGAAAATTAGCAGCCTCACTAAACATTAGTGATAGTGAGTTAAAAAATGTTGAATCAGTTTATTGCCACTTTTTTATCTGCACTAATTTGAGTGCAACTTCAAATGATGCACTAAATTTTTAAGTTCAAAATGGTTTAATTAAAATCTTAAGACTAATAATAACAAATTTTTATTTTTCGAATTTGGATTCAACAATTTCATGACCACTAATTTTTGAAAATTTTTTTAGATTTTTGCACTAAATCTTCGTTGCTGATGAAAAATAGTACAAACTAAATTTTTTGCAATTTTATTGAGTGATTTCAATCAACATTTAGTGCACTACCCCAAACTATGCTGGACACAGTGATAATCACTTTAATTGTATAGCAAACGAATTGGCCAGAAGGGTTGCGATGATGGATGAGATCGATTGACCCCTTTTCTAGTATTTCCCTTGCACATTGCAGACGATTGTTCAGCAGAAACTATATGAGACTCAGTTGGAGCAATGAACCCACCTTTGTTAGATCTACCTGGCCGTATGTGATACCAGCAGGACGAATCAACTAATACGATTCCATCGTGAGCTAATAAGGCTAATTGTTTCTACTATTACAGGGCACTGCATAATAGGAACACATGCTAGGAATATATATAAGCTGTCAAAACGAAGATGATGAGGAGACTGTGTCCAACATATTCTGCCATCATGTTAATATTCATTCCTTTCATCTGGAATCTGGTTAGTTCAATATGTTTACTCCTTGGGTATCACAACGGTATCAGCTTTTTTAATAGGGCCAAGAGGGTTGCTTGGTAACCTAACCTAGGAGTTAGCAACAAGTGCTACATACATGTGTAAATCATAAAGAATAAAATGACTTTTTAAACAGATGAATGCTTTTCAACAAAAAATATTTAAAACGCTTATGCAACGTTTTCTGTCAAATAATTTATTTTTACTAATTTATTAAATCGTAATCAATAATATCTGAAATCTGCCCTTGTCAACTTTGAAATAAGATTGCAAGGCATAATTTGGTCAATATTTTATAAAACTTTTAACACCTAATCTACTTAGTAAGGGCACTAATCCGACTGAATTAAAAAAAATAGCATCTTAGTTATTATTAGTAATTAAAGTTTTAACACAGTACCAGTTCCACAGTAGGTGAAAATGTAATATTTCTCCAATGAATTTTAGTAGGATTAAATGTAAAAATCTTCATCAAATTATGATGAAACATTGTGATGACCAGGGCTGAGATTTTCATGAACGAAAAAGCAATTATAACAAAATATGCAAAAATATTAAACATCAAATCGATGACATTTTGTTGCAAATCATGCGATTCGAAAAAGTAATTGGTCAAAATTGATTTTATGTTAGTGACTACAAGCATTTAAATGAAAATCGCAGATGTGAACGGAAATTTATAGAAAAGTTTAAGTCCTTTAAATGTTTGTTGGTGAAAATACTGTTTTTAATGTTAAATTTTATTATTTTAGTAGACGAAACTGTAATATGACCTTTTATTTACATTGAAATATTTCAGGTTCTATTAGCTGAAGAAAACTCAACAACTTACAAATGGTTTTCAAAGGTTTTTAGAAAAAAAGGTTATGTAAACATTTCATGCAAATGACCTTAAAACTTTAGGATGAACTTATAAAATGTCCAAAATTTTCGTATGAAAATTAATAGAACTAAAGTAAAAGAATTTAGAATTGCATATGTGACACATATCGGTAGACCATTGAAAAAAACCTGTGAATTCGAAATCTTAGGTTACTAATATTTCACCTCTTTGAGTTATTGTAATTTAAAAGTTGGGTAATTTATAATGGTGCTTTGAAACCTACAAGAGTTTTTTCCATTAATTTGATATCTGTTAGGGTATTCAATCGATTAACCGAAATTTCTTCTTTTTTGCACTTTAACATATTTTTTTGCATTTGTTTTTCCGTTTTAATTCAAATCTCAAAGTAAAATTATATATTTTTTGCAACATCCAAGAAATATGTTTAGTGTGTATAACAACTGACATATTAAATTTACATGTATTTGTCGGAGAATTACATTATAATAGCCGAAACTAGAAACAATACACAAACGAATCTTTTGAAATTAAAATAGAAATTATTTGGTTAATCGAATAATTTAAAATTAACCGATTAAATCTAAACCCCGATTAATTATTTACTCGATTAAACGATTAAACCAGAAACCCGATTAATTGAATACCCTAATATATATATGTACTAATAGTATTTAAATTATAGATTAAATCCAACATAATTTAGAGTCGAGAGTAATTATTGTAATAATTCTTGGTGAAAAATTATATGGTGATATTCATGTGAAACCTAAATTTACCGATTTTTAAACATCTTCAGTTTTATAATAGATCGTGTGCACACATTAGTCAAATAAAATTTTGACAATAACATTTAAAAGATATTGAAATTAGCAGTTTAAGGTATATCTTGTTAATAATGCCGAAAATTTTTAGAAAATTAATGTTTTTCACGAGTGCCTAGGTAACACTTTTGTTTACAGTGTAAATGGCAACTCTTGTAATTCCTTTCATCTTTTTCTCATTCCCGAATTTGCTGTATCACAGTTTACACTAAAATACTTTTTATACCCCACACCTCCATAGTGGGAGGGTATATTTGGTTAGTGCTGATTTTTGTAACGTGCAAATATATTGTCCCAACACCCACCTGCTCAGGATCACTTTCTGGGTCGATTAAGTACAAGCTTTGCCTCAAGGACGAAGTCTATAGAATTTGGTTAGAACCGGTTCATTATTTCTTCTAGCCCCCATACGATTTCCTTATCTTAAAATTGTTAAGCTTTTTTTTTATTTATTCATTGATTTCAATATATAAAAACCTTCGTGGCCAATTATACATGTACTTTTAGATTATTAACCATGTATTACAAATTTAAAATCTATAACTAAAAATAATCTTGTAAATCATAATCTTGTAAAAATGTAAGAGTATACGTAGATGTAATTTGTAAAATTACAACGTAGAAAAATGGGAATATATTCTGAAGCCTAAAATCAAAAACATACCTAACAATTTTTCTAAGTATACTCTTTAGACAATCAATAAAGCCTAACATAGTACCAGGTACAACCTCTAGGCAGTAATTAAACTGTGATATTAACAAGCAATGTGCTAAACGGTATCTAACAAATTTCGGTGTGTAAGCTTTAAAAGAATAAAGTCTTTTTAATGTCAGACATGTTTTTTTAGAAAGCCAATTAATGTGCAGATTAAATTTTAGGCTGGAGACAATAATAATGCCAAGGCATTTGATGGAGTCAACATTTTCTATAGTCCTGTCATCAATGTAAATTGTAGGATTTAAGAAGTCATGATTTTCAAATGAAAATGAATGGCTTTTGTTTTATTTAAATTTACACTAAGTTTATTACAGTTTATTCAATTTAGAATAAAGTTTAAATGATAATTAATTCTAATCTGGAAATTTTATTTTTTAATAAATTTTATATTAAATCCATAATTAGTCATAGCTCCCATATAAAACCCACTTCCGCAATTCATTTTAATGTGTATAGATTTCTTACAAATGTTGGTATTCAAGCAGCACATTTTACTATCAGATAACTACTGCGACGTATGAATACCATCAAATTTAGTGTCAAATTAAAGCATTTATTTAGCTTGATAGCAAAATCCTATGAGCGCTAAAATATTTTAAGGACTTACAATTTTATAAACTTCAAAAAATATCTTCAAATATTTCACATTATATTTCGTATTTGAAAGTATTGCATAAAAATAACATTTAACCCAGATACAAATTTTAAAATCAGCGAAACATTATTTTTTTGTTTGTAATAAGAAATAAAATTATGATGAATAGTACGTGTTGTACGATTTATCTTTGCACAAAACTTAGTTGTGCTGAATTTTGTATGGATACTGTAATTCAATGGGCATTTTAATACCTTAGCACCATATTTCGGGAAGAAATTTGCGGGTTTGCAGAAATCATGGACCGATTCTTACCATTTTCAACAGAATTTGTCCCTTTATTTTTACATTTTGATCCATAACCCTGGTTCTACCAATTCGATTTTTCTGATTTTCAATGCCAAACTGCTTAGAAATTTCGCTTATATATTTTGGACGTGAGAGTGTTTTACACAGACAGACAGACAGATGGACATAGATCAATCGACTTAGAATTTCATAAGGATCAATTTTATATATGGGTGATTTCATGTCAAGTGAACCAACTTTTGAAATCGATGTCTTCCGATCGGGATGAAATTTGCACCAAGGTTAGTCCTATTGGAAAGTAATTCAGACACAATTTTTCAACAAAATCGGTCAAGAACTCTCTGAGTTAGAGTTAGAAATTTTACATTTTGGCCAAACAGGTGCTTTTTCTCATCCATCCACTTATTACCTATTGTTCTTTGCAAAAAGTGTCCCAAATAGTTTAGCTATTTCTTCAATCTTTCGAAAAAAATTTAAAAAATAAAGAATTTTTGAAATTTGTTTTCCAAAATCAAAAACTTTTTTGACTTTTTTTCAAAATGGACACTTTTTTATCAAAATATTTGGATATCTACCAAAATAAATGTTTTGTAACGAAAGACATACAATAATCATAGACTTTTTTTTTGCAAAATCTAAAACTTTTTTTCATTGACCCTTTTTTATTTATTTTATTTTTTGTTCAAAAGAAAGCTTAGGTCTTTTCCTTGAAGAGCTTTTTGGTTGTTTAGTGGGATGCGAGTGGGATATCTGCCAAAATAAATGTTTTGTAACTCAAGACATACAATTTTTGTTTTTTTTTTTTTTGCAAAATCAAAAACCTTTTTAACATTTTTTTAAAATGGACCCTTTCTTTATTTTTTTTTTTTTTTGCTCAAAATAAAGCTTAGGTCTTTTCCTTTAAGTCGAGTGGGATATCTATCAAAATAAATGTTTTTGTAGCTCAAAACATACAAATTTTTAAATTTTTTAAAAAAAAAAAAACAAACTCTTTTTTGCCTTTTATCAAATTGGGCCCTTTTTGTTATTTTTTTTTTTTGCTCAAAAGAAAGATTTGGTATTTCCTTAATTTTTTTTGTTTGCAAAATCACTTTAAGGAAAAGACCTGAGCTTACTTTTGAGAAAAAGGGCCCATTTGAAAAAAAAGTCAAAAATTCTTTATTTTAAAATTTTTTTTTCCGAAATATTGAAGAAATAGCTATCTAAACTATTTGGGACATATTTTGCTAAAAAATAATAGGTAATAAGTTACATGGATGAGAAAAAGCACCTGTTTGGCCAAAGTGTCAAATTTCTGACTCTAACTCAGAGAGTTATTGACAGATTTTGTTGGAAAATTGTGTCTGAATTACTATCCAATAGCAATAACCTTGGTGCATCGATTTCAAAAGTTGGTTCACTTGACATGAAATCCCCCATATACTTTGTTGGGTCTTAGATGACAATTGTCAATGTTACACACGGAATGACAAACTATACCCTCATTCACCACTTATGGTGGTGGAGAGTATAAAAACAGTTGCAAACAGATCTTGTAAATATACAAGAACCAAATAGATTCTCCATAAAATTAAAAAAAAAAACAATTTAAAAATTAATTCTAAGGAATGAAAAAAAAATCAAATGTAGTAAACAAAATGAATATAAAGTTGAGCAACAAAACATTTTTCTTCTTTTGTAAAAAAAATTCTCACTGTAAATAATAATAAAATATAAGTAATAATTGCAAAAGATTTTCACACTTTGTAACAACAAATTATAGTATATTTACTTACTACTCTTGCAACGAACTACTAATAGTGATTTCATTTAATACCTAAATATGCATATAAAAAATATTGTTTTCATATTTATAATTACCAGTAAGGCAAGCGGCATCTGCTGTTTGAACAGCTGGTTTTACATTAAGAGGGTGCTGGATTAAACGCTTCGTCGACAATTTGGGTAGATGCTTGTTTATAGTCGCTTGGGCTGAAGGACTCAAGGGGGCAGATGCCCCCAATGCCGATGATAACATATATAACGTTGAATCCTGTAAAATATAAATATAGTAAGTTATTTAAATTGTACAAATTATTTTAAGTCTAGCAAATAAAAGGCATTTTAACTACTAAAACTAATTCAAAACATAGTAGATATACTAGCAAAGCGACGAGCTGAGACGAAACCAAAATAATGTTTTGAATGGAGCTGCACATAGTAAGGAAATTGTTGCTTTCGATTCTTTGTCCTAAGGACTGAGATCGAAAAAATCTTAACATACATATATGTTAATAAAAATGAAACCACTAAACTTACACTTTTGATTTTTTTTATTTGATTGAAATTATTATTACAATTTACAAAAAAAAAATATTTTTGTAGTTCTAATCACTAGTGATGAATTTATGAACCTTTTTCGGAAACCTTTCCATTTTTTATTGAGCTTTCTGTCACTTTGAACAGGTAGTCCATTTCTGTTTAAAATCTACCACACTTTTGCACACATTTTTTGTGATCTTCAATTCTCGTTTATCAAGATCCCAATATCTCTCCACTGGCCTTAGCTCCAGGCAGTTTGGAGGATTTGCCTCTCTTGGAACAAATACTACATTATTGTTCTTTTACCACTCAAGACTTTTTAGCAACGTTCCTGTCAGGAACTTTTTGAGCCTTGTATGTTTTTGGACTTGCATTGGCTTTAACTTTTTGTACCAAATAGTCCGAGCATTGAGCTAACCGGGCTGCTTTCCTACCGGATGTTTTGGAAGCTCCATACAAACATAACCATAATATAAACTAGCAATTTATTGTCACTTTTCAATACAATTTAAACATTTTTTAATTCATTTTATAAAAAATCTTAAAAACTAGAAATCAACATAAAAAAATACAAAAATTTTCATTAATAACATAAAAATTTACATAAATTCATTTATTGTAGGAAAAGTATCACCAAAAAAGTCTGCGTACAGTTAACCGTTTTAAAGCAAGGAATCCCAATATTAAACTTAATTGTATTTAATATGTGGTAGGTCCTCCTTTCTGAGCAATTGCAGCATTTAAATGGTTGTGCATGGAATGGACCAGTTTTGTTGTTGTCAGGGAATCTATTTTGTACCACTCTTCCATTATAACGTCTTTTAGATGAGCTTTATTCGTTATATTGTGTTGCCGAATAATTTTTTCTAAGTGATCCCATAGATGCTCAATCGGGTTGAGATAAGGTGACTGAGCTGGGCGATTTAATTGCTTAGGAATATTATAAATAAAACATTCCTTTACTAATCAAGTGGCGTGTTTGGGATCGTTGTCTTGTTAGAAGCAATAAAAACATCCCAAGCATAATTTTTCAGCTCTTTGTTTTAAGTTTTCTTTTAATATATTAAATTTTTATGTTTTTAATGAAAAAGTTTAGCGGTATTCACAATGTAGAGTACTTGGCCTAGTAAAAAAGCAGAAAAGCTATTTATTGACAAATATTTCAATTTCTAATGTATTTTGTTTTTAGTTTTTTGATATTGTGCTCTTTTACTACATTACCAGGCCCAGTACCCTACATTGTGAATACCGCTTTTGTATTTTGATTTCTAGATTATAAGATTTTTTATAAATTGAATTAAAAAATGTTTAAAAAATAAATTGCTAGTTTATATTATGAGTATGTCTGTGCGGAGACTTTATTGATTCAGTGTATTAAAGATATATATGTAGATTTATGAAAAATTTAACATTATTTGTAGATTTTACATTAAAAAAGTGTTGTGTGATAAATGGATAATATTGGCATCTGATGTTGAAAATGTGTCAAGAAGAATAGAGAACGTAGAAACGGTTTCTAGTGTGAGATTTACACATCCCACACAATTAATTAATTCCGATTTTTCCGACTCAAATAATGATGCAAACACCACGGTGCTATGCCAAAAAAAAAAAAAATACCGATGAAGTATAAATTAGTTATATACTTTAACTATAACAATAGGTATTATTTTTTGTTTATTTACTTTGATATTATAATCTGTCACATGAAATAAGTTATAACATACGCTCATTTATTTAGAAATTTTCCAAATTAGCGACAGACATTGTTACTCTAAATTATTAGTACCTTATCTTTTTATTGATATAAATATAACAACTATCATTTATACTAGAGTGCGCGTTTGCAACTCACGAACATAAACATTTTTGAACATTTATTTTTTATTATATATATTAAAATATTTTTCTATTTAAATAATGTTTTTTAAACGTTTGAAATAATTATTTTCTTCTAGGGAAAATAACCTTTCTAAACGGAATAACTTATAGCCCTAAATTGGTGTTAAGGTTGACTTTGGGTAATTTATTGTTTTCAAGATTGTTTTATAGTTAATTGCATTAAACCAAGGTATTCGCACAGGACAATTCAAAAGACGAATTCAACGAAACCTGCGGCAACATTTTAGTGTGACTAATTTTAGAATGTTGTGCTTAACGCCTCATAAAAATGGTTTTGATTTTAAATAAAAATGATTTATACTTTTTTTAATTTAATCGCAGTCGCACGGTATAATAAACAAACATAAATTTAAATGAAAATAGTATCAGGAATATCAAACACAGTTTTTTTCTCCAAAATAAGCTGTCTTAGCAACAAAAAAGGCCAATTGGGCTATACCTAGAATGCTTTTTACTTTTAAACATTTTTCGTCTAAACAAGGATCCCATTTATGTATGTTGTGCATATTGATGAAATGAATGATATTTACAAAAATAAATCATTTATGTAAGAAAAAAATAATTTTAAAATTTCTCACGCACGTAACCAACTTAATATATTTTAGCAATATATTTTTTATTTTAATTGTAAACAAAATCTCTGTTTGTACTAAATATATATTTTTAACAAGTATTTCAAATGTTATATCTAATAACTATAATTTAATTAGCCCAGCCAGTGCTGGACGAATAATTGTTTATCCATTTTTGCTCTGATTAAATTGGCAATCTTCTTCTTGTCGAATGTGGCCACTGTTATCTATTATGTTGCGGGCCGGCGGATTTAGCTGAATTTTAAGCTTTTTTAAATATTTTTCTACAGTTTCTTGATCTCAGTTTATACAAAGGGCACGTTTAGATCTTTGTGTATATTCCCGTTTTTGATCTACCAGGCGGCACTGTAATCATTCTTAAAAACTGTTTTTGGCTTTGGATTTTTCAACATTAGACGCTGAGGCCGTGCCCCATAGATGGATCCCATAACACCATATCGGTTTTATGATCGAGTTATAAAGTAGAAGTTTACAATCTAAACTAAGCATAGAGTTTCTGCCAATGAATTTGAATTGATTTCAATTTCATTTGAGTCAACTTTGCATATATATGACTTTGCCATGTAAGGCGACGATCGAGATGTATTCCGTTGAATTATTGTTTAGTTATTGATATGAATAGGGTGACATGATTCTCTATGCAATGTAAATGTTATACAGCTGCGGTCAAAAATTATAATAATATAACTGTTAAAATGTTTTTTGTTGTTTTTGTATAAATGTATACATTATAGAATATTTTGTTTCGTATTTTTGCCAAAAAAGCTCGTCCACCGCCTACCCACAAAGATTCTAAAATTTTGCAATTTTTATATCGAACTCGTATGACAAATATATTTTTAATTCCACAAAATACATTCATAAATATTTTTGGTTTCCTTTCACCCTTTTGGCACTTGACCATCTACTTTTAATAAAATTCTGTTTGGGGATATCGCATCCTGTGCCACGACATAGTGGGAATAATTAAAAAAAAAAATGGAAATAAATCTAGAGGAGGTGTAGCTGAGCTAAGGTGGGGAATCTCTGATATATGAAAAATTAAAATTGATGCCAAATGTTTGTTCTCGATCCTATTTTTATATGTGTTGAATCTACAAAAGAACTACAAAAAACATAGCTATAACTACATATATATTATATCCCTTATATTTTACGAGAGATTCACATTTGAAAGTTATAATTTCAGGTTTTTTACCTTCCTTAAGCTGTTTTGCTAATAATGGATCCAAATCTTTCGAAATTAATAACAAATTCATTAATATTCCTTAGAAAGAATTGTTTAAAAACCTCTACTGAGTCAATAGTTATGTGCATTTAAATTACAAACATTTTTAAAAGTAGTTTTTTCGCGATTTTTTTTTTCGAAAAAAGTACTTACGTTAATGTTCAGTTACACAGAAAATAAATAATATGTTTAAATTTTTCTGAAAGGTAACATTATGGGAAATACTACAGAAGGAAAATAGTTTCAAACTTGGTATTACTGCAAGGTCCAGAGCCTTCCGAACTGCACTTAGTTTTTAGTTAAATTTATGCCAAATTTTTTCTAATCGCATAGCTGCTTTAAAATTATTGAAACCTCTTTTGTATGACCCAATATGTTCCTAAATATTTTGCAAAGAAAATATATAGCCCGACCCTCGCTACCGCCAACGTAGTCAAAAATCTCAAAAATACCATTTTTGGGATTTTTGAAAAGCTTTTTGGGAATTGTCAAAAACAATTCGCTAATTTTTTTTTCACCTTTGAATTTTGATCACGAATTTCTATATACGGTTAAAATTTCATCAAAAACGATTCAAAAAAATCAGCTTATATTTTTTATTCCCATTATTTTAAAAAATGTATTCTATACATTTTTAAATTCTTAATCTAATATATAAAAATCTCGTGTCACAATGTTTGTGTTTGAACTCCTCCGAAACGGCTGAACCGATTTTTATGAAATTTTTTATGTATATTTGGGAGCTATGAGAATAGGTCGTAAAGTATATTTCATACCGCTAGGACATTAGGGGGTCCCTATCCAGATTTTTTTTAATTTTTTGCCAAAACGTTTTTCCGCATTTTTTTATTTGGCATTAAAAATACCTATAACCCCAAATTTTCATTAACCGACCCTCATCCACGCATTTTTTATTTGACATTTGAGTATTTTGTATGAGCAATATCCAAATATCAATATTTACCTATTTTTATGAAAAATAATTTGTATGGCAGAACAACGTTTGCCGGGTCAGCTAGTAATTTTATATATTTTTGAAAAAAATATACAATTTCTTACACGTTGAAATATAATATGTATATTAGGCTTGGTCGATTTGTATGGACGATCAAAAAGTAAAAAATCGTATAGCAGAAACGCAAAATTCTAAGAAAATTTCCTCTTGCGCATTTCGTCTTTTATCTGAAATATCATTGGAAGATAGGATTTGATTTTAGACTTATGGTTTCTTGGAAAATGGGGAAAATGTCTTAGAATTTTCCGTAGAATGCGTTTCTGCTATAAGATTTTTCGTGAAAAAAATCGACCCACCCTAAGGTATATCTTTTCTTTTCTTAACCGAAGCGAGAATAAAAATTTTACATCATTTTTAATTTTTGATATAACCTAGGTGTCCCACTATGGGGCATTGTGGCTCGGCATCCCCTTGGTGTTTTAAGCAGGAAAATTTTATTAAAATCGTGCTATCCGTTTAGAAGTTACATATTTATTTCCACTTTTTTTTTGGTCCCCCCCTTTTAGCTAGAAAACCAAATTTGTGTCAATTTATTATTTCAGAGATCGTTCCTAAGGTCACAATTTCTTTGATTTATATCTGAGTATGATTTTATCAATGATATAAGATCGAATTATTTATTCCACATATTCAATATATTCTTATAGTAGGAAAACCACGATCAAACTATAATTTTAAAATCTGTGTGTTTTATTTTGGTGGAAATTGGATTCAAGGACATTCTATAGAAGGCTGATATTAATAAAAGCGATTAGCGGTTTCGCAACCCAAAATTTACACCACTTTTTTACTAAAAAAATTGGAAAATATTTTTTTTAAATTTTACTTTCGATGGCGATTTTTTAAAACGAAAACATAAATATTCTATATTTTTCGACAAGATGGTGCTTTTATTTCGACGGCAAAAAATATGGGTACTTTTCTAAAATACCATTATAATTGATTAAAAGGTGAATAATATTTCTTAAAGAAAACTTTACTTATAGAATAAATAGAGATTAATTTACAATTTTATATTTTTTTATTAAAAACATATTTCCCACGTTAATTGCTTTGAGGTTCTGTGGTGCTATTATTCTGACCGGTACTGTATGTGTACATTTTTGATTTTGTAAGTAACGAGACGATTAAAAATAAATATAATAATTTCGCAAGAGGGGCTTATATATGACAGGTCTTCCGATTGCGGAGTTGGATCCAGATTTTCTAGATATTTATTCAATGATTCCATTTTTCGAAATTCCAAGAGCTTTTTTCGAAATTCCAAGAGCTTTTAAGTATTTTTATACAATTATTAAGCTTCGATTTGAGTTGTGGAATCTGTGCAATTGCCACTCTCTTAGAACTCTTCTTTTTTCATTTAAGAGCCGTTCGACATCTGCAGACTAAATTCTATTGTATCTGATTTTCGAAGGTTTTGGTTAGAATGTTGTTCTTAGCGGTATATTTTCCGAGCAATCTGTACTGAGGTATTTTTTATATTTAAGCCAACTTATTCTTGTGCCTATCATCGCTAAATTACCAGTCGGGTATACAATTTCTCTGGGGCTCAATAATGTAGTAATAGTAATCTGAAGATAGTTCCTGCGAGGATTCGACTATAACTAAACTTTTTCTTAACTAAAAAAATGTATTCATTCAAATGAAAATATATATATATATTTTTTCAATTATTCCTATAATTTTTTGTTCGAATGACAACCCTGTTGTACGAGTACATGTCAAATATATTCAAAAATATATATTTCACTCCTTTTGCTTTCATATAAGCTTAATTTATGTAAAATTCGTTTGACGATTTTACACAAATATAAATACAATTTTTTTTAATATTCTTTCGAAAATTCACTTCATTTATTCAATTTTCTATTGGAGATTAAATGTTAGTAATTATTAAACTTCTTATTTATTGGAAATATATATTTTTTAAATAATTACAATAATTTAAGTAATGTACATGCGTAACCGTATTAGTCTCAAATTTGCTAAAATTTAACTTACGTAATATATTTTTAAAAAAGGAAAATTAAAAATGCATATTCAGTGATTTTATTTCCTAATTTATAATTAAGGATTGTTTTTTATATTATTAATTACATTTATAATAGCACTGTTTACCAAATACGCCTACTAAAAATGTATACTTTTTCAAATAGTTTTGTTTTTTTCAAAATGTACATATATTACCAATTTTTTGGTAATATATGCTTTATTTTGTATTTTGTAAGAGGTTCAACGACCTTCAATGCACTAATATTACTCAAACAACATCATCACTTATTAGTTACAAATTAATATTATTATTATTATCAAGAACAATTATATTATAACAAAATTACAAAATTTTAGGGTTATTTTTTTTAAAGAGACAATTAAAATCCAGTTGCGTTATAGTAATTATTAATAAACATTACAAACAATACTTAGCAACTCCAATGAACCAATTATTGAAAATAACAAAAAAATATAAAATTTTTTAAGAAAATGTATTCAAAATTTGAAATACATAATTTGTACAATTGATATTATAATTTAAATGATTTAATTTAATTTCCAATTTGGGAAATTATTAACATTTTATACTAAAATGAACAATAATAACCATTTTTTAAAAATAAATTTATTAACTATAATAAACAATAAAGAAAAAGTACTACATTTTAGACACTTTGTTTATATTTTCCACCAAAGTGTGATATTTTTTTAATTTTTTATATGTACTTTTTAAAGCTATGTAAAAGCGTTCTAAGAGTGAAATTTCACAAGATTTTTTTTTGTTTATTGAATGTATACATTATTATTTAAAATATTAAACCAAAAAACTTTTTTTCAAAAACCTAAATTTTAATATTATTTGTAATTCTATCTTCAAAAGAACTTTCGTTTCCCTGAAAAATTTTCTGGCTTTAGAGCCTTCTCTCAATAACAATTATAGTCATATCAATATAATTTTTGGATATGTATATTAGATGTCTTCTTAGCTCTCAAATTATATATATTTTAATAAAATTTGTAAGATAAATAAATTTTCGACTTTTGTCTATGAAACATAGTACTGTGCGGCGCCCTTTTCCTTTATTTTATGAATTTATTTTGTAAATAAAATAAAATATATTCCACGATAGTATCGATTTTATAGCATTAAGTTATTTCTGTACATAGACAATATGTTTATATATAAAATTAAATGAATTTCCGGTAACTTACACCACAACTTCGAAATTTGGATCGATAATTGGGCAATTTTTTATTTCATTAAGAATTTATAGTTTTTTACTTTTACTTATAGGTATTTTTTATAAAACTATACGTTCAAATTAGGCGACATAATTTTTAAACTTAGAGCTAGTTTTTGGGATAAATATAATTTACATTCTCTGTTAAAACTAAAATTTCTGTTATTCACTTATTGTTTATTTAGAGCTTAACTTGTCAGTTAAACTTAGCTTAACACCTTCTTATAATAAACCTGAAACATATTTAGCCGGGATTAAACCAATGATAGTGTTTCTCACTAATTGATTACCTCCTGTCAATTTTGTTAGCATTGTCATACATTTCAGTCAAATCATGTGTGCATTCCTAAAAATGTTTCATATAAATATGGCAATACTTTAAATTTAATAAGAAAAAGCAAACATTGTCATTAATATAATTTTTAATATACATTTTATTTACTATACTTTCACTTTTTGTTTCTACAAAATTAAAATATATAAAAAAACGTTACGTGCGCGGTAGATTTTTTATATTTATATGACAAATTTTGAGGAATGCATATATGATTTAACAGAAAAGTATGGCAATACTAACAAAATTTACAGTTTAAAGCTAGAGCATCCAAAAACGAAACCCAGTCAACTGCATTTTTCATTGTTGTGAACTCTACCGGTGTCGGGTTTGGACAAACAGTTTTTTTAAGACGGTTAACTGGTTTTAACGAAATCTATTTTCGAAATCTTATTTGAACATATTTTTGAAAAACCTTAATAAAATTTTTTGAAATATTTATATATTTCATAAAAATTTTAGCATTTGACAATATTTCGTAAACGGTATAAAATAATTGCTAAATTTAGACTCCCTAAATATTCAAAATTGTCAAATTTGTTTGCGAGGATTAAGTATACAATTCTTAACATATATCTTATTAGGGTCTACAAAATTGAAATAGAATGGAAAAACATTAACAACATTGTCACAATATGTAAATTGGATAACAAATTAATGGTTTTCATAATAGGATTGAAATTACAAATGGAATTAAACCCAAAAAGTTTATTTAGTGCTTTTATTTATTTCATTATCCTGAAACAATAATAAAAAAGTTTCAATTGTGTTACGATAACCCTAACAATAGTTACGAAGTCAACCATCTGGCATTTTCTTTTTTTACTTTGTATTCTCTTATTCTTATTCTTTTGCTAGTTATAATAAATGCGTTATTACACAGTTAGTTTTCTAAGTGAATAAAATATATACAGAATGGTACTGAAGTCAGCCAACGCCTAGGATTTTAAGGAATACGCCAGCCGCGATAACCTTCAATGAGAACTATTCAAACTAGGTCAATTCAATGTTGATCAATTCAAGTGCTTGATTTTTGTGCTGAGATTGAAATCCATCAAGGACAATGACATTCGCACACGGTTGTTAAGATATCTCATCGATGGAAATGATACAACAAATTTAGATAATCTGGTTGACGAGACACAGAAAATTCTAGATTTAAAAAGCGACACAATGATGATCGAGCAACAACCACACGCTATTCATGCTATAGCTCAGCCACCCGAACAACACAAAAGGATTCCGAAGACACCATGTTGATTTTGCGGCGACCTTCACTACGTCAGATATTGTCCGTATTCTAATCACACATGTACCAACTGCAAGAAAACGGGCCATAAGGATGGGTACTGTGCTGCCTCATATCAACGAAAACCAACCAATTCAAAGAAGAAATCCTTTAAACAACAAACGAACTATCACACAAAGACAGTATTTTCTACGAATGCTATAAATTTTAAGGAATTGCGTAACTACGTCAAAGTCCAATTACTGTCCAATTACAAGTCGACACGGCATCCGACATAACAATCATTTCAACACAAACGTGGAAACGTATTGGCCAACCTCAGGCCATTGACACAATTAAGGCGAATCTAATGAAGTTACTCCGGCGCATCCACGAATTTGGTTTTCGACTTAAATTTGAAAAATGTCAATTTTTTAAGGACCAAATTAGATATCTTAGTCAAATAATAGACACATTTGGATTTCGTCCAGACCCAGAGATGATTAAGGCCCTCCAGGATCTAAAAATACCTGAAAATATCTCGGAAGTAAGATCACTGTTGGGATCCATTAATCATTATGGAAAATACGTACTTAACATGAGGAAGTTACGAGAACCGTTGGACGATCTTCTTAAAAAGGATAATGCTTTTAAGTGGACACCAGAATGTGAAAAAGCTCTTAACGAGTTTAAAAATTTTCTCACTTCGGAATTACTTCTTACTCATTATAATTCTGCTCTACCCTACCCATCATGGAATATTACGATTTCATGTCTGACCGCATATTCCGGGCGTTTTTCGGCCAATGCTCGCTTCAAACGAATCAGTTGCGTTCGGTACAGGTCCCCTGTGATGGTCTGGTCAGATTTCGGTAACTCGTATTAGATACGACCATTTTGATCCCACCAAATACAAAGCATTACCTTACCCTGCAGTTTTGTTTCAAGTTTTTTACACAGGCTGCACGGAAGTTGAAAACAATTTTAGTACAAATTGTGCAAAAAAAGTAATCAGCTGTTTTATTGATTGTAAATTAAAACACCAACTTGAAAAAGAAATTGAAAGCTAGTTCGTTTCAATTTTTAAAAGTGTGAGTGTATTAGTAAAAAAAAGTGTAAGTGTATTAAAACTTGAAAGGCAAAACTTGATCGTGTAACCCCCAAGTTACCGTCATGGACATTTAGGTTTGGTGTCTATTCGGCTGGTTGGCGGGGCTTCACATACAAGTAATGATTCGGTACAAAAAATATTTTCTTTTATAGAGTTCAAGCATCATTTCGGACATGCGAAATCGTTTTTCAATGTCTCTCGGCTTCAATTTGTTTGGTAGCCTATTCCCCTGCTGCTCGCACACGTTTTGAAATTGCTGTTTGAGTAGCTCCCAATGATTTTGCAAGCTCTTGTTGAGTTTGACAAATATCTTCAGGGAGTAATGCCTCCAATTTTTGTCTTCAAACTTTTTTGGCTGGCCTGGGCGATATTTGTCTTTCTTGTCAAAATCCCCACTTCTGAACCGCACAAACCATTTTTCGCACTTTGAAACCGATGAAACACATTCACCATAAACTTTGGTAATCAATCTGTGTGCTTCAGCGACACTTTTTTTCAAATTGAAGAAGTGTGTATATTTTGATTTTATTCTCTCGTATTTACTGGGAAAGTAAATGAACAGACCTTATGTGAGTATAAATGACATATATGTACCCTTCAAAATGACATATAAATTATTAAAAACAAAAGTAGTGTTCAAAAGATATGCCATCTAGCATTTTAAAATTGTTAGTATATAGTTAAAACTAAATAAGAATTACCAAAGCAGAAACACCCGAAAAATAAAGTAAACAATTCAGGACAGCTTTAGTTTTTTGATTTGCTTTATAAACATCAATATAATTTTTAATATCCATTTTATATACTTTAATTTCACTTTTTCTTTTACAAAGTTAAAATTTACCAAAAATAAATTGTGTACGCGGTAACTTTTTATAAAATTTAAAGAACATATTGGCATATTTATATGAATCATTTTCAGGAATGTACATGTGATTTGACTGAACAATGCTAACAAAATTGACAGTTCGTAATCTATTAGTGGGAAACATAATCATTGGTTAAAGCCCGGCTGAATTTGTTTCAGTTTTAACTTAACAGAGTATTAAGCTAAGTTTAATTAACAAGTAAAAAACTAGCTCTTAGTCGATCACTCCTGTTTAAAAAAAAAAAAAATTAAAGACTTTTATTCGATGAAAATTAAACTCAATTAATTGAAAAGCCTACTTAGGATTAGCTCGTCTTTGTAGTTTACCACGAAAAATCATTTTTGTATCACACGTGATATTACTTAAAATAAACAACAATAAAATCAAAACATCCATTTCAAGACTCAATTTTAAAAACATAAACACACGATTAAAAGTTTCTCAATTCAGAAATTGTTGATATTTGGTTTATGTTATGTGCAAATATGGCTACGTGATTCATATCATGCAATTTTTAACTGTTAAATGATAATTCATAATAACTTTCAAACACACTGATAGATAACATCCTCTATTTAACTTATACACCTTGTTTTTGTACACACATTTATTCGATTGATAGAATGAGCTCATAAAAATGAACTACAGAAACTCTTTTGGGAATGTTAATATAATATATGCCCTATTGAGATGGAAATAGGTACTAACTACATTATATCAATGCAAAACAGACAAAATAACAAACTAGTTATTTTATTAAAAATATTATTAGGGAAAAAATTTGATAATTTACCTACTTAAAAATTTGTCGAACTTTATTATAGAATGAATTGAAAAAGCCAAAGACATATTTCATAGGTAAACATGTCATTTAGCCTAGTGTGATCATAAATACATATTTACTTCTTTTATTATAAAAATATATTATTGTAATTGTTTTACACACTTAGTTTCTGAATTAATATAAGACATACAACAATTGCGTAATGTCTTATTGTATGTACAAATAAATAAAACAAATAAATGAAGCAAATTGAAAATAAACACACTCATATAAGCATAAAATCTTATTCAGAAAATATGTACAAACCCAGTGAACATTATTTGCCGACGTATCTGAAACTTTATCAGAAAATGAACCGATTTGTATAAATTTCTTTATACCATTTGAAAGATTAGCCTGCAATTTTTGTTTCAGACATTTCTGCACATTTTCTGGACTATAATAAGAAAATTATAGAAGTCAAAATGTGTTATCAAATATTGGTCCATAAATGTAAGTATCTAAATTCTTTTTTTTTAATTATTCAAATATAATTTGTTTAAATAAGTATATGCACAATAAATAAAAAAAAATACTTAAAAGCAGAATTTGAATACGTAGTTTACATTAAAAAAAATACTCGGACCATTTTCTGATGTTAGTTCAGACTTCTATTGTCGTAACAATATATAAAGTTTTTTCAAACTTTTGTTCGATATCAATCAGACATGTTTAAAATGGAAAAAAATTACTCTCTTTTCACACATACGGGTGATACAATAAAAAAAACAAACAATACATTCTCATGAGTTAGGTTTTTGACAACAGACATAGCTTTTTGGCTCTCAGTTACCTATCTAGTTTTCATCTATGGTCGTACCGACATCGGATAAGACACCGGCAACTTGTTCAGATTATCTGTACGAATTCTGACTTGGCAAAAAATGTTTAGTGGGAGTGTACTCACATACATACAAATACATAAATATATGTAGAAGAAAACTTTCTAATTAAAAATAAAAAAATAAAAATAAATAAAAACAGAGAGATTTCAAAGAACTGTTAAAAACTAAAATCAAATACTAAAGCTAAAAAATTATAAAAAATAGCATAATACTCTAAAATTAATACGATTTATTTTTGTTGTTCAATAGAACCCAAATAAAATAAAAGCATGCATACAAACGTATATAATTGTTTGATTGTATATTTGCAAATGTAAATAAACAAATTCGTCATTGTTTGGAATAAATAAAAGCTAACTTTTAAAATAATTTTTAATTCATTTTCGACAGAAACTAGAAGCATGAAATTTTAAGTGGAACTATTTGGGGAGGGAGGAACCTACACTTCCCAAATAGTTCCACTAAGAACGGATTTTTGGGAATTCGAATGTTTTCGTGTAAAAACGGGTAAATAAGGTGACCTCATAGCTTCTTAACTAATACATTGTTTAAATTTGAACCCTTAGGGAACCTAGAAGTAACGCTTCTATGGATATATAATTCTATGCTTAAAACATTTTAAAATAAAAAAAGGTTTTATATTCTCATACAATTATTATATTGAAAATACCATAATCTATGTTTTTTCTTCATAAAAGTTACAGTTTCGATATTCGACCAAATTTTGACGAAATCCCGAATATTGATATTAGATCGATTTTTTTACCTAATCCTAAACCGAATATTCGTTCGGACTCTAATGTTTTTTTCAATATTTCCATCTCTGGCACAAACCAAGTTGTTTCTTTATTATTATTCATATGTACATTGTATTTATCATTTGACATGCTTTTATTTCTATTGCACCGAATGTTTGCAAATAATCTTCATATAACATTAGGAACAAATTTATTTCATAAAAAAAGTAAATAACCGCTTTAACATTTAAATATACAAGTCAAGAAATATAACTAAGATTCTAAAAAGTGTTGCAATGAAGACTCACGAAAATATTGATTGTATGTAGCATCTTCTAATATCCCACTTAAAAATAGACGTAGGAAATAGGGAGATATTGCTATGTTTATTATTATATAACATTGGCCACGGTCAATGTTATTGTTTCATTTTGCAAATTCGAACAAATAATTTACAATTGAAAATCTCAATATTTATGTTCAACCATCGGGTTCGATGAAAACAATGTTGAAAAAAAAATACGAACACATATTTAACTTAGATCGTGTGTATGGATTCCGAATTTATCGTTTTTTAGAAGCTGATGTTTTGTCACTGATACAAAATAAATGTTGCGTGTATTTGTACTTCGCGGCAATAACGGGGTTAGAGGGAGGTATAATATCACTAATACATCACAAAAAAAATGATTATAAAACCACTTTTGTAGATTTTTATTTTCCACAAATTTTTTTGTATTTACCATTTACAGAATTTAATTTGTTTACAAAAGCTGCAAGAATTTTTAATTTTTTCACTGCGACATTGATGAAAAGCAAAAGCGGTGGCTTTAAGAACAATGTATTAGCAACTTTACTGGTCTTTCAACATTTTTCATTCAAGTTTGCAATTTCTTTTTACTTATATCTTTGATATTCAACACTTTATTTCAATTTGCAAAATTTTCTGTCACAAATAACAAAATGAATAATTTTAATTAAACAATTTTTAAAAAAAATATGATTTTTTCACTATAATAACTAAACCATTAAAACTTTAAGACATTTGCTACCAAAAATCCGCATATAGGAAGAAACGAAAAGAAGTACTAAAATAAAAAGTAGAGTTGTAAAAGTATAGAGTATTTGGGTACTTAATATTGTCAATTTTTTCAAGTAATCAATACTAAAGACTAACTACTTATATATTCAGAGTTGTGTTGTTCAGCACATGTTTTTCATTGAAATATTACCGCTATTTATCAAATTTAAAATTAATCAAAAATTTACGCTATAGATCAAGATTATATAGAAACTTTGAAGGTATTGAATAATATCGAGTAACCCCCAAAAAAATGAGAAGTCGAAAGTATCCAATTATTTTCAACACTAACTAAAAGTTCGTTTAATAAAAATTGCAGCAGTTGTGTTCATTTATTGCTGTGTTTAATACACATATGATGCAATATCCAAACACTGTTGTATTTTCTAAATGTTGCCAACATAAACAAATATGTATGTAAATATTAAATCTATATTTGAAATGTTTTTATATGGTTAAATTTTAGTAATAAAAAACATTCTTTGTGTAATTAAATACATACTTATAAACAAATTTTAAGTCGAATGAAATGAAAATATACGAAACACAACACTTAATTTTATGTTATTGTAATATCTCGTTGTGTTATTATAAGTATGTCCATTAAAATGGGTATTACATTACAATCATTACTTATTTGAATATTCTTTATAAGGAGGGCGCATGAAAATAATGGTGCTTACGTAAGGCTACCAGATTTTGAAAATGAAAATAGATGACATAAAGAAAAAAAGTAAACAAATTATTTGAATTCAACATTTTTTACATATTTTACAGAAAAATTTTCGTTCACAAGTATGTATGTATGCATATACGTAAAATAAATAAAAAAAAAATAACATATCGTTCATATGCTACAACGTCGCATAGTAGTTTTAAAATATATTGGCCCATAATCATAGTCAAAAATAAAGTATATTTTAAGAGAAAAAAAGTCGTCTTTACTTAAAAGTGGACTTTAGGTCTACCATAGACAAGTTAAAGTATACTTCTGACGTTAAAGTCGACTGTAAATATAAAACTAGCTGAAGTTTTTTTTAACTCATTTAACAACAGCACCATGTAAAAAATTTCGACAAAAAGTCAATAATGTTTAAGTTGCAGGATATTGGCAGAGATTTTGCAATTATTGAATATTGAATCAATAAAATTAGTACCAAAATAGAATACATATTAATCTTTCCTTTTCTATTTTTCCACAACAAACTGTTTTTTTTTTAGCTTCCCGGTTAGATTTATAGTTTGTCACTTTTTGTTTTTTTTTTTTTTTAATTTTCTAAGTCAGCTGTTCAGCGATGCCACTTTGGTATATTTTGTTGTATATTGTATGAAAACATTTTCTACATTAGAGGTGAGAACCAGTTAAAGTCGGTTCAATTTAAAACATACTTTAACTTTGACTATAGTCAGAAAATAATAAAAAGCGGGTTTTTATTTTAAAGTTGTTTTTAAAAAGAACCGACTTTATTGTTTGACTATGATTATGGGCCAATATGTTTAGGCATTATTCTTCATTATTCCCTTTTTTTTTTTTGAAAAAAAATACCTTTGTTCACAATTTATGCTGTAACATTGGAATGGAAAGCTATAAATTATTTAATAAAATTGGAAATTAAAGCATACTTAATGTGCTATTAAAAATATCAAATTAAAAATTTATTGTATGTATTAATATTAGTATAAATTTAATTTAAAATACAGTTTTTGTTTTACACAAAATTGTATAAATTTACAAATTTTTTCAAATAAATCACAAAAGAGAATATTATAATTTTTAAGTAATGAATAATTATAAATACATTAAATCACAGCATTTTAGAAAAAAAAATTTGCCATTTGTGGGCCGATTTTGTTTGTTAGTTATTACGGGCTACGGAAAGTTGATTTCAACAAGGGTCTAATAAATGACAACCAGAATTTTTACACAAAAATTAAAATAAAAAAAGGACCGGGCATTGTCTGGACTAAATTTACTATATACTTTAATACCTGATGTTGAAGGTTCCATTATAAAAGATTTTCTTTTAATAGATTTAATACTAACAATAATCGCTTGAATTGTAAAAATTTCTTTTTTTACTAACTTTGACCGCTCACTACTTTTACCAAAATTTATTATAAAAACTTTATTTGTAAATTTCAATTAATTCCACTTTTATACTATTTGAACCCAACGTGAGTCGTTATACTCAAAAAATTTAATTTTTCAGGCAAAGAATAACAAGAAGGGAAGCCTCACATTTTTATTACAACAACAACATTACTTTCTTCTCACAGACGAGTGTAAGGTGAAATCAACAACACAGCTGATTTTTATTTATCTATTTTGAAAGTGATTGGGTTTTGTCAAACAGAATTTATTTGGAAAAATAATACATTTTATTTTCAAAGAAAAAAATTTTTAAAACAAAAAACATGAATGAAAATGTGTATAAAAAGATTTCATATAATGAAATTTGTATAAAGCACTATTAAACCGTTGTTCTTTTTAAAATATAATTTAAATTTAACGGCCATTTTTTAGTTAATATGCCAAAATAAAATTTGTTTATTTTTTATTTGACAAATTCATCTTGACAAAACCTATGCTCTTGTCAGCAAGAAATATTGTGTTTGTTATATTTGTTGTCGAAACGCTCTCACCTTACTTATTACCAGAGTATGAAAACAAACAAAACATTTCGCAAACGTTTTCAAAATGTACAAAACAAATCAAGATTTTTAAATTGTATTGTACATGAGCAAAAACAAAACAAAAACTTTTCAAGTGACAAAGAGAGAAAACGAAAAAATTGGCTTTTCACTCATCTGCATTATTTAATTTACCGTTACAATCGTACATTTGAGTACAAAACAGATAGAGAAAAGTTTTTTTTTTCGTTTTGCTACTCTGTTCTCTATTATAATGAGTAAATCAATTGTCATACGTTTGTTAAAAGTTTTTTCTCAGAATGTTTCAATATTGTTCTTACCATAGAATAATATATCCATAGAAGCGTTACTGAGAGGGAAAAAACCAAACTCTGTTGTCAAAAACCTAAGTCGTGAGAATGTATTAGTACTAGGGTATTCAATCGATTAACCGTTAATCGGTTAACCGATTAATTTTGGTCGGTTAACTGTTCGAATAATTTAAAATTGCCGATTTTCAAATAACAAATAAACCGATTAATTTGTTTCGGTTAACCGATTAACCGAAATTTCTTTTTTTATTGTACTTAATATATAAAAATATAGTTTTAAACACACAAATTTAATAACATTTTTTCTAGAATGTTTCATGATGAACTTTGCCCTAATGAGTAGGAGGAAGACATGATAATAGACGAAACTGAAGACATTACAGAAACGATTATTTTATCAGAACTTAACGAAACTATTAAAAGTATTTAAAATCTAAAAAAATCCCAAAAGGACTCCAATGGTATAATGAAGGATTATATATGCTTAAAAAAACCTGAACAAAGAACTGAAAAATTGGATTGTCTTTCTCCTGCCTTACTTTCGATATCTCCAACATCTACAAGCAGTGAGAAAGTTTTTTCCAAGTCAAGTTTT
This sequence comes from Calliphora vomitoria, assembly GCA_942486065.2. Taxonomy (NCBI): domain Eukaryota; kingdom Metazoa; phylum Arthropoda; class Insecta; order Diptera; family Calliphoridae; genus Calliphora; species Calliphora vomitoria. Next base: position 52,026,329 of record OW818030.2, on the reverse strand, counting down.
ATTAAAACTAAAGAAAAATCGTTTAAAAGGAAACCTTTTCAACTATATTCTTTACTTAAAAGATCATTTCAGAATATCTCATTAAACTCCCAAAAAAAAAAACTTTATTTATTTTCAATTTAATATTAAAATAGAAATTATTCAGTTAATCGAATAATTTAAAATTAACCGATTATTAACCGAATAATCTAAACCCCGATTAATTATTTGCTCGATTAACCGATTAAACCAGAAACCCGATTAATTGAATACCCTAATTAGTACGTATTTTTGAGGTAGTATTGGTGACTTTTTAATTTTCACCAGACACACAGAGTTCTATAAAAATGTTTACATTTTAATTAATTTAATAAGAGCCACTTTTTGACTTCGTATTTAAATATGAATTATATTTAAGTTCTATTTAAATACGAAAATGAGTTTCTCAGTGCTTTTTTAAATAATACTTAAATGGCCAACGTTGGCCATTTAAATTATATTTAAGTTTCATAAACTACCATATGTTTTTAACAGCTGTCTTTTGTTGTCTGTTTTATTTTCACTCTATTGTAGCGCTGTATTTTTTTACGGCATCTAACAAAGACTACACTTCCGATGCGGTGAAATTGGGGCTTCTTTTGTGCATTTTCCTACAAATATTTTATTGTTTAATAACCTTTTTTTTTCTTATTTGCCAAAATGTATCAATTTTTGTTTTGCATGAACAGCTGTTTTATAAAACCCTATCGATAATTTTTTGATATTTAGTAGTGCTACCACACTTTTATCTTATTTAAATAAGAAAAATTATATAGCACTGAAAAACTCAAACTGTATTTAAATACCATTTAAATTTAAGTAAAAATTAACTAAATACGTATTTAAATACGAAGTCAAAAACTGGGCATAAATTTTCTTCTATTTTCAATACCAAAAATAGAAACTCTGTTCCATAAATTTAAATGGCTGAAATAAAAATCTCGGCCATTTTCCAAAAAAATATAGGTTTCGAGGGAGGAAAGATAGTGAAATTCGTTCTTTTTCAATCGTACTGGCCAAAGAAGGAAGAAGGTGGAGTTCGTGGCTCAAATTTCTTTAACAATTTTTATATTTTTGAAGTAAATTTTTTTTTATTTGGAAGTTAAAAAAATTCAAATTCATAAAAAAAAAATCTTAAAACTAAAGAATTAAAAACTAAGAAACCGCCAGCCACTTCAACAGGACTCCATCCATCGTGGGAGCAGCAGCATTAGCACCACCACGCCTGCGGGTGCTAGGGTATATTTGGTGATATTCCGACGAAGTACAGTGAAATACACCGGGACATATAGACGGACGTTCAATTCGGTTCCTTTTCTTTAAGAAAATAAAAAAAAAAATATTTATAAAAAAAAAGTGATTAGTGAAATATTTATATAAAAAATAGGAGGTCTTACGTATCGCAAAGTCCATCCCGCGTGTGAACCTTAACCATGCGTGCGCGAGTTAGGTTAGAGCTCTGGCCTAGGGAACAGTGAGTCGCGAGGTTAATTAACCCAAGATTTTCCTAAATCTTATATAGGTAATTCTCCTATACAAAAAAAAAATTATATAAATATATATGAATAAATAAATAAAAGGAATTAGAGAATTCTAAATATTAATAGTACCTCGAACAACTTAGACATTTAGACACGTCACTGACTGGAAATATCCATCTACCCTATCCTCACCCGGGAGATTCTTCTGAAAAATTAGTTGGCCGCCAGGGAATAGAGCGAGAAATCAGTAACGCTAGATTTAAAGGATAAATTATAAATTATTATTATGAAAAGAAATTTCATTAAATTAAACTTAAAATTCAAGAAAGAATCTTTAGAACTTGGTAAAGAAAAGTCTAAAACTAAAAGCTTAAAATTAAAATTTAAAACTAAAATCTAAAAAAAAAAAAGAGAAAATTTAAAACTAAAATCTTAAATTTAAAATTTAAAACAAAATCTTAAAGCTAAATTTTTAAAACTGAATCTTAAAGCTAAAATTAGAAGTAAAATTTGAAATTTTCAAACAAAAGCAAAATCTTTGTACATTTTCATGTCTAAAGTAAATTTTGTTAATAATTCATTTTTGTTTGTATAACTTCATTCTTTATTAATAAACCGAAACTTTTATAATGTTTAAATGAAATTGCTACTTTTCAAGTTTTATTTTAAAATGATTTACTAAAATTCAGTAAACGCGGCGGTAAGTAGGGAAGGTATTGTTTGCGGGGAAAGTTTCGGACATTCTTACGATCGGATGTCATGGCGGGATTCAATCCCGAGTGGGTGGGTTATCTCCTGGCAACAACATCAGCCAGGAGAAGAAATTGTTCGGTAGATAAGTACGCAGGGAAATAAAAAACAAAAAACTACTTTGAGCCCCTTTAACTTAAATATACTTTTGCTGGTATGATTTTTGTGATAGTGTGTGTTTTCGAGCCGGATTGCTGGCAAGGACCACCCCCTCCGGCGAGTTCCAAGCCCGGCAAACGCGAGCATACCAGCGCCGCCGGCAATCTGGCCAACTTGTTTCTTTTTGTTTATTTTGTTTATTTTGTTTTCTGTTTGTTCAATGAACAAACAGAGGTTTGACAAATACACCAACCCACACACTACAAAATTGCCAGTAATTGTGTACAAGTGTAATAAAGCGGTTCGGTCTTTATTTTGTCGGAAAATCGAAGTTAAAATTTCAAGTATTTTGATATGTTAAATTCTCTCAAAAGTATGGTGAATTCACATATCACGAGTACGTGTGAAGAGAGTAATTATTATTACTCTCAGTTGAGCCTCTAGTTGTACCCTATATCTCATACTATTCGAAAATCAACAGGGTTTGGAAATGAAAGGAACTATGGCAGCACCTATCGAAATGGATAATAAATTTATTATTCAATTGCTCAATATATAATATAAAATCATTTGGCGCCTAATTAGATTATTTTTTTTTTTAAACTCTTTCTCTTGAGTAAATGTATATTTATTGAAAAGGCAATATTCATCCAATCTTGGAAAAGGGATCAACCATTTATGTAGAGATCTAGATTTTTTGTATAAGTAACCGGAAACATAAGTAAAAGCATTTTCTTGTAAAAAATTGATGCATCTAAATTTTCATCTGTTAAATTAGTTTCAGAACTAACATCAGGTCTAGGAAGAGATTGAAATTCTTCCCATTCATTGTACATAGTAGATATGTTATTCTCCTGTACGCAAATTGCCTGAGATGACTCATCTTCAAAAAAATGTTCTAAATTATCCTGACATAAACGTCTTGTTGGTATACTTTCAAATCCACAGTCTTTTAAATAGTTAAAAAATTCAGGTATAGATCTATTATTAAGAATCCAACCGTCAAGAAATGAAAACCTATTTGTAATATTTTGATCGGAATTTTAATAGTTTTAATTTTCTCTGTTGCATTTTTTAATAGATTTATTTGATCTAAATTTCCATAAAACAACTCTTTTCCTAATTTAAATTTAGGATTTGAGCTATTATCAAATAAATTATTAAAAAAGGAGATATTGTGAGGTATTGGGCATAGTTGGCGCCTTTGAGCAATCTACAAGACCAAATGAATACAATGTATTCATTGCAGATGCCATTGTCTTACTAAATACGTGAGTTGCAAATTTAACTTTCATACTTTGAAGTCTATGGGGCTTTATATGTATATCAAATATCTTAGGAGCACACCTGATTTCTAAATTTGAATCAATATCATAAAAATATTTAATATCTTTTCAACTTAATAGTTTTCAAAATATACATTATTTTTGGAATTCGCTAGACAGTTTCTAGTACTTTTTATTAAATGAGGAGTATCATGCATGACAAATATTTTTTGAGAATTGACTATAAAATAGTGAGTCTCTGGCGAAGTGTTTAATAATTTAAATAAACTAACAAAGTTCTTTCCCTGATCGCTCACAAAATGAACTGGTTTAAGACCAGTACTTTGTAAGCATTCAATAACTTCAAGAAGATATAACAAACTGGTTGCTTCCAAGCTTGTCCACCTATTCCTTGAACCAAAAAAAACATTACACTGGTGGTTATTTTTGATGTTCTATTTTCATCGCCATAATCTTCTAAGCCTATTATTTTATCGAATTTTTTGTCATAATGCATATGAACTTTTAGAGACATTTCATCGCATGATACTGTCACATATTTCTGTTCATCAGTCAAGTCGGTTGCTCTCATTTGTAATACTTGAAGATGCGATTTTTTCAGTCCTGGAGTTTTGGGCTATTCCGAGGCAAACTCGTGTAATGTCTTCGTTTCTGGCGAATCCAAGTCAGTTTTTAAATTTCTATAGCTTAAAGGTGAAAGAAAATAAGTTCCTAAAGCAAGTTCCTAAAACATTTTTAATTTTGTCTTCGAAAATTTTGTCATTTTTTATAAATAATTATTTTTTAAACTCATTTATTTCCAACATAAACATACGATTATTCGATTTTAAAATATGCATTTGTTTTTCTAAAATATTTTTTCCTGAATGGTTATCTAACTTTTCATTTCTTCTTCATATTTCTCCTTTTTTAACTCATCTACTTGTTGTTTTAAAAATGAATTTTCAATTAATAATTTTTCAATTTTAGTTTCTAAGGATTTTATATACATACGTACTGAAACTAACACTACAACTACATTTAAATTTACTACTATTAATATTAAAACATTTTTTTTAATTGGAGGAGGCAAGTCCGAATTTTTAAATAAATTTTTATCCGGTACAGAAAATTTTGATACTTCAGAAAAATGGTTTGAGCAAACAAAAGTGATTTCTTTAGGATTTTGAATATTTAAGTTCTAAATCTATTGATTTCGCGTAGAAAATAATTGTAATATTAAATGAAAATTTGTTTAATATATATTTGTTCAAATATGTTTAATGATTCCAGTATGTAAATTACTTAAGTTTTATTTAAAAAAAATCCAAATTCTTGCGATTTTTTATAATTTTTGGTTTCTTTTTTCGTAAAATGTTTTGTTTTAAAAAAAAAAATAACGCAATTCCCAAAAAACAATCCCAATTTTCGAAATGAGAATGATTTGGAATACAAATAATATAAATATATAACTGTTGTCCAGCTTTGGAATTTAAGAACACTTAGCTTATATTAATAAAAAATTGATTTAATTCGGAAGGGCCTAGTGGAGTTCGTAATCTTAATTTTCCCAATTTTAAAATTTAAATGTAAGAGATATTGTTGTCATCAACAAATTTTAAAAAAAAGTTGTTTGTGCTCCTCTGTGTGGGTAAAAACGCATCTGTTAGGGTATTCAATTAATCGGGTTTCTGGTTACTTTTATACTATTCTATTAACCGAATAATTTTAAATTGAAAAGAAAACCACGAATTGTTTGTTCTTATTTAATTAAACATTTTATTAATAAAAATAATTAAAAAAAAAATAAAAACAAAGAAAACAATTCAACAAAATAAATATATACACATGTGAGTTTTTTTTAAGAGATTTTGGGAGATCTTCTCAAATAATCGTTTAAAAAATAACATAATTGAAATGTTTTCCTTTTAAACGATTTTTTTAGTTTTAATGAAACTTGACTGGGAATAAACTCTCTCACTGATTGTAGATGTTGGAGAAATGGAAAGTAAGGTATGATAAAGAATATCCAATTTCTCAGTTATTTATATTATACCATTTTGAATTTTTTTAAATTTTGAGTAGTTTAATAGTTTCGTTAAATAATGATAAAGGTCTCGTTTTAATAATGTAACTATTGCCAGAAGGGAATATTCATGAGTTAAAAAATAAAATGTGTTTAAAACTACTTATATTTCTATATAAACTGAAAAAAAGATATTTCGGTTAATCGGTTAAACGACTAAAATTAATCGGTTTATTTGTTATTTGAAAATCGGCAATTTTAAAATATTCGAACAGTTAACCTACTAAAATTAAATGTTACTCCCACGCTTCCTATTTTGACCATATTGCAAAAATACTTACCTCTCAGTTTGCATCGGCAATTTAAATAGATTCAAAAATGTAGTACATCCCATAATGCAATGACGCGGCATTGTTGGTTTTATTTTAAATAGTAAAATAAACACGATTTAGTTTACACAAATTATATATTTTGCTTTAAATATTTGCAAAATTTCAATAATTTTCATTATTTTAAATAAAATTTTAACGATTTATATTATTGACTTATATGGTGAATTTAAATCAGAGTTAAAATTTTAGTACTTTTTGGGTACAGAAAATTAAAAAGCATTTAAGAAAATTTTCGAAATTATACAAAATAAATAACATTAATCTATAAAAATCATTAACTATTTTTATGTAGCCGATAATATTAATAAAATAAAACAAACTTAATATCAAATAAACATCAAAAATATATTAAAAGTACTTTATTATTTAAATAATTTTTAATACGACTATGTACATAAATAGTACAGTGGTGAATTTTTTTGAACACCAACACAACTACCAAATATTTTACTAATACATATATAGACATAGACTTTTTTGACAACCGACTTAGGTTTTTTTTGACAGCGTTTCAATTCTTGTTATTATTCTTTATTTTTAGGAGACGAAATTTTAATGTTTAAACCGATATATTTTTTTAAATTTTTTATAGAAAATAACAAACACATAACACAATTGGGGAATTCAAACGGACAGCTATTAGTTCATATTGATATAATAAGAGTTTCCAATTCGGTTTTAACCGAAACCGAAACCGCGGTTTTTCAAGGCCTAAAACCGAAACCGACAATTATTCTTCGGTTTTCACTTTTAATCTATTTTCACTAGAAAAATTCAAAATTTAGAAATGAGAAACAAACTTTTTCATCCAATTGTTCATCCAATATCTCTAAACACAGATCGGTAAAAATATCTTAAGATTTGTTTAAATTTTTTAAATTGTATTACAATAATTGCTTCAGATGATGTAGCAGGCTACCTTTCGCAGGCTAAATAATGCAAAATTTTTGTAACAAAGTCTTAGTTATTTTCAAATATCCGAGTACTAGCTGACCGGTGCGCTTCGCCACCTCAATTGGAATAAAGAAATATTACTATTAAATATCCCTTTGTAAATTAATACTAATTCAGGAAAATATGTCTCTAGTTTCATGTTTATTGATTCATTGTAATGTGGATTCTAGCTCATTCTAGACGTATTATTAGAATAAAAACAGTACCATAAAGACCCACATTTTGTATTCCTACTCAGCATCATGAATGTCTAATTTCGTATTTCTGTGTCCATTATTATAGATAATACAAAAGAAAGGTAAGACTATAATCACCTTTCGTGAATTCTAACTCATTCAGAATCATTTGTGCCTAATTTTAAGGTTAATTATTATAAAATATTCAAAAAGTACCTTTACAATAAAGAAATAGTAACATTAATTATCCGTTTTGAATTCGCGTTTCTAGGTCCATCATTCTAAAATATTCAAAAAGAACTACGATTTCGAAAAAGTACCTGCAATTCCCTTTTTTATATTTTAACTCAGTCAGGATCATGTGTGTTTAATACCCTGCTTATAGCTTCATTATTATAGAAATTTCAATAATAGTTTCTGTTACATCAATATCATTATGCCCTCTGTGCTTTTTTACTCAGAAGCATATCAACTATTAATGTATATATAATAAGTAAAACAATTTATTATAATAAAAATTATCATTAGAAGTAAAAGTAAAAATTTTCCAAAAAAAAGTAAACATTTCCTGATTCTAGGTTCAATATTATAGAAAATTCATTTTGATGAACGAAAAAGAAGTACTTTTTGTTTTTTTGGTATCATAATACAATTAATCATAATATTATTGAATATTTCTTTACTGAGAAGCATATTAGCCAATTTTAAGTAATTTAATATATTAAAAAGGTACCATTAAAAGAAAAAGCACCAATTTTTCTTTATTCTCGTAAACGATCGTAAAATTTTAACTTTAAATTTGTTTAGCAGTTCCTATATTATCAACTGATTTAATAGTTAATAAATTATCACAAAACCGAACCGAAACCGATCGGTTTTCAATTTTTTAAAACCGAAACCGCGGTTTTGAAATTCTTCGGTTTTTTGGAAATTCTAGTCATAATGTCCTAATATATTATGATAGTTTAAAAAAATGTTTGGTGTTTCAAACAAAAAAGTTCTAAACTAATAAGACTTTTTTAACTATTGGTCAATTCACAAATTCTCTTATCATGACATATTGTCATAATGTCCTAATATTTTACAATGGTTTTTATTGCTTTTCAAGCAAAAAATGTTCTAAAATAATACTACTTTCTATGCTACGTTTATTGTGTTATCGTAACAAACCAGCAGAGACCAACGCCGCATGCCTAAGGGTCGGTTAAGCCGAGCCGCTGAGTCGTGATATATTAGAACATTATGACTGATAAGATACCTTGTGAATTGACCATATGTTTATTGTTTTGTTATAAAATAACAACAATTTGTTTAAACCATTTTTACGATTTTACCTTTTAAAAACCTGGTTTATTTCTTTTAAATAAACCGGATACTTTTGATTGCAAATAAAAGCAGTTTTAGTAGTTTAAAATTGTAACAACTCTTTATTTATTAAAATGTACAATAACAACAGAATAAATAGTCACTATGTGTTTTTATACAGGCTTATAAATTCGCAAAAATACGCACACACTTTATAATGTACAAACTCAAATGTACACGACAGTTGATGTTAAGTCTAACAGCGCTTATGATAAACTCACTGACTACTGCAACCGCAGTCATTGTTTATATACACTGGCATCTTCATTCGAGTAGTCTAGATTGTTCTTAACTCGTATGTTCGAATTCTAGAGCTTTCGATGTTAATGTTAGCAGCTTAAACATTTAGTGTTGCCATACTTACAAACAATGCTAATAACCGCATGCTATCAACATTGTTGATAAGTAAAACTTCTACTAATGGACGAGTTTATAAACACAGCTGATGAGCAGATACGTCACGGTGATAAAAAGTATCAAAGTTGCATCACACATTTAACCCCAACGTAGGAAAGGAATAACAAATATGTATGAAAAATGTATGGCTATCCTTTTTCTTTGATGCACTAACCTAACCTTGGCCACCACCTCGGTGGCACTTAAGGCGGGTGAATGAGCTGCCGAGGGTGTTGGCAACGGTGCTGCGGCCGCCGTACTAGAGGGTGAAGCACTGGACTGCAAGAATGTGGTAGAAGCCTCTACTGATACACTGGCCCTTCTTTCTCTTATGGATTTTGTTTGTTGTTCTTTAGTTTTCAATTGCTTAAGTGGTGGTTCGATAAACGTATTTATCGCCACTGAGTTGCGACGTCTTTTCTTATCCCTTTCTCTTCTTTGGGTGGTTTGTCCAACGGTTTCTTTATGATTACCATACATTATTTATGTTGCCATACATTACTTATGTTGCCACTTTATACATAGGAACGAATGGAATGAAATTCACTAGGGTTCTATAAGTCGATTGTTCGAACAATCGACTTTTTGCTGAAAAAGTCGAAAAGTCTAAGTCGACTTTTTGGTCAGAAAAAAGTCGAACATTCGATTAGTTATCACAAATGTCGAATAGTCGATAAAAGTCGACTTTTAAGATTGTTAAAAAAAATTTTAATTGCAACATTATACTAAAACAAAATGCACAGAATAACATAATAATTTTATGTAACTGCAATTTGGTACACTTACATTTTTTCTAGTGTATGCAAAAATAAATAATAAGTAAATGTTTATAAAAAAATGCTCATTCTACACAAAATATTTATATAAAAACTAGAAGTTCTTAGACATATCGTATATACTCAAATTACAGAAACTTTTAGGAAACTTTTAGTAATAAACATGCCAAATTAGTAGTGTTAATTTGTTTACTATTTTATAAATTTAAATCTTACTACATATTAGAAACAAAAATGATAATATTATTTAATATATTATCATCTTAATACATTTAATTTTTATTGTTAAACATTACACAAGGCGCATCAATAAATGGAGAAACCATGTATTTTTTACAAAAAATGGTAAGAAGTTGAAAAAAGTAAAAAATAGGCGGAAAGTAGAAAATAGTCAAAAGGTCGATTTAACCAAAAATTCGAAAAGTTGACTTTTCATAAATTACTAAAAGTCGACTTTTTAAAAATCGAAAAAAGTCGAAAGTTTGAAAAGTCGACTTTTTGTTTCAACTATAGAACCTTAATAATTTCTCGGGTAAAACATTCGAAAACGGCTATCGAAAGCGACAAGAGAATGTGCTTGTTGAGATTCCTGCCTGGTATTAATCGATGGCGTGAAAATTGCTCCTGTTGTTGAGTGGAGATTCTTTCTTGTGGAGGTTCCTCATGTTGGTGGCTTATTTTTATGGTGTAACTTCTCGATTCACTGTTCGGTTTTGTTTTTCATGTCCATTGTTTAATTTCATATGTTTTTGTTTCATATTGTTTAATTTATTTGTTTTTGATAGTTTTATTTCTTTATTTTAATTTATAATTTGTTTATTAAGTTGTTGTTAAGTGCAATGAACTTAAACTGAAATGCGGCGTTTAGGTATATTTTATTATGTATGTTTTTTTTTTGCAGTTAAATTAAGTTAAAATAGTTTATTTTGCAGTTAAATTAATGCACAAGGATTTTATTATATAATGGGAAGAAGAAAAAAAGTTAGTTCAAAAGTGGCGGTTGAAGAACAAGGTTTTAAATAAAGAAACCTAAATTAAATATTAAAAAAAAACCTTAATATAGCAAATAATTAAATTGAAAGTGCCAGAAAAGAAATAAGTGCTATTTCAAGAAAAAGTGGAAGCATTATAAAGTTTTCTTCACGCACTTTTTACTCAATAAGAGAATAAACTGGAACTGTGGCCGATACGTTCCTAGAAGGAAGAGTACATCAATCTTCATCATCCAGAGATATCCATTTGGCTACTTGCTGGAGAACAATGGTTTTGTAATTAAGATCAAGTACATATCAGTAACGGCCGAATAAAGAAAGTGTAGGTAACACCGTAAAAATATTTAATAAGGAAGTGTTCGTCAACACAATAATAGAAAAACTTACTAAGGCCACCTGTTGGGCAAAAATTAATTTAAATTACCGTCCACAAAGTGAACGAACTTTTTTAGTGAATACACCCATCAAAGAAAATTTTAGTAAAGACATATTATAGGAAAGTGGCATTAGGGTAGCGTTAAGTTGTTTAGTAAAGAAATTTAGATTAAGTAAAAAATATTTGTTTTTAGCTAAGTGTAATTGTAAGATTTGTAAAAGGATCACACTAACCAATAATAAATAAATAGGAATTTAAAACCCAAAAAGATGAAAAGATATAAAGAAACCCTTAGACTTCCTTTAGAGAGCTCTTTCAGGGATTTTAATAGGGAAAATCATTCTGATTAGTAAAGCTTGAGCTGATTTATGGCTCAAAACAAAGAGGTGTTAGCTGGTCCTTAGTTAAATTTGTTGGATTTGTGTTTTATATGTTAATTTAAGTAGTGTTTAGGATTAGTTTAAGAACCAAAAAGGAAAAAAAGGGGGAAAGTAAAAGTAAATCAGAAAATTAATATAGATATTAAAAAAAGGATTTTGCTAGAGGAAAAATAAATAATTATTGTTACTTTTAAAATATTTAAAATTTGTCCTAGAATTTATAAATCGGTTTGATGAAGAAAAATAAACAATTCGATTCATAAGAAAAAGACATTAGCAAAAATTTCAAATTTATTTGAAACCCAAAAAAAAATAATAATTTCAAGAAACGATTAAGCCACTTTTAGTTTAAGTTATTTATGTTTGTAATGTTTTAGTATAAGTTCTTTTATTGTAATAAATTATGTTATAAATATTTTTACAAAATGTGTTGGTAAATTGTTGAAAGAAGGTTAGTTACAGTGGTCCGGCGTGGATGAAATGAGGAATTAATAATTCCGTATAGTGGGTGAGTAACATGTAAAGGGGTCATAAAGAAAGAAAGAGAGTGACTAAGGTTGGGAGGGCAATAATTCGAGAATGAATATTTTGCTTTAATTCCATTCTATTCACATAAAAAATGCTATTTCTATTATTACTTTAAAAAACTTAACAATTTATTTCATACTTATTCATTACATTTTATGTAAAAATATCTTATAATAAAAAAAATAAATTAATAAATGCATACATAAATTTATTAGTAAATAGTATTAGTTTAATAAAATTTATTTATAAATAGTAAACGATTAAGGTTGTCATGTTTAGTTTTTTTGGAAGCGTATTTGGAACATTTTGTCAGTCTGTCATGATCGTACTGGAAATGCTTTTGAGTTATTTTATCAAAATCCTCTACTTCCAGGGCAAATTTGTTCTTAAAAGCATCTAATTAAATTATTCGAAAAATATTTATATATTAATATTTATTAGTATACTAACTGAACCGGCAAACGTTTTCCTGCTATACAAATTATTTCTAGTAAATATTTGGGTTGTTAAATAAAAAATAACGTATGTATTCTAAGTGAATTTGGCATGATGCCATTTGATGCCAAAATCCTAATGACCCTACCAAAAATATATAAAAGAGTGATAAAAAATGGTAAATATGTATTGATATTTGGATATTGCTCATACAAAATACTAAAATCTCGGCTAAAAAATGGGTAGGTGAGGGTCGGTTGATGAAAATTTAGGATTATAGGTAATTTTGTATGCCAAATTAAAAAAAAATGCGAATAAAAAGTTTTTGGCAAAAAAAATTGTAAATACAAATTTTGGATAGGGACACCCTCATAACCTAGCGGTATGAAATATACTTTACGACCTATTCTCATAGTTCTCAAATATACGTCCAAAATTTCATAAAAATCGGTTTAGTCGTTTCAGAGGAGTTCAAACACAAGCATTGTGACACGAGATTTTTATATATTAGATTAATCAATTTTAAAATAGACTTACGTCGAACAGCCAAAGTTATACGGCATCCACGAATGCATTGCTTAGTGTTAGTTCCTCTCCACGAAAACTGATCTGGAAGGTTGTGGAAAAACATATTTTTCCAGCAGCTACGGATACATTTATTAAAAGATTTTTCTGACGACAAGGAAAGTTCTTTAACCGTAATAAAAGAAAAATAGTTATTGATAATAAAATTATAGTACATAAATTAAATTTGTAAGTGTTAACTTACGAATTGTTTAAAAGTCTCTTCGTTTTCCAACTTGCTAAATTTATTTTCACTTTATATTTGTTTATATTTATTCACTTTTTTTAATTTATTTTATTCACAAAATGAACTACGACTTAAAACTAATATTGTTTTCTGTTTTGTGCTTTTGGTTCAACAAAAAAAGTACCGTTACTTTATTGTTTTTTCATAAAAACTGAATTTGTTTTCTTTCGTTAAACTTACATTCGCAATATCACTTTCGAGTCTTTACAAAGACAAAATATATTTTTTGTTGTTTTCTAAGCATCAATACTTTGCTAAAATCAAGATCACAGTATCATTAATAAATCATTGGCGTCAATTCAGCGAAGTTTTTTTTTTGTAAAACGAACCTTCGAGAAATTTTGAAGCATAGATAATTTCTCGAACATTTTTATTTCGAAATTTTAACGAAAAATACGTATTTTTCGATGTTTTCTCGAACATTTTTATTTCGAAATTTCTTCATTTTAGTGAATAATCTTTATTTTCGAAACTCAGGTCGGGTGGGATTCTAAAGGGCACCATACACTATCAAAATACTCATCAAGCACTGTGGTAGTATTAGTGAAAATGTTTTTTTTGATAGTGTATGGTGTTTTTTCATCAATCACGAAGGCATTTACAAAAATATAATAAGTGTATCGGATGAAGACAATCATTTTTTTTATTACATATTTCTTTTATTATTTTTGTTTTTTCTTTTGTCTAAGCATGCTGCCGTTATTGCAATAAAATTTTCATCCGATGTTGACATTTTTAAATACACTTTTAGTGAAAATAAAAATGGATTATAATTCCCGCTATTGGTGTTAACACCACAAAATCAAAAATAAAATGCTGATTGACGAGTCATCAATCAAGTGTACATCAAAGCATCAAATTACACGTACACGAAAGTGACATTAAGCATTTTGATAGTGTATGGTGCCCTTAATAGTTAGGTTTTTTATGACAACCGACTTAGGTTTTTTTGACAGCTGGAAAGATTTTATAGATTTATCAGCTTTTTCTTCCATAATTTCTGCAACAATTTTATTTATTTGAATTTCTTATTAATTTACAATACCAAATTTTTCAAATGTGTTTTTATCAGTTTTAATTTCAACCCCCAAAAATAAAAAGTCAAAAAAATTAAAAAATATATATTTTTCGTTTGTGCAACGACCCAAAGTATATTTATACTTTCCAACGACCAAAGAGTAACGCTACGACTATAAGTAAAATTTTTCAACTTTTGAAATGACACAACAAAACACAGACGCCTAAACTTAAACACAATCATTGGTTAAAATCAGCCTATGTTTATTAATAGATTGTTAAGCTACGTTCAACTAACAAGTAAAAACTAGCTCTAAATTTTATGAAATGAATGTTTAGCTTACTGTTGTCCGTATTTTCCAGGTACATATATGTATGTAAATAAAACAAAAGCCAATTTTATTGTTATTTGAAATATTACATATATTTTTAGAATATATCGAAAATAACATTATAAAAACAAAAAGTCATGTCTTTGATGTTTACGATAATATATAGAATTATTAATTTAATAAAAAAAGAAGCAGGAATGGGAACATGTTTAATGAATGCCCAGTACCAAATTATAAAGAATATAAGGGAGTTCTATAGGGTGTATTTCATTGTTTCATTTGTTGTATTTATTTATTCATTTGCTTTTCTATTAGAATTGAGGACATTAACTGCAGTAATTGCATCTGGAAACATAGAGTGGTAGTTTAAAAGTGGCACATAGGCTGCAGCAATTACACGTCCCGCAAACCACCTTCCGTGCAAGGCATTTACAGCTAAAACAGCTGTTGTAATGCTTGGACATTTCACATAAACATTACCAGACGGCGAAACTTTATCTACGAATATATGCAGCAAACCACCATGTTTAGAGCATTCATCAATAACATCATCGCGTATCTCATGATCCCAGGTTGGATTTGTTTCTGTACGTGGATCAAACATGTTGGATAACATAAAGCATTGCGTAGCAATGGGTGGATTTTGTGCTTGGGTTTGTACAGGTGCTGGCTGCGGAGCCGTTGCTAGTAAAGCATTAGCAGCAGCTTGTGGCACTGCCAAGCCTGCGCCTTCTGCTAATTTAAACATTAATTGTAGACGCCCAGTGGCCCCTAAATCAATGCCACTTCGATCCATTTCATCAGTATCAAGTGATGTTGTGTTCATGTCTAATCTCTCCGTAACGTTACCAACTTTCATTGCACGACCTGCTAATTCGAATCCATTTAACTGTTCTAATGCTTTTTTGGCATCTTCGGCATTGTGATACTGTATCAAAAAACAATATTTGTATTAGATTTATTAAATATTAGTGGTATAAAAAATTTAACTTACCGTTATAAATCCATAACCCTTCGAACGTCCTGTCTCACTATCCATTATTAGTTGAATAGAGTCAATCTTTCCAAATGGTTCAAATATACCCCGCAACATATCTTCAGTTATATTAAAATGTAAAGATCCAACATAAAGTCTCATCGGACCGATGTGATTTTTCGGAGAAAACGTCGGCACAGTATTTCCAATCCTATTCTTTTCAGCCTGAGTATGTTGAACGACAATCGGTATTCCAAGTAGCCTTTGTCCTGACAGACCTAATGCGAGAGCCACTGATTCCGGATCTTGGAATTCTATATACGCAATTCCCTTAAAACGCTTAGTTTTATTGCATGTTATTAAACGAACGTCTCGTACTTTTCCAACACTAGAAAAGAACTCTTCAAGATCACGAGCGCGAACACGCTGTGAAAGTTGCATACAAAACACGGTACGTGCATCGCGTTCCTCCGGACTAAGTTCAGTTTGAGGGGAACGATCGGGGCCCAATCCATTTGGTGGAGTTCTGCCACGTCTAAAAGGCCTTGGAGATCCACTAGTACGTCGCTTGCTGTAAGTATGCACGGAATTTGTGAAAATGTTATATGTAATCATGTCAAACTTTCAAAAATGGTAAATTGTATTAGTTTAGCCTAAATAATTTATTTCACATAATTAAATAATCATAAAGTGCCACACGTTAGATCCCAGAGACTGAGTCAGATTTGGAAGCAGAAATTACGGATATCATTAAATTGGATCAATGGATTTACTAATTGATTTTTGTGTAAAGTTGATTTTAAGAAGCTTAATAATTCTTTTATATTATGTAAACAATATTATATAAATATAATTGTGTGTCTATTTTTAATTTGTGAGTCTTCACTCAACGTGTTAAAACATTCATAGTATCAATAAATTTGTATTAATACAAATCAACATTTCAAAAAGTATTGAAAATTGCAACCACTACTTGCAACCCCTGATATTTTTATGAAATGTGATATTTGAGCCATGATTATACAATGCAGTTTTTTCAGCAAGAAATCAAATTCTTGGGTCACACCATACAAAACAACACAATATCAAAATCATAAAACAAAATTGCTGCGATAACCGACCTACCAAAACCTGAATCGGACGTCGACGATTTTTAGGAATGGTTACATTCTATTCACGTTTTCTTCCAATTTGCTCAACAATTACGTCACCACTACGGAATCTTATAAAGAAAAAATCAAAATTTGTGTGGACTCGAGACTGTGCATTCAGAAAAATTAAAAAAGAAATAGCAAGTGATCGTGTATTTGTACCATATGATCCAACCTATCCTTTCCAATTGGCTTGTGACGCCAGCGGGGGTTTTATCTCATATCATCAACGGCGAAGAACGTCCAATATCATTCGCCTCAAGATCGCTTACAGACGCTGAGAGGAACTTTTCTGTGGATAATTTATATCAATATTTTTTTGGGCAACCATTTGTATTAATAACAGATAATCAACCGTTGGTCCGAATTTTTCATCAGAACGCCAAGCTTTCCCAAATGACTTCTTCACGGCTTCAAAGACATGCAGCATTTCTTTCAGGATTTAATTATTAAGTTATTTACTAAAAGGCCATCGAGAATGTTAATGCAGACTGCTTGTCACGTGCTCCAGTAGAAACACCGTTGTCAACAGACAATGCGATCAATAATGAAGTGAATCAACTATTTGAATCAACCATAGAACAAATTTCAACGCAAAAATTAAATTATAAAACTCTTCATGCTGATGAGGAACTTTCAAAACATTTACGAAATCTTCAACATAATCGTGTGGAAGACACAATGTTTACTATAAACAATGGCATCACTTTTAGAGGACATCGTATAGTTGAACCTAGTACCTTACAAAATGCAGTTTTAACAGAACTTCACCAAACACATATTGGTATATCAAAGATTAGCTCAATTAGCTCGCAGGTACGTGTAATGGAAATCAATTGATAAAGATATTGAACGCTTAGTAAAAGAGTGTTCATCCTGTAGTATTGTCAAATCAAGTCCCCGAAAGCAAAGCTACACACTTGGGAGGAACCAGAACATAACTGGCAACGAATTCAGATGGATTACGCTGGTGTTTTCCAAGGTAATTATTATCTGGTGGTAATAAACGCGAAATCGAAGTGGGTTGAAATTGGTATAACGCCAACTTCTCCAACATCTAGCTATACTATAGAGATGCTCATAGACTTATTTGCGAGACATGGATATCCGGACGTAATCGTGTCCGTTAACGCTACAATATTTACCAGTGACGAATTTAAATAATTTTGTACAGATCGTGGTATTTTCCAAAAATGTATCGCTCCGGGACATCCAGCAACGAACGGGTTGGCCGAACGAACTGTTCAAACCCTAAAACATTGACTAAAATCTATGATAAATCAGCGGTCTATAAAGGAAAAGGTAAGAGAAATACTTTTTCGTTACCGATCAACACCTGTTAAATGGCAAGACTCCATCTGAGCAATACCTAAACCGGCAAATACGAATTCAATTAGATGCACTAAAACCTCCTCAGATTAATAAGCAAGGTCACATGGATCGGTGCAACGCTCGTCAACTATGCGAAAGAGGGAGGGTACAAGTTAGATATTATTCGAATAATAAGAATCTTTGGAAGCTGGGCGCAATTTTAATTAGTGGTCATTAGATAGTGGTCATGTTTTTAAACGACACATAAATCAACTAAGATCGACAGGAGTTCAACAAGCTGAAGAACCAGAATCTGATGAGATAACACAACAGGATGTGAATCCTACGACTCATAACCCTGATGAGAACGCAGAAGACTCAAACGCTGAAGGTCAGAACACTCCAGGCGCAGTTAGTCAACATCAACCTTTACGTAGAACCACTCGAGTTCGCAAGCCACCAGCCTATTTGGATAACTATATTGCTGAAGCCTAAATCTGTCCTATTAAGCGTAGGAGAACTGTTGTATCTTTAAACTACATGGAAACCTGTTTGTACTAAATAATCTTTTGACGTTTTCATTTTGATCCAGCTTTCTTCTTAAAATATATATATATATATATAGCTTAGCACATTGTTCCTTTTTAGATCTAATAAAAATGAATTTAATTTACTTTCTTAAACATTAAAATATGTGTGCATTTATTCATCGACATATGCAAAAATCATATTGTTAAAATTTCTTAAGAAATTGTTCAGTATGTCTTGGAAAATATTATTTAGAATATAATAAGACCATATTCAGAATAAATAGGTATAATTACACTTCATGTATCAAAATGATTTAAAATACAACGAACGACTCGATACAATTGAAATCATGTAAATTTAGGATTAGAAGAGTAATTGGCTAAAAAAACCTCATCACTTTTGATAAATTAATGAACAATTTTAAGAAGTCTTCAGAAAACGTATCTCATTCATTTCTCACTAATTTGAAAGAGAGAACTCCAAGAAAATGTAAAAAAATATTTAAAATATAATCTATTCTTCAAAATGTTAATGATTTCCCGCCAACATGTTAAATGTTTCAATAATGTGACCAACCCCAATAAACTATTTTTATCTGTACTTTTCTTACAGGATTGTTGTATGTAAATTAGTGTTCTAAGCAAAGTTAAACAAGAAGTCTAACTCAAAATTTTCGATAAAATAAATAACGTTTTTACACCAAAACACTTTTATCACACTTTCATTATTGAAAAATGTATAGTTTGAACCAAAGTATATTTACACAAGTACGTGCAAGTGATCAGTTGTTCATTTTTTTCTCCTTTGTAAATACTTGTGAGATTGTCAAAATTTTTTACTTTTTTGTTTTTCTTTCTGTTTGTTTACTTTTTTGTATGTGAAAATATTAATAACAAAAAGTGAATTTTGAAAACATTTAATAATATAAGTAAAAATAACAATTGGAAACCCGTGTTTTTGTTCCTTGTGCAAAAAAAATGTACCAGTGGAAGTGGTGACTTATTCTATGTGCGAAAAGACCAGATTAAATGGGCAATGTGAGTGAAATTTGTGCCAAAAATTTTCAATTATTTGACAATCTCACAATGTTTTACACAAACAAAATTAATGTTGTTTTTTTTATTGTTGAATTGTTGTAGAGTTGCATGTACTTGTATAAATATACTTTGGTTTGAACAAATCAAGAAAAATATATATATTTTTTTGTAATTTCTGACATGTAATTTTTTATTATTGTTTAAATTTGTGGCATTGCAAATCGAATAAAATTCATACAAATTCAATTTTGAAACATTTTTATAAAACTATGTGTGTCTGAAGAAAATTAAAAAGGTAACTAGTGTGTAGTTTTGTTACTAACTAATATATAGAGTTAGGTATTCTTTTACTAAAACATATGGGCAATTCCATGTCATCGTACGTGACATTTGTACGCCTATAGAGTGGAATAGATTTTGCAGAAGTAAGAGTATTTGAAAAATAATTTGGTCTTTATGTTCCATTCAGAGGTAACTATATTTTAAAAAATTAATAAGTTCTTTCGAAACATTGTGTCCAAAATATCGAGCGAAATAAGGGTATACGTACGTGACATAAAACGGAAGTAATTTTGAAGTACATGTAGAAATATGCTAAAATTTGCGAATTGTGAGAGGAGTTATGTTTTCTTTCAATTTCATACACTAAACCAAATATTTTTCCTTTACAATCCGCCATATTTAAATAAAAATAATCTTTGGATGATTTTATAATAAATAAAATTTAATATCGTACGTGACATACTGTACGTGACAGATTTTTCTCCTATACTAAAACAATATATATTCTGTAAATATAAGTATACAAAAACTAAAAAAATAATAGAAAATATATATTCGGTTTCAATAAACAATTTGATAATAACAAAACAACAATCAGAGTGAAATTCATTTCATACTACACGCTAATTGGGAGCTTAGGTTTCGTCACAATCTTAGCCTAAATCATACGAATTAAATTAAAAAATTGAATATAGTGAGTTTAAACTATTATTTTTCCACTTATAATATTGTAATAAGCTCTATAAACTTTCACATAGTAACATTTAAGTGTTTTCTCATATTTAAATCATCTTGAAAAAAGTTACAAGGGTTTTAGTGCTTTCAGTCGTGGTTGTCATTCTCGTAGAATTGCCCATATATATATAGTTAGGTACTGTTGTCAAAGCTTCAGAGAACTTGAATATACATACTTTGTTTATAAGCTTTAGATTTATAAAACATAAAAATAGCTATCTTTCCTTTTTTTAAATTGAAATATAAAATGAGTTATTTATTGATACTATGAATGTTTTAATTATATGGCCACCACCGTATATAAAACAATTAAGTGACTGTATTATCTTCCCCGAAACTATATGTATATAGAATAAACATAAAATTGTATGTAAAAATAATTTACTAACCTCCTCTCCCTGGAACGCGATTGTCTGAATGATCTACTGGTACCTCGCTCTTTTATGGGACTTAGACAATCTCTAGAACGGCGTTCTTTAGAACGACTACGCCTGTAATCACGTGTACGGCTGCTTTTGCGAACAGATCGGGAACTACTTCTCTTACGTTCTCTTGATTTACTGCGGTGATTTTCACGTGAGCGACTCCTTATACGGTGATCTCTAGTTCGGTGTTCACGGTCACGATCACGGTCTCTATCACGTGATGATCTCTTACGGTCTTTTTCGCGCTCACGGTCACGATCTTTTGTCCGATTGCCATCTTTTATCCTGCCGCCTCTGTCTCGTTCCGAATTTGAGGACTTGGCATTTTTCCTTTCATCATCCCCTCGTGATCCTGATCGACTTCTGAATAAAATAAATTTTAATCATAGACTATGGCGTAAAATATACATATGTATGACTAAATTACCTGGATCTATATCGCCGGCCATTAGATTCCGATACTAAGTTCCGTCTTTCAGATTTTCCATATTTATGAGATGCGTCTTCATCGTGGACGTGTCCACCACCACTGGTGCCGCTACTGCCAATAGTAGAATTCTATTAGGAGGTCGTAAGAAGATACAACAACAAGGTATTCACGTACAAATAATAACGTCGTCAGACATCACGACGTCACACATTGTATATGTTCATTTAAATTTGAATTGATTTATCGTATTGGGTATGTATTGTTGTTGATGGTTGTAGTAGTAAAAAAGTTGATTAAACAAGAGAAAGTAAATCAAAGTAATTAGTTATTTCTTTGAAAGTATGCAATTTATTAATCAATCATCAATTCTTAATTACAACAATGGTAGTGCGTGATAGCCCAATGTTAATCAAGTCAGACATCACAGCACCATCATCATTATTGGCGATCTGTTTTATTTGAGTTTGTTTTGTTGCATTATTCTACTTTACTTTTACACGTGTATTTACTCAACACTTTCTGTTAAATATTACTTGAATATAAATATGTAATTAAATCTTCGCCTTCTCTCGTTCATTCGAGTTGTGGCGAATTTTTTTGCATTAATTATCTAGGATATTTATTTGTTTGTTTGTTTGCTTTTGCCTTTTTCTTTGACATTTTAACTGTAGACAGTTGATGGAGAGGTAGGCGAGTGGGGTAGTAGTAGAAGTAGTAGTAGATATTGTGAATTTTTTTTTGCCTTTTTATATCCTGCATTAGACATTAGTGCTGCCCAGACGCATATTTGTGCATTTATCTGAAATTTAGTTCAGGTTCAGTTTGAATGTATTTAAATGTTGTATTTTTTTGTTTAACGAATCAAATATCAGATAAAGAAAAAAATCAATATATTTGCTTATATAGAAATGCTTTAGTACAAAGTATTTATATATAGTTTTAGGCGTTTTTTCTGGCACATTCAAAACTTACCAAATGGTCTCCAGCTTTAGATATTTTAGAATGACCAAAATGAATCAATCTCTAGCAACAAATTGGGATTTAAGATTTTCTGCAAAGACATTTCACCCTTGAAAATTATTCTATATTTTATAACGTAATTGAAAATTTAATGTTTCTTAACAAAAATCAAGCTGTTGTATAGATAAAATTGAACTCGGAACTTACAAAAAAATGTACATTCTCTTTAAAACTTTTTTTTCAACTTTTGCCAAAATTTGAGAAGTTGAACATTTGATTTTAATAAAATTAAAAAGAATCATAATACTGAATTATCTTCATGACAAGATATTAAAAACCAAAAATCAGTTGAAAAATAATTAAGTTATATAAAATCTCCTCTCCCAACCATTACGCCCTTAAGACCGCATGAATCAAATGCGAACAAACTTTTTTATATTTTAACGATTTTTCACAATGATGAACTGTAAGCAGCCTGCTTTAAAGACTCTAGGAAAAATATTAAGTGGTAAGCCGACTCACAGAAAAAAGTGATTTTGTTACAACGTTCAAAATAAATCTTGGTTTGTTTTTGGATGTCTCCCAAAATATTTTCGTTCTAGTGATAAACGTTCGTGTTCTGGACTATTTTCAAAAAAAGCATTTTTTTTAGTTTTTTTTGAAAATATTTGCATTTTCTGCCAAAAACAACACATATAAAATGGGGTATCATTTGAAAGGGCACATCAGCCGCATACAATGCTTTATTTGTCATGTCCAAGCATGCCCTTAATATAGAGATAATATTCTTTAATTTATACGATATTTCATGCTTTTTTTTTTTTGAAAATGTCATATTTCAAACATGGAAAATATGGGTACCAAAATTCATTAGGTGAAAATACAAATATTAAAAAAAAAAAACGAACGATTATCACAAGACCCAAAATATTTTGGGAGAATACTAAAACAAGATTTTTTAAGGAAGGTACATTTTTCCCCTGTCGCTCTAATGTACATCTCTTCAAAAACAATTTTTAGAGAATATGTACCCTCCATAAGTAACCTACTATCTACCATTAATCCCGTGATGAGTCAGAAGATATCCTCTGGATTACAGCTACCGATATCCTCTAATCCATCGTGGAATTGTCGACTCAGCCACTTAGTTCTGTGACATTACAACCTCGGTCAATGACATTTTCTAACCCCACTTCGTCCTCCAATAGTCCTGCAAATTTGTATTTTCCATTGTTGTGAATATTTCTAACGTTAAACTTAATATAATGTATCTTTAGGAATGCATAAAATATGAAGATTGTTCAAATTTTCAACTTAAAACCCCCCAAAACATTGGGCGTAACAGCTCGAACATTCAAGTTTTTTAGAAAAAATACATCGATTTTATATTCACTTTAGACACAACTTTTTCCAAAAAAACAAAATATTAAATTCCCACAAGATTTGTTGTGACCCACACAATACCAGTGTTGGAAAATATAATAGGGACGACCCTTACTTTCACAAACAGTTTCTTTATATTAAGTTTTTTTTTGGGCTCCCGCTATTTAACTGTTCCTAAAATAACGGAATTTCATTATTTGTTTACTTTTTCTCTTTTGCGCTTTTATTTTATATTTATTTGCAAAAAAATCAGAAGTTTAATTTCAAATCAAATAAAAATTTTTATTTTTAACATAAACACAGGGCCATAACTGCTATAACCAATATTGGAAAAAATACTGAAATAATTGTTTATCTAGATTTTTTTTTTTTTAAATAACCAATATTATTTTGGTCTTTGATAACCATTATAAAATTTTTTTATTTTTTTTTTTGGTCTTCAATAACCATTATGAAAGATTTTTATTTTTATTGGTTTTTGATAACCATTATAAAGGAACTTTTTTTTTTTGGTCTTCTGTAAACGTTATGAAAGATTTTATTTTTTTTGGATATTCCATAATCATTAAAAGTAACCAAAAAGTTTCTTGGTCGTATGGACCTGGTTTTCTTGCATTTTTAAATAGACGGAGAAAAAGACATGTATTCTGTATATATGAAACTTATTTGTGTTGAATTTTATTTAAATACCAAAATTTTGAAGAGATTTATAAAAATCTTTTATAATGGTTATCAAAGACTAAAATTTGTTTGAGTTATTTATAATTGTTATTACGGGACATATTTTTTTGCAGTTATTTTTTCTATAACCAATTGCTTATTAAATAAAAAAATAACAGTTATTTCGGAACCCTGCATAAACATATTAAAAATCCGTAAAGCAAAGTTTATGTGAATTATTTAATCATATTGGTTTCGTGTTTATGATTTATGTCTTCGGTAAATAAATTTGAAAATGGGTCGTGGTGTTCATTGTACTGAATCTGAAAAAATGTTATTCTTAAATTAAATTCGGACAGGTTATCAATTAGAAAAATTGCACAGATAATGAAGTGTTTCAAAACTAAAGTATTCAATGCCATTCAAAAAAATCATGAAACTAGAGGTAGAAAGCGTAAAACGTCAGCGCGTTTTGACCAACGTTTAGTTCGACCAAAATAACCCCTTTATGTCACCAAGTAGCCTTAAAAATGAATTGTGTGCTTCAGTGACAAGTCGAACAATAAGAAATAGGCTGCAGGAAGTCGGATTAATGGGACGCAGTTCGAGAAAAGTCCACTGTTGAGCAAGAAAAACATACAAAAAATGTTGGAATTTGGCAGGCGACACCTGTGTCGTAAAAACTGGAACAACGTACTATGGTCAGACGAAACAAAAGTCAATTTATTTGGATCTGACGGAAAATCATTTGTACGTCGTCCTGCAAATGCTGAATTTGATCCAAAATATACAAAAAAAAAACTCGGTCAAACACGGTGGTGGTTCTATAATGATATGGTGATGTTTTTCGGCCTCTGGAGTTGGTCCAATAGTTTGGATTCAGTGAAAATTAATGCTGCTGGCTATATAGACATTAAACCCCTGCATGAATGGAAGTGTTGTTAAGTAGTACATATGTACTTGCAAAGTGTGTGCACTTACTCGAACTATACTTAAAAATAATGTTCATATTTTTGAGAACAACAAAACTACCGAATATGTATTTGTTGTTACTCAGCTTTGTGTTTACTAGTTAAGTACAGGTTTGTTTTACGCTCAATATAAGTGAAGAGAACATACACAGAAAAAAAATTCATAATTGGAATGAATTTTGTAATAAATATTATTAATCGAACATGACTTTTTTTTCCCAAACTATTTTCATTCAGAATAAGAACATATTCATAAATTTTATGAAATTGTACATGACGGAATTTTTTGCATAAATTTCTTGATATTTTATAATAAATTGCATTACGTAATGCCTCAGTTCAAATATGTTTGTAAAATAGACCTATATTACCAATTATTCAAGATGAATCAAAAAAGTCTGAAAAGTTAAAAAATATCATTAAACATAATTTAGCATCCATTAAAGCATTTCATCTGCTTCAAAAAATGCAGTCAATTTCGCGCATAGTTTCTCATTTTGTAGCTGGAAATCATAAAAAACATAAAAATTTTCCAAGGAAAATTTCAAACATTTTCAAACAACATAAAAATATAAATGAAAACTGAAATATTTTTTTCAAGCCTCCTAGATTTTAATTAAAAACAAAAAATATGAAAAAAATCATACTATTTAAGAAATTATTTATAAATGTTATAAATTGAAATTAATGAAATCAAATCATACTATTCATGTTGAAACTTTTTTATGTGTATCGAGTAACAAGCGACAACCAAACTTCACGAGGTACTTGCATACTACGTGAAGTTTGGCAAATACAATTTAAATTAAATATTTTCTTCTTCATAAGAAATGAAAATAAATGAGGCAAGTTTATAATATATTTTGTTATTTATTCACTTATGCATATTTTAAAATTGTTATTTATTAAAATTATAGAAATATATTCTTAAATCTGATATTAAATCTGTATTATTTTTTATTCGCATATACTTGCAGTACCACATGAAGAGAACATGATTTTTAAGGTACTTCTTTTTTTTTTTGTTCACATATTACATGTTCTTTTTTTCGGTACTCTATTAACATCGGCTACTTACTTGTTCGTATTTATTAAGACAACATTCTTTTCACTTCCCTAGTTGTGCTCTGAGAAAGAGTACAAATAAATACTACATTTGACAGCGAGTTTCACATATGTAGAAAAAACTTACTCGCTGCAGATGTCTAATAGACATTCTCCAGAATAAAATGCTTCCATTTGCTGAGGATGAAATGCCACTAAAATGGGAATTCATGCAGAAGCGTCAAAACGTGGTTTCAGCAGAAAGAGGTGCCTGTAATGGAGTGTCCGTCCCAATCACCGGACTTAAACCCCATTGAGCATCTCTGGGGAGTCCTCAAAAATAAAATTGGTATGTGCGAATCTTGTGGGATCTATGAATCGCCGTTGTCAGGAGGTTAGAAAAATGAAAGGATCTTCAACCAACTATTGAAAAAGTATTTGGAAATTAAGGTAATGTTAAAAAATAAATATTTTTTCCAAAACATTAAGTGTCCCTATTATTTTTTCCAGGCCCTTTTTTTAAAAAATATTTTTTGGCTTTATAAGTTAAAATATTTGAAGTTATTTAATTTTATGTATATACTTTTTAATATTTAGGGAATAGTAAATAAAAAAGTAAGAATATATTGAAAAAATTAGAGTGTCCCTATTATTTTTTCCAACACTGTATTTTTCATTGATAGATTTTTAGCCTTCTTTATAACTCATTGTAGGTAACATATGAACTCATGGTCCGTTTTCACATCTGATTCAATTGTACAGACATTTATATTTGTTTTCGAAAGAAGAAACTAAATATGTAATTAAAAAATTAAATTTGATTTATATTGTTTATTATATGTATGTATATTTTATTGTCGATTGTAAAAAATTTAAATTTTTTAAATACATTTAAAAACTTGTTCACAAATTAAAATTATACATAAAAATAAAGAAAAAATTAAATAAACATTTTTTAAAATTTTTGTCTGTTATTTTATTAAATTATTCCAATAATATTTTTTAAGTTGCGTTTACTATGCTTTCTTTTTACAAATTTTAAAGGAAAGACCAAAAACGATCTAAAATCTCTTGTTTTAACTGCCTGTTCCACGATGTCGAAAGAAAAATGAGTCGAAAAAATTTGTATGAAAAACACTCAATTTTTAAAATTCTTTCGAATAGTTTTCATACAAATTTGTTCGAATCATTTTTCTTTCGACATCGTGAAACAGGCCTTTAATATTTGTTTAAATCACCGTTACTGAAATAATCCAAATTAGCGTTGCCGTTACCTTTTTAAAGTTTTAAATCGGTAGCCAAACTAGCTTTTAACTCATTCATCGATTTCAAAACTCTATTGTTACGAAAGTTGCTCTCAGATGTCTACAGAGGAAGATTATTGATATTGCAACTTTATAATACCTCAGCAGTTAAGCAAGTGGTCAATGAATGCCTTATAGACTTATGTCGCTTATTTTGTACGGAGTAATTCGTAAAGCAGGTTTTATACAAATTGTGTTGACATAATTCTTGTCTTTTTAACTGACAAGTACCCGTGCTTGTTAAAATAACTAGTTATGTAGCTGATCAAATAACCAGTTAATTAAGCAGTTGTCGGAATGTTTAATTTGAACAATTGCATATTGTTACTTAAAAACTGTATGATATTTTCATTCGGAATTCATTTACACCTTATATTATCATAACATTCTCTACAACTAGGATGAATTCGTCGGCAAATGTGGAGATACTGGTTGCAAGTTTCTACAGGTTTTAGAAAATTAAAACAACTTTGAACTAATATTTCATGAACAAAATACACCAAGTGGTTTCGATTAATAAATATTAAAGTTAAAGATTGACATTTTTAATATTATTCCATATTAAATAAATGAAGAAATGAAAAGCTAATTTTGTAGAAATTATGCCAGAAAGAATTTTTAAACTTTGTTAAGATTAAGGGAGATGCTATCCTATATTAATTTATTTCATCTTTCATATTTTCACGAATTTTGTTAAATGCGTTTGACGGATCTTTTATTTCATAATTTAATCTCAAAAAATACGTGTTTTTATTATAAAAAGAAAAAGTGCATTCTTACTGAGACGCCCTTTACTTTTCAAATTTAAAATATTATTAAATCTATCAGGATTGTCAAGAAATAATTTTCATAAATACATTTATTGTTTACACGGTAGTATTCAAAATATTTTTTTTGTAGATTATTGATATTTATCTTTTGTCTGTAAAAAATAATCCTTTCCCAAAACATAGTCAAAACGTTTCTTATTATTGGTGTAACTAATGAACGGGTTTTTTCTGGCCATGCACGACTGAAGTCCAGATTTTTTAAAGCAGCGGTTAATTTTATCGGCATCGACATCAATTCCATAACCTTTTTAATATCGTTTTTTAATTCTACGCTACTTTATTTGGAATTTCTAGCACATCTATTACATTTTTACGCCATAAGATTTTATCAAACTTTAATCGACGTCCTGTTCTTGGCAAACTTTCATATCTTCCAAAGCTTTTAGAGTTTCAAAGGATAGTTTAGACTATAGATTTTGACAAACTAACGATTTCCCCCACTTTTGCCGTAGATTTTCCTTTATTTGAAAACATGACAAATAATGTTTCCCACGTTGGGTTGAATCATGTTCAAAGTGGCGCTTAATTGATTTTTTAGAATTAATATTTATTTATTAAATTTGGTACCGGGTAAAAGTAGACAAAATTCTACATTACTAGCAGCTAATATTGTCATTCAAGGTTGCATACTTTTTCTGCAGTATACTGTCAAAGTGGATAAATATTTCGTATTTTTGGTGATAACAATTGAAATTAAACACAATTAAAATGTTTTTTTTTTGGTTTAAAACATTTAAAAGCTAAATTTTTATGATGGAACCATCAACTTCAGGTATTTGAGTATATGAATAAGAATCATTTATTTAGATTTTTTTGTAAAATATTTTTATTTTTTTCTAAATGTTCCAAATTTAGAGTATTTTTCATTTTTAATGGATAATAACTAAATACGTTTGTAGTTGTTTGTTTTTAAACTATATAATAACAAAAGTACAACATTTAGGCTTTTAACCAAAAAGATGTTGCGCATGTTTGCGCGCCTGTCTTTAAATTAATCTGTTGTTTTTATAATATTATAAAAACAGCACCTGTGACGGAAATGAAGAAGAATCTGTAACTTCTAAACGTATAGTCCGATTTTAATAAAATTGAATTTGGAATTTAAACACTAAGACGCGCCTGAGCGTGAGATTCTCAATAACAAATCACAAATTTCTTATTCACTTTTGCATATTGATCAAAAATTTCTATATAACTGTAACAAATAACAAAACTTTATTGCTTTTTAAAAATTTAAATATTCCAAAAAACCAGCTAATTTTTTTTTTTTTGCAAAAGGCCTTCTATAAATTTTGTAATTCTTAAAAAAAGTCAAAAATTAAAATTTTTTCGATAGATTGAAGAAATTGCTATCAAAACTATAGGGACAAATTTTGCTAAGAAAAATAGGTAACAAGTAACATGGATGAGAAAAAACACCTGTTTAACCAAAATGTCAAATTTTGAAGTGTATAAGTTTTTGACAAATATTAGTACTCAATATTGTCGTCTGTAAATGCCTTTAATACATATAGAACCTTGTTGAATAAATCTAATATTTTAATTTAAATTATTTTTGATCTACATACAACTTATAGTGTTTTATTGAAAATTTATTTTATTCAATTTAACTGTATGCTATGCCAAAAGTGCGTTTATAGTTGTGACACGCAGTGTATATACAATAAGGTGTACTCGTTAGCGCAGCTGACTCGTTAACATGAGCTGTTTAAAATCCAACCGACAAAAGTTGTGGTTATGTTTGATAATATTAGAAAACGATAAAATTAATAAAAGAACAAAAAAAGTTTCACAAAGTAAAAAATACTGCAAATTTTGAAATTTATTATTTTATGACCGTTGAGTGCATATAATAATTACTCTCTTTTCACACATACGGGTGATAAAATAACAAAATACATAGCAATACATTATCATGAATTAAGTATTTGAAACTCAGTTACCTTTCTTGTTGTCATCTATGGTTGAGGGTTTTTAATAAAAACAAAATATCTGTTGTTATTGTATTGTTATAATGTGTGTTATAGTACTTTACAGTAAAAATTATCCAGTAACTTTATATAAGAGGGCAAACAAAAATTCACTCTCAATCTGAAAAATTTCCAAAAAATACGCGAGTAATTTTTAATTATTGATTAGTAAAGCCATTTTTTTAAAAACTAAAATCGCTGTTAAATCTCTGTAAAACAAAAAGTTAATTGAATGAGTTTACAACAACAAACACATACAAACAATAAAATAGCACTTATTAGTAATAATAACTATATTTATGCCCTACACCACCATAGTGGGTAGGATATTATGCGTTAGTAGGATATTATGCGTTAGTATCCAAAAACAATTCAACAGAAAAGAGTTTCATATAGAAATAAATCAAGCGACTTAATTTCATTGCGATCGGTCTATAATTGGTCTTAGCTTCCATGTAAGACCCATTTCCGAAAATAGTTTTGCTCATTTACTCAGTCTGGGTAGAGTTTCCAAAAAACCGAAGAATTTCAAAACCGCGATTTCGGTTTTAAAAAATTGAAAACCGATCGGTTCGGTTTTGTGATAATTTATTAACTATTAAATCAGTTGATAATATAGGAAATGCTATACAAATTTTAAGTTCAAACTTGACGAGTGTTCAAGAGGATTAGGGAAAATTGGTACTTTTTCTTTTAATGGTACATTTTTAATATATTAAATTAGTTAGCTTATATACATTAATGTTGGCTGATATGCTTCTCAGTAAAGAAATGATCAAGAATAGGGTGCTCAATTGTATTATGATACCAAAAATATCAAATATAACTTTTTGATTTTTCTATAATATTGAACCTAGAATCAGGAAATTACTTTGAAATTTCAAACTTGACGTTGTTTAATTGTGGAAAATTGTTACTTTTTCTTCTAATTGTACTTTTTATTATATTAATTTTTTTTACTTATATGTATATATAATAGTAGTTAGCTGAAATGCTTCTGAGTAAAGAAAGAATCAAGGATAGAGGTCACAATGATATTATTGAAATTTCTATAATGATGAACCTATGAGCAGGAAATTAAACACATGATCCTGAATATAAAAAAGGGACTTGCAGGTACTTTTTCCAACTAATAGTACTTTTTGAATATTTTATAATAATAAACCTTAAAATTGAAAAGTAGGCACAAATGATTCTGAATGAGTTAAAATTCACAAAAGGTGATTATTGTGGTAACTTTCTTTTGAATTTTCTATAATAATGGACACAGAAATATGAAATTAGACATTCATGATGCTGAGTAGGAATACAAAATGTGGGTCTTTATGATACTGTTTTTATTCTAATAATACGTTTAGAATGAGCTAGAATCCACATTACAATGAATCAATAAACATGAAACTAGAGACATGTTTTCCTGAATTAGTATTAATTCACAAAGGGAGACTTAATAGTACTATTCGGGTCAGCTAGTACTCCATACTTTTATTTGATATTTGAAAATATCTTTTCAAATATCCGATAAAATGTTTACAAAAATGTTGCATTATTTTTTTTAATTAAATAAATAAACAGTAATTTGAAGTTTAATTGTCAGGAAATACTCGTAGATCAATATGTTGTGTCATGCTTTATTAACAGGTTTCCTTGTCTAACCAGCGAAAGATACACCATCTGAAGCAATTATTGTAATACAATTTAAACAAATCTTAAGATATTTTTAACGACTTGTTTTAGAGATATTGGATGAATAATTGGATAAAAAAGTTTTTTTCTCATTTCTAAATTTTGAATTTTTCTACTGAAAATAGATTAAAAGTAAAAACCGAAGAATAATTGTCGAAATAAAACATATTGTCACTTTTCCTAAGTGACTTTATAAAATACCTCCATAAACATATGTTTTTGCATGTTTACAAATATTATAAGAGAATGTAAAAAAAGAATACAGTTTACAAATAGCAAACAATTATAAACATAAAGTTATTACTAATAGTATTTAACAAAATGTTAAAACTTCAAATAGAATTAAAAACACTTGTGTTTTTATAATAAAATTTACAACTATATAATAAGTCAGAAACCGATATGATAGCGAAAACGATATTACCTTATGGGGAGATTATGATATTATATTTAATTACCCCCTGTCTATACTTGACAAATATTTATGATAACAATTAATGACGTTTGTTGTCAAGACAAAGTTGTCTAAGCAAAAGCACTAACAATTTTGTCATAACGACGCAATAATAATAATAAATGGAGACTATATCTGATAATTTTAGTTTATTAAGACGTTTTTTTAAATATTTAATTGGGTTTTTGCATACATTTTGCAATTAAAAAATTAAAAAAAATTTCATATTTTTTCCAATAATATTGCTACCAAATTATTAAATCAAATCATAAAAACCTTTGAAAAGCATGTCAGTTATTATGTTTAATGTCAATTTTTTGATAAATGGCAATGTTAATATCTGTCTACTATGTGAAACATGGTTAAACGCTACGATCTCAATAAAACATCAAAATTATTTTTGCTATAGATATGATCGTCAACAAGGTGGTGGAGGAGGATTAGCTATTTTCATAAAAAAGAATATACGTCATTGATTGCTGTCTCCAATAAACACTATATTTATTTTTTATTTATTTATTATTTATTTATATCTATTGAAAACATAGGTATACAAATATTTTCCGGTAATGACACAATTGATATCTATTCATGCTATTTTTCTGGGGGTTCAGCAGGGAGAAATAGTATTCGTAAACAGACCTTCAAATCTGATATACGAAAACTTACAAACACTAATAATAAGTTCATATTAGGAGGAGATTTTAACAGCAGAGACAATTACTGGGGTTGCCAACGTAATAACTGCTGGGGCAATACATTGTATAATTCACTTCAAGTGAATCACTTTCAAATTGTTTTTCCCCATGAACACACATATATACCGGCTGATCCAAATAAACAACCCTCCACATTAGACTTTTTTCTTACTAACATCTCAAAAAAACATGAATGCAGTAAAGTAATCAACGATCTTAGCTGATCACTTACCAATTGTTTGTCATCTAAATATGAATTGATAAACTTTAGAAAATTTTACATATGTTTTTAAAAAGGCAAATTGGTCCCGATTTAAAACATTTATTAACAGGAACATTCCAACAGCATTACAATTACAAATAATCATGTTGATGAAATGATCGATGTGTTTAATAATACAATAGTAAATGCTAAAATACTCAACAGCTATAGTTAATTACTGTATTTTATTGTGTTATTTCCCCCACTCATGGAAAATTTCCAAAACTATAAAGCCTAACAAACCTCCCGATTCTCCAGCATCATATAGGGCCAGGCCATAAGTTTGCTATCCACTACTGGTAAAATTTTTTAAAAAATTATTAATGAAAAACTAACAAATTTTATTGAAGACCATGATATACTTCCAGCTCCACAATTTGGCTTTAGAAAAGAACATAATACCACTTATAGTCTTGTAAAAATAAGAAAGTTAGTCAAAAACAATTTCCAACACAAAAATTCTATTGCTTGACATAAAATCTGCGTTTGACTCCCTTTGGCACAATGGACTAGTCTTTAAGCTTAATAAACTAAATTTTCCGACAGAACTTATCAAAATTGTTCAAAGTTTTCTTCATGAAAGAAAGTTTCACGTATATCTAGGAAAAACCCAATCTCAATTAATTAATGTTATCTCCTATTTTATACAACATTTTTACTGCTGATATTCCAAATTTCTCAAACTGTATTACATCAATATTTACCGACGATACAGCTATTCTATGCTCAGAAAAACTCGCTACTAATGTAATATCTAATTTACAAAATGCTTTAATAGGACTAAACGCATACTTTAATAAAACCCAGAAAAATCAAAAGCAATATATTTCACTAGAAAACGCAAGTCGTCTTTTGTACCACAAAGCTCACTTCGATTTATGGATCACGAAATTAATTGGGAGAACAAAGTAAAATACTTAGGTGTTATACTTGATACTAAACTCAAAATCACGAGAATTATGTACCCCTTTATAAACAGAAAGTCAGAGCTAAGTGTAGCCAATAAAACAAAGCGACATAAAGCACTATAAATACCATAATGGAAGGGTTTTCGAAATTTTTCGACCTCAGTCCTTAGATAATTTTTATACCCTTCACCTTCGTGAGAAGGGTATATATAAATTTGTCATTCCGTTTGTAATTTCCACAATATAATTTTCCGACCCTCTAAAGTATATATATTCTGAATCCTTATAGATAGCGGAGTCGATTTAGCCATGTCCGTCTGTCTGTCTGTTGAAATCAATTTTAAGAAGACCCCAGATATCTTCGGGATCCAAATATTTTTTAACCCGAATTTTTTTTCACAAAAACATTCTTTTGTCATAAATTTTTTTCACTAATAAATTTAAATTTTGTTTTTTTAAAATTGGAAAAAACTTTTAAAAAACAGTTTTGAAAAAAAAAGTATAATTTGGTGAAGGGTATATAAGATTCGGCACAGCCGAATATAGCTCTCTTACTTGTTTATTAAGAAAACGTTTATCAATAGACCTGGGAATAATCATAATGTCCGTATTCTCATAACAATGGCGGACGATTAGATGTATTTGAATAATACAGTGCAAACTACCAAGCGTTTCCCTCTGAGTCATCCAATTGCAAGTCAACGCTAGGTCCGATGAGCGTATGGACAAATCTATACAAAAAGTTGTCCTACCAAAAACCAGATTCCTATCCACTATGAATTCCAAAACAGTATCTTCCCTCGAATTACTTTCATAACTGTCCCAGCACACATTAAGTGAGCTAAAGTTGCCGTATATAAACAATGAGCATCCTAATACTGTAGTCAATAAACTAAAGTGAATTAGCATAAATTTATTTTGTTTAGCAAACATATTTTTAAATTCATTCATTTCGATGGAAAACGACCCACAGTGCTTTGTCCCCATATAACGATGGGACAAAAATAGAAGGAGTTGTCGTAGACTTTTGAAATTTGGTATGCTAATATAAAATATCTCAGTTAAGAAAAATAAAATTTTTGGAAAAAATCGGACCAAGGACACGCCTACCTCCCATATATGGCAAAAATATAATTTTTAATATTGGCTATATAATTGATCTAAAAATCATGAAAATCTGCATTTGCTATACGCACTAAGCTTACAATCTTTCTGTCAATTTTTATTGTGATTGCATCAAGGACTCTTGGTCCTGCCATATTCCCTTAATTGTAAAAATTCTATAACTTTTGCAAAAATGATCAGATTGTAATGAAATTTGGTATATATATTTTTTTGTATTTACTGAATAACTTTTTGAGTTGAATAAGATTTGTCCGTCCGCCACTCTGTCCGTCTCCATCTTTCAGTCTGTCCGTCTTTACATGAAAATTTGTTAATTAAGGTACAGGTCGCAATTTTAAACATGTCCCAATGATATTTGGTCCACATCACTTTATGGAGCCAAGATACGAAAATAAAAATTTATACCAATGTATTCACGATGTCAAAAGAAAAATAAGTCGAACAAATTTGTATGAAAACTATTCGAAAGAATTTTAAAAAGAGTGTTTTTCATACAAATTTTTTCGACTCATTTTTCTTTCCACCATAGTTCTTTTTTTTAATTTTTTAATTTTTCAAATCGAATGAAAATTGTAAAAGTTATTCAATTTTTTATTAAGACTTTTTTAGTATTTTCTCCCCCAGCTCATATGAATAAAAAAAAAAACAAAAGACTATACAAACAAAATATTTGTACAATTTTTAATTTACAAGGTAAAAAATAAGTTTTGCAAATATAAATTTTAACAATATACATTTTATGCATACAGTTTATGAAAGCTTAATTATTTGCCTATCCATAATTGTTTAAAATTTTGAAATCGGTCTAAAAATGTGTGAGTTAGAGGTACTAAAATACTACGACCTACCCTAAAACGTTTTTTTTAAAATAACTCAACATTTTGAGGATGTTTCAAAATCTTTGAAAACGTTTTTGTATCCTCATCTCAAGTTCTGACAAAAAGTGTTATTTTGTAGAAGAGTGTAATTGTTTTATATCTGAAATTTACCATATTGATATAGATATGAATTAATAAACGTATATGTTTTTTTGTTGATGATTATTTTATAAACAAATAAATAACTCTGCGTTGCTTTACACCATTGCTGCTGTTGTTTTCTATATCAATAACATTGTAAATATATAATTTGTGGTAAGCATCGAAAAATAATTAATTTTCTAGTTGCTGTCTATACGAAATTGTTAATATAAATTTAAAATACCGACCATGGCAGAACTTGCAAGGTACAATTATTAGAAAGTATGTTTTCAATTATACATTCCCTATAACGTCAAACAAAAGAAAATGATAAAAAAGAAATGTCTAAAAACAATAATTGAATTTAAAATTCATTTTTTTTCATTGAATTAAAAATTCAATTTCAACCATAAATTCATTAATAATTGAAGAAATGCTATATTTTTTTAAATAGGTGTATACTAATTTCTATTAAAATGTTAACAATTTATAAAATATCGCGGCATCAAATTAAAAAAAGTTAAGTGATTAAATACATAGTTTGACGTTTTAGGGGTGAACATTGGAAACTCTCTCAAATAATTATACCTGGCAATTGATTGCAGCATGATGCCGACAATAAAGGTAAAACAAAATTAAAACAATAAACGTCACTAAATCACAATATAGTATTGGCTGTGCCTTGTGTGGATTGTACTTTCATATTAAATGTGTTGGTATTACTGATTCAACATGATATGTTCCCATAAAAGAAAGTAGTATTTTCATACATGGCTTAATGTAGAAAGGT
Source organism: Calliphora vomitoria (assembly GCA_942486065.2). NCBI lineage: Eukaryota > Metazoa > Arthropoda > Insecta > Diptera > Calliphoridae > Calliphora > Calliphora vomitoria. The sequence goes on along the minus strand of OW818030.2, from coordinate 51,988,878 downwards.
CGTATCTCGTTTTTTTCAAAATCGGATTTTTCACATATTCTGGTAGACAAAACTCCAATACACCTCTCCTAAAAAATTCAGTTTCCTATGTTGACGAATAACAGATTTACAGGAATTAAAAAAACCATGACACATTTCAATAATAGTTTGAAAGAAAAAGCGCTAACTCATTTAATGTTGAATGCATATTTTTTGGTTTATATTACAACAAACAACTTTTCTAAAAGTATATTTCGATATATTACAAATTTTTAGTTGTTTATTTTTCACTTTCAGATTTTATTCAGTTTTTTCCTTCTACTGTAAAGTAACTAAAAGTTAAAATACGACCTTTCTATATTAGGCCATCGATATGTAATCAATGTAGAAGTGTCCATGATGAAACTCACCAGCCATTACCACAACACCAAAAGATAATTTGAATCACTACCTAATTTAACAGCAGATCTTGAGAGACATTTGAAGAACAAAGCCATACATTTGAACAAGTTTATAAAAGCATTTTTGCTCTTGATTAAAAAATGGTTGATTATTAAATAAATTCCGTGAGAAACAAAAATCAACAATTTGTTAAAACAATTTGATATAGCTGCGTGTAAACACATGCTTAATTTGGATATTGCAGAATAACATATTGGATAGAAGATTAAATAGATCTAACATTCTTATTAAATGATTGTCTCAGAATATTATTACTGATCTGAGAACTATTTTTTATTAAAATTGCACCACAAAGTAGTATGTTCCTGAAAAAAATTGTCTAGTAAAAATATCAAGTTCTCTATCAGCGAACTGTCACTTTTAACACTCTCTTGTTATTATAATTAATAATAATTATTACAATTTTTATAAAAATGTTCTTAAGTTTCATTTCTTCTTTTTATTTTAACAATTAAAATTTGCGGATAAACAAGACTAAGCCGTTTTCAAATGTTTTTTGGGAATATAACAATCAAAAAATTCAAAATTGAGTTTTTAATGGATATTGGTACAGCGCATCGAGGCAGACATCTTCACAAATTTTTAGCATTCTATTTTTAAAAATAACAAGAGTCAACATAAATAGTATGATTTGATTTTATTGATTTCATTTCATAACATTTATAAATAACTAGCGGACCCGGCGAACTTCGCCTCGCCCCAATTTTAAGCCTTCAGACAAACTTTAGAGTAAAACTCGATTTTTGATTTTTTTCTCCTCGAAAATACGAACAACTGACAACAAATTTTACAGAAATCGGCTCAGCCGTTCTCATTTTTATATACAGTACCGGTCAAAAAATAGCACCACAGAACCTTAAAGCAATTAACATGGGAAATAATTTTATTTCCATAGTAATTTTAATTAAATATAATATAAAATAGTTAATTAATCTCTCTTTTTTCTATGAGTAAAGTTTTCTTTAAGAAATATTCATCATTAAATCACTTATAACGGTATTTTTTAATAATACTCAGGTTTGTGCAGTCAAAATAATAGCACCATAGTAAGAAATTGTCAAAAATATATATAATATTTATTTTTTAGTTTTAAAAAATCGCCATAAAATTGATTTGAATATATTTATATCGAATTGAGTAAAATCAAAAAAAAAAAAATAAAAAAATCAATTTTTTTATTAACAAAAAACTGTATGTGAGCTCTAGTTTAAAAAATTATGATTCCTGAACATAAAAATTTGCTGAATTCAGAATAAAAATATTTATAGATATTTAGAAATGGTATTAAAAAAGATTGCGTTTAAATAAAAATAAAATGTTTAGGTTGCTAATACTCTTGGCCCACCATTTCAAACGTGTTCAAAATTGACGACTTGTGTTGCAGTTATTCGGTGGCCATTACGAGAACAAAATTTAAATTATTTAAATCCTGGAAAAGTTTCACCAATATAACATCCCATATTTAAGGTAAAATTTCCAAAGCCGCATTACCATTCTTCAACATTCAAGTACCAAAAAACTTTTTGGTCAAATAATTGAACAAATTATATTGTTTTATATCAGACTTAGAGATGCCAAACGTGGAATCCAGTTCCCGAAATTTTTCAGCTTTTTTGTTTGTAAGTTATCTAAAAAAACTTAATTTATGTCCTCTTCAAACGAAATTCACTTTATCGTAAATTGGTGAAAAAATTCGAGCTGTTGGGACAAGTTAGTGATGTGAAGAATAAAACCCATGCACGTCGCTCCAGAACAACTGAGAATATTGCTGCTGTAGCCCAAAGTGTTAAAAAAACCGAGGTTTGTCCATTCCTCGTCCTATGCGCTATCGAGAGATGATTAATGATTTCTTATGGTCGGAGTTGGATGATATTGATCTGGACAACGTTTACTTACAATAAGAAGGCGCTACGTGCCACACAAGGATCGAAACCATTGATCTTTTAAGGGAAAAGTTTCCGGACCGTGTTATCTCTCGAAGAGGTGATCACAATTGGCCACTGAGATCTTGTGATTTAACATCTTGCGACTTCTTCCTTTGGGGCCCAGCGTCGATTCAAGACCTCAAAGATAGAATTCGTGAGGCTATCGAGGACAGAATTCGTGAGGCTATCTTTGTAATTTGGTTATGGAAAATATCATGAAAAGGATATGGTCCTGTAAGCGTGGTCAAGGTGGCCATTTGGCTGATGTTGTTTATTATTAATGGCATACCTTCCTCTTTATTATAAAATAAACATCCGATCATTTATCTCAAAAATGCCATTTTTCTTTGATTACCAAAATAACACCTCTTGTTGGAATACCCTGTAGAGTGATTTTGTTCATATTTTTGTTTTGAAATAAAATCCATGATAAAATCTAGAAGGCAAGCCGAATTTATTGTACAGGTGGCGTTGATATTACAAGTACAACATTGTGTTTTATTGTTGCTTTAGGGGCAAATGTGTCAAAAACAACTGATTAAAACAAAACAAAAATTTGTAAAACAAAAAGAATAATCAAAAATTTGTGAAAACAAATAAAAATAATCACCCCTATCGTGAAAAACATGTGAAATTTATGTTCCCATGAAATATCCATTTCCCTCGAAGGGAAAATTGCTATCGTGCAATTCCCATGATCTTTTCATTCACAAAAGCTAGATGATAAGTTGAATGCATAGTACAAAATCAGTGCATTAATTTGTTTGTTTAAATTTCGTCTTATTTTGATACAATAAACGCCGAAATAATGAAAAATATTGAAAATGGTGTTTTCCGTATTGTTAAAAATAGAAATATGCAAGAAAAATTCTTCTAAATACAGTCTTAAATTAATTCAAACATACTCATATAGGAAAGTGTATATTAACTCAAAAAGCTCTTCGTATATTCATAACACTCTTATTGATTCGCTGCTTTTGTGAATGGTAAGAGTTGACAGAATATGCAAGCAATTACATGCATTTTGTAACAAAACACTTGCTGTGGTGAATCATGCAATGACAGTATTCGTTTAGTTTATGTATAGTGATAACTCAGTATTCATTTTTGCAAAATATAAAATATGTCATTTGAATGGTATTCATGCACACCTCTGGTCCAAAACAAGAAGGCGGTAAGCTCCAACAAGAACATACCACCAAAGAGTATGTGCCTAAAGCCTGCGAAAGGCAAGTTTAGCACAAAAACTAATTTCAAATTTAAAATAATTTATTTTGAAAGTAATTTTAAACAAAACAACTTTTGACACAAAATAAATTCGCCTCCATACAATTTTTGACAAGTCGACCCCCAAGACGAAATAAAAAAGTAGATCAGCTGTTAACGCCACCTGTAAAGTAAATTCGCCTTGCTAGAAGGCTTGAAAAAATATATTTCAGTTTTCATTTATATTTTTATGTTGTTTCAGCTACATAATGACAAAATATGCACGAAATTGACTCCATTTTTTGAAGCAGATGAAATGCCTAAATGTTAATAGATGCTAAATAATGTTTAATGATATTTTTTTATACCCTTCACCTTCGTGAGAAGGGTATATATAAATTTGTAATTCCGTTTGTAATTTCTACAATATAATTTTCCGACCCTATAAAGTATATATATTCTGAATCCTTATAGATAGCGGAGTCGATTTAGCCATGTCCGTCTGTCTGTCCGTCTGTCTGTTGAAATCAATTTTCTGAAGACACCAGATATCTTCGGGAACCAAATCCTCAATAATTCTGTCAGACATGCTTTCGAGAAGTTTCCTATTGAAAATCAGCAAAATCCGTCCATAAATAACGGAGATATGAGCAAAAATCCGAGACAACCTCTATTTTTGGCCTATTTTTTTATCTCTATCTCGATTACTAAGTCATGAATATAGACAATATGGATATCTAATGATAGATATTTCAAAGTCCATTGCAACGATGTATATAAGGCTATACAAAGTTGGACCTACAATGGGTCAAAATCGGGAAAATATTTTTTAACCCGAATTTATTTTCACAAAAAATATTCTTTTGTCATAAATTTTTTTCACTAATAAATTAAAAAAAAATAAATTTTAAAAATTGGAAAAAACTTTTAAAAAACAATTTTGAAAAAAAAAAAATTAAAAAATTTGTTTTTTTTTAATTTTATTTTAAAGTAGAATTTGGTGAAGGGTATATAAGATTCGGCACAGCCGAATATAGCTCCCTTACTTGTTACGTTTCAGATTTGCTTGTTTTATCTTGAATAATTGGTCAATGCAATTTATTATAAAATATCATCAAATTTATGTAAAAAAAGCAACAAATTCCGTCATGTACCATTTTATAATATTTATGAACATGTTCCTATTCTGAATGAAAAAAGTGTGGGAAAAAAGTCATGTTCAATTAATAATATTTATAACAAAATTCATTCCAATTATGAATTTCTTTTTTCTGTGAATAAAGAAAATCATATTTGTAACCACAACACTTTTAATATTATTAAGTTTTTTGTCTCTCCTGTAAAATTTTAAAAACTGATGATAGTCCCTTTTGCATTTTAGGTGACGAAATATGGTTCTAAAATTAATGCCATATCTGACCGTACTTTAAGATTCCTTTTTTTTGAATTGAATTTTGTGCAACTTTAAGGAGAGTCTAGTTATGGAGGAAATCGCCTTAATTAAAATTCAGTATATATCAGTAGATATTTAGTCTATCTACTATAAATTTGTTAAAACAGTTCAAAAAGTTTTTATTTCCATATTTGTTGCGTATGTATTTATAAATACAAATAAGACAAACAACTAACGTGAAGAAAATACAAAAAAATAAATAAAATTTGCAGAAAAACATCAACAATGAATACAAAAATATTTTTAATACTGCCGTGAAAACATGAAATTTGTTTTTCAAAATGATTTCTGAGTTTTAATACTCAGTATTGCCGTCTATAAAAACCTTTAACGATATTTAGTGCTGCTGTAAGAGGGCTCTAGAAGCGTTGTGTTTAGGAGTAGTAACCGCTCACTGCTTAATTGGAGCCTTCATTGGTGAATGGTATATGGGCGCACAGGACTTTTGTAAGATGTGCGAGGATATAGAGGAACTAGAAACAGTAGAACATATTCTGTGTAATGGAATGTCAAAAATCTAGTTTTTTTCTAAAGACCTATGGAACCTATGGATCTCCGAATGGAAGTGTATTTCTTCAAACATATATATATACATATATAAAATGATGTTTTATATATATATCTAACGCTTATATATTTTCTAACAGCTCCCTTGTCGAAAAGTGTTGGGTACTACTGATTTTTATGAAAATGTTCGAGCAATATTGCAAACCATTCGAAGGAACATAACTATTTAATACATTTTTGCAACCAACACATTATACGAGATACCAACAGTAAAAAAATTACCACTATTAAAATGCAATCCTTCAGATTCGATTATCACGATCAAAAGAGTTTCCTGGCAAATTGCACACATGAAACATTTCGTAAAATTTTAGATAGGAAAATTAATATTTTTTTTTTTTTTGACAGTCCGGTTTTCATCAAGATTATTTTAAACGTATTAATAAGCATTTCTTAAATTTAATACAATGTACGTGTTTTACAATAATTCATATATCATGTGCACGTATGTGTATGTATGTACAGGTGTATAGGACCACATCGTTTTTTAATACTTACACTTTTAATGTATGGTGCTTCCAGCATGGCTTCCACATCGAAATCCTCTGCCATTTTGTTTTTCTGTAATCAAAAAATCCTTCATCAGCGAAAGAATGAAAAAAATTTGTAATTGATATTTACTTTTGTATCAACGTCTAATTAATTTTAATATTTTTATTTAATTGTGATATAGAATATTTTCAGCGTGACTTTCTGATTTTTTTTTTTTTTTGGATCGAAAAATCTTTGATTTTTACAGCGTTACCAACTTATTTTTAATGGCATTCATAAGCTAATCTACAAAGCATGTGAAGAAAACAAACATTTGAATCAAGGCGAATTTATAGAAGGTGAAGACCAAGGCGAATTTACTTTAAAGGTGGCGTTAACAGCACAGCTGATCTACTTTTTTTATTTCACCTTGGGGGTCGACTTGTCAAAAAATTGTATGCAGGCGTATTTATTTTGTGTCAAAAGTTGTTTTGTTTACCTTTTCATAAAAAAATGTTACTTTCAAAATTCAATTATTTCAAATTTGAAATTAGTTTTTGTGCTAAACTTGCGTTTCGCAGGCTTTAGGCACATACTCTTAGGTGGTATCAAAGTAAATTAATAAAGTAGCGACAGTACTACAACAAATACAACATTTACAAAAACCACAAGCGATTTTGTTTTTGGTTAAAGGTTTGGGCTGTCAAAATCAAAATCATATGAATTTTGTTTTTGTTAAAAGTTAAGTGAACTGTCAAAGTTGCCTGTTGTTGTTTTTGCTTTTGGGTTTGTTGCATTTTACGCCACAACGAACACAAGTGAATTGACAGTTCACAGAGGTCACCTTCTATAAATTCGCCTTGGTTTAAGTTGTCAAAAATTGCAACGTAAACAATTTTGACAGATCGAACCTCAAAGTGAGTTTAAAAAAAAAATAGTCAGCTGTTCTACTGAGTCTACTTTATTAATTTACTTTGAGTGGTATGTTCTTGTTAGAGCTGACCGCCTTGCAGTTCTCACGTTTTGCACCGCAATTTATTTTAAAAATTACCTTTTTATTTTATTTTTTAGTAAATTTATTTTTTTTATTTATTTACACAAAATTTTGATTTTTCCTTTTGTTTTACAAATTTTCGGTACTTTGTTTTTGTTAAAAGATAAGTGAACTGTTGTATTTTTCGCCACAACAAATACAAATGAATTGATAGTTCACTTGTCTAAAAAACTGAATATAAAAAATAATCAGCTGTTCTTCTTAGGTCACCTTCTCTAAATTCGCCTTGGAAAAATCTTTGATTTTTACAGCGTTACCAACTTATTTTTAATGAAATTCATATGCTAATCTAAAATGCATGTGAAGAAAACAAACATAAGTATCATGGTTAATTTATAGAAATTGACAACAGAACTACAACATATACAAAAACAACAGGTAATTTGTTTTTGTTAAAAGATAAGTGGACTGCCAAAGTTGCCTGTTGTTGTTTTTGCTTTTGGGTTTGTTGTTTTTTCGCCACAACAAATACAACTGAATTGACAGTTCACTTGTCTAAACAACTGTATATATAAGAAATAATCAGCTGTTCTTCTGAGGTCACCTTCTATAATTTCGCCTTGGTGAAGACAGAACCAAGGCGAATTTAAACAACGTGAAGTCAGTCAAACAGCTGATTACTTTTCTTTTCCCTCATTTTGGTTCTACCGTATGTTAAAGCTTGTTTTTATATCTACATATTCTAAGCTTATTAACAGCTTATTTATTGTTTACATAAATAAGTAAACCCCTACTATTCAATTATGTACACTATATTAAGTTTTAATACACATTTGTTTAATTTTTCATTTTTGTTTTTTGACATTTGTTTAGACCAATTGTTAAAGTGCAGTCACCCTGTATAAATACGCCTTGAATAGAATATAGAATAGGCAAATCTAAAAAGGTGACAGCAAAAAAAAAGCTGAATTTATTTTTCATTCCGCTTCCTCGTGTTACTGTCAAAAATTCTTATTTTTTACAATTATAGTTTTTTAGTTTGTGAAATTTTGGTTTTTGCACAATAATACATAAAAAATAGTTCATTTATCGCTAAAAAATTAAAGATTCTGGCATCGTCTCTTGTTGTGTACAGTCACAATTTTCTGTGCGGACCATCTAAATTATAGATATGACGGGAATCACAAGGGTCGTTTTAAGATATATGTATGTGGATTCGCTGGATAATGCGGGTAATCGCAAATATTTGAATGGAATTACGATTTGTCGATTGCTGAATAAACTGCTGAATAAACCAACATCGGGTTTGGTCGTTACAATATTACTTTAAAAAATTTTAAGGCAACAAATTTACGAATGACATGAGAGTCTTTGTTTCTAATGTGTTTATAATATTTGATATTCCGAGCGAGTTAGGTGCGGAGGAGTTCCTAAGGGATGTATCCTCGTCAATCGAGATCATCAGAAAGACGAGAAGGATCAAAGATGTGGATAATCAGTAACCACGATAAACAAGAGAAATATGAAAATTATATTCAAGGGAACGGAGATACAATGGAAGATTCTGTATGGATATATTAAAATTCCAGTGAAGCATTTTATTTATTTTGCTCAATGCTACAGTGCAAATAGGACCGGGACTTATGCCGAGATTGTTTCAACCAACACAACAGGAGTTCGAATTATAGTGAGTTAATTTGCGTAAATTGCAAGGGAAACCATTCCCCACGGCTAAGACATTTTCCATTAAGAAGATGATGACGGTTCAAAATCTCTCTCTTAAAGAGGCACGGGACCATTTCGCCAGCACTCGTGATAATAACCTGGATGCAGTAAAGGATATACACAAGGTCTTACCTTATGCTAAAGTAGTAAAATCTAATGTGAATCGCAGATATCGCGAGGTACTAAGAGATCATGAGTTCTCAATGTCCTATAATTTCCCGAAATTGGGTGAATTGAATTTTATTTGATTCTGTTTTTACCAAGGTTGGCAACCGATACCGTTATTAATACCGATACCGATTAAATACCGTTTAAAATTGAGTACCGGTATTGATACCGATACCGAAATAATTATTTCGGTAAAATACCGGTATTCAAATACCGTTTCCCTTAATACCGGTATCATACCGGTACAATACCGTTATCATAACGGTATCAATACCTTTATTATACCGGTATCAACTGCAAATCAATACCGGTATCATACAGGTTTCAATACTGATATCATGCCGGCATTATAATTAAATTTTGCAAAATTGTTAAAATTACATAATTTAACAACTTTGCTGCTAGTAGAAAATAGTATTTGAGCCTTTTCCATCCCTGCTTGATGTTCAACTAATGCAACTCTGTCTTAGTTGTTTACTTACATACCAAGGCGAATTTATAGCAGGTGACCTCAGAAGAACAGCTGATTAATTTGTTCACTTGTATAGATAATTGGATTGTCAATTCAAGCAAAAACAATAACAGGCAACTTTGACAATTCAATTATCTTTTAACAAAAACAAAGTACCTGTTGTTTTGACATATTGTATTTTTTTGTAGCTCTTTCATATATTTCGATTTTTTATAAGTTTTTGTTAGGTTTGATGTACTTAATTTTTATACCGGTATAAATACCGATATATTAGTTTTATACCGGTATACCGATACCGAAATAAAATTAATACCGATACCGTTATTCGTTTCGGTTGCCAACCTTGGTTTTTACTCATGGTAACTACGACAACCATAACATGGCCATGCATTTTTTATTGAGAACATCTCAGAAATCCCCTGCGTTTCTGACAGATAAGTCTAATGACAAATTGGATATCAATTCAGTTAGGAAACTTTTATATTCTTTAAAGGAGAAAGTTAACAGCAGCATGAAGTATTTAGATGCGGATTAAATAAGTAAAATGCTTTTTATAGGCAGTCAATTTTAAATTTACGTGAATTACAATGGATATCCTTCAGTATAACATCCAAAGCCTTAAAAATCAAGGGAATAAGGAGCTATTAAAATTTGTTCTCATAAACAACAATATTAAGATTGCGGCCTGGCAAATTTCAACTTTGTTTGTAAGAATCGGAAAGATGGTTTTGGTGGAGTTGGCTTTTACATCAGCAAGGAGATAAGGTACAATATTGTTACGTTTTACCTTTTAAAAACGTGGTTTATTTCCTTTAAATAAACCGAATACTTTTGATTGCAAATAGATGCAGTTTTAGTAGTTTAAAATTGTAACAACTCTATATTAATTTTAAATATACAACAACAACAGTCTAAATAGTCACTATGGCGCATAATCATAGTCAAAAAATAAAGTCGGTTCTTTTTAAAAACAACTTTAAAGTAAAAACCCGCTTTTTATTATTTCCCACCTATAGTCAAAATTAAAGTATGTTTTAAATTGAACCGACTTTAACTGGGTGTCACCTCAAATGTCGAAAATGTTTTCATACAATATACAACAAAATATAGACAAGTGGCATCTCTGAACAGCTGACTTAGAAAAAAAAAACTAAAAGTGACAAACAACAAATGTAACCGCGAAACTAAAGGAAAAAAGAGTTTGTGATGGAAAAATAGAAAAGGAAAGATTAATATCATATTTATTCTATCTTGGTACTAATTTTATTGATTCAATATTCAATAATTGCAAAATCTCTGCCAATATCTTGTAACTTAAACATGTTTGACTTTTTGTCGAAGTTTTTTACATGACGAAGAACAGCTGATGCTGTTGTTAAATGATTTAAAAACAACTTCAGCTAGTTTTATATTTACAGTCGACTTTAACGTCTGAAGTATACTTTAACTTGTCTATGGTAGACCTAAAGTCCACTCTTAAGTAAAGACGACTTTATTTCTCTTAAAATATACTTTATTTTTGACTATGATTATGGGCCTATGTGTTTTAAATACACACAAACAAACGTTTATAATGCACAAACTTAAAAGTACAAGACAGTTGATGTTAACTCCAACAGCGCCTATGATATTCTCACTGACTACTGCAACCGGAGTCACTATTTATACACACTGCCATTTTCATCCGTGTAATTTGTTTTCCGTTTATATTCACATTTTGTGTATTGCCGCCCTTCGGCCGGGCGAAGGGACTTTAAACTCTGGGGTATATCGAACTCCGGCTTCGCTAAAATAACTTTTTCTGTATATCAAAATTTTCTGAAGTACTGTCATATATTTTCAAAAAGGAATTTTTAGTTCACAATGTTAATGAAAAGCATCATATTAATGATCAGATCATTTCCCAAATATACGTGGAATTTATTATTATATATACTGACTTTAATTTCCTATAACTCTTAAACTAAGAGAGAGCTGGGAAAAATTATTAAAATAGAAGCTGTTTCATTGATCTTGATTTATGCTTTAGGCTACTAACATTGACATCGAAAGCTCTGGAATTCGAACATACTTTGCGGCTTGAAACCAAATTTTGTTATTCTAATTATATACAATAAAGTGTTACCATAATTTTCAAATACAAACATTTCTGCGGAAAATGTTTGTGTTAACAATTTTGTTTATAAAAACTTATGAAATTGGTGTTTTAACGAATATGATACGCATTAATTACCATTTGTACTATTTTCTTTTTCAAATATACATAAATATAGTTGTTATTTAACCACAATCCATTAAATTTGTTAAATTTTTTTATTGGGCAACTCTGTTTGTTATTTTGACACTTCATTGCAGAAAGTGTCAAAAAATCACTATCCACCTAAATTCACTAGACAGTGAGCTGCATGTGGCTGCATGTGTGATTGTGTTAGTGCAAAAGTGTGAATTTATTGTGTTTTTCCATTTGTTACTTGTATGTGTAAATGCTAGGTTACTCGAACTATACTTAAAAGTAATGTTCATATTTCTGAAAACAACAAAATTACCGATTATGTGTTTGTTGTTACTCGGCTTTGTGTTTACTAGTTAAGAACAGGTTTGTTTTACGCTCGCACTCTCAATATACGTGAAGAGAACATATCGAGTAACAAGCGACAACCAAACTTCACGAGGGTCAGATTTTATGGCTCTTTTAGCATAGTAATTGTGAATCCTTTACCCCTTTGCGTCCCTTTTCATTTTATGGTATCGATATCCTTGTGTTAATTGTTGTTCTATTGTTTAGTAGTGAAGGTATAACACTGGTCACAAAACATTTAAAGTAACAGCAATTAATTACAAAGATATTTGTACTATAAAATTTGACAACTGATTTGGAATTTCTTTTCTTTTTAATGTCAATCGATTTTTGTAACATACGTGGGTTGAGGGCGAATTTTTTCTCAGTGTATGCTTACGTTTGTCTTCATCGGTCGGATGTTTTCGCCTTATGTGAAACCCAGGTGTTGCGAACAATTTTTTTAATTTTTTGAACGTAATTTGTCTAGAGTTACCCATGTATGGATTATTTATAAGGCAACCCTTTTTATTTGATAACCTGTCTACTCTTTGAATCTCGATACCGTTTTGAATCTCGATACTGAATGAAATGGCTACCATTTTAAAGTAATCGAATTGGTGAATTCGAAATAACGACAATTCTAGAACAGACGCCAGAGTGTAGAGTTAAGTAAGTTTTTTTTTTTTACAGGAATTCTGTTTTTTATGTTATTTTACTGAAATATTTTTTAGATAATAAAACAATTCATAAACTGCATTTGAATTTTGGGAACTTTGCTGCGTTTTATTATAACTCTAAGTTTATATTTATTATTTAACTTAAAAGTTAATTTAATTCCTGGAATTGTATGGAACGACGTAACCAACGTTTAAAAGAAACATGCAGCCGCGCTAGTTGAAGGTGAGTCTTTTAACTCCAGGTTAATGAAGGGTCCGGTTAAATATCAGCCAAGAACCCTATTATCAATATTATTTAAGTTTCGTCAGTGCCGTGTTGGAGTATATGCAGATATACGGGAAATATTTCATCGTATATGAATTCGTGAAGAAGATCAGCCAGCACAAAGATTTCTATGGTGAGATGGTGATAGTTTGAAACCACCATGATTTTTGGTTCAGCCAGTTCACCCTGTTTCGCTCAGTACATAAAGAATCTGAACGAAAATTGTATGGTGAAGGGTCCAGAGCCTATAAGGCCATAGTTGAGTGGCACTATGTGGATGACTATGTTGACAGTTTTGACACTATAAGTGAAGCTGTAGCAGTAACCAGAAACATTTATTGCGGGTAGATCAAAGTGTGAACCCACATAACCCTTGTCCATTCCGAGTCTGGAACTGCTACCCTCTGTACTTGGTACCAGGTTAAAGGAGGCAATCATTGATAGTCACGACATAAAACCGCGGGAAATAATATTCTGGTCTGATTCCAAGATAGTTATCAAATGGATTCGGTCTGATAGTCGATCTTATAAGCAATTTGTATCTCACCGTATTGCCGAGATTTTAAAGATATCTCAACAGGATATAATACGCTGAAATTTGATACACCAGTTTGTTGAAAGAGTCTAATAATGCAGAATGTATTAGTTGTGAAACAAGAGAGACAATAATTATGCCGAAGAATCATCCCATAAATAAATTGATCGTGAAACAATACCATGTGGACTTTAGGCAGCAAGATCAGGAGGCTATTTGCGCGGCAGTTCGATTGAAGTTTTGGATTCATTGTTTGCGACAATTGGTGAGGTCTGTCAAACATAATTGTCAAGAATATTAGAATTGAAATGTCCCCAAGCCACCCCTAATGGGTCAAAATCCCGCGGATCGGCTTACGCCATATGTAAGGCCGTTAATATATATGGGAGTGGATTGGTCCTTTTACGGTTTCTATTGGTCGTCGTTGTGAGAAAAGGTGGATGGCTCTTTTTACTTGTCTAGCAGTGAGGGCCATTCACTTGGAAATGGCAAGGGACCTGTCTACTGATGGCGTCATACTGTGTATTAAGAATTTTATTAAACCTAGGGGCGTGCCAATCCGGATAAGAAGCAATAGGGGAACAAATTTTATGGGCGCTTGTAAAGAAGAATATGTTCTGAACGAGTCAAGGCTGGCGGATGAATGTGCAAAACGTAGAATTTAATGGGTGTTTAATACTCCACCCAACCCAGCAGCTGGTGGCGCGTGAGAACGTATGGTTCATAGGCTTAAAAGTGTGTTATCGTTTACCCTAAGGGAAAAATCACCTCAAGTTGAAACATTGAATTGTCTACTGATAGAGGCAGAACATTAATGAATTCCCGGCCATTGACTCATCTTCCCATAGAAAGCTCGGAAGCCGAACCTCTTACACCTGCTGTTGGCGAGAAAGTTGTTCTTAGGAAACAATGGCACATATTTCCGCAATTGAAGCAAACGCTTTGGAAAAGGTGGGTGCTGGAATACCTTCCAGACTTAACACGGCGTTCGAAGTGGTACCAACCAGTAAAGCCACTAAAAGTAGGAGATGTGTTATCATATGTGACTATAAAGAGGCGCGTGGTGAATGGAAGAAAGGCATTGTGAAGGAGGTTTTTATTGGGGGATCGACTCACGGGTGGTGGGATGTTGCGAACTAATTTTTTTATTTTTTGAACGTTAAATTGAATTCATAGATTTTATTTACTGATATGTAATTTGTTGCCCATGTATGGATTATTTATAAGGCAACCCTTTTTATTTGATAACCTGTCTACTCTGGTTTTGAATCTCGATACCGAATGAAATGGTTAACATTTTTAAGGTAACTGAATTGGTGAATTCGAAATAACGACAATTCCAGAACAGACGCCAGAGTGTAGAGTTAAATAAGTTTTTTTGTCAGGAATTCTGCTTTTTATATTATTTAACTGAAATATTTTTTAGATAATAAAACAACTCATAAACTGCATTTGAATTTTGGCAACTTTGCCGCGTTATATTCTCACCAGGTATCTGAGAATGCTGATCCACAGGATTTTCATATACCTGTGTATCGCCTTCTATCGCTTTTCAATTTCCATCGGTGCATAACAATGTACATACGCGTTGAAGTTGTTTACCAGTGCTATCAATTTTTAGGCACATATGATGCAGAATTTAATTGTCTCTGGGTTAAATTCAAAATCAGGGCAAACTATTTGCACTTCGAGTTTCTTTATAGAAGTCCAAATGCGTGAAGGGATATTACACTATCAAGTTTCGATGCCCTTTCCAATTCCATATTGAAGATCCTTGAGAGTTGTCCGAGCAGTGAAATTGTAGTTGCTGGTGATTTCAATGTTCACAATTCCTCTTGGCTTCGGCACTCTGGCCACACGAATACAGAAGGCAAATATGTGGAACTATTCGCCGCGCACAATCACCTTGCGCAATTAGTGAATGAACATTTCATGTGTTGAAGGGCACCAAAATAACACTCTTGACCTTTTTCTCACCTCACACCCTGAAAAGTATGAAGTGGATGTTCTTGCACCTCTCGGTAATTCGGACTATTGCACCATTTTCGCCTCATTTCGCTCTCGGAACTTCACAATGTTTCACGAACAGCTACGAAATGTTAAATTTTTATCTACAAAAAGGTTTGTTGGGCCGAGCTCAACGATTTCTTTCGGCATTTTAATTGGAAACTTTGTTTCCTAGACAATGATGTCAATGCCATGGCTAAAATGGCTAAGAAAATAATCATGTTAGGGAATGAAGACATTCATTCCATCAAAAACCTAGACCTAGACA
The DNA here is from genome assembly GCA_942486065.2 of Calliphora vomitoria. Taxonomy (NCBI): domain Eukaryota; kingdom Metazoa; phylum Arthropoda; class Insecta; order Diptera; family Calliphoridae; genus Calliphora; species Calliphora vomitoria. The sequence continues at coordinate 51,973,144 of OW818030.2, read as the reverse complement.
AAAATCTTGGTTTAATCAGACGTACAAAATAGCAATCAGATCCAAAGAGGAAGCATTCAGGACTTGGCGCAATAACCAAAACGCCGAAACTGATTCACTACGCAAAAAGGCAAGATCTTCGTATGCCAAAGTATTAAGGCGCGAAAAAGTTCTATACGAGCAACGCCTTCGTACTAAAGTTCTTACTACTCACGGGATAGTAAAAGGGTAAAGGATAATGCTAGTTCCTCAATTCCGACTCTTTTAAAGGATGACCAAACATTCTCTCACCCGGTTGATAAAGCTTACCTTTTCGCTGAATTATTCGCAAGTAATTCTCGCTTGCCGGAAAGTGATCAACCACTGTCCGAACTCGAAAGAGTATTAGTGACTATGCCAAATATATTATTTCGAGCTCGTGGGTTTTATCGGATCTCAACGTAAATACGTCTCCTGGGCCAGATGGAATACCAGCGCTGGTCTTGAAGCAGCGCTCTTCGACATTAGCTCGTCCATTAGCTAACCTCTTCAGCATTTCATACCGTGCCGCCGTATTTCCTGTATGTTGGAAGGTTGCTAATGTCACGCCAATTCCTAAAAAGGTAGAGGCTATAACCTTCCAAACTGCCGTCGAATAGCAATTTATTCAGCACTTTCCAAAGTTATGGAAAGTATGGTAAACTACCATTTGGTTAAATATTTGGAATCCACCAATTTACTTAACGACCGCCAGTATGGCTTCCGTAGAGGACGCGCTACGGGATACTTGCTAGTCTTCCTATCGGAAAAATGGTGTCGTTCCATTCATCGTTTTGGCGAAAGTAATGTGGTGGCTCTAGATATATCAAAGTCGTTCGATAGAGTGTGGCACGGTGCACTGCCTTTGGTGTCGGTAATAACTTCTCTCGATTTATATCGAGCTTTCACAGAAATCGCACTATACGAGTTTTTATAGATGGGATCCCATTAAACGAGTTCAAGACAAATTCATCATCCTTATTTTTCTAAATGACTTTATACGTCAAACTTCCAACCCTATCTATTTTTTTTTTTGCAGATGACAGCAACATTTGCCATTCATATTCATTCAGTTATAGACCAAGCCTGACGGAGATTGAGACAATCTCTGAATGGGGTCGTGGGAATAGAGTCGCTTTCAACGCTCGCATCTGTATTTATGGTGTAAATATTGTGGAATCAGACGCTCTTGATGTTCTTGGCATGAAAATACAATGTGATGTCCACTGATCTAAGCACATTTTTCAAGAGTCGAAAGAAGCATTCAAGTGTCTCGGTTTTTTGAAACGGTGAAGGAGTTACTTCACTCCAATAATACAACTCCCATGTATGGATCGGTGCTTCAAAGTCTATTTTGGAGCTGCTCGACCGCGTACAGGAGAGGGCGAAGGCGATTATTGGTGAGAGTAGGGTGTCCACCTCTATTGATTCGCTGGAGCACCGCAATGGAACAAACTTCCCGCTGAAGTGTTTTCTGCCATTTCCAATGTGGGAAATTTCAAATCGAAAGTCCACAAACACTACTCCCTCCCATGACCTATTTTTAACTTGTTGTATTTGTTGTCGTGGCGCTGTAGTCTTTTTAGATTCACCTAGGTACTAATGGGAGGGTCACACGGCATGTATTTTGTGACATGTATTGGGCCATTTTTCCACATGTAAAAGGGGGGTCACACGGCATGTATTCCATATGTATGGACATGTATTCGATACATAATGAATTTCATGTGTATGTCAAAGGTTATGTCATACGCAATACATACGATTCATAATTTCCACGTTCACACGTACATATAGAACGTGGAAATTATGAATCGTATGTATAACATGAATTTTGACATACACACGGAATTCCATATGTATCGAATACATGTCCCAATACATATGGAATTAATGCCGTGTGATTCCCCTTTAAATAAACATATAAAACAAAATCTGTAGTAGTACACCCTGTCATGACAACATATCAATTTGTTCACACAGCGAATATTTTCTTGTCCGTACATGAATTTGTCTGGTGTGGACAACTCTTGACGATGTTACGTTCTTTTTTTTCCACTAATTTCTTTGTTTTTTACTTTTGGTACTTAAATATATTAAATGTGTATGCATTAATCACACCGAATCATAGAAAGATTTTTTTGATTTTTTTTGTTTTTTTATTCATCCTTTATTAACTGGTTTATTTACAATATATACAAAATTTTTAGATTTTATCAATTAGATATTACAGCAAATAACATAATGGAATTATAAGAAATAAATAATTTTTAGATATTTGATACATTTAAAGGCAAAAACAGGGAGAAAATCTTTATTTGAATGGAAAAGAAAGTCAAACATGTACAAAAAATATGTACTTTTATGAATAGTCTATTTTTAAAAATAGTCTTTCATAAAATTACGATTTTCAGTTTAATGATTCAATAATAATTCAGATAAGTGGTCTACATTCTCGAATCAGTGGATACGAGGAATTTTAAATTTTTTCGAAATACTTACTATTTAGTCTTGTTATAAATTCAAATATTTGTTCATATTTAGTTTCCTGATGTAGAATATTAGTTGGATATTTCCAATTTTTGTTATTTTTCTTTTTTTAACATTTATTTTGGATGATTTGCAAACGTTTTAAATTATAATTTGCAGCCGTATACCAAACAGCGGTCTTATAATACTTTTATAAAGTAGATTTTTATTTTTGGCGTTCAAATAAGAGTGTTTATTCAGAAGGAGCCATAACGATCCTATAGCTTTGATGGCTTTTTGACAAGTCTGTTCAATGTGTTCTCTAAAAATTAACTTTTTGTATAAGATCACACCTAGATATTTAACGCAATTATCTATAGTGATGTGCTCATTGCCTATGGATATTTGTCTTCTTGGAATTCTTTTAGGAGATTTGTTATATGGAAAAAATTATAGCTTGAGTTTTATTGGGGTTTATCTTAATCCTCCATTTATGGAAATATTTTGTGCAAGCTGAGAGTACCTTTTCCATTTTCTTAAGCAATGCGCTGGTAAGTTTGCTCGATGAGATCAAAGCAGTATCATCTGCATAAAAAGCTGTTTCTAAATCTGTTGGTGCTGTAAAATACGAAGTATAGATTGAGTAGAGTATTGGAGATAATACGGAACCCTGTGGTAAACCATTACTTATTCCTTTAGATGCGGAATTTACTCCATTTAGAGCAACACAAAAGTTTCTGCTATCTAAAAAACTGTCGATTAATCCACACAAATATTTTGGTACATTAGCTTCTAGTATATTATATAAAAGGCCTTTATGCCAGAGTGTGTCAAATGCCTTTTCTATATCTAGTAGTATCATACCAGTGGAACGTTTGGTGTTAATGTTATTAATAATTTTATTTTTAATTCTATTTATCTGGTGTATTGTACTGTGCTCTTTCCTAAAACCGAATTGTTATTTGGAAAGGATAGAATTTTCCTCAATGAATTGATTAAGTCGCGAATGTACAATTTTCTCTAAAAGCTTACCTAAATTGTTCAGCAAACTAATTGGTCTATAGCTGCCAGGATAATTTTTTGGTTTGTTGGGTTTATGAATGGGAATTATCTTTGCTGTTTTATATATAGTGGGGAAATAATTAAGTTTAATGCAACCATTAAATATTGTATCCAGTAGTTTTAAAGCATTTAGGGGAAGAAACCTTGAATATTGTTTATAGATATTAGCTTCAAATAAGTTAGTTGATCTATGAAATTTCCTATTAAATGTTCTTCTTACTTTTATATATTTAATCACTTTATTAGGTAATGTAACTTTGTTTTAAGCTTCCAGAATGATCTTGCTTTAAGTACTTAATTCATTATCGATAATTGCTTTATTATTATACATATTAGTGTTAGAAACTATTTTGTTATCTATATAGTTGTTAGAGGAGATCTTTGTTTGCTCGTTGGTACCTACTACCATTAGTGTTGTTGTTGTTAATATCACATCTCTTAAGGTAGGGTCACACATGACAAATATTTGCTCAAAAAAGCGTAACCACTTTTTTTAGCACAAATTTGTTTGACGTGTTTACTCTTACAATTGTTTTGTAAGATCAAACAGCATCAAATAAAATAAAATTAAATTGTTTGTTTTGAATCATCCTAAGTAAAATAAGTTTTTGAAATAAATAAAAGAATACAAATATATTTTATTTAGTGGTTACGTCTTTTTTGTCAAATATTTGTCATGTGTGACCCTACCTTTAGTAAGTGCATATTAATGTAATGTTGTTAGTGTACATTTTCTTGTTACTCTTTCTGTCGTGTCCGTACATGCATTGTTATTTATTTAAATAAAAGTAAGCTAATGTATGTAATGTTTTTGTTGTTATATTGTTTTATTAATTTAAAGTATAGTTAGAATCGAACCTACAAATAAACAACATCGAAGAAAAACACCCTCGCGCATTTTTGATAACCTATTACTTTTTGTAATAGGTAATTTTTTTATGAGAAATTTTGGCAACCGCGACAGGAGAGCAATTTTAAAGTTCTTTAAATAAATATTGATTTATTTAAATCGGATCTAAGGATTTCCTAGCCCGTAGTGCCACACCTTTCGTTCGAATTTGTATACAGCAGTTGCACAAATATTTCACTTTCGACACAACACAACCCTCGTGGTATAGTAGCAATTTCCTTCGACAAATTCTTGGATCCCACTTTAAATACTGCTGTTTCTTCGTAGAACAAAATAATCATATTATTTTGTAATATTAAACATTTTTTGTGGTTCAAATAAATAATTAAATTTATTTGCTAAACGTTAGTAGTAGAACAAAATAATAATATTATTTTGTATACCCAACATTTTGTGGTTCCATCAACTCTTTTGTATTACAAAAAATAAACAAATTTTGTAATAGGTCTTTTTTGAAGTGATTCGTTTAAGCATTTTTTGATAATTTTTCAGAAATTTGTCAAAAATGGCCAATAACGACAACAAATTCAGAATTCAGAATTGTCGTTGTTAAAACAACAAAGAACCACAATGAAAAGAAACATTTCAAATATACAAAAGAAAATAGAAAAATATGGAGATAAGGTAGATGCAACAATTTTGCTATGTCCGCTCTAAATTTTGGAATCGTATTTCAAACAGATTTACCATATCCAAGGGCAAATTGAGAAAATCTGTCCCTCCGACGCCACAAGGAGCGATTTGGAGAAAATCTATATTGCGGCCAAAACTAAATTATTGTCCATACTGAACCAAACCCGTTGTTCAACTTCGATGGAACAAAGTTTGTTCAATTCATCGATTGGTATTTCTAACCAAACTCGTTTGCCGTCGTTGAAATTGCCTCGTTTTGATGGAAAATACGTAGATTACCAATGATTTAACACAACATTCAACAACATGGTTCATGATAATTCATCAATTACACCAGTCGATAAATTAAATTATTTACTTAATTGTCTTTCTGGTCCAACTCTAGCTGTTGTCGAACCTTTCCAAGTTACGGATGAAAATTACCCGAAGGCTCTTGAGAGTACAAATCTTTCTAGAACATATTACTGCCCTTTTCAACATATCAGAAATGTCCAGAGGTGATAGCGTTTCACTACGTAATATTATAGACACCGTTTCCGCAATTCGTGGTTCTCTTTTATCACTTGGATCGGAATTGGATATTATGAACGCAATAATGATACATATCGTTTTGTCGAAGCTCGATGATAGTTCCAAGCAAACTCATGATGAAAAAATTGATTTTAAATCGTTGCCTTCGTGGGATATTTGCTACGAAATTTTAAGTCATCGATGTCAATTTTTAGAAAGCCATGGAAAGAAAATTGAACCCAAAAATATTGCTAGTGGCACCAAGCCAAAATTTTACTATGCTCGTAATGCAACCACATTTGTTAATTCGAATACAAACACAACATGTTCGTATTGCAACAGTTCTGAGCATCATCTTGCTAACTGTTCATCGTATTTGTCGCTCGTAGTTTCGGAACGTTTTAGTTTCGTAAAACCTAATAGGTACTGCATAAACTGCCTTCGAAATGGTCATATCGCTCATTTGCTGCAACAACGACATAATTCAAAATCCGTGTGTTTTGAACTGAGTAATACGAAATATGCGCCGTTCTATAGTCTATCATATAGTTTTATCAGTTTTCAAAAAAGTTAATAATTTTTTCCGTGAGAGTGTTTTTTTGTTGTAAACGTCAAAACGAAAATTCATGTTTTCTCGTATATTTGACAAGAATAAATACAGATTAGAAGGATATTAACATCTACTATTCAAATCAGGTTTTATTTCTAAAATCTCATGATTTGTTAAAAATTTATTTAAGAAATAGTCAAATGTCATAAAACATTCAAAGCCGTTTTTCTCGAAACGACCTTTTTTGAATTATGACGTTGTTGCAGCAAATGAGCGATATGGTTTCGAAATGTCCCTCTAAGAGTCGTTGTCGAGTTTTTCAGTCCGCACATCATACTTCACTACATATTTTCGTTCGAGCAGAATCTACACCAGGTAATTCTGCACCAACTCAAACACCCACTACATGTAGCTCGTTCGTTCAAAAGGGCCATAATACTAACTGCTGTGGTTTTTATCAAAGACAATTTTGGTTCTTTTCAACCCGTAAGAGTTCTTCTTGATTCTTGTTCTCAAAATTAATTTCATTACAGAAGAGACTGCCAAAAGACTTAGACTTCGTTACAACCAAATTGTCAAGATGTTTCTGGAATACGTGAAATTCGCACAAAAATTAAATTTTCTGTCGCTGCCACAATTAAATCTCCTATTGGATCATTCCAGTGGTCATCAACTTTCGCTGTAACAAAATCTATTTCAGCCCAACAGCCTGGCGAATATATAGATACGTCAAAGTGTAAAATTGCAGAAACCATACAACTAGCAGATCCCTTTTTCTACAAACCTCAGCGTATTGATTTGTTAATTAGTACGGAGGTATTTTTCGATTTGTTGCTCTATGGACGCATTTCGTTAGGACATGGTATGCCCTGCCTTGTCAATACTGTTTTTGGATGGATTGTCGGTGGTAAATTCAAAGTTCAAGAAAAGCCTTCGACACTTACATGCAACTTGGCAACATAAATTCTTGATAGCACTTTGAGAAAATTTTGGAAAATTGAAGAATATGTAAGTGGACCTCAAACATTCACTAAAGAAGAGCAGATATGTGAAAAACATTTTATCGATAACACCAAGATCGATTCAGATGGACATATTCAAGTTCGGCTACCGTTTAAACAAGCTCCTGATTGTTTGGGTGAATCTTTTGAAACTTGCAAAAGAAGATTTTTGTCTCTCGAACGTAGATTAGAACGTGATCCCACTTTGAAAACTATGCACGTTTTCGATGGGTCAGCTCGCACAACCTCAAATTATTCATTGAATGATATACTCATGGTTGACCCAACTATACAACAAGATTTAATCACAACACTTTTTTTCGTTACGTTTGAATAAATTTGCTCTTACTGCAGACATATCCTATTGTAGTTCGTTGAAAAATGTTGATGCAAGAAATGTAGGTCCAAAACATCGGTTGAGATGAACTCTCGTTTGATAAAAATGTGGCTCCAAATTAAAGCGGATTTGGAACATATTCATGAAATACAAATAACTCGATATGTTTTAACTTCGAAAAATATACTCGGCGAAATACATGGCTTCGCTGACGCTTCGCAATGCGCATTTGGATGCTGCCTTTACTATCGTGTCTTTGGAAATGGTTCTTACAAAACCACTTTGTTAATTGCCAAATCGAAGGTAGCTCCAATAAAGGCCCAGTCCTTGCCTCGACTCGAATTATGCGCAGCTGTATTACTTATAAGAACTTGGTCGAAAATAAAATTAAATATTTGTAAATTTGTATCAACAATTTATTTTTGGACGGATTCAACAATAGTTTTGCACTGGCTAAGCGCTGCAGATTTATCTAGTACAATTTGGTTTAATCGTCCCAAATTTCTATCCGAAGATGTAAGAAATTGGCCCGTAAATATAGTCGATGAATCCACACAAATTTTGGAAAGAAGAAAAACTGTTTTCGGGAATCCCGCAATTCCCGAAAAAGTTTTGAAAAATCCCAAAAATTTGATTTTTTTTATATTTTTGACTATAATATCCATACCAGGGCAGGGGTTATCGAAACCCTTCACAAAATAATTAGAAACATATTGGGCCATATAAAATCGGTTACTATTTTTTGATATCGATTATGCAATTTGAGAATGTTTGCCCTTAATTTGAATTTTGCTTAAAAGATAGCCGTTCTTTGGATGGACCTGGCCCGTTCGGTATCAAAAACTTTAATTTTATTTTTCATTTCAAATATTTAATGTAAAGTTTCCTTTTACAAAAGTATAAGTTCCTTATACATCTTTTAAGAAATTTTTTAGATAACTTATAAAGAAAAAAATTGATTTTTTTCAAAAACTAGAGAAAATCGCCTCTTTTAAATTTAACTGCATATAACGGGAAACATTTGGATCCCCTGTTATCAAAAAACTGGATTAGGGTGGGTAAAAATGTTGAAAATTTAATTTTCAAATGCGAATATCTTCTAAGCTGTAAGAGATAATCCATAGGGCTTGACTAGGAGATTCTATATGTTAAATTTTTTGTAAATTGGAATACAAAAGAAGAAATAGTATCGTTTTAAAACTTAACATACACGATGTGTCCTTTTTTGGGGAGCCGTGGCCGCGCCCCTGGTGAGCCACTGTAGTCCAAACTCAAAACATAAACTCGATAACACTTCCTCTTTGCGCACGTAAAATGTTATTCAAATTTGACTATCCGTTTAGATGTTACAGATTTATTTTCATATTTTTTGTTTCATACCACTGTGCAGAGCCCTCTAGCGTGCGTTTAAGGTAAAAAATAAATATCAAAAATGGATAGTTTTAATCCCACTAAAAGATAATATAAAATATCTAGGAATTATTTTAGATACAAAGTTATCATTTAAACAATACGTAAAATATATTTGTTAAAAATCAATTAAATGCGGTCGTGCCCTTTATCCCCTACTCAACAGAAGATCTAAACTTAATTTAAAAAACAAGATTCTTATTTACAAAATGTGTATTCAGCCAATTATGACCTATGGGTGCCAAGTTTGGTTTCATAAAGCTGCTAAAACTTATACCAAAAAATTGCAAATAATACAAAATAAAAATCTAAAAATAATTCATAACCTACACCTTAGATATTCTACTGGTTTACTGAATGGTAACTTTAACCACATAATGTTTATCTCATTTGCTAGGGAACTGACTCGGTCATTAAATGAAAAATGCAGAACGTCTAAACATGAAATAATAAGAAATTTGCTAAATAACCCCTAAAACTCTTTTGTATTTAAAGAGTAGGAATTAATGGTTGTTCCAAAAATTTCTTATAACATTTATATTTTTACAAGGTTTTTTAGATTACTTTTTCTTAATACTGTGATATTAAGTAGTAGTTTCTTTATTTAATTATTAAGTTGTTAAATGTTGTAATACTTTTAAGTAAATCCTCAAAACATTGTAACTAATTATTTTATAAAGGCAAATTATAAAATTGTATTAGCTAATGGCAAATTTAATTATATCTTAATCAAGTATTCTGAATATTATGATTAGTTGTAAATATATTGGCCCATAATCATAGTCAAACAATAAAGTCGGTTCTTTTTAAAAACAACTTTAAAATAAAAACCCGCTTTTTATTATTTTCTAACTATAGTCAAAATTAAAATATGTTTTAAATTGAACCGACTTTAACTGGGTGTCACCCCTAATGTAGAAAATGTTTTCATACAGTATACAACAAAATATAGTCAAGTGGCATCGCTGAACAGCTGACTTAGAAAAAAAAAAAAAAGTGACAAACAATATATGTAACCGGGAAGCTAAAGAAAAAAAGTTTGTGGTCTAAAAATAGAACAGGAAAGATTAATATCAAATGTATTTTATTTTGGTACTAATTTTATTGATTCAATATTCAATAATTGCAAAGTCTCTGCCAATATCTAGCAACTTAAACATTTTTGACTTTTTGTCGAACTTTTTACATGGCGAAGAACAGCTGATGCTGTTGTTAAATGAGTTAAAAACAACTTCAGCTAGTTTTATATTTACAGTCGACTTTAACATCAGAAGTATACTTTAACTTGTCTATGGTAGACCTAAAGTCCACTCTTAAGTAAAGACGACTTTATTTCTCTTAAAATATACTTTATTTTTGACTATGATTATGGGCCATTGAATTTAATTGATTCGTTTTTTGAATTGAATTTTAAGTAAATCCTCAAAACATTGCACAGTCGAACTTCTCTATAGTGAACTTCTATACAATGAAGCTCTCCCTATTATGAATTGATTTCAAACACACAACTTTTTCCGTTCTAATTTCATTGTTTTTGAACTCCTTATAATGAATTTCCATACAATGAAGATTTCTATACAATAAAGCAATTTTGCAGGTGTAATATTTGACTCACATGCGTTTTTGTCTCCATATAATGAATTTTTCAAAAAATGTTCTGTTACGCATACTAACAACTCTGTGTACCGAGAAAGATGCCACATATAATGAGGGGATTCCCAAAAAAGGAAAATAAGAACAACAAAAAAAGAAGAAAGCCACATTAATAACAATTTTGACATCAGTTGTCGGTTTTTAGTGATCGGAAATGACGCAGCGAAGTAGCATTTCTCTTGAAAAAAATTATTAATAAAATTGAAGAAGGATTAAAAAAAAGATGTGGCTAGGCAGTTTGGAATTCTTCAAATATTTTAAAAAACAAGGCTGTGATTCTAAAAAATGTAGAAGACGAGCAATTGAGCACTAAACGCAAAAGGATTCGAACCTGCTTTTTTGATGATATTGATGAAGCAATGCACAAATGGGTAACTGCCGCACGTGGTAGGAATCTTCCTATATCTGGGCAATTATTGAAGCAAAAAGCCAAAGAGTTCGCTGATGCATTGGGACACGAAGATTTTGAAGCTAGCACAGGATGGTTAGACAAATTCAAAAAACGGCATGGTATTGTAGCAAAAAGTACTTTTGTGGAGATGAGGAGTAACGTGCCGACTAATGCATTTAAATCTCTTAATGTATTAGAAGGTTTTGTTGAGGAAGAGAAATGGAAGAGTGTAATCCAAACTAAAGTACCTGATTATTTTAAATAAAAATGGAAAAATATATAATTTTTATATAATGGTTTTGTTATTTGGTATTACAAGGTTTTGATGTGGAAGAAAAATGGAAAAGTGTAACCCAAACTAATATGCCTAATTATTTTAAATAAAAAGTGGGGGAAAAATATAATTTCTGTATAATGAAGTTTCTATATAATGAAGTGATTTTCTGGTCCCGTCAAGATTCATTATAGAGAAGTTCGACTGTAACTAATTATTTTATAAAGGCAAATTATAAAATTGTATTAGCTAATGGCAAATTTAATTATATCTTGATCAAGTACTTTGAATATTATGATTAGCTGTAAATATGTTGAATTTCTAGAGATAACTTTTGTCAGACAGTTAGTGATAGTATGTACTTGAATAATGTCCTACTTCCATATAGGAAACAATTTAAAGTTGGTCACTTGAATTGTCGCAGTTTGTCTCCTAACACGAATTCTTTTAAACTTGATGAACTTAAATCTATAGTTGACCGTGATTTGTTTGGTGTATTTGCCATCACTGATACGTGGCTTAATAATCAGATTTCTGACCTTACGGTAGGAATTCCTGGTTATAAGGCTTGTCGCAAAGATCGTCCTTTTTCGTACAGTGGAGGTGGAGTCGCAATTTATGTAGCTAACAAACTAGTCTACAGAGTTGTTTCTAAGGATTTAATTCCGGGCTGTGAGTCTCTTTTTATTGAATTACTTACTTCCGAGTGGAGATTTACATACATTTGAGGAGCAACACTATGATCTTATTTCAAAGTAAACGAATATTATTATCGTAGGTGATTTCAATTGTAACATATTGGATCCTTCTAAGGCTGAAATATTTCGTTCTTTATGTATAAGATCAGATTTATCAATTGTTCACAATTACGTAGGGAAAGGAGGAAATACTTTGTTACACACAAAAAAAATTGTCGAAGGGGATATTAACTAAGCTTGCATAGATAATTTGTTTTATATGAAAGAAAAAAACTAAGTTTTATTATCCATGCTAATAGGTAATGTACACAATACATTTTACCTAAAATCCATGTTAATACAACTATTGGAGTAAGGTATTATCTTCGAAAATATTTTTACAGATTTTTGAATTTTGTTGACAATTCAAAATATTTGTTTGTACAAACTGGTATGTATTTTTTTAAATTAAATTTAATCAATATTTAAATTAATGAACTAATTTCATATTTTAGCAAAATATATTCAGAATAATGTCAGTACTATCAAGCAACATTTGTGTCAGTCAACATACGAGCTATATTGGATTTACATTATATAAATTCCTACAAGGAGCATAGTGCCCAAGGTTTCCTTTAATCATTAATTTTCAGATAAGCAGATGATTAGCCTACTGTATCCTATTCTGATGAAGGGGCTGCTATCTTAGCCATCAGACTGACTATGTATCGTATTTATATAGCGAACCTACTAAGAGAACAGACGCTGCAATCGCCTCTCACAACTCGCCGATGCTTGACGGCTGACAATAATATCGCTCAGGGACCACCAACAGGAGGTTTGTAAGTCGACTTCAGGTGTAATATATAAGGATCACCATGGATTCACCAAGTAGAATCGATCAGAAGCTTTGCCTTATCATTATATCATTATCATACCAAATAAATCCGCATTCATCTATACAACTTTAACTCCTGATGTGTGTGTTAAATGTAAAGCCTTTATACACAACATGTAAAAGTCATAAGCGTAGTAATTTGAAAAAGTGACCAAATATCAGATGATGTATCAAGAAAAAAGTCAATATTTGTTCTTTAATAATGGTACTTTCATACAGCTCTTAAGTATTCCTTTTTTCCTTGCACGATTTTGATATCATAGATTAAATGTTCCAAACGTATGTGGTATTCATCACGTCTAGTTTTCGAGGTACATGTCAATTATTATTTTTACTACCCTCACTTTAGGGTTAAGAGAAACAGTTAAGGCTCCATTAGTCTTTGCGTTCTGTAACGTTTCTGTTTCTGTAGCCTGTCATTTTGTAGTTAGTTTTTCCGTAATAACGTATCAGCTGTTTTTGAAATAAAAAACAAAAAACCAACTTGGTGATTTTGTTTGTTGTATTTAGACCGTCAACATATTATTGTGAACATTTTTAGAATGATTTCATTTGCAAGATTTAATTTAAACTAAATTTTGTACATACAGCAGTACAAATTTATATATATTTTATAAAATGTTTATTTTTTTTTTGAACATATTATATTTTTTATTCTTTTGCAAATAATAAATATTTGCCTTTCAAAAAATGTTGGCACCACTGCCTTCATATTGTTAGCATTTTTGTCTGAATATGATATCAGCTGTTCTAGCTGTCACTTAACGTTGCGGACAAAATTCTGTTTTCAACAGATTCATCCGCAACAGAACGGCAACGTTACAGAAAAACTAACGACATATACAAATTCCCATAAGCTAAAAACAAAACAGCTGATTCGTTACGGAACGGAACGGAACGTACAAACAAATTAAGCCTTTACTGTTTTCGATGTATTGTACTTTTTTATTATTATGTTTTGTTTAGTAATCCATCCTATTTGATAACATCGACATCTTAGTATATATTTATTTGAAAATCCAATATGAATACTGGACTAAGTGGTCGTCGCAATTGCTTAAAAAAAGTATGGCCAGAATGTTTAGAGTTCGTTTGCGGAAAATCTAATGTGAAACATATACCACTGATAGATCCCAAATATGTATGTCATTTTACCACCACTGCACATTAAACTGGATTTGATGAAATTCAGAATTTCATTGAAACTTCCCTTTCTTCATTCTCATTTTTCATTTTTCCATCTAATCTAGGTGCGGTCAGCGATGAGCAGGGTGAAAGGTTTCACCAGGATGTAAAGAAGCTTAAAAAAAATGTCAAGGCCATTGGGATACAACTATGCTAGGTGATTACTGTTGGCGTTTAAAACAGAATATCATTTAAATCACAAAAGAAAATGTTAAAGTTTGACGATATTTTGTGTTCAAATTTTATAAGATTATTTTTTTTTGAGTTTAAAAATGTTAAAAAATCTCGTTGTTTTTATTAGATTTCTTTATAAAATATTTTAGTCTTTTAATTTTTAATATCATTTGGCATATTCTTGGAAGAAAAATGAGTCGTGATGAAAAGAAAATGTGAAATAAAAAAATAAGAATAAGAAAAAAAAATAAGAAAATGTCAAGTTTCAAAGCGGGTACTCTTTTTTCATTTGTAACGCAGTGCTATTTAATAAATCTATATCTATATATATAAAAGTCAATGTGTGTTTGTATGTATATTTGTTTGTTTGGACTTTATAGACGGCTAAACGGCTGAACCGATTTTCATGAAATCTTCACAATGTCTTCCCGTATCTCTGGAAGGAACTATAGGCTACTTTTTATTTTGAAATTTTACGTGGGCGATGTGCCACGCCCATTTATACAACATTACCTCCTATTTCAAGTCAAAAACAAAATGCGTATATTTCAAAAAGTATATCAGCAAGAGTTCCCAAATTTTGTACAAGGAACTTTAGTTTCAATATAAATATTTTGGACAAAAATGGGCAGACCAGCAATAGTGGGCGTGGCACCTCCCATAATAAGTAAATACTAAAATCTGAATGTCAGGAAAACTATAACACCTAGAGTTCCTAATTTTTGTACAAGTAACTTTAGTTTCAATATAAATGTTTTGGACAAAAAGTGGGCGGACCAACTGAAGTGGGCGTGGTACCTCCCATATGAAGTAAATACTAAAATCTGAATGTCAGGAAAACTATAACACCAAGAGTTCCCAAATTTTGTACAAGTAACTTTAGTTTCAATATGAATGTTATGAACAAAAAATGGGCGGAACAGCAAAAGTGGGCGTGGGACCTTCTATATGAAGTAAATACTAAAATCTGAATGAAGTAAACTATATGAGCGAGAGTTCCCAAATTTTGTACAAGTAACTTTAGTATCAATATGAATGTTTTGAACGAAAATGGGTGGACCACCGAAAGTGGGTGTGGCACCCCCCATACGTAGTAAATACTAAAATCTGAAATTCTAAGAAACTATAACAGCTAAAATTACCAAATTAAATACAAGTAACTTTAACTTCAATACAAATGTTTTTAACAAAAATGGGCGGACCAACTAAAGTGGGCGTGGTACCTCCCATATGAAGTAAATACTAATATCCTAATATCTGGGAAACTATAACAGCTAAAATACCCAAATTTAGAACAAGTAACTTTAGATTTAATATAAATATTTTGGACAAAAATGGGTGGACCTGCAAAAGTGGGCGTGGTGCCTTCCATATGAATTAAATACCAAAATTTGCATATCATGGAAACTATAAAAGCTAGAGTTTCCAAATTTTCCACAAGTTACATTAGTTTCAACATGAATATTTTGGCAAAAAATGGGTGGACCAGCAAAAGTGGGCGGGTCACCTCCCATATGTAGTAAATACTAAAATCTGCGTACCAAGGAAACAGCTAGAGTTTCCAATTTTTTTACAAGTAATTTTAGTTTCACTTGAAATATTTTGGACTAAATTGGGCGGACCAGCAAAAGAGGGAGTGGTGCCTCCTATATGAATTAAATACTAAAATTTTCATATCAGGGAAACTATACATGTTAGAGTTTCCAAATTATGTACAAGTTACTTTAGTTTCAATATGAATATTTTGGCCAAAAATAGGTGGACCAGCAAAAGTGGGAGTGGCACCTCCCATATGTAGTAAATACTAAAATCTGCGTATGAAGGAAACTATAACAGATAGAGTTTACAAATTTTGTACAAGTAATTTAAGTTTCAGTAGAAATATTTTGGACGAAAATGAGCGGACCAGCAATTGTGGGCATGTCACCTCTTATATGCAGTAAATACTAAAATCTGCATATCAGGGAAAGTATACATGTTACAGTTTCCAAATTTTGTACAAGTAACTTTAGCTTCAATATGAATATTATGACCAAAAATAGGCGGACTTGCAAACGTGGGCGTGTCACTTCCCATATGTAGTATACACTAAAATCTGCGTATCAAGGAAATTATATCAGTTAGAGTTTCCAAATTTTGTACAAGTAATTTTAGTTTCAATAGAAATATTTTTGACAAAAAACTGCATATCTGGAAAACTATAACAGATATAGTCCTCATATTAAGTATCAATATGAATATTTTGGAATTTGAAGTAAGAAATAAATAGTTCATTAATTTATTATTTTTAAATAGAATAAGAAATAATATTAAAGAAACAATGTATATTTTAATTACTAAATAAATATTTTTTTTAAACCTTTACTTAATATGCATTTTACTTCGAGGGGGTAGCGAAGCGCACCGGGTATTAGCTAGTACATATATAAAACACAATAATTTTTCTACCAATGTCCGTTATAGGCTCTGAAACTATCCAACCGATTAACTTCAAACTGGTTTCATTGGAAAGGGAATTTTCTGAAGATGGTTTCAGACACCTTATCCCAATCACTTACCTTTTACTTATTGTTCCATATTAAATAATTTTAAACACTTTCATATTTGTTTTCTAAACGTTGTAAATAAATTCATTCTTTTATTAACAAATTTTCGAAAAACGAATGTTTAATATAATATTTAGAGACTTGAAACTAATAAAATTTTAATTCAAAATTTAATTACAATTTTTGGTAAGATAAATTTACTAAAAAATTATAAATTATATATATATTTCACATATTCTTAGCAATATCTTCTAAAAGGTAATTTAATTTCAGGTAAGTTTACTTTTTTTTGTATTTATATAAAAAAAAACGTATTTTATTAAAAACTAAACGGTGCGCCATCTTACCATTTAGCAATCCGATCTGATCCCACAGCATAAAAATCGATACCAGGTCAAACATCTCATACGTAACCTCGGTATCATTTCATCTTTTCCAGGCAAAATAGATTGTCAGCAATCTACTTTGCCTGGCGCCTGTATTTTGTTTCTTTTTTATTTATTCCTTTCTAGTCTGTTTCCTTTTTACCTTATGTCAAACCAACTCTGACATCTGTCATCATTTGTCGCGTTGCTAACCTCTTCTCCAACATCTACAGGGTGCACACATCTTTTTATTCTTTGTTAAAGAATTATTTTATTTTAATGTTTTGTAGCTCTACCTTTATTTTTCACAACTTCATTGCATCTGCGACTCATGGAATCAACCAATTTTTTTGCAAACGTCCTTGTCAGTGGAAAACCACTCTTCCTGGATTTTTTCCCACAATTCGTCCTTATTTTTCGGACTGAAACCCTCCAGCTTCCTCTTGACCACTCTCCAAAGATGTTCTATTGTTTAAAGTTCAGGTGACTGCGAAGGGCATTCAATAAGAGGAAGTTTGTTGACAGCAAACCAGTCCTTTGCCAATTTTGAGGAGTACTTCGGATTATTGTCCTGCTGAAACTCCCATCCCAAAGGCATCTCATCCTCAGCAACCCCTTTGCAATATATTTACGTAGTGCGGGGCGCATATTTGGTTCTTTATCCAAACCGACACCAGAAGAAAAGAAACACCCCCATATGATGGATCCACCGCCGTGTTTCTGCTGTCGGTCCAATATATTTTTTAGAGGTAATAGGAGATTTATTGAAGTCTTTGAGAATGATATTAACTCTAATTTGAACCATATTAGACTTTGGATGACTGCCAATTCATTAAAGGTTAATACTAAAGGCCCAACTATAATATGCATACACTAGCTTAACTCAACTTAAGCAACTGTGCGAATACATATAAAACGTATGTCACAAACTATAATTTACTTAGGAAAGTTTCGTCAAATTTTAATTGCTTAATCAAAGAGCGAAGCTGGTCGCACAAATCCAATGGAATCAGCTATTTGTTATTTTTATACAAAGAAAATAAAGAAAAAATTAAAAGGAAGAAGAAAATTAATTTATTTTGCTAAAATAATAAGAAATACGTATTTTTTTAATTACGTATTGAACATAAACGGGCAAATGGGGCTAAATTGTTTAGAATGCATGTAAGTACATTATAGCCATCTAAAGGCTGGGTTAGCCGACCGTTGATGTATTGTAACCGTAATGTTTACTTAACGTAACACTTTAGTGCGATTATAGAACATTAAAAAGGTGTCATATGTTTTTGACATAAACAAACAAAATATGGTCGGAACTATATTTGATGCATAAACTTTCATAGGCCTGTACCAATAAAATCAAATTTTCGTCGTTCATTTTAATAAAGACAAATTTAATACGTTTTTTTTTAATTTTAAGTTTTTCTTGAATATTTCGCACTTGTCGCTGATTGAAATTGTCAAAATTTAAACAGCTGTTCGAAAGTGTTATCAATACAATTCTTTTAAATACTGTTGATGCGATTTTATAATTTTTTTTCTGCGATCTTAGAAAAATTTGTTAAACTTTGTTTGGTAATAGTACTTACATATAAACCGTATTTATTTACACATAATGTATTCATCATCATTGTCCATTAGGAGACAATTATAAATATTATTTATTACCTTGTCATACAGACTTTATTAAAGGTCCAATAACTTAAAAGTTAATTAATATTGTATTGTACTTTATACTAAGGGCCATTATTATAACTTGCCTTTATATTCGTAATAGTAAAGGTTGACTTTTTAGGGTACCTTTTTATATTGCTTAAAGTTAACTTTTACTATTTCGAACATAAAGGTAAGTTGTAATAATGGCCCTTAGGGCCATTATTTAAGTTCGACATCGTAATAGTAAAATGTAGCTTAAGTAATAGAAAAAGGTTGCTTTAAAGTTAACTTTTACTATTGGGTACATAAAGGCAAGCTGTAATAATGGTCCCAAGTATAGTTAATTTGTATATACAAAATATTAATTTAATATTTTGAAACTTAAATACTTTCGCCGATTATTAGTATACATTTTATAAATGCTTGTATGAATTAATTTGTATAAGTAAATATTACCATAACATTAAAAAGTTTTGTTTTCTATTTATGTATTTATACTTATTATTGAAATATTTAAAACATTTTTAGAACATTGAAAATATTTTTAAGCGTTCTTAAAATCAACAATTTGACAACACCGTTAGGAAATGTAACGTAGAAACGTAAAGAAATTCTGGTTTTAACAGGTTCAGACGTTACAGTTACGGTACATTTTGTCACTATAACTGCTTTATCTACTTTACACACAATAGAAACGATCAGCTGTTCCGTTCCGTTAAGGTTACATTACATTACGGTCGGCTAATCCACCCTTAAATTTTTGCTATTTTTTTTATCATTAGAGAGAACGAAAATACCAACGGCCACATTCAGCATTACATGTGGCCATCGAAGTGGTGTATTTAAGAGGATTTTTTTTTACTTGAATTTATTTTCAAAAGCTTAAGGTGAATATCCGGCTATTGGTTGTTACTGAATACGTCGACGAAATGTAGTGCAAATGATAACCATTTAACTACCACTTTAGCAGCCACAGCGAACTAGTTTGTTGTACAAAAAGTAATATAGCTAGTGTAAGGTTTCCAATGGGCACTTTTCAAACTTCTGGGTAAGTAGTTCTTTCGATAAAAAAAAATTCGCAAAAAAATACTTTAAAATATATATAGGTATAGCACTGTTTTTTTGTAGGTCTCTTCTAGTAGATTCTACGTTTATAAAAATTTTTCAAAGTGGATCGATAACAAAAATTTGGCATGATTTTTAATTTTTCATATACCCGAGTTATCTCACTTTGAGGCCATGATGTTTAATGTTTAAACTCCACAGTGCAGCCAGAGTCTTTTCATAAAATCTTAATTTAAAGCAAACATGCGCAAAGTTATTTTTGTTAAAATAAAAGCCTAAATGTTGTACTTTTGTTATTATAAAGCTTAAAAACAAATAACTATAAACATATTTAGTTATTATCCATCAAAAATGAAAAATACTCTAAATTTGGAACATTTAGAAAAAAAATAAAAATACTTTTACAAAAATATCTAAATAAAATTTTCTTATTAATATACTGAAATTCCTAAAGTTGATGGTTCGATCATAAAAACATAGCTGTTAAATGTTTTAAACAAAAAAAAAAAAAATATCCAAAAATACTGTTACGTTTTTACCTTTTAAAAACGGGGGTTTATTTCCTTTAAATAAACCGAATACTTTTGATTGCAAATAAAAAGCAGTTTTAGGCCCGTTTTCTCAATGTATCGACAAACTGCCCGTTACTAAATCTCGACATAAATTTACTACGTCGATAAAATGTCCGTTAACAATTTTGGTTTTCTCAATATACCGACAAAAAACATTATTTTCAGTAGGCAATACCTCTCAAAATAGATGTTAAAGTTGGGAACCCTGCCTTCAAGTGACAACATATTTCCATAAATCAGTTGTTTAATGTGGCCATCGACAGCGCACATCTTTTGAAAAATTCATTATCCTCCATGTCTGTCAGGTAGTTAGGCCTGGCATGATAAACTCTTTCAGCATTCACTTGGAACTCATGTTCTTCGAGTTTATCCTCCATCAAATTAATGTTAATTCATCTTTTTTTATAAAATCTATTTAATTTCGTTTACAAAAACACAAACACATAAATACTATGAACAGCAGTCAGCTGATTGAATTTATCTGTACGATAAATAAATAATTGGCATATGAGGTCGGGTTAGCTTTGCGACAGAATAGAAGCAAATGAGACATTGAGAAAACCAAATTTCTTTTATCTGCAATTTTTCGTTGGGAAAAACGATAATCACCTAATGAGAAAATGGCCCTTAGTAGTTTAAAATTGTAACAACTCTTTATTTATTTAGAATGTACAACAACAACAGTATTAAATAGGCACTCAGTGTCTTTATACACGTATATCAATTCGCAGAAATACACACACACACTTTATAACGTACAAGTATACACGTACAAGACAGTTGATGTTAACTCTAACACCACAAAGTATACAGAGGCGACAAATTTGACAGTTCAAAAACACTAAAATCAGCTTTTTTTGAAATAGTTTCGCTAGAAAGAGAAAACAAATTTGCGGTTTAATACAGACAGTGCGTTAAAACAAACAACACTATATAATAATAAAAAATAAGCACAAAACAAAACCAGTTGAAATTGTTTCGAGTGAAAGAGACAACATTTTTTTTTTGCCGTGACGCCTCTGTATACTTTGTGCTAACACCGCCAATGATCAACTAAACTCACGACTGCAGCCTCTGCAACTATTTATATACGCACTGCCATCTTCATCCGAGTAGTCGAGATTGTTCTTAACGGTCAACTAGTATGTTCGATTTCTAGAGCTTTCGATGTCATTGCCAGCAGCCCAAACATTTAGTGTTGCCATACTAACAAAAAATGCCAATAACATGCTACTGATGGACGTGCCTTCAAACATGATGAATGCTGCAAGCAGTCGTTACAGACTGTTAAATTCAAATCGTCAAATTAATCCACTTTGACAGTATACTGCAGAAAAAGTATGCAACCTAGAATAACGACTTTAGCTACTAGTGATGTAGAATTTTGTCTACTTTTACACGGTACCAAATTTAATAAATAAATATTTATTCTAAAAAATCAATTAAGAGCCAGTTTGAACATGATTCAACCCAACGTGCGTCGTAATAAGATTGCGCTGCCAGATGCCGCCATATAATATGAAACAACAGGATGACACAAAACAATTTATTTTTATGCATTTTTGAGAAAAATTCTGGCAACAAATACAACAAGGAAAAAACAACACGCTTTTTGTTTTTGTGAAAAATTCGTCCAAATGTCAAAATCAGCTGATAATAAATACAAATTGTAAACAAATACTTTATTTTAAAAATAATTAATATTTAGTCATTTGTAATAGTTTAAATGAAAAACCAGTCAATT
Source organism: Calliphora vomitoria (assembly GCA_942486065.2). NCBI lineage: Eukaryota > Metazoa > Arthropoda > Insecta > Diptera > Calliphoridae > Calliphora > Calliphora vomitoria. The sequence goes on along the minus strand of OW818030.2, from coordinate 51,951,065 downwards.
TTACATTTGCGAGTCATTGAACAACTTGTACTTCATATAATTCACATAATGCTATAGAATTTCGATATTTGGATGATGTTTTAAGTAGAAAAACTAAAATATAATTCTTGTATGTGCAAAGTTATTCCCAATAAATAAAAAACCTATGTATTTTACGTGTCATTGGCAAGCTTTTTTTAATTTTTGACAAATTTATACTGCATATATAATCCAAGCTTCTGCATTTTTAAATATTAAAGATGACCGTCCGGCCAAAGGCTGCCAATACATGCAAGAAGTTATTAATAGCAAAAACAAATTAAAATTAAAACTGTGCTAAAGAAATTGATTTATTCAATAATACTTTATTTTTTTAGTGATAAATTAATCATTTTTAATATATTATTGTGCAAAAAAAAAAAAAATTTCACACACAAAAATTATAATTTTATGACACCTAACAATTGCAAACAAATAAGCAATTTTGACAGTTGAACGAATTCAAGAATAAAAGTCAGCTGTTCTCGTGAGGTCACCTTATTAGATTCGCCTTGGTACTGCTGCAAAAGCTATTGAACAACATTGTGGAAAATCTATTATCTTTGTGTAAAACGAGTTCAAGGCGAATTCATATAAGGTGTATTCATTAGTCCAGCTGTTTTACCCCAACTGTCAATTTTTTTTATTTTTTTGTTTACTTTCAAGTGCGCGTCATACATGTCTTTGTGTTTGTTTGTCCACTTCTTTTCCGTTGTTTTATATTAAATTGTTTCTGTTTCTCTACGCGTTTGAACTCTTCATCGAACATTTTAACATCCTCCACATGAAATGAAGCAATAAATATTACACTGGTTTGTTGATAAATTCCAGTTTAATATTGAATTCGCCTTACTTTATATCAGGAGGAGCCAAGTATGTAGGAACCTTCCTTGACAGTAAATTGACTTGGAAAATAAATACTCAGGAAAGAAGGGCCTCAATGCCTACTATACCTGCAGAAAATTGGGGTCTGCGACCAAGTATGGATAATTGGATCTACACATCGGTTGTTAGACCTATTATTACTTATGGTTGTACGGTATGGTGGGAGACAATGAGGAAACATAGCTTTAAGGTTATACTCAACAAAGTTCAAAGGTGTGCATGTCTGGGCATCGCAGGTGCCATTAGCAGAACCCCGCAGGCGTCCTTGGATATAATCTTAAACCTACTACCCATTGAAAGCTATTAGACTACTCGAGTCTTCCTTAGTAAAACCCTTGCGGGTAGGTCACACTAAGATATTGTATGATCCGCTCAACTGTTTGAACTGTACGGGGGCCGGAGTTTAGATGACCGTTTTGCCTGGAGCGTTTTCCAGGCAGAGATCTTCGCGATCTGGAATGCCACAGAGTTGATAAGGGTACGTACAGGAGGGGTTTACGGTAAATAAATACGTGGACCGTCAGGCTGCACAAAAACTCTGCAATGTCATTTAATTCATTCCAGCCTAGTAGAGGACTGTAAGAGAGCTCTTGAGGAGTTATTGGTACACTACTCAATAAGATTGTGTTGGGTGCCGGGGCACTGTGATATACAAAGAAATGAGGTAGCGATGAATTGGCTAGACATGGTTCTGATCTAGATCATGATACCAGGGAAAGGAAACCACCTATTTGTCACTACTACAGGTCATTTTATGAAAGATTCCGGAATTATACCGACCAATTCTGGAGCAGTAGGACGGATTGTTGAGTTTCCAGGGCCATTTGGCCAAAACTGAATACTAAAGCAACCAGAGCGCTGTTAGAGTTGGATAGATATAATCTAATTATTCTAGTAGGAGTGATAACCGGCCATTGCGCAATTGGGGCCTTCAAAGGCAAATGGGATAAGGACACACATGATTTTTGTAGGGTGTGTGGGGATGTGGAGGAGCTAGAGACAGTGGAACACATCATGTGCAAGTGCTCTAGGTTACAGAGTCTTAGACTCAAATGGCTAGGAAATAGATTTCTGGACGAACTCAGTAATGTTGCTGGCTGTGAACTGTGCAACATACTGGGTTTCATTAAGGGAATAGGGTGGCTATTTAAGGAACGATCTACGCAAATCCGAACTCTCAACGAAAATCTTAATCTTCTTCTCCTTTCTCTTTCTTTATTCTCTCACTAGGCGGTTTTCGGACTCGACTCTTCTCTATCAACTTAACAACAATCTACCTATTGAAGGGAATCACAATGGACCTTGTGGTCTCCGAGTGGAAGTACACAGAGTGTACACCCTTTCCTAACCTATCTTACTTTATAGACAGCTGTGTAGGGACGAGTACACCTTATATGAATTCGCCTTGAACGAGTTAATGTTATCTATCAACACCAAGGCGAATTTATATACCAGGAGGTGTCGATTCTACAATAAGTACAACATTTACAAAACCTACTTGCAATTTGTTTATGTTGTTTAAGCTGTCAAAGTCTGCCTGTTGGTTTTGTTTATTTTGCGTTTGTTGTAGTTTTCGCCTCAAAAAACACTAGTAAATTTGACACCTTAAACATCTAAACAATTAAAGTAAACATAAATCAGCTGTGCTATCGACAACACCTAGTACATGGTGTAATGATATACAAGGTGACATTAATCAAACAGCTGACCATTTTTTGCTCGTGTTTCTTTACAACTTTCATCTTGTCAAAATTGTTTTTTTGTTGTAATTTGTATACGTAAACTATTTGTCAAAGTTTGTTTAGATTGTGTTGCATTGTTTAAAATAAAGTAAATAAGAGAATTTTGTGAAAATAAAATACGTCGATGTTGGTTCTGTTCGACTGTTTTTATCACAATATCTAACAATTTTCATTAAAAAAAAAGAATTTTCATTAAAAAAAAATATTTTCAAGCCTTTACAAACAATTTTTTATTTACGTTAAGTCAGCTGTTTTTGACACTATAAAAGTGATTTAACAAAAACAAAGTGCATGTTGTTTTTGCATTTGTTGCCGTAACGCATACACCTTACAGGCCTACCTAAATAAAAGCGTAAGGCGGAACGTTTTTTTTTTGGTTAGCTTTAACGCTGAAATGTCATACCTAAATAAGAGCTGCAACGCTTCGTCAAACAATAAAAACAAGGTTATCAAAATAATAAATATAGCAACTCGGATTATTTAAACAATAAAGTACATTGCAGTATTGGTGTTTCTGATTTTTGTTTTGTGATTTGTAAACTAAAATTTTATAAAAAAAAACTAAATATTAAAGTTTAAAAAATGAGTTTCTTGCATATTTGTTTCTCCTTTTGTATGTATGTGCTTACATTTATTGTGTTTTGCAACTAACTTCACTATTAAACGCGCTGTCAAAATCGGATTTTCCAATTGTAAAGCGTTGCCGCCGCGTTATTTCGGAATTTTTAACAACTAAACAAGTAAGAGTGCTATATTCGGCTATGCCGAATCTTATATACCCTTCACCTTTGTTGTGGATGCATTAATTGCCCATTTTCAACGTATAGCATCCTAAATATATAAAAAAAACTTTTAAAACTTTTACATTTAATTGCTGACGAACAGATTATATTGTAGAAGTTACAAACGAAATAACAATCTTATATATACCTTTCTCACGAAGGTATAAAAACAACAACGCCAAACGAAACACCAAAAAAAAAAAAACAAAATGAAATTTTCAGGGGGTTGTCTCTATTTTTGCTCATATCTCCTTTATTTATGGACGGATTTTGCTGATTTTAAATAGGAAACTCCTCGAAAGCATGTCTGACAGAATTATTAAAGATTTGGTTCCCAAAGATATCTGGGGTCTTCAGAAAATTGATTTCAAGAGACAGATGGACATGGCTTAATCGAATCCGATATCTAAAAGGATCCAGAATATATATACTTTATAGGGTCGGAAAATAATATTGTGGAAATTATAAACGGAATGACAAATTTATATATACCCTTCTCACGAAGGTGATGGTTATAAAAACGCTTTCCGCTCTAATTTAGGTATGCGTGTTATAATCATTACGCCATGACCTAGTACATAAATTCGCCTTGTATCAACACGAACAATATTATTAAAATAAATGTTATCTCCGAAATTAGTAAACTAAATTTTTCTATACCCAGAAATTTTATTTTGTAAATAAATTAAAATACATATAAAGAAAAAAAAAAGGGTTTTGGTACTAGTTTTACTGCTGATTGGTACCATTACTGATCATGAATGAGAAATTTCAATGTCAATTCGAATTATAGACGGCGTTTTAATTATGTATGTATTTTTGAAATGTACTGACTTCGGAGTTTTCGTGGTGAAAATAAAAGTGAAACTTGAACAAATATATGAGCGATTGTTTTGATTTGCGAATTTTAATAGTAATTTAGATTATTGTTTTGTGTTCCATAATTATTATTAAAAAAATTCAAATAATAATCAGTTTTAATAAATGTGTTTATTTTTAAATGGTACAAAATAGCTCCGAAATTTATACAAAGTTGGAACAAACTAATTTTTGGTATTATTGAAAAGAGGAGGGGCATCTGCAAAACATGCTAATAAATAACACTTGACACAAAGATTGCTTAATATATATTTCTGGAAGAGGATTTTTTTGTAAAAAGGAAAGTGGCTGATGCATTTGCTTTGGCAATTTTGCTTTTAGACTACGGAGGATGACCAGTGCCAGTAGTAGCATTGTCCATGGTGAGATTTTGGTGGCAGCCTGTAGTGACTCTGGAACAACGACACAATTAATGGAGGAGCATCGCAGCTGTTTGGCTGCTACAAATGAAGTAATCAATCACGGCCCCTCGAGCAGACTGCAATCATCAAGATTTGCATGCTTGAGATGTTGTGGCAACTTAATCAACTATTTGATACGTTTGAGAAATACTCCTGAAGAATTGGAGCAACGCTACAAATCAAAAGAAATTGATAAGTTTTTAGAAAAAGAAAAACAAACTTTTCGACGTCAGGCATGTATTATCTTAAAAAAATATACTTCAAATTTCTAAGAAACAATATAATTATATACTTTTATTATACTTACATTGATCACTGATTTTTGTTGACAATATTATAGGTAAAACTTTTACTTTTGGGAGCTGGCGAATCGGGAAAATCAACATTTTTAAAACAGATGCGTATTATTCATGGTGTCAATTTTGAACCAGAGCTGATTAAGGAGTACCAACGAGTAATTTATCAAAACGTAATACGTGGTATGTGTGATTTTTTTAATTTTCATAATCATATTTTGCTTAATTCTAAATCGAACCTGTATACCTCGTAGATTACGAAATATAGGACTTTAAGTATTTATATGCAACACCAAATTTATCCTATAACAAATTTATCCTATATGTTTACTAATTCTATATCATTTGAATGTGTATCAAAATACATTTGATATACATTATAGTAGGAAGGTGTTATTCGACTCTACTCCTTTAACGGTCATGGGGGTCTTGATTTGTTCCTCATATTTATTTTTGTAATCATAATTAAATGGATGTAATGCGAGAAAAGTACCGTCAGTATTTTTTTTTTAAACTAAACATATATTCAATGATATTTGGTGATATATGTCAAACAAAAGTTGAAAATTTCAATATTCAAAACAATTAATTAGTTTTGAATCGTAATTGTAATGTTTCTTGCTAGACATTAGATTCTTACTCCATATTCATTTTTAAATCTATTAAAGTTATTTTTGTTCGAGATATCAATAAGTTATCATTAAACGATATCTCATTTGAGATAATTTTATTCAGTAGTTGGTTCTCTGACAATAGGTGCAAAGCATCAATTTTTTTGCGGCTAAATCCGCCAAGTTGTTACCCAATATACTAACCTGACTGGGACTGGGTATGGGTCCCAATACTATTTTTATTTTATTCTTAGAGTTTATTAGCTGGTCTCAAATTTTGTTTACCGTTTGCCATTTGATATTAGATGGATTATTGATGGTTGATAAAACGGAAAGGCTATCGGAAAAAAGAAGCTGTAAATATGCAAGATGTGTTAGAAAGTGACATAGTTATGTGTACGTTACCAGTTTTATCAACGACAGCGTATGCTACATTCTCATTATCATTTAATGCGTCAATGTACAAATGTTGCTAGTTAGGTCCCCCAAAAACTTATTTTATTTAAAGTTCGTTATACAGTTGTATATATTTTTTAAGGTATTCAGAAAGTCCTGAATTAATTAATAAAATTGGTATATGATTAGTTCTCAATGCATATGTACTGAAATAGACCATATTCAATCTTGTTCCAGATAAGCGTTTTAACAAGCATTAGAATCTGCTCTGGCGAGATTAATTACTTTTACTTAGGACAATTCAAAAAAAAATTAGTTTTATTTTATTTCATGGTGTGTGTGTGTCAAATAAAGTGGTTATGTCTTTTTCGTCAAATATTTGCTATGTGTGACCCTACCTATAGTCACGTTGGGGATAGTTGTGTTGTTAATTGTTATGCAGTTATGTTTGCGACATACGTGCAAAATATATGATTTTACGAGAGACATTTTTGATCCGGATAGTTGTTTCTTTGCGGTCAAGGGCTTTCTCAAAATCAATACGTAGTATAGACGCGTGGATTTTAAATGATAGGGTTTTAGAAATATAGTGATATATATGAGTAATACATCTGTACAGCCTTTATTTGGTTTGGAAGCTGATTTACAGCAACAAGCTTTTTCTTGTCAATATACCATTTGATGCGATTAGCAATTATACTTTCCAATATCTTGGAGAGACATGGTAAAAGAGAGGGTATAGCTACTATTGTTACAGTTATTCATGAGTGTGGAATTACACCACGCTCGAATATTTGGTTATATAGTTGCGATCATGGGTGTGGTTCCTTTAACATTTTTAATAGTTATTGTTAATTCGCACATTGTTAGAGATAAATCAATTGTGTGAGCATCATCATTACTTGATTTTGTGATTAAGTAATTTAGGGACTAATTTTTGGCAGTAACAAACTCTGGAGAAAAGTTTTTGTCTAAAAAGTAATCTGACCATTGTTTTGCAAAATAATTATCAATATTTTTTAATAGGTAATAGTTTCACTTTCAGTTTTAATAACTGTTACTGGTTTGAATGTATCTCGACTAGATAATGTGTTTACTTTTTCCATAAGCGAGATAATGGAGAGTCTCTGGATATAGTTTTGCTGAAATTTTCAAAGCACAGAGCTTTGGCCTTTTTGGAAACCAATCTGAATTTAGAGTTTGCTTTTTTGTATGAGATCAGGTTTATAGTCGTACGGTGTTTTTTTTTTTTTGAATTTATGTAACTTATCCGACTTATATTTAAGTAGTTGAGGTAGAGTTGGTCGTACGATGTTTTTTTGAATTTATGCCACTTATCCAACTTGTATTTACGTAGTTGAGGTAGAATTCTGTTCCACCAAGGGGCATAACGTTTTTGGGCGGGAGAAGTTTGAGGGATGAAGGAGTTAGCTGCAAGTGCTCCAGTTTCTTGACTACAATAAATTAAAATTGAGGCCAGTTTGCACTTTTAAAATTTCATTTGTGTAAAGGAGATTTTCGGAGCTGGTTGAAATTAGTTGTAATTATGGTCAATATGGGGAAGTGGCCACTGTGATACATATCATCAAGCGTATGGAAAGCAATTTTTGAAACCAAGGATGGAGAGCAAGCTGTAATGTCGATATTAGTAAATGTGTTATATGTAGAGAGGGTTTGAATGTTAGAGAATGTTAGAGAAAAGGATTCATTTGGTTGGATGTATGCTGATATTATTGTTATTTTAATATTTAATGTAATTTCAATAGAGATGTTCAGTAATTTTGATCTATTAAGACATTTATGAGGTATGTGAGGTAGATGACAAATTTGATGGATTTGGAAAATGGCAATGGTAGTTATTCGGAGGGACAGGATTTCGGTTAAATGCACAGTGAGTTTCTTTAAGTGACACAACCTGAAATGAATGTTCATTTAGGATGAGTTATATATCGATGTAATTGTTGAAATAGCCTTTAATGTTCCATTGTATAATATTTAATGCAGCCATAATAGATATACAAGAATTATGGTTATGCTCACTATTACATACACGGCCAAGTGGACACCGCGACAGACAATAACGGCTCCCACCGAACAGCCCTCATCCGCCTCTATGCGCAACCAGGCCAAAACTTTCTGTGGATGAAGACTTTAGACTTAAGTCTCCATATCTGTTCGGTTATAACCGAAACCGCGGGTTTTCAAGGCCTAAAATCGAAACCGACAATTATTCTTCGGTTTTTAATTTTAAACTATTTTCAGTAGAAAAATTCAAAATTTAGAAATGAAAAACAAACTTTTTCATCCAATTTCTCTAAAAACAAATCGATGTAAAAATATCTTCAGATTTCTTTTAATTGTTTAAATTGTATTACAATAATTGATTCAGATGATGTAGTAGGCTACATTTCGCAGGCTAGGCATGGAAACCTTTTAATAAAGAATGACATAAAAATAATGCAAAATTTATGTCTTTCAAATATCCAATAAAAGTATGGAATACTAGTTGACCCGGTTTGCCTCGCCACCACAACTAGAAGAATGAAAAGTATTATCAAGTCTACCTTTGGCAGTTCTTACTCATTCAGGATAACATGCCACTAGTTTCATGTTTATTGGTTAATTGTAATGTTAGAATCCACATTACAATTAATCATTATTAGAATGTAAAAAGTACCATAAAGACCCACATTTTGTATTCCCACTCATCATCATGAATGCCTAATTTCATATTTCTGTGTCCATTATTATACAAAATGCAAAAGAAATGTACTAAAGGATACTAAAGTCACTTTTTGTGAACTCTAACTCATTCATCATGTGGGCCTAATTTATAATTTTTAGGTTTATTATTATAAAATATTCAAAAAGTACCTTTACAATAAAGAAATAGTAGCATTAATTATCCCTTTTAAATTCACATTCACTAAACCATAAATGCTTAATATCGTTTTTCTAGGCCCATCATTATAAAATATTCAAGTAGTACTATTAGTTGGAAAAAAAGTACCTGTAAGTCCTTTTTTTATATTCGAACTCATTCAGGGTCATGTTTGTTTAATTTCCTGCTTATATGTGTGTTTAATTTCCTGCTTATAGGTTCATTACACGGGGGAACAAAATTGACATTTTGGTTTGGTGCAGCGAAAAATTTTATTGATAAAACATATATGGGACATTTCATTTTCAAAACTATCTTTAGTTTTTTTTTTTGACGGCTCTTGCTTTTAAGATATCGCAGTTTTAATTTTTTTTGGTTATTCTGTATAATTACCCAGCAAAAAAAAATTGAAGTTGTTCAAGAAGAATGGATATTTTCATGAGTTCTTTAGTACTTATTTACTCAAACTCATTTAAAATACCTTTCTAAATTATAATAAATTTATCATAAACGAACCCATGAAAAATCACATCCAATACTCTCATTCAACTCTAATATAGAAATTGCAATATTTCACTATAATTTGGTATTTTTTAGGATTTAAAATGAACGAGTATTTTATTTTTATTTCTTACAATAAACATTCAAAATAACATTAGAGTTATTAAATTTTTATGTTTAATATTAAAATTTGTATATTGTGTCCATGTTAAAATATTCGTTACTGGCCTACCTAAATAAAAGCGTAAGGCGGAACGTTTCTTTACGCTTAGCTTTAACGCTGAAATGTCATACCTAAATAAAAGCGCCAACGCTACGTCAAACAATAAAAACAAGGTTATCAAAAAAATTAATATAACAACCCGGATTATTTAAAAAATAAAGTACATTGCCATATTGGTGTTTCTGATTTTTGTTTCGTGATTTATAAACTAAAATTTTATCAAAGAAACTAAATATTAAAGTTTAAAAAATGTGTTTCTTGCATATTTGTTTCTCCTTT